>CM061921.1:262151227-262766901 GCA_031002005.1 Vandiemenella viatica
TGTCATCGGTCTGCGTAAGTGAGTCACTAGAGTCGTGTTAATTCAGCCGTACCGTCCAGTCGTAGTTTACGTGTTGATTTTTGAATCCAAGAACATTTCTGTACGTATGCTGAAGATAAATATGTCATTACTTATAAGTACAAAATAAACTTAAATTAAAAATAATTTTAACTTGTTACACAATTGTCAAATCTGTACTTATTACCAGTCTTGAAAATCAATTAAACTCTCAATTAAATATGTCAGTTTATGGAAATCTTGGAAGTGGTTTGGAGATCTTAAACATTTGCAATACAGAGAACATCAGAGTCTTGCAACATGAACAGAATTATTAGCCTGCAGTTACCGAGAACGGACAAAATTACATGATAGCTTACATGAAGAAGCCATTCCAGGAATCACCTGAGCTTATTTCTAAAATCTAGACTTGACCTCAGAACGCCTTTAAGACGTTTTGTACAACGTCACTAGGCTCCAAAGCGTGATTCTCAAAGACTATTCTAACACTAAAGCCCAGTTAACAACAACAATCAATTTTACACCTTTATATCGACATGTAACCATTATATAAAATACATTCCCTGACTCACGTTTATACGCTAATCTCAAAAAATTTCTTGTACGAACTTTTTCACTCTTTTCGCTTCATATTGTGCAGTTGTCGAGAAACATTTATGTCTTTTAAACAGGAATAAAGTGCGGGGATCGTACAAAGCATATATTGGCGATGAGGTTTAATGGATGTTAATAAAATAATCAGAAGTATCACACGGAAGGAAAAAAATAACCATTACCACAAATTGGCACTTAATTTCGGGCTTAAGGGAATGGGAAAACTTTCTTTTGTGGGAAATTGGTTCAGGGAATGGAAAAAATGAATAATTTACCAGAAGCACTGAAGGAATTAAAAATTAAAATTAGTAACTGGCACAAAACGGTATGTGGCGAGATAACCCTCAAAGAATTTAGAGTAAATAAATTATGAAATGGGAAAGTTGGTGTGTAGGATAATTGTCAATGGGCATGTTTTTCGTTGTAATTGAATTAAATTTAAAGATAGACCTTTTTCCTAAAGAGCTACGCAATAATAATTTTTAGTGAATCAAGTGGGAAAACACTGGATGGCAATGTGTTATCTTAAAGCAAGGTGCTAGAGTCGTTAAAGTTGCAATATTTGACAACAATATTTCTCATCAAAAGTCAATTATTTCATAATTTCAAAATAAATGACAACTGCGAGTAACTGGTAGAATTGCAGGGAATAAAACATCTGTAAAATTTGCGTGGCAGTAAATGTGTATCTACAACAGATGATCAGCAATTAATGGGTTTCGATTCAAATTAGCGGTAAAGATAAAGAAAGGCTAGTGTGGTCGTAATAACCTGGTGACTGGGTTTTATTGGCTGCGTATTCAGCCCCTGTCGTAGCCGCCTTTGTCAAACCCCGTAATCCTTTCGGGTAAAGGAGACCTGCAGTTTAACGTGGAATCCGAACCATGGAAGCTTTATTGCTTTTATATCATTTTACTTAAGCGAAAATAAATAACTAGAGTAAGATTTTTTGTAATCATAAATTACTACTTTATTTATGCCCATTCTATTCAGAAGCAGTATACTGCCTCACATAGGAAAGGAACTTCAGTAGCAAGTTTTGATTTATACAGAACCCACACTAAATGAGGGGTGATTCAACTCAACAACATAATTTTTTTTATCATCTGCGATCAAATGACACATTACTCTCGTTTTTTTATTTAATTTTAATTTTTTATTTGGATTTTGACAGCTAGGTCTGACAGCCAGCTCTGCTTGTGTATTCACCTGATCTAAAGATTAATGCGAATCATTTAAGTACGTAATTTTATCATAATGCATACACCACAAAATAATCAAAACCCAAATCCAAGCGTTGTTCAATAAGTTTCTGGTGCACTATTGTATTATTGATCAGCTATCAGCTGACTATGTTTGAACATGAGGTATGAAAAAATACGGAAGCGATCAAAAGTAAATTGATCTAGAACTAAGACTTTCAATAACAATATTAACTCTTTCATTTTTATTCTATGATCATCAGTTACATATTAGCAGAATCGTAAAAATAAAATACAGGGGCACGATATATCAGGTGGTCAAAGTTGTACTGAAATTTGTTTACTTCTTTAATAATTAATATTGACTGAAGGAGGTGTGATCCCGTGTTTATACTCGTATATTGAAAATATTTTACCGCAATATTTCTCATCAAAGGTCAATTATTTCATAATTTCAAAACAAATCACAACTGCAAGTAAGAAAATTCTTATTGAATGTAATATTCTCATTCATTTAACGAACTTTTTCGGTTAGTTCATCGCAGGGCAGTTACTTGCTCAGTACTGCATGGCTGTTCCCCACTTTTGACCGTTGTACAGCCTTTCACTTGTTGTGAAGTCGATACTGCAGCCATCGTCATCGACTATTCACAGCCTGTCGTGTGATTATCATGTGGTTCATGGAACTTTGTTCTTATTAGTTCAGAAAGATGTCGGAGCACTGTTTGCAGCCATAAGGCGTCGCATAGTCGAACAATTAACTAGATGCCTCCCCTCTGAGACTGCACACAAGTCTCGGTTAGTAAAAAGTGCATATGTCTTGCTCAATAATGTACATGTACATGTATACAGTAGTCTTGCCACTCTAATATTCGAGCATCTCAATATGTAATGTTTTTCACCTGATCATCCTAACAGAAGTAGTATCTTTTAAGGCACTTACGCGACAAATCTTGGCTTCATTAGGGAAGAAGCTAGAGGAGGGTATTTGTTAAATATACTCATTTCAAACACCAGATCACCAACCAATCTTAGTATATTGTATTAATCTTGTAATAGGGCATAATTCCGCAGTTGTTGAACAACAATTCTATAAACAAGTCCGTCTACAAACAACTGTTTTGTTCAATTTTATTACCGAGCGTGGTGGTGTAACGAATAGCGTTCTGGCCTCGCATTCGGGAGGACAGTGGTTCGAATCCCCGTCCGGGCATCCAGATTTGGGTTTTACATGGTTTCCCAAATCACTCCAGGCAAATGCCGGTATGCTTCCTTAAAAAGGCCATGGCCGAATTCCTTCCCATTCATTGCCCCCCCCCCCCCATCCTTTCCCGCCTCTAAAGACCTCGCTGTTGAGAGACGTAAAGCAGTTAAAAAATAATTCATTTTTTTTATTAATAGAAAGATTTCATCAAAACGGTTTTTTGTAGACGGAGTTATTTATAAAATAAGTATTGTACTCAGCAGTTGTCTCTTGGGCCTGTCTTGAATTGCAACTAACAGCTAGGCGTCACTGAAGCTGGCAGTGCTTTTTAGTTAAAAAAGACGAATGTTTTCTATAGTATTCAATTTTAGTAAATTGTTCTAACACAAAATGTCTTCTTCTTTAAGTTCGCTCCACTTATATAATTACTTTACTTAAAAGTGTTGTATAAACTAATTCATCTCTTCAATCTGCTTCTTGATTCATTCACCTGGCCACACGTCTTTTTCCAAATCAATTTGCATTTTGCCTATGCCGATAGTTACCAAAGAGTCTCCTTCTTCGAATCCATTACTGCCAATCCTACTGTTTTCTGACCATTTTTTCGCAGTTGCTGTTCAATAAATTTTATAATTAAAATGACTTCTTCAAACAACTGATCTATTTTTTATTCCCAAGACGCGTTTCCCCCTTGTAGTGCGGCTCATCGTCAGTGGCTGTGAATACATGTTGTGTTAATGTGTACAATTCCCTTTTATATACAATACAAATCATTTTACTCATTTACACAGTTCTTACAGTTATAGTCGTAATCCACACATAGAGGTCTGCAACAGAAGTTTATGCGCTTTTTATAGACCCCTGTTTAGAGTTGTAGTTGACCATTCTTCCAATTGTTACTTTTCAGCCTTCACAATTGCCTATTGCAATTTATGTTTTCGTAAAAACGTAGCTGTACATAATTAAACAATGCTTGTTTTGATTTGTTAAGTATTGTGAGTGCAGTAATGCCAACATAATTTAGTTTGTTTATGTTTATATTATAT
This sequence comes from Vandiemenella viatica, assembly GCA_031002005.1. Classification (NCBI taxonomy): domain Eukaryota; kingdom Metazoa; phylum Arthropoda; class Insecta; order Orthoptera; family Morabidae; genus Vandiemenella; species Vandiemenella viatica. Next base: position 262,155,292 of record CM061921.1, read on the forward strand.
CAGTTTACCTTCTATTAAATTATCTCTCAATTGCGTCAGCCATTATGATTTTTGTACAGTTTTGTGATTGTTATATGAGTTTCTGTGTTAATTTAGTACATGTATAATGGTTGTGTTTTTAGTGTGCTGAAAAATGTTTTATTGGTTAAATTGGTCAATTTATTTAGTAAAATACTAAAGCAATAGTTGAATTCGTTTATTACAATACAAAATGAGATAAAGGACTTTGCATCTCATGCTCATGGCTCGTAGCCAGAGACCATTCAATTAATAATATGTTATTAGTCGGCGATCTGGGTTTTAAATACGTAGGCCTACTTGAGCGTTCTGGTGGCTCAGTTGCCAAGGTATCTGACTGGAGATCGAAAAGGCCCCAACTCAAATCATTGACCCGATGGAGATTTTCGCAGGACCTTCACTGGACCATCACCTCTGCACAGCTTGTGGTGTAACGTAAATTACACCAGAACGCTTCCGTGGTTTGGATTCCTTGTTAAACCGTAGGTCCCCTGTTCACGGTAGGACTACCGGGTTAGTCTAGGCGGCTACGATAGGGCGATACGTATAGATTGCGCAGCTGATAAGAAACCCGGTCACCAGGTCATTACGACAACTCGAATTTACTTTAATATTTTAGATTGATCAATTATGAATCCTTTATCTTTTTAATTGCACTCATTAAGTTTACAGATTAATTTAATTAAATTCTTGAATAAAACAATACAACTTTGACAGAATTTTCAGTTATAATACTACATTGACTTTTCAAGTTAATTTTATGTGAAAACTACAATGTATGCCTAACACTTTTCTGTCCCAAGAGGCAGTTAAAGTAGATAATGAAACAGGTCAATTACTGAACTGACCAAAATAGTACATTATTACTTTACCTATTTATGAGATTTCATGTTTGATGTCTAAATTGTAATACCAACTTTTGGCTACTATTTTTACTTGTTACTTTTATATAATTTAATTACTTTAATTACTCAATCCTTTGCCGAAACGAATGCGCAAGTTCCCACTTCCGTCCTGGTTCCCCCTCGAGAAAATATAGGACCACCTGTCCAGCCGTTACGATGACCTCATCTTCCCGCACCTCGATCACTCAACTTTCAGTGATGGCATTTCCAAATTGCAATCTCACACAGAGCCTCAGAAAATCAACATTTGCATCACTCTCTTCGTGTTACAAAATTATTCCCTTGTGTGTCAGAACGTAACATCTGCCATTCTCAATACCACGTACGCATGTACTTACAATATCTTCCCATATTCCTTCTTCTTTTTCCAAAGAGGTCAAATCTATATATATAAAGATGAATGTATGTATGTTTGTTTGTTCTTCATACAAATCCACAGTTTTCGTTCGATATCGATGAAACTTTTCATACTTATCTTTTGAAACAAGGAGAAAAATACCGTCTGCATTTGGTTGAAAAACTATCTGTATAAATAATACATGTTGTCTTATAATTTCGAAAAATTACTGAACGGCGATAGACAGACACGTTGGATGTGGATGTCTCTGTACAGTTTTTCCGTGTCGCGGTCAGGTAGCTAAGTGATTAAAGTGCTTACTTCTGATGTTTGGATCGTGTTCTCCGGTTCAAATCTGCGTGAGGGCTAAGATTATATATACCTTAAGAGTTACGCCTGGGCCGTCGGTTATTCGGATTGAATGTTAAACTGAAGAAATCACAAAGTTATGGGTGTAATGCGAGGCAAATGGTAGGTAGTCTTGCAATGCTGTAGGTGTACAGTTTTTTACGTTATATTGATTCCACAGGGGTGATTCACAGTCAGTGTGTATATGATCAGCAGTAATAATACTATAAATAAGGAAGTAATTCTCTGTCTTTTGTTATGTTTTTACGACTAAATGCCTCTACCAATATTGACGGAATTGACAAAAAAATCTGTAGGGAGGTACAGGACTTTTTTTTTCGGTATGATTAACAGTTGTAGTCACGAAATGTTGAGAACTTATGGAAAGGTGACAGAGAGACGGATGTGTGTGTTAGCCTTTAATGTTACGTTACTTGCTCATGCTGTGCTTCTCGCTCATTATGTTAGTTTATAATTTGTTATTAAATTTCGTTTAGAGAAAAAACGTATTATTCAGTGTAGATGTCGATTTTCTCTGTCCTATTACTTTGTGTCTACTTAAATGTTTCTGGTACCAGTTTATTTTGCTTCTTTTTTGACATGCCTTGCGGGCGTAAACTGGCCTATGTTGTAGATCTAGCAGAACACAAACAGTTAAAGTTAATAGAAACCAAGAATCGGATGCTCATGCTGAAGAAAGAAGCTAAGTCCAAGCTGAAATAAGGCTGCCCTCAGTTAACACCCCCTCCCCCACTCCCCACATCTCCTCACATTCGTTTATTTTTCTGTTTTTAAATATGTTGGAAATTGATTCTGTTCAAGAGACAGGTTCAATGGTAGAATGATATAGTGATGGGTTTCCGGTCATATTATGCCGACTCGGTGTTTGGGACCAATCCTTCGCTACCAACAACTTTCTATATTCAATTCTGGCAAAAGAAATTCTTCCACGTGTAGGAAGTCGCGGATATCAGTTAGTTATATTATAAATACAGAAAGAACCAAATTGACATGGTTGCGGTATGACTTCTTGGTGTGGTTGTTTTAAACTAGTCATCCACACACTTTCTCAGCAGTCATTACAACTCTTTGACTCTGAAATAATTCGCTGCGAATTGCTTGCTCTGTTGTTATAATGGATTGTCTGGCGCTGATGTTCAGATCGTCATTACACCGTCTTGCTTGTTGCCCAAATGTCGCTTTTATTATTATTATTATTATTATTATTATTATTATTATTTACCGAGCGTGGTGGTATAACGGATAGCGTTCTGGCCTCGCATTCGGGAGGACGGCGGTTCGAATCCCCGTCCGGGCATCCAGATTTGGGTTTTCCATGGTTTCCCCAAATCACTCCAGGTGAATGCCGGGATGCTTCCTTCAAAAGGCCATGGCCGAATTCCTTCCCAATCCTTGCCCCCATCCTTTCCCGTCTCTAAAGACCACGTTGTTAAAAAGGGACGTTAAACTGTTAAAAAAAAAAAAAATAAAAAAAAATATTATTATTTATTCACAAGTAGCCTGTGGCTAATACATTTAACAAAATTATATGTAAACGTCTCTATTCTACCATAGATTAGTCCCCAACGGTGGGAGGAATCCTTACATCTCCTAACAAAACATCGGCTCATCACTTGCAAAAATTATCTATATTTTAGCTGGAATTTCTTCTCCATCACCGTACACGCAATTGCGATAAATACTTGCCATATTTACACTTAGGAATTTTACTGTTTGAAACTTTTTCATGATAGTTACACCATAAATACAATATAAAAGACTAGCTGACCCGGTCACGCGTTGCTGTGACTCAGTAGTTATAATACTTTGGATCAATGTTATTCTAAACTACCTAATGTATTCAAATAAATATTCACTAATAAAGAAAAAATTTTTAGTCGATTTCAAAATTCAAAAGTAATTGGTAAAGAGTTTCTGATAGTTCAAATTAAGGACAAACGAACAGAAAAAAATTTAATTATATTTTATTACAAATTACTTAATTGAAAATATATAAAAACTGATATTTATAAAAATAAAGAAATTATTTTTTATTTATTTCTAAATTGAAATTTCAGGTTTATAAATTAGGTTGATGAAGTTGATTTTTAAACATTTTTATCAATTATTTTCATTATTTTAAATTATTACAGTTTATAATTTTAATTTATTTAAGCGCTATTTGGTGTAAAACATTTTTGGTTAGCCTGTCTTTTGCTAATGCAAATAGATTTGATGGTTTCCCCACACGTGAGAAGGCAACATATAGCTGCTCATGGCAGAAACTCGTATTTTCCAAGTCCAAGCCGCAAACGGACATTGTTTGTCATTGAGACTTATTTATGGTCTTAGCGAACATTTAATTCGCATTAACAAATATTAAGGTCAATATCGAGATAAAAACTATCCTATCTTTTAAGTTGAACTAAATTACACACAGTAAGCCAAATTTCATCTAAATCTGTTATGTAGTTTCGGAGTTCATCCCGGACGAACATCGTGACACGAGATTTTTTTATATATAAAGATTACGGTTTTGAAATTGATTCTAATTATAATTACAATGAATTGGACCTATCTTCGTTCCATACTAGAGCCACAAGACAAACATAAACACGTAAAGAAGTCAAAAAAAAAAAAACATAACCGATATCCGGGCTTGTTTGATATGCATCAAAATCTTTATTGTTGTTTAGAATCAATAAAACTAAAAAAATAATTGTATGAATCACAGGAGAGAGATTCTAAAATTAATTCTCTAACTCAAGAATTTCTTTCTTTTTACCATTGAAACAACAGCAGTTGCACCGAGCGTGGTGGGTGAACGGTTAACGTTCTGGCCTTGCATTTAGGAGGACGTGGGTTCAAATCCCCGTCCGGGCATCCAGATTTGTTTTTTCCACGGTTTCCCCAAATCACTCCAGGCGAATGCCGGGATGCGTCCTTCAAAAAGGCCATGGCCGAATTCCTTCCCGTTCCTTGTCCCCAGTCCCATCCCGCCTCTAATGACTTTAGCCGTTGACGAGGCGTAAAAAAAAATAATAAAAAAACACCAGTTCAGAAATTCAATTTATTAAATAGGCCAATATATTCTTCATTGCTGTTATCATTAGCAACACATCAAGAATTGTTAAACAATATCTTGACTCATGAGATTTGGTTCTTTGCCTTACTGACGTTCACGCCATACGGTAGAGATAAGATTAGAGAAATAAGATGCCGCACTGATGTTTATATGAATTCTTTTTCGTCCCTCGTGCCATTCGGCATTGTAATGCACAGAGTATAGATTAGTTTTGGTGCAAAGCACCCTCTGTCCCCACAATATTGTGAATTGCGGTGTTTTTTTGTAGCTATGTAGATGTAGATACCTATACTGGAGCAACATCGTTGTTAACGTTTCAGAGCCTAATTGTTCTGTTCATTCTCCGTGTTTATCTCAATTTCATCCCGATCTATTTAACTGATATGTTGCTCCTTGTCATGCCAAACGTATCAAATGTATCTTGATATGCAGTGATATACAATTATACTAGCTGACCCGGTCACGCTTTGCTGTGACTTACTAATTATAGTACGTTGGATTAATGTTATTCTAAAATTCCTCAAGTAGTCAAATTAATATTCACTAATAAAGACAAAAACATTGTAGTCGATTTGGAAATTCAAATTTAATTGGTAAAGAGTTACGGAGAGTTTAAATTAAGTACAAATGATCATAAAAAAATTTAATTTACATTTCATTACAAATTACTTAATTGAAATTATATACAAATTGATATTTATAAAATAAATAAATAAATTATTTTTTATTTATTTATATAAACTGAAAATTCAGTTACATCTTCAGTCATACTGTTTTTATATTTTTCCCACAAACTCGAAGATTGTGCTGGTTAACATGTTGTCAAAATAATTGCAAACAGTTTGACGAATACTATTCGGCGTGGCTGTCAACGCTGCATCAGCAAGTGTCAGGTCCCAATAATTGTCGTCTACCAGCAGCTGCAACTCGCGACATGCATCTTGACATGTATTGAATACTCGACCATTAACTGTTCGTAAACATTCGAAAGAAGCTGGTCCGGGAACATTCACCAATAACAAACGCTGAAAGAAACATTCACGTTGTTTTGGATGCACTGTGTAAAGTCTTTGCTTTGAATATGCTTGCGATCAAAGGATGTGGTTCTCCTTGTTTACGTGGCTACCATTTTTTACCTAATTTGTTCCATGAAAAATAGCTTGGAACATCGGTATACGTATAATAATGTTTTTGCGAATTGGCGGAACACATCAGATTTTTGACACAATGTGAAAAATTCAGTTTGTGGTTTGTCGTTTTTGGTGGCTCAAGTATTCTTTGGAAAATATTTTCTTCGGTGAAATATACGCGTTGACAGTTTTCAAGATGTATTGCAAGATGCTGGATGGAAGGGTCTCTTTCATGGATGCGAAAACTAAAAATATGCCAGATAGCTTCGTTGTTGCTGATGTATCTACCTATTTGGTATCGTGTTATTTCGTCATTTTTATTTACATTTTGAACTTCAAATACGGCCAAATCACTGCCTTTATTAACATATTTGCAAACGTACTTAATGGATTTTACAGAACTGCAAAACTCGACGTTAATATGAGCCTTATACGTTTTTGAAAGCAATGGTGAGTATGGTACGACCCACTGATTGTCAATTTCAACTTGGTTTCTAGAATTTGACATTCGCATTGTAAATGTTTGGCCACCATTCTCAGTGTTTCTGCGGCGATACAACGGATAACCATCGATATCAGGAATAGTATCATTCGTATATTCCTTTGGAAAACGCTTCTTACATTTTCCACCTTCCATGCATGGCGATGTCATGTTAAAAGCACCGCACGGTCCGTGGATCGAGTGACTGGTAACAATATCAAACAATTCTTGATCAATTAATGGGTCCGGAATTTCGGCTGAAATTATTTGATCAATTTCTTCTGGACGGATTTTAACTTCAAGCCAAATCAAAATGTGAGAATGAGGCAAACCTCGCTTTTGCCACTCAATCAAATAGAGATAGCAACGTGTGTTACCTAAAACTGAATGTTTTACGATTAAATCAATCAATGATTTTAATTTTTGTTTGAACACACGTGCCGTGACATCATGACGACGCATTGATTGATGGCCTGGTAATAGCAAAGTTTGTATTTCCTCCCAATTCGGATTACATGTAAATGTAATAAACAAATCTGGACGACCATAATGACATACGTAAGTCATCGCATCTTGTATATATTCCTGCATGTTCCGTGAACTGCCGATGTAGCTTGAGGGTAAAATAAACGCATTACCGATATCATTGGCGTTTAAATTTTCATAAATATAGCCGATAACACTATCTCGTAAGAGGATGTATTCCTCCGATCGTAATTCAACCTGGTTGTATCGAATAAATCGCAAATGCTTGTTTTTAACCTTGGCGTACATATCCACGGCGTATTGAAGGCACAGTCGTGCGTCTTGCCTCTCTGCTACACACATTGTCGAAGTTAGATTCTTTGGCGACATTTCACTGAAAAATATTTGAATTACAACAAAAAGTGCCCTTATGAAAGCCTTAAAATAAGACACTATAATACAGTGGTGAAACCGGAATTTTTGGGTCCATTGAAAAATACAGTAAAATGGAAGTTAAGAACTAATGAGGAAATATAAAATAACATTGAAAAAAAAAATAACAGAAAAAGAAGAATGATATTTTTTTGATACATTTATAGCATGGATGACACCAGGCTTTCAAGAGGTTTAGAAAGATTTGAAACGAAATAATACCAGTGAACCGTATGGAAAGAAACATTTTTCGATAGCAGACTTTGAATATGGCAGGATTCAAAGGTAGAGAGGAGTGCAATAATGAAGGAGTACTGAGGAGGAAGAAAGAAAAAATAACAGGAGAGGAATTGAAATTGACACGTGGAGTCTAGCTGACCATAACAAAAAGAAGAAGAAAAATGATAAGTTAGCGAGAAATGCTTACACGATTCGAATTTATCGTAACGTTTTCTTCGATGTTATATTCATGTGTGCAATTACTTTGTCGTTAGGTATAAAGACACACAAACGATGAACAACAATACAGTATAATTATAACACAATACACAGCACAATTAAAATTGAAGAAACTCACACATATGGCGTGGAATAGACCGTAGCATAAATAAATCGAAATACAACGCTATCTACTGAATGGTTCGATAAATTAACACACCGCCATCTGTTAGGAATAAACTGTAGCATAAATAAATTGAAACAGAACGTGATCTACTGGATGATTACCCAACCTAGCTAACCATGTGTTGTGTAGATAAGTTAACGCCGGCCTCGGTAGCGTAGGGGCTAGTGTGCTAGCTCCACGTGCCGAAGGCCGCCGGTTCGAATCCGGCCGCGGGCATGGATATTAAGTGTTGTGTGTCTGTGTGAATGTCCTGTCCGTCCTGTGGCGTCCATACATTGGAAAAAAAAATACACATTGAGCTGGCTGTATGGCCTCCGTTGCCGAATGCCATTAAAAAAAAAAATAATAGATAAGTTAACACATCGGCATCTGTTAGAAACTTATGGAACTATAATAATAATTACGTGTGGTCGTAATGACCTGGTGACATTGTTTCTACTGGCTGGGCATTCTGCCTCTGTCTTAGCCGCCTTTACCTAGCCCGCCCATCCTGCCTGGTACAGGGGACCTATATTTTAACATCGAATCCGAACCACAGTACGGTCCTGGCGTATTTCACCTCCTACAGCATGCTGCGCCGGGGGTTAATGCCGGGTTAAGTGTCTATAAAAATCCTCGCCGAGACAGGGACTCGAACCGAGGACCTTTCCCTCTCCAGTCAGACGCCCTAACCACTTAGCCAACAGGCCGCTTAGCCTTGGTGGCTTACAAATAATTACAAACCATTGTCCTATGACAAACATTTAATGAACCTTTATTTCGCAAATAATAAATATTGAGGTCTATAATCCAGATAAAAACTAAGCTATCTTTTAAGTTGGACTAAATCACACACATTAAGCCAAATTTCATCTAAATCGGTTATGTAGTTTCGGAGTTCATCCCGGACGAACATCGTGACACGAGATTTTTATATATATAAAGATAAAGAACCGATTAATTTTTATCTTTTAATTGTAATTCACGCTTTTTGGTCCCCTTTTGCCAGAGAGTTGTGATTGTCTCTGAGTAATATTGTTTGATATATACATGAATTTAGCTAAAATGTAATAGCAGTTTGATAGTATAATAATGCATTGAAGAATCTTTTATTAAGTACAGTTGTTCAAATACTTTTATTATTATAATTGTCTCTGTTTGAATTAGAACATTTATTACAAACAGAATTTCTATTTTGCATAAAGTTTAATGATGTTTAGTGCCATACTAAATTTTTATATAAATTTTTGGTTGTTTAAGGTTTCTCAGATTACCGTGTTCACATTTCTTAGCGGAGTAGCAAGCTAGCTTAAGACAAACTCATTAAAATTATATTTTGATAAATCACATTATATCAACAGAAATTTATGCCAATCAGGACTTACATATAAACTATTAAAATAACACAATCTTGAAAACAATGAGTATAAAATTTCTTGGCATTCCAGTAGATGAGAAACTCAGTTGGCAAGAACGTGTAACATTACTACCGAAATCATTAGTTTTGCAATAAAAAAAAATCCTAACAGTAGATCTACGTAGAATTAATGAAACAGGTGCACTCCGCTCATTTTCATTTAGTCATGTCATATTCCATAATTTTTTGTGGAAACTCTTCACAAAAAAGTTTTCATAGTACAGAAAAGTGCTGTTAGGATGTTGTGTGCGTTAAAGCCAAGAACTTCCTGCAGACAACGCTTTAAAAAGTTCAGTACTTTTCTCAGTATATACAGTCTCTCATGTGCTTTGTTATACTTAGAACATTTAAACTTTCTTACAACAAATTGGCAGGTACACAATCTCAATAAAAGAAACAAAAATAACTTACACAAACATCACTTTCATTTGTATAATGAGGAGTTAATTATTCTTGTACACATTTGTTTAATAAACTACGTAAAAGTATAAAGCAGTTTGTAGATAATAACGATGTATTTAAAGAAATACAGGGGGATTATCTTATTGCAAACTCCATCTATTCCAGTTAAGAATTTGTATAAAGAATTAATTGCATTGAATATGAATTTTGCAAAATCCAGTTGTAAATATTAATGCATAGTTTTTTATTTTATTTATTTTCTTTGTAACAAAACAGTAATTTTTTCACTATGATTATTATTTATGTTCTATGTTTATGCAATATATTAACCATGACATGTTTCAAATTCCAGAGGTCCTTCCTCAATAGGAATCTATGAAACAAGAGTAATAAATAAATAAGAACACCAGGCAACTGTGTATTAGTAGTTGTTTGCGTTTAACGGTCATTTTGTGAATTGTTTATGAAGGGTGTTAATTATTCACGATCCCTGTTAAAGTTTAGGTGAGTGTTGACAAGAAATTTAGACGGCAATAAAGAAAGCGTATCTACTCTCGGCATCACAAGAAGGATCATGTATAGAGAAAGCTAATATATTACAGAGATACGAACGGGTAGTTTGGAACCAATTCACTAATCAGGGTCGTTTGTCTCTAGCTTTGTGTGATGTATAGTGAGATTAAAATAGGCTTAATAAGTCGATTGTGTCCGCGGCGGTGAGTAATGGCTATGACATCCACTCGGCCTGGTTTCTTGACGGACTTTTCGCTACCAGAAAACGTCACGGGGGTTGTCAACGAAAATGAATTTGTAACGGAAAAATTAGAATATGTATCAGTTCACATATTACACCAGGTTGATGTATCACTGTACCCCACATATCAATTTGAATTACAACGAAAGCTAATTCAAACGATTGATAATCGTATTTTGTTACTTTCTGCAAGCACCGTGTTTGGAAAATATGACAAAATTAAAATTCGTACGTTCGCATTCTCATGGATATTAAGTTTTGTGATGTAGTCTGATGCTACATGTTCTCCTAAGTAATCACCTTTTGAGTTAAAGTCTCTTATTGCGATACTAAGCCGATAGCAAGAAACTTTTTATGAAGGGATCGTTTATAAGGCACTTGTCAAACACTCGCTTAGTCGGGATTTTCTTTTCACTAACCCATATAATTTTATAGATGTGCAAAAAAGTTTATGTACGGATTAGGTAGTTGCTGGTATTACCGTAATTATAACAACAGTTTGGATACGATGGTTACTTGTGCTTACGTAATCACACTACTGACAAAATTTAGTATCTCCAGATTATTGTACCAGAGATAAGCGTACACATTTATGTCATGACAGAAATAACTTTGTTTTAAATAACGAACGATAATAATGATTACAGATAAAGCTAAAGCTTTCAGTGCCATAAGTTACAACAATAAATTGTTTGTAAAATATGGGGACAAATATTTGGTCTACAGCGTTGTTTGCAGTTTCATATGTGTGAAAAGGTTGTTTTTTAAAAAAAAATGAAATTCGCTACCTATATGATGTTGGCGCGTTTGCAATAACATGATCCATTCGCATATGCGAAGAATTTTTGGTTGATAGTAGGGATATATTTATAGGGACATATCTCTGAAAGTTCTGTTTGTGCTCATGTGCTTGATGTGCTTGACACAGGTAAATAACATAACGGGTTATTAAACAAGAAGGAACAGATTTTACATATTTTTTCCCTCAAAAATTATAAAAGATATAAATAAGTGCTACACATCACTGGGTAGAGGAAGGTTCTCAGTTTGTATCCACTGCCTATAAGTTCCATTCACTGCCACCTAAGGTGCTGTAGTCTGTTTTCGTGGAGCTAGCGACGCCACAGAAGTCGTTTTATGTGCAACTGAATGCAAAAAGTGTTTCCATTGTAGATGTGCGGCATGCAATCCCTCGTAAGTTCAATAAAGCGCCACCTCGTCATAAAAAGATTTACGATTGACATAAGAAATTCGAAGAAGATGGGTGCATATGCGAAGGGAAAGCACACAAAACGACTTATCCTGTGTCGCCATTTCCATGTAAACAGACACCAGGGCCATTGACGGCAGGGAATAGAAATAATAGGCGGGGGTTACAAAATTTCAACCTCCCTCTGTCCAGTAATGTGTGGTACGTATTTGTCTCTTTTTAAAGTGTGTGAGATTTAGAATAATCCTATAATGCTCATAAAAATGCAGAACCACCAAAAATTCATGAAATAGTCCAATAATTAGTTTTAAATCATAGGCCACTTGCCTGAATGTACATAAAGTATTGCATTTCAGTTCGATATATCAATTCCGAACTAAAAATTTACCAGGTGCAACATTTTTAATAATAACCTCTTTCTTGGCATCAAATCGAAGATACTTTGGCTGGAATCGTTTGTAAATTTTTCCGACGTTGCTTATGTCTGAGTTCATAATTTATTGGTATTGATTACCTTAGGTCTTAGAGTTGCTGAAATCTGTAGGTGATATAAAATTCATTTGGATGACGTTCATGACAGGAATCTGTGCCGCTGGTAAGAAGACTTAATATTCTCTCCACCATGTGATCGGACATTGCATCCCCAGAACATAGCCTTGAAGAAAGGATATGCCTTGCGTAACTGTAAGTACACACTGTTGAATCCCAGTAAATGTCAACAATTAAAGGTCGGGCCACACTAGACCGAGTCGAGCCCGCACCGTCACCGCAGCAACACTCGGCCATGTTTCGGCTGGTCCCTCTCGCGTCCACAATGGTCCGTGTCACGGCAGTGTGACGGACGGTTTCCTACTCGGTCTTCAGTCCCCTTTAACGTATCGTAGCTGCGGCTACCACCCGTACTTTATTATAGAGTACTGTACTTTATAATCTCTATATAGTCACGATTAAATGTCAAGCGTCACTCACTTCACATTTAACGTGTTTGTTTTGGCTGAGGTTCCTTTTCGAGTCACTCAATATTTTTTTAACAAAAAAGAATAAGATTATTATATATTTTATTTTAATGCAGACCGCAAAGATTCCATAAAACAATAATAATTTCATGTGATCTAAAAATTCCATTCACGGAGTTACTTATCGGCTGCTCAGTACACCTCTATCGTTGTCACCTAATTTGAAAAGGAAAACTACAAATTAACGTGAAATTTGAAACAAGGAACGTCCTAGCATTTTAGCATTAACAAATCAAAGCTTTTCCAGAGGTGAATTTCAATTTTAAGACCCATAAAAATTACAGCTGAGACAGGGATTTGAACCAGGGACTTTCATTTCCCCAATCGTATGCCATAACCTTCTGAGTCAAGAGACAAATCTGGTTATAATCAAAAATTATTACTCAAACATAATAAAATATACGTTCTGATGTGTTCCCTATATTAGGAAAGCGACTACTCTGCCTTACTGTGGCCGTTCACTACCAGGTATTAATTTCCAAATAATATTAAGCATAAAAACAAATCAGGTGGGCGCCTGCGATTGGAGTGTACCCTATTCTGAGGTAAGCGACATCCAGATCTCAAAGTATTGTTACTGAAACATGAATTATTGAACAACTAGAATTATTAATAAAGTCAAATGACACATTAGATGACTGGACGGGTTATATTGAAAACAAGGTTCACAATCTGACTTTACAATTTACTTATGTATTTTAATTGTTTACTTGACAAGATTTTACAAAGATTAAATTTCTTTTTAAAACACAAGGGTACATAACTTTTTCTGTGGAGCAAGAGAGTCTGTCTCGGGACGATAACTAGGGTAAAACGATGTTGATGCAAAAGTTCCTTTTTCTGAATGGTGATTACCGTGCAGGCGAATCTAAGTTGTGGACTCGGTGGGTTGACCAGCTCTCTGTGACCGGCTGGCTGCCTCCCCCCTGTCTCTCCCGTGGTCACCTGGGCTCATCTACCTCACTCCATAGGCAACCAACAAGTTCATCTTGTCTTCCGTGCTACCCTTTTTTTCATACTAAAAATACAAATTTTTCCTATTGGCTGTATTCCCGGGCTTCCCCTCACCCTTCATTCTTGGATAGAGATTTACTTTTTATTTCTTTATTTGTTTGCTGAAAACAGTCCAGGCACCCCACTCCATCTTGAGTCGTGGCCCTTGTCACGGGGCTGTTATGCCATAAGTCAGATTTAATGGACCCCACTCAGGGGCTGGCGTCCTACAAACACGAGCGGAACATCCCCTAAGAACGACACACATACGACGAGAAAAGTAACACGCACACATGTGTCTCATCTGGAACATTACAGTACTTATAATTTATTTTGCCATGCCAAAACACAAATGTATTTTTATATGATTGAATACATATTCTCCAGTACTTCTATATTCAGATGCTTGCGGTGAGTGATTTGGGTACGGAAGGTCCCCGGTTCAAAATCCGAATCTCGGATGCAATTTTTACAGGCCATAAAATCGACTTTCACCACTGGCAAAGATTTGATTTGTTAATGCGAACATGCAAGGACTCTACCTAAATTTTACGAATATCTGATGAACCTGAAGTGAGGCTGAAAAAAAAGACACATTTCTAAAGGAATCATTAACGTTAAAACAATATTTAGTCGTAAAGGACCGGAAATTTCCGAACTCTTTCTAGACAGTTCTCCATATCGACCATCCCAACAGCAGACCGACACCGGGCCGCACCGTCAAAACATAAAACAAATTTATCCGGGCCAACACACGGTCGAGTGTCGGCCGACACGTGGTATCGTTTGAAGTCACTTCAATCCAGTGAGCGTCATCAATTAGAAAAGTGACGGTGTGGTGCGGGCCTGGTGCGGTGCGGTCTAGTGTGGCCCGACCTTAATGCGCGCGTAGCTCTAAGGAAATATTACGCTCTAAAAATGTACTATGGAAGGCGAGTGACTTGTAATACTCTCAGAGTCACGCCAAGTAGCATCAAAAAAAAAAAAATCAACATGATGCGTACAGTCCGCTATCTGTAACCACTGAGAATCCGATCATTCAGAATCGAGGTAAGCCACCGCAAAACGATGCTTACAACAGAATCTCTGTAAACCTAATACTGCCAAATCATGGAGGCAGACAATTCCACACCTGTCGCATGTTGGGCTGTTATAACTGCTATTCGAAAGCGTTATTCACCATCCCACACATCGGCTACATTTCATGCTGTTCTGAATCATGAAATTCTCTCAATCCTTTCGCTGGATTCATACATCATCCTGGCGATATGTGCCAAGCAAGCATATCATAGTCCATACTATATTGTCGGTTGATACTATGGAAGATTAGTGTATTTTAAAAACAATTTTTCAACTTTTAGGGCAGTGTTTTTCTGGCTCCTAAACAGTCGCAAAGTGGTATAAATCGTTAGAAAAGCTGGCCAAAATTTAAAAATGGAAAGTCCGATTCAAACATAAGTAACTTCCCATATTGAACGGATGGCAACCCTGCATAACATATCGAAAGTAAGAAATATTGTACCTTCTAGCTTCTCTTGCTTAACGCTTCAAAGTTGGCATTTTGCTGCGTCACAGCTCAAGCGTTTGAATCAGAAAAATACATGGTGTGAAAAGTGTAGTTTTTCGCAATTGTGATTATTTGGCAGAATAATTGTTCAGCAGTTTTTTAGAATACATACGTGTAGAAAATTTTAATGATTTATGATAAATATGTGCGTAGATTGAGGTGAAAGAGCTGTCTGCAGTCGTTATTTCTAAGTGGATGGATTTCCCTTTACGTTTTAGATTATTTGTGATCTACGGAGACCTTGTGAAGTGTGATTGTATAAAGTAAAGGTTATAGTGTTTAGTATTGAAATCTGTTAACAAATCTTGCACCTTCACTCGCTTACCGTTGTTGCCAATGGTTTTATGTGACCATGTGTAGCACTGGGACGCTTGCAATCGCATTTGATGGTCAATCAGAGCACGCAAATTTATGGCGGCGTTACAGCGACTAAATGGCTCGTATTTTAGTTGAAAGTAATTAACATTAACATATAAAGTGTATTTTCGAACGATGTTGCTATACTTTCAACCACTTTCATTACAAACTAGCTGATACCCGCGGCTTCGTACGCGTGGATTAAGAATTTCTTTGCCAGAATTGAATATAGAAAGTTGTTGGTAGCGAAGGATTGGTCCCAAACAACACCGAGTCGGCATAATATGACCGGAAAACCATCACTATATCATTCTACCATCGAACCTGTCTCTTGAACAGAATCAATTAACAACATATTTAAGAACAGAAAAAGAAACGAATGTGAGGGGATGTGGGGGGACGGGGGTGTTAACTAAGGGGAGCTTTATTTCAGCTTGGACATTTCTTCTTTCTTTAGCATGAGCATCCGATTCTTGGGTTCTAATAACTTCAACTGCTCGTACTCTGCCAGAGTTACAAGTTAGGCCAGTTTACGAATGCAAGCCATGTCAAAAAAGGAGGCCAGAAACATTTAAGCAGACACAAAGTAAAAGGACAGAGAAAATAAACATCTATACTAAATAATACGTTTTTTCTCTAAAAGAAATTTATTAACAAACTATGCACTAACATTATGCGCGAGAAGCATAGCTTGAGCAAGCGACGTAACATTACAGACTAACACACACATCTGTCTCTCTGTCACCATTCGATAAGTTCTCAAAATTTCATGACTACAACTGTAAATCATACAAAAAATAAATAAAAAAAAAAAAAATCGTGTGCCCTCCCTACAGATTTTTTTGTCAAATTCCATCAATATCGGTATAGGCATTTAGTTGCCAAAAGGTAACAAAAGACAGAGACTTACTTAGGCATTTATAGTATTATTACTGCAGATCACACACACTCACTGTGAATCACCCCTGACGGATCAATATAACGTAAAAAGGTTTACACGTACAGCATTGCAAGATTACCTACGATTTGCCTTGCATTGCACATCTAACTTTGTGTATCTACAGTTTAACATTCAATCCGAATAACCGACGGCCCAGGCGTGACTCTTACGATTAAAAACAATTTTTAAAAATCTTAGCCTCCACGGTGATTTGAACCGGAGACCACGACCGAAGCATTAGTAAGAAAGCAAGCGTTTTAATCACTGAGCTAACTGACCGCTACACGGAAAAACAGTACAGAGACGTCCATATCCAATGCGTCTGTCTATCGCCGTTCAGTAATTTTTCGAAATTATAAGACAACGTGTATTATTTATACAGATAATTTTTCAACAAAATGTAGACAGTATTTTTCTCCTTGTTTCAAAGGATAAGTGTCCAAAGTTTCATCGAGATCGGACGAAAACTGTTGATTTGTATGATGCACAAACAAACAAACATCAATACATACATTCATCTTTATATATATAGTTAAATTTGTAATTTTCGAAAAATGTAGTAATGTGTACAACATCATAAAACATGTCAATAAACATCAAATAATTAAATACTTTTATAAACATATAACAATTAATTTAGTATCAACAATCTGATACATGAAATAATTAACACTAGAACCGCCGAGTGGTCAACTTGACCACTTTTTATATTTTAACATATTATTATTCAGTCAGTTTCTAATCAATGCTGTTGTGAGTTAATGACTTTTCCTAAATGTTTATGTAGATCATATAAATAGTCCCAATATTTGTTTTATCTTCATTAGTTTTCTTTGAATGACCACTTATACTTAGAACCGCCGAGTGGTCACTTTGACCACATTACGTGAAATCTGAAAACAGATTATTTAAAGATTGTTGTGCGTCACTCCCCGAATTTACTCTTAGCACTCGTCAACAATATACTAAATATCTGGGTTACTGAAGTTTACTCGCATTGTTTGAAGCTCAACAATGCAATATGTCATTCATTGTTTGCTATTGGGTTTCGCATAAACAAGGCAGATTATTTGAGTACTCGTCTCAGAGCAATAGACACGGCTCTGATGTCACAGCGATACAAACCACGGCCACGGCCACTTTCAGATGAAGAAATTGTCGCACTTTTGTATGAATCGGATGTTGAAAATGATCCTCAAGTTGAGGACCTTGTGGAAGACTCTACAGATGAAGATTACCAACCTGTCGCTAATGTGGAGAGTGACAGCTCCGAGACTGAAGATGAAGGTAATTTACATTCACTATATTATTATTATTATTATTGTTACTATATGAATAATGATCACTATTATAAGAGAGCTGACACTTCTACTGCTACTTCTGTTACTGCTATTTTATTGTGTGGTATGGTTTCTTTATAATGAGTTGTAGCTTTCTAATTGTCTCTTTCCTCATGCAGTTACGGAACCAGGACGAAGCAGTAATATAAACAATGCTACAGAAGGACCTACCCTGGGTAAAAGAAGAACTGCACCTCCTGTAAGTGGACCAATACAGAATTGACGTAGAAGAGGAGAACAAAGTGAGGGTTCACTTCCAGAAACTGGCTCAAAACTCCTGGGGCAGGACGGGATCACGGAGTGGACTGTAGCAGACTTCGGGGTTACTAAACCAGGTAGGATAGGTCAACAGAATATATTGAAAGAAACATGGGGACCTACTCCACACGCAAAGCGGCACGTCTCAAATGATAATGTTTCGAGTGCCTGGTGCCTTTTAGTTGATCAATCAATGTTGAAACACATAAAGAAATGCACAGAAGCAGAGGCACAACGGCTTCTTGGAAATGATTCGTGGAGTTTGCCTTCAGAAGAATTAGATGCATTTGTTGCTTTATTATATGTTCGTGGTGCACTAGGTGCCAGATGTACTGAAGTAGATGAGTTGTGGTCGAAAACGTGGAGCCCCATTTTTCACTGACACAATGAGCAGAAACAGGTTTCGAGAAATTTTGAAATATCTGCGTTTTGATGAAAAAAATACACGGTCGGAACGGTTGAAAAGTGACAAATTTGCACTTATATCAACTACTTGGAATCATTTTATAGAAAACTGTCAGTTGAATTACATACCTGGATCAAATGTCACTGTGGACGAACAACTTTTCCCCAGCAGAACCAGGTGTCCGTATTTGCAATATATGCCGAATAAGCCTGATAAATTCGGAATCAAATTCTGGCGTCTAGCGGATGTAGAAGCAAAATATCTTTGTAATGGGTTCCCTTATGTGGGACAGAATGAACAGAGGGCACCTAATGAGAAACTTCCAGAACAAGTAGTAATGAAGTTGGTAGCTCCATATCGCAATAAGGGTCGAAATGTGACTACTGATAATTTTTTCATACGGTCACACTTGGGGAGAGACTGGAAAAAGAGAAAACTAGTCGGCACTATCAACCGTGCAAGAAAAGAAATTCCAAACACTGTAAAAAAAGAATGAAAACTCCTCTTTATACTTCTGTTCTCTTGAAAAGGGAAGGTGGTACTCTGACTGTTTACCAAGGGAAAAAGAACAAAAATGTTCTTCTGTATAGTACGATGTATACAGATGTTGAAATACAAAATAATTCTAAACACCTTCCCGAAACAGTGAGCTTCTACAATAGCACAAAATTTGCTGTAGATGTCTTGGACCAGATGACGAGGAAGTATTCTGTCCGCTCTGGTACTCGTCGATGGCCTGTCCACATATTTCACAATATCCTTGATTTAGCAGCCATCAACGCATGGATCATTTTCAAGCTAGTGACAGGGATCAAGATAAGTAGGAGGAATTTCATCCTAAATCTAGCAGAAGAATTACGTAGAGACTATATGGAAACAAGAAATCAGGAAAGGATGACAAGGGAAGGAAAGGAAAAGGAAGAAAAGGAAGATGGTGATGAAGAAAGAGAAGAAGCGGAAATTCCTGCGAAAGTTAGAAAACTATGCCAAACGAGGAAATGCAGAAACAAGACAAATGAGGTGTGCAGTAAATGCAAGAGATATGTTTATGGGCCGTGTACATATAAAGTAATAAAGACAGTAGTTTGTAATGCTTGTAAGTAGGATTAGGTACTATACATAGTCATATCTTATGATTGTTCTTTCTCTTAACATATTCATGGGTACTTAGTTTCTCCAGTATGATTAATTTCTATTAATTTTAAAACTACTGCAATACAATTAGTATGGTTGCAGATAAATATTGTGAACTATGCTCTTTAATTTTAGTAATATGTTCCCATTGTTGTTGTAAAATACAGTGATACTGTTAATAAATGTAATTAAAGTGATACATTGTTATCAAGATCATTAATATTTACATTAATCAGAACAGCATGCAATTACAAAGAAAGTGGTCACTTTGACCACATCGGCGGTTCTAAGTATAGTACTAGTTCCGGCGGTTCTAGTGTTAAATACTTTCATAAACATAAAGCAATTAATTTCGTATCAACAATCTGACTTAGTCTATAAACAGTAAAAGCTGTTGGTTTGTTTCATTTGATACAGATTCCTTGTTTTTCTTTTATTTTAAATTGACTACGATACGATCTCAATATTGATATTTGCCAGGCTTATGAAATATTAAAAATAAAAATAAGTTTACAACAAACAATAATGGCTAAATTAACATAACTGTACTAAATAAGTTACACGACACAAACCAATTTAAATTCTTTAGACACATGTAAGTGCTTTTAATATTCTATTCAATAAAATTTCCATTATTAATTACATTTTTAATCATTTTATGCAGGGGCTGGTACAAATCAACTGGAATGTACTCGGAAGGAAATATTCACTGCCGTTCAATTGTCTATTGGGAAATTTCTACACAAGTTTCAAACTCTTTGACCTCAAAAAATACGCTCTCCGACTTGTACCGCTAACTATACACATTGTATATTGTTAATTAAATTGGTTTCGCAAATGTTACTGATGCCACCCTGTAAGCACGTCGTTTTTCTTATTTGGAAACATGCCTGAAGGTGGTGTTAGAAGCTCTGGATGCGGTGAAGTAAAACACTTGGATATACAACTGGAAGAAGATATTAAGAGAAATATTGAAGGATTTTGGACGAAAAGATCTTCAACTCGACAGAGTTGC
Organism: Vandiemenella viatica; assembly: GCA_031002005.1. Classification (NCBI taxonomy): domain Eukaryota; kingdom Metazoa; phylum Arthropoda; class Insecta; order Orthoptera; family Morabidae; genus Vandiemenella; species Vandiemenella viatica. Next base: position 262,175,906 of record CM061921.1, read on the forward strand.
TTTGAATAGCAATGTCAACCCTTGATTTGTAAAATATTCTGCAAAGACTTAAAAAAAAAAAAAAAAAAATCTGTTGCCAACGACCGTCGAAACTAGCAAAAAAAGAAGTGATAAAATGTTTTTCGACCTGAACACAACAATTACTTTACTGAATACTATTTCCAAAAAGTGATGTTTTAGATTAGGTGAAAACTACTGAGAGAAAATGAAGAACGAGCGTGGTGGGTTAGCGGCAACGCTCTGGCTTCGCATTCGGGAGAACTTGGGTTAGAATCCCCTCTGGTCATCCAGATTTGGATTTTCCATGGATTACCCAAATTACTCAAGGAGAGTACCGAGATGGTTCTTTCAAAACGCCATGGCCGACTTCCTTCCCATTCCTTGCCCCAGTCCTTTCCCGCCTCTAATGACCTCGAAGTCGACGAGGCGTAAAGCCATAAGCCAAAAAAAAAAAAAAAAAAAAAAAAATGAAAATGAGGTGATGATGTATCGAAATAGGCTACTCGTAGATCATACTTTCAGTTTTACTAGCATCATTTAGGTTCATTTACGTCATTTAGCTGGCTTCTCTTCCAAATACGTCTCAAAATTTCTTGCGAATTAGGTTCAATGACATGCACAATCACTCCTGAAGGTGATTCGTTTAGTCATCCCGTCTATAAAGACCTACCTTCACAGATTAGAAATTTCCTGTTTTGTAATAACAGCAGAATCCTAGTGCTAAGTCAATTTGGCAAAAATCAAGACTCACAAATTCATTTCGAGTGTATGACCTCAAAGAGGCATGATTTCATGACATTCGTCATGGTTGTTTATATTGACAAATTCACGGCGGTGTTGGTTAAAGTCAGTCACATCTTTATCTTCGAGAGCTGCTTAAATGTTTGATGATAAAACCAGGGACGCACTTAATAACTTATGCGTAGAGTGACTTGAAGGAGAATATTCAAGTAGCTCGGCCGTCTAGTGCCAGCTCTCGTAACTGTAGCTTCCTTATTCTCTGAAGGAAACTACTCGCCATAAGTTCGGAGCTGTTAACATCATGCGCTGTTGAATATTTCAACACCATTTCAATTACATTCAGTGGATAAAACCAGAGTTTGCATATTTACGGCGCATCTGAGATACTGTTTCAGTTTCACAAAAGAAGAAATGGAGGCCGATGACACCGACAAGATCGTCGTCGAAGGTGTAAGGACGATTTTTAATTTTAACGTGACCAGTGTGATGTTATTAACAATTTTTTTAAATTGCACTTGACCATGTTAGCCACATAGCCAGCTCAACGTGTGTGTTTCTCTTACAATGTAGACATTTCATTTCAGTGTGATTATATTCTATATTTTGTAAGGACGACACAAGACAAACACAACATTTAATTAAAACCACCCATGCCCTTAGCCGGACTCGAACCGGCGACCCCTGCAACGCGAAGCAAATACGCTACCCCTACGCTGCCGGGGTCGGCGTGTGATGTTATTTGGCAGCAGGAAGTATCTGGCTGCTTCCAGCAGGAAGATACTCCTCAGTCGACACAGCAACAGGTCGTATTCGATGTATCATCAGAATTTGGAAGCAGCTAACCTGACTTCGTAAGAGAACGCCACTAGAGGTAAATGTCGACCTAGGTCACCAATACTAGAAATCAGGGACGACATTATAGCTAAAATTCTAGCTTTTTGACAGAAGTGTCCCAAGTTAAAGGTCAGAATCATTTATAATGATAGTGGGGACAATAATGCTACTAAATTATTTTAAAGAAACTGATTGTGACCGTTCTACATCTTTGCAGAATGTAATTCAGCGCATAGTGATCTACAAAATCAAGTCCGGTTATATCCCATGGCTGTAAGAAAAATAATACAGGAATCAATTCTAGGCATTAAAACTTCTTCAGTTAATACCAGCTGCAAAGATAGTATTAGTGAGCAAAAGTAACTGAGTCTCATGGTAATCTTGAGAAGTGAGAAAAAAGACGCTGTGCGAGGACTAATAATGATGGCAGCAGATTAAGTGGAGATAGTTTTCTTTAACGATGATTCGTATACAAGGGTCTCAAATCCAGGTGAGCAGAGATCAGTCGATGTATTACTGGCGTCTACCCACCTCTCTCACGCAGTCAACCAATAATGATGCAAAACGATTAGACCAACTTTCATTCTGGTTTTCGTACCGATGTCATTACACGGGATATCAAGCAGTATACCCCATTCCATTATCATCGCCATCATTAAGGCTTAAAACATTTGTGGTTTGTACCGCCTTCGTACGTTTTATTATGTCCACCTCTTCTTAGTTCGGCCTATCTTCTATGTTCCCTGTTTCAGCTTGTAATTTAGCAACTCTCTGGTTTCGTGTTGGGAAGGTTGGTTCGAATCCTCTTCTGGCCAATCAGATTTAGGTTTTCCATGTTTTCCCCGAATCACTCCATGAGAGTGCCGGCATGGTTCCTTCCAAATTGCATGTTACGTGTTACACCTTCTATCCATTCCTTTTTCTAGCCAATTATTTCCTCCTTTTGAATAAACAGAAATCTCATCTCAACTGCTTCTGTCCTCTTTATTTGTTGTTTAGTCACTGTCCATGATTCGAATCCATTTATCAGTTTTGTTACAGCCATCACCTTGTAAAATTTCACAATTGTGTCTCGTCTTGTATGCTTAAATTTTTTTATGATTATTCCAACATAGGTACTGAAATTTCCATATGTTGCTACACATTTCCTCGTGAATAAACAAATCTGTTAATTTGTTCTGTTATTCGGATATTAATAAGAATCATAGCTAGGATAATGTGATTGGTTTTCGTTTCCTTTGAGATTTTCAAATCATAATCATTTAATATTTTCATCATTAGCCTTGGTTGTATGTTATTTTCAGTCTCAACTAAAATCACCTGGTTGCCAGCGAAAAGCGTGGTATCTAATACAGTACTATTAACTTAAAATGGTTTGGTACATATGTCAGCCATTTCCTAATGGCATAATCTACATAAATCATTTGCTATTTTCACCATTCGCCTTGGTTGTAAGTTATTTTCAGTCTCAGCTAAAATCACCTGGTTGCCAGCGAAAAGCGTGGTATCTAATGCAGTATCATTAACTTAAAATGGTTTGATACATCTATCAGCCATTTCCTAATAGCATCATCTGCATAAATGTTAAAAGCACAGGGTAACCTTGTCTCATTTCTCTCGTTGTCTCAATCTGCTCGCAGTCTTGTTAGGTTTTAATGTACGTGTTGAAATACAATGTATTACTCTAACTTTGTTCTGGACATACCCTTTGGCTAGCATAATGTGAAAAGATTTTATTCTATTCATCGTATGTATCAAAATCTTTTCCATACTCGATGAATGCTATGTATGCCAGTACATTGATCTTTCAACGTTTTTCTAAACATTGTGTTGTCGTAAAAGGGGATTCTGTACATGATCTTCACTTTCGCAAGACATTTTGTGTACCATTCACAAGAGCTTCAGCTATTACATCTATGTGCCTTCCCACTATTTTTGCATATATCTTCTACGGTGTACACAGCAGACTTATACTGTGATATTTTTCAGTTTTCAACCTCTTTTTTTAAAATTAGGGACACACTAAAGCTATATTCCACTGTCCTTCGTTTTTACTTCACTATATTTTCTACTGTAGGATTTTCCAGTTGATTCAGATACACCTGTTTCTTGTATTTAAAAATGTTACCAACAACATTATTTAATACTTTTAACCCAGATTTATTTTATCGTTTCTCACGGTTTCCTAAAACCTCCAATGTAGCTGTTTATAATTACCTTCTATTCTTGATTAATATTATTCTCCATCGGAATGTCCTAGAATATAATCAAGTCTTTGTTGGCAGAGATAACAAACTTTCATTTCTTAACAAATTTACGTTAAATGCCACTTTAAGAGATATGTAATTACGTTTACAGTACCTTGTACCGTCTCTAGGCACTGGAAATTCTGTAATAAGTAAAACGTGCAGGTAGGGTTCATAATTGCATTTGCACACTCTGTTTTATGTAAGAACTTAAATGAATTCTCTTTTGCTAATGTATAATAAAATATTATCCTATTACCACCACAGCTTGTAAACTTATATCGTTATGCCTGAAAAAATGTATTTGTATTTTTCAAGTTAATAAGCAGAAAAGTCAATCAGAAATTTTCCATTGTAACTAAGTAGCTTCCATTACGTTCTGCGAGAGTCTGTCTACGAACTCGAACGATTAGATCACCCGCAATAAATTTATAATAATTTTTGTTGATACAATTAGAGATTCTTTTTTTTTAATGGCATTTGGCAACGGAGGCCATACAGCCAGCTCAATGTAATTATTAAAGCTTTCAGTGTATAAGTCGTCATCCAGTATATATATTGTATTTTTCCAATGTATGGACGCCACAGACAGACAGGACATTCACAAAGACACACAGCACATCCATGCCCGCGGCCGGATTCGAACCGGCGGCCTTCGGCACGCGGAGCTAGCACTCTAGCCCCTACGCTACCGAGGCCGGCTTCTTTAGGATTATCATAGAAGTCATTAGCACTTTCCAGTCGACCTTCTTGTGGGCTGTATACCCCAAATAATGTCACGAACCGGCACCCTGTTTTAATTTTGGGTTTTATTATGCGGTCATTAATCCTTTCGTAAGTATTAGCTCTGTATTTCCATTGATTCCTAATCGTGTTAGCTACTCAAGTTGGGGCCCTCGTTCCTTGTGGTGCACCACTATAATCCATGATGGAACCATCAAGTTCTAAGATACATTTATATTTCTTCTTAGTTACTGTTTTACAGCATATTTATCTTCATATCCTTTAGTTCATTCCGTAATTATGCCTCTTAATTATTCCAGCCTTTGACGTTCCATACTGTTATCTTCCTTTCAGTTCCGAAGTTCTTAATCCTTTCTTTCTCTTTTCCATTATACGGCTTCTGTTCTCGGTGTGTGGGTTGTGAGTAGGTTGTACGTAACCAGCCAATAGTTGGGTAAGACACATGGTGGGTTTGCCACCTTTATGATTTGTGATCTGCCTTTCTTTCTGCAGGGGTTGTCTCCCTCAGCCGGAATATCCCTGTTTTAAGGCGCCGGGGATTCCTCTTTCACCCTCTCTCGTCTGCTACAACCAACGTAGAGCACATCTCGCAGGGAGTACGTGACTTTCGCCTTCGGAGACGCGGAAGTAGGATATGTTGGCAGAACTGCTAAGAGGACGCAAAGGGATTTCTCAAGATTTTAGTGTCCCAGTGTATCTGGCCCAGGCTGGGACCCTCGAGGCCATACCAACCTCTAGCGCGCCAGTTGGATATTCCTTAAAGAAGCAGCATACAACATGTTCTCGAGTTTCAAGAGAAATGGTGGAATGTGTCGTGACTAAGAGATCATATTAAATGGCATTAAGAACGCGGTTGTGTTACGATTCCGAAAAATCGACCAATCAAATTACGTCGGCGAAGATGTTCAGTTTTGCGTGGTTCAGAATGTACTGCAGTCCAAAAATGTAAACAAGCTTCTAGAATATATAGATATAGAATATATTTGAGAGGATGACGCCACCATCAGATATTAATAAGTTATTCCTACGAGACAATATATAAGCGAAAAAAATACTACAACTATTCAGCTTGGAAGAGTAGGAAATGATTTTTAGGAATTATTCGAACCCGTCTTTCGATAAGGACAGCATTCATTTTGGAATGTTCGAGCTTCTTCCTCGGAAATCATTGTAGGGCCTCACTATAATTATGGCTGTATATTTTATGGTTATGCTTGGTTAAATGTCAGACGGGGCTCTTCAAGTTTCATTAGGGACATTACTCTTGTAACCAAATTATGCAATGTTGGTCGAGCATATGGAAATATCGCTTGAACTGAAGCGCCAATAACTCAATAAGAAGTTTATAACCAAACTGTTTTAAAATATTGACACATTCTACCAATAACTGCGGCCATTATGTGCATAGTGTGCTCTCTTGCAAGATTATGATGTTAAAAATGAATCCCTTACTGTCTGGTATTAGATCATTTTAGGTCTTAAATATTCAGAAAATACGATTTCTAGGATTAACCAATTAAGTAAATATATTAGTAAAATAGGACGAGCTTCACTCATCTAAACAGGTTGGTTAGAAAACGAGAATCGAGTTCCAAACACTTTCTTTGATTACAGGAACGGTGTACTAAAGCTGTTGGTGTTATGAAACATGGTCTTCTACTGCAGAATTAGTAGCAATTATATAGTAATAGAATAAGCACTAACTTCGCGACATTCAAATATTATTATTATTCTCACTGATTCTAAATAGGCTCTTAGAGTAGTGTAATTAATGTAAAATTATCAATTATGTTATATAATTCTGTTTTGCAAATGCTATAAACCAAATTCGTAATCTTAACAGTGATTTGTTTTAAAGAGAAGAAACACTGCATTTACTGTGTTACCTACAGGTGAAATGTTAAAAAATATACGAAAAAAAAGTTTCTTGATGCAGTTGGTAAGAAACTAAAGCATTTCTATATGAGTCAATGCAAAGAAGATTCGTAGTCGGCATTTCAAAGTTTACCACCTTTACCTATATTTTTTAATCCGTATCTCCATAAAATTACTTTAATGTTATACAGAACAGTTATTTTATTATACAACTGCTTGATATTGGCAACGGCTAATTAAATTTGTGCCCAAGTTTGACAGACTTTGAGTACAGAAATGCAAAAAGTATGAAAAGTTCCTAGGAATGGAAAGATACGTGTGAAACAACAGGGAAATATCGTAACTGCCACATTTCGGTGCGCGTATGGAGGACGATTTAGCGGGACGTGTCGTGTTTGCTATCCCGAGCTGTTAGGCAATCGTCTTGCTTGATCAGTTCGCAGGAAGACAGGCACCCAATCCATGTATTGTGAAACGATCAGTTCAGATTCTACTCGACGCGCGCAACAATCAAATCACTTTTGTCCTCTGCATATCAGATCATTGACATGACATTTCTCTCACTAACGTATTGAAAGATAATGTATCTCACATGCAATCTCTTGTTATGGGCTGGCGGATTTATAAAACTGCATGCCCAAGCTCCTCTCAGACTGGGAGAAGTGAGAACAAGCTTACTGCCAAGATGGACAAGAGAGACAACTCTTGATCCTCGGAGTATAGAAACATTAAATCATCTGGGATAGGAAAGAGTTGATCTCCGGGTGACATGTTCTAGAATAGGAGCACGCATTTATCAGATGTCTTCTCCCGTGGCGGGCAAAGCGGCAGATCATGCGGCGGGCGTCAACAGCTGCAATGGGACTGACAGGTGACCACAGTGCCAACAGGACTCACGGCTGCAAGAAACAACTGACCACTAAAATCAGTGTGTGTGTGTTTGTGTGTTGTGTGTGTGTGTGTGTGTGTGTGTGTGTGTGTGTTTGTGTGTCTGTGTGTGTGTTTGTGTGTGTGTCTGTATATTTGTTTGTCTGTGAGTTCTGCTAGGTATTATCAAGCAGGTAACGACTCTGGTATTATCCTGAGTTTTAAATGTTGGTGGAAAGCTTATGGACATTGAATCCAGTTTCTGTAATCGTGACTAATACTATCTTTCGCTTTTAATGTTAAAACATTGATAAATCAGTTATTTGCTAACATTAATATAAGTATTGCATTTGATTAAGAATTAAATAAATATTTCCCATTTCACTTAATTAGAATAACCTTCAATTTATGACAGGTGAAACTTCATATTTAATATTTGTCCACTACGGGTGAAACTGACACAAAAATAATTTACTTGCTTATACCTTCTATGTTACAAAAGAATTCTGTTTTTTACTGCTATTTATGAAAGCAGTTTACATCTTCTAGGTATGTTATACATGTTCACAGCACAACACTATGAATGAACTGTTGTAAACTTATAATTTTTGCAGGATATTTTTCTTAAAATCCAGTTCTGTAGTTTTATCGTAACACTATTCTAATTACAGAGATATTATACCTATGAAACGATGACTCATTACATTTTCGTTAATGATTGGTAAAGAAATCAATTCTTCATAGTATCTAATCCACCACAAAGCACCTTATTTCCGTTGTGCTCAGATTCGACCTTCGACAAACCGGAAATACTGAAACGTGTTTTGTAGGAAATTATAGGGGGATTAACAATTTTTTAAATAAATTATGGTTCTGTTTATGTCATAATTAATTGTTTTTTTTCTTTTTTGTCAGGAAAAGATTAGATTATGGTAGTTCTAAAAATTGTATTCGCTCACTCAGTAACACAGCACATTGAAAAGATATTCCTATAATGCCCATATGTATCTCAACGACCGGAATTAATCATTACTGTATTTCCTCCTGTAACATATTCAATAAATTATACACAGCTACTTAGGCAGTAATATGCATTGTAGGAGCTATAGTCAGGTGACTATCCAACATTGAGACATATAACCCACAAAAAAATGTAAATGCTTTCAAGTGATTCATTTTTTAAACTAAAGTGGTGGTTATATTTCGGCAATACAATTGTTGCGCAAACATGGAATGCACACCTGTTCACATTTGTAAAACATATGAGAGTGTCCATGCACAACATAAAAGCTATCGTATTAACACAAAATACTAATTTTGAGCAGGTGCTAAAACAATTAACGTTTCGGCTGTTATATGGAGATTCCACAACTTGTAATAACTAGAAATACACTATAAAATTCCATGTTTGCAGTGTATTACAGCATGCGGGAATAATGAATCAGTTGTTATGGCATTGTTCGAAAACATTTTTGACTTTGTTGACTTACTTTTCAGAATACTTATTCTGCCCTTTTTTACCAGGACATGCATAGCATGGAAAAGTGGGGAAAAATTATTGTTAACTTCTGTCGTCGGTGACCTGAGAAGACGTCAATGCTATCTGCGATTAATAATTGAATGTATTTCAGTATATATATAATATTCTCCACTATTAAGGGTGACTGCTTGAAGCATAAAGAACATATTTCATTTTGAAAAAAGAATAAAAAGTCGACAAACTAAGAGACGCGCTACATTATTTCATATAGAGCAATCTCCTGTGCGGTATGAAAGAGGTTTCTAACGTAGGTTGTAATGTTGTACCCAGCTCATTTCAGGCAACAAGTGCAGGTAACGGGCTCAGTTATAGTGCTGTTAAAATACATTCAGCTACTTCTTCTGTATTTTTGGCAATCGCATATTGCATTGATGCCTTCTCAATTCACCGACAACAGTTATTTAACAATTATCTTTTACCTCTTTTAAATTCTATGTATGTCTAAAAAATAGATATAAGGTAAAAAAGAAAAAGAACTGGGCGTAAGATTAATAAGTCTGAAAATTAAGTCAATGAAGTTAAAAATGTTTTATTAGATGTTATTCAGATAACTTCTTATTATTTCTGTACTTCAAAGGTTGATAATGACGTACATAAAACTGTGCTTCATAGTTGACTACCAGTGGAGGCATAAAGACCACACTTTATGAAACTGTATAACTAAATACAATAGTGGAAACAGCATGCTGGTTGAGGTCACAGAAGACCAACTACCACACCTCAAAATGTAAATAAAACATTGTACGCTGAAGATACCTCGACGAGAGGCGAAACGTGTCCGAAAAATAAAGAATATCCAACAACAGTTGTATTGGCGTATTTACTAAATAATAATTAGTTTAACAAGCAACTGTGGAAGGAATGGCCTGCAATAATCACATGAATATTTATAGTTTCTGGACATACATACACATAACAACAACAGCAGACAAAATAGTAATGTTCTGATTTCTTTTGCTAAATTCAGCAGTCCTGGGATGATGAATATTTAAAGTGTGAATGAGTACGATTTTATTGTCCTGCCGAAGTTCTGAGATTCTTATACAAGTAACGCAAGGCACGATATGATGGTAAGACGGCCAGTTCCTTTCAACCTGCACCGTGTGACTAGGCGTTGCTGAATATGTGGAGATGAGTGTCGTGTGTTGTTCTGTGTTTTGCATAAGAAGATCAAAGAATGGAAAGGGTGAATCCCGGAGCAGGCCTATTCAGTCCTGTTCTTCCCAAAGACACTAACTGGACCACCAAGCTTAACGTCCCTTTCCAACTGAAGAATCCACGTCAACACTGAAGGATGCTCTCAATCCATACGCTATGCGAAGTGGGTTGCGATTTAACCAAGAACTTCCATACCTATTTTGGGATATCCACCTCTCCTACCCTACTGGAGAAGTCCAGTATGACGAAAATTTCTTCCATGACTGGAGATCGAATCAGTTGACTAGAATCAACGAGTTGGGTTAGCAGTTAAAATTGGACCGCTTGTCAAAAGGAGAGCCCTGTGTATTCGAGTTGGGTGAAATTGGATCGCTTATCAAATGGAGTATTTGAATTATGTTACAGAATTTAATGTAGATATCTCTCACACATTGTTAACCTGTCTCATGAGGCTTGTCGAAAGAATTTGCACAATTCAGAAGATTTGCTCAGTGTCCCGGTTTATTTTCTGTGATACTTGGTTTCCCATCCGTTACCTTTAGAGTAAAAAGCATGACACCTAGAAAAATAAATGAATTTTCATTGACAGTGAAATTAAACTTTTTAGCGTAACAAGATAGGTAATTATATTTCTTTCCATAACAAAAAAACTTAAATTTAACACTAACAAAACAGTAACAGTTGTTTCGTTAATTCGATAACTGATCGAAGACTGAGAATAATATTGAATTAAATAAATGTGTAAACACAGGGTGTGGGTTTACAGTGTTAATAGTAAAAAAGGTAAACGCGTATGATATTGTTGGCCCGGAGATCCTGAAGGATTGTTCGGCCGCCGCGTGACAGAGTTTCGATTAGCCGCGCATGGCATCAGCAAGTTGTTTGAGTTGTTTTCAGAAAACCACTGATACAGCTGTTAAAACTGTTGTTTGTAAATCACTGGAAATATTTACCATGCGTTTCCTCATTTTCACTAAACTGGGCAAATGGTACTTCAGTTCGGGTATCAGGATACTCTGGAGCCTTGCTAAACAGCTCAGCATCCCAGCAGTTTCCATTTTCATGGATGCTGTATCCCGTATTCTGAAACTGAAAATTCTAATGATAGGAGACCAAATTTTTGGTTTAAAACTTTAAAAAAAATGCCCAGTCGTTAAGGAATAAGCTTGTAGTTGCAAGAATTCCATTTTGATTCGGACAGCAAGCTGAAGGATGATTTTACTCGACCGTTCAACCTAATAATACTTACACGAATTTTTATTTGATTTTAAAGGTATTTTTTCTTTCTTTCTTGTTCAATGAATAAAAGACATACGAACAAAATTATTGCATCAGGTCAACAAAATATCAGAGCCAATATACATGGTGATGTCCTCTATAAGATTTAGCAAATATTTTAGATTTTCATCTGAATTTATGTAACATCTCAGCGTGACACAGTACAGTGTATGTAAAAAACTCCAATGGTCATCTTGATAACGTGTTATAAGTTAATCCACCGCTCAGTTTCCCAAATGCCACGGGAGTCACTATCTTATTTTATAACCATCACTTTTGTACCTTTTTGAAATTTGGCTTGAAATATATACTACAAATGGTGTCACATTAAACCAGTGAAAAGCTGGCCTTTTAATTCCTATAACACAAATGTCGACTAATATTTACAGAAAAGTCTCTGTATGAGAGATTCAACTGAAATTAAAATATTGTTCCTTGAATAAAAAAAATAAAAAAATACACACACACACATTTCCTGGGATTCACAAACAATAGGCCAAATCATATCTCGATTAACAGAATCTCTTGGTACTTCCTATTATGTATTTAGGTGTATTAAGGTTTTAGCTTTAAGGAACTGAACTAGAAAACAAGTAGAAATTACCTACAGAATTTTTGGCCTCATAGGCAAAAGTCTTTATTTTAAATTTTGACTGAACAGGTTGACTGTTACAGTTACAAGATACCAACAGGCAGGTTGTTCTCCCAGAAAAATGGATAAGTAGCTCTTCTTTAAAAAAAAATAATTTAAAAAATCGTGTTATAATTCAGTGAATCGTGGGAATCTATTTAAATGTAGGTAACTAAATTTTGCACAATTAGTAGGTCGTTTGACCACTAAAACTGACACACGGTGTTGCAACTGAGGAAGTTGTCCTTAAGTTTAGAAGGGATATTAGCGCCGCTGGGCAGAAATAGCTTTCCAAGTGAGAGTTGCATGAAGGTTGTAAGAGCTGAAGTTGGCGAGCGATGCAAGTTGTTTAATTGTAGCGAGCTGTGTGCGCAGGACACATCTGCCACACCACAGGCAACATCGATCCGCCGCCCGACGCTCATCTGGCGTCATGTTTCTCCGACGCCGCTGGATGCACCCAGTCAGTATCAGAAACGGCCACCTCACACATTCAAGGTAGTATATCACACGGATTCTCTATCATACTTTTTTAAAGGGGCTATAGTACAATGTAGGCCTATTTCCTCCAATCTGTGGTAATCGCCGACAGTTTGGATTGTTTCCAAACTCATTCTCCTGTCCCTGATATTAACGGAATCGAGAAAGACAAACATGTGGAGATGATGATCAATTATTGCGCTAATCCTGAGCGACCCAATTGTTACGAAATGGTTTCAAGTTGGAACAAGTTGGATTATCAAACACACAAACGTAGGATATTAGCAACAAATTTATTAGACAGAATGTGATCAGCGTTGAATGAGGCGAAATATTGCTTACAACTCATAAGATAACCCCTTGCGTCTCTTTTTCCCCTTTTAATTGCATATTTGTAATATTTCTGTAACTAGTTTCTATTTTTGAGTAGAGAGCGGTTAAAGGATATTTGTGGTCACTAAAGAATAAGGTTGGCATTGCCGAGTTGTCAGAGGTAGAATGTTTGAGGATTCGTCAGAAGAGTAACTATAATTGAACTGAAACAGATGTTGGGTAGCAACACGATACGAAAATTAAGAAACATGTTGGTTTATATGAAGATGAAATATATACTCTGATTTAGGTATAGAATTGTACGAGAAAAAAATATGAATTTATAAGAAGTGGAGTGAAAATACTATAAAAGCAGCCTAATTATTAAATGTTAGTTTTGCGTAACCGTACCATCAGTGAGCTTGCTAATTGATACAGTGATAAGACGCATCTACGAAACCTTACAACCTGTATACATCGTTTGGAATGACAAATAAACAAGAAAAATCGATTTAAATTTTCTATAGATACAAGAAAATGTTCTATCTTTCATTGGTTATCAGAAAACGACTGGACGAAGAAAAACCTAACTGCAGTTGTGTCATTTCCTAATAAAAACAAATATTTTAATATCGTCCCAATCTATTCAAGCATAGAAGTACACACTGAAAAACCAAGTATATTTGTTAAAGATAGTGGTTGGAGAAGTTAAAGTCTTTGACATATATTAATTTTTCCCTTTAAATACCTGCTACCATGATCACTGACAGCTTGTTCATATGAACTGTGTATGTTGCAGGTTTTGTCTTGAGACATTTCCTCCTGCATCGGTCTGATTGGACATACTTCACTGATGGTCAGTCTCCTTGTTGACTTGAGTGTTTTGTTGACTTCATTGAGCGTTAAGGGTACTTTTAATAGCATTGTGGTCGGTATGAAAAGCATAGTGATGAGCCGAGTAAACAACTCTGTTACCTGCGTACATCTTTTTTCGTTTTCGTTGTATTATGGTAGTTGAAGTGTTGGTAACATGTACCACTACGTGAAATAGGCCGGCGAATTTTGATTCGTTTGAATTTCTAGTTTGTGTTGCGAGTCGCCTTCGACTGGGTGTGGTACTTGGTATGTGTTGGCTCAATTTCTTCCCTCCAACGATTTGATCACTGTAAGCTGGATGAGCGGGCAGTACATTGCATGGGTTACTCGTAGCAAGCCACGTGTTTGCTTGGTCACAGCTTCGTTGTTGTTTTCGTTCTGGGCAGCCTCAATAACATGCACCATATGGGCTACCACAATTGCAATATATTGCTTCCTGCCTGGACAGTAAGCAGGATGCTATAGTGGGGCTGCCCACGCAACACACACATCTGAATGGTGATGTATTCCTGGAATCAATGTTTATACATCTGTCACCAGAAATACTGGTCATTTGCAGATGGATGATTTTTCTTAATCTCCTACGTAGAAACTATGTGGTTTGGTTTGGACAGACATAACTATTGGAGCTCAAAGGTAATGCCGTATTCGTGAATCGTGTTCACCACCAATTCGGAGGGACAGAATGATATGATATTGAGTCATGCAGGGTCCTGCCACATTGTAAACGTATCAGCCACACGGACAGGCTTCCCCACGTGGCTGTGTAGAATGCGACGATAGGAAGTGCCTATCTTGTCCGGTAGCTGAATTAGGTAGTGACAATTAGTTTGGTGAATATGGAGAATCACGAAGTAGGTTCGATATTGCTGGAAGCAGCGATGAGCTTAGTCGGTGTCTAGTGGGATTCTGCCTAGATGATCTGAATCACCTTTTGTCTTGGGCTGCGTTCCTTTTCGCTTGCAAGTTATCTTGACTTGGACGTGTACTTGGTCGTGGTGCCAGGAAGGCTAGCTGTTGTTGACGCTGCTGATGCTGGCTGTCGAGATATAATCTTGCAACTGGAAGTGACAAAGCGTCGTATATTCTGAGCTGGATATACCTGTTCGTCACCCAAGCCCTTCTGATCTCTTACTGATTTTTAACTCTGACGACACACCGAGTACTCCAGGGGAACTGTTGTTACGGTTGGTGGTAATAGTTATTTCAGCAGCTTGGTTTGTTATGTGGCACTTTCCACCTTAGCTTAATTTTAACTCATTTTGGACTTCGTTCGTGTTCTTGGTCCCAAACAGGTCGGTTCTGTTTCCGCATGCACTTGGTCATGGATTCTTGGTGCAACTATCTATCTGTTGATGACTCTCAATGTCGGGTTGCAGCAAATTTCTTCCAATGAAAGTGGTGAAGGATAATGGTGCCAGACATTTGAAACATAGGAGTTTTTCGTTATGACTTTACACCTCGTTGACCTCGAGGCGATTAGAGACAGGATAGAACTGGGGACAAGGAACGGGAATGAATTTGGCCATGGCTTTTTGAAGGAAGCATACCGGCATTCGCCAGGAGTGATTTGAGGAAAACATAGAAAATACAAATCTGGAGGGAATTCGAACCACGTCCTCCCGAATGCGAGGCCAGAGCGTTAACCACTCACCCACCACGCTCGGTCGGCACATATGTCTATTTTACCTGCCTTGCCTTGTTTTGTGAGTGTCAATTGGTACGTTTATTATCAGCACAAGGTTTCCCACGTTCTAATACGGCCTTATCGCTCACTTACGCGTGTGCGTCCGCGTTAGAAGATGTTGACAAATGCAGGAGTGCGACATAATGGTGCCAGTTTTAGGGTGTGTGTGTCGGAATGTGTGGTGGTTGGCGAGTTTTGGCTGGTGTTGGTAGATATCAGAATGTGTGTGAGTTGTTGAATGTGTGTGAGGTGTTGAATGTGTGTGAGGTGTTGAATGTGTGTGAGGTGCTGAATGTGGGTCTGTGTTACGATATTGCATTTCTGTACATGTGTGGGTTGTTTGTGATGTTGTGTTCTGGTTGTGCCTTTGGTTGTATTTGTTGGGAATCAGCTGAATGTATGATGTAAGATATCTGGTTCAGGGCAACAGCTTATACGATAGCACTACGCCCATTCGCAGCAGCAATCTGAAAAGTCAAACATCTGGGTGACAATAATTTTCTCTCTCTTGAGTAGACTGAAGTTTTACTTTTATCCTTCTGCACAGTATAGATTTTAGAGGCTATTCACTTCCACACAGTGCTTCAGTCAGCCCTTCACCGAAACATAGCTGCCATAGTTCGTGAACCCTCTAGTACAGAAAATTTATACAGATGACTTCCTTTTGTGGCGACTAACCAGGATTTTTACGTAATTGTTTGTCAATTTTCGTTAATTTTACTAAATTTTACGTATTTTTAATAAAATTATTCTACTTTTACACAAATTCATAACATTTAAAGGATCAGCATGAGAGTTTCTGCTTTCAGGAATTAGGTGAATGAATTATTTAAAACGTCTGGATCAGGGTAAAAGATACGCTGTGTGTATGTATTTCATGACCATATGTGGTATTAAAGTGTGAAGACAGACATCTCGGTGACACTCACACGTTCTATTTCGGATCCAGAAGTTGACCGCTAACATACACTACTGTTTGGGAATTTGTAATACCCGGTAGGAATAGACTGAATCACTAGAAAATCGGAGGATATGTATAAAAGAGTAGTCATAATAAGTGATTAATATTTCAGAAAGATGGCGTTCCCTATTTTGAGTTACTAGACAGACCACTGTTACGCCAAGCAGATTCAGTGCAGAGCCATCAAACGAAGTGGAAACGTGCAAAACGGCGGGGGAATGCCTCCCCGTTATAAAATGGCTCAGTATCAGCGCGAGAGTGAGTTCGATCGTAACAGAAGGATTGTTCCCTGTGAAACGGGTTTGACGTACCTTAATACTGCAGCTCTTACAGGGCACGATGCTACGACCGTGATGTGTATGAGGAACAATAGAATGGAATAGAAAAGGGTACTGGACCACAGAACAAAATAGCCATTATCTTATCTGCATGGCAGAACATCCTCGTCCGTAATATTGGCTTGAAGCTGGAGCAATAAAACGAATGTAGATATTTCTGAGTCGATGGTTTGACGCCGTCTCTTGAGGGCATGACTGGTAACACTGATGACAATACGTCGGCTTTCATTGATTAGAATCCGCTAAAGGTCGGGCCACACTAGACCGCACCGCGTCCGAGCCAACACTCGGCCAAGTGTCGGCTCGGCCCTCTCGCGTCCACACTGGTCCGTGGCACGGCAGTGTAACGGACGAGTTCCTTCGCAGCCTTCAGTCTCATTTAACATATACACTTGGTTGTTTCACGGAATTAATCTTAAAGAAATTACCTTAAGATTGATTTGGGGTTCTTACCTGCGGCTACCACACGCACATTATTATAGAGTACTGTACTTTATTTTGCGTAGGCGTACTTTATAATTTATGAAAGTAATAAAAGTAATAAAATAGTATTCCAGCGCATTATGAAAAAAAAAAAAAAATAATCCTCACACTGTACTGAATTGAAAGATTCTCGTGAATCCGTACATTGTCACACTGAAATGTCAAGCAACTCTCACTTCACATTTAACGTGTTTATTTTCGTTTAGGTTACTTTCGATTCACTCAATATTTTTTTAACAAAAAAGAATAAGATTATTATAAATTTAAATACAGACTGCAAAGATTTTGTAAAATAATAATAGTTTCCTGTGATTTAAATTTCAAGTAACAGAGTTTCTTATCAGCCATGCAGTACACCTCTATTGTTCTCACTTAATTTGCAAAGGAGACCTACAGATTGATGAGAAATTCGAACAACGGAGCGTCCTAGCATCGTAGGATTAACAAATCAAAGCTTTGCCAGAGGTAAATTTCAAGATTCATAAAAATTACAGCCGAGACAAGGATTTGAACCAGGGACTTCTAGTACACCAATCATACGCCGTAAACATCTGAGTCAAGAGACAAATCTGGATGTATTGAATAATAAATAATCAAAAATAATAAACGTACTTTTTCTTATATAATATATTTTTGCTATCCCAAAACACAAATGTACTTTTATATGATTGAATTCACATTTTTCAATACTTCTAAATTCAGATGCTTGCGGCGTGTGTTTTGGGGATGGAAGGTCCTTGGTTCAAAATCCGGGTGTCGGATTCAAAAATTACAGGCGTTAAAAATCGACCTTCACCTCTGGCAAAGCTTTGATTTGTTAATGCGAACATGCAAGGACTCTACCTACATTTTACGAAAATCTGATGAACCTGAAGTGAGGCAGAGAAAAAGGACACTTTTCTAAAGTAATCAGTAACACTAAAACAATATTCAGTCGTTTCTATACACTTCTCCATATCGACCAGGCCGACACCGGCCCGCACCGTTAAAAATTAAATCAAGCTAATTACGGCCAACACACGGCCGAGTGTCCGCCGACATGCGGTGTCGTTTCAACTCACTTCAATCGAGTGAGCGACAACAATAAGAAAAGTGACGTTGCGGTGACGGTGCGGGTTCGGTGCGGTCTAGCCTGGCCCGACCTTAATGCGTTAGACTGTTTCAACAATGATGGCGGTATACGCGTTGGACGCTACTGTGGTGACCGCAGTCGTGCGGATTACATTGTTGAGCAGCATAGTGGATAAACGCCAAGATAACGAGTTTGATAGCCATTGCCTGTAACTTGCGATCGTGTCCGCTATGTATAAAGGGCAACCTGAACAGTAACCGTTACGTCACGGGGACTTCAGAGCCCGTGGCACTGCCCCTCCTGCAGACAGCATTTCAGTAGGACAATGCTCGACCCCATGTGGCGAGGAATCTATAAGTATCTTCGAAGAAAGACATGTACCACTGGTTCCTTGGCCTGAAATTTTGCATCACATGTCACCTATCTCATAAATCTGGCATATGGTTGGTTGGAAACTGATTCGTTATAATCTTCCTGCAACCACTGTCGATGCTTTGTGGTGCCTAAAGACATCTACATGTGCCTCTACATTACCGTAGTTCATTTGTGTATTGCCATTTCCTAGATCTCTGGAATAAATTTCATTTTGAACACATGATTCCTTCTTGGCGTTGCAATTTTCACAGAAGTGTTTGACCACGACATTAGACAAGAATCCGGTTCAAACCCAATTCTGAGGCAGTAGGTAAAACCATTACCAGATCCCTAATTCTCTTGTGTAACTTTGATCTTCTGCGGACAGTGCCGTTCTTTTTGTGTTCGTCAGGTCTCTGTAAAGTCTTATCCTGATTTGTATATGCCAACGCCATATATTTGAAAAGCACACTAACACTATCATCTTTTGCCACTCACACAGGCATGTAAAAGTTCTCTCCAGTAAACAAGCTCCTCGAACACCGTCTACTAAAAGATTTGTTGGAATGTGGATACTCTTTAAATCCTGTCTGAAACTGACATCGGATGACGATGACTAACCGAGGTTAATGACATTCGGGAGTGCAAAATGCTTTCTCCTGACCGTGGCAGTGATAAACGTAACTGCTGAATAACAGACGATACGGAACAAAAATTTGTGAGTCCAGCCATCCGTGAACAAACATAATCTTATGTTCAACACTTTCCACATCCATGGGAAATCTAAACTGATATTATGAGTGCAAAAGTAACTCTGTCTTTTTGTTACGTTTTCACGGTTAAACGACTAAACCGTTCTTGATAAAATTTTACAAGAAAATCCTGGGTTTCATTGAAAAAGACATAACGTAATTTTTTCGGGATAAATAACATATTTGGTCATGAAATTATTAAACGAACCAAACGGTGACAGACAGATGTAGCGTGTGTACCGTAAGTCTATGTAAAGTTACATCGGCTGTTCAGGCTTCTTTTGTTTATCTTTTTATGCATCGTCGACGTCGTGGTCATTAGAGGCGTGAAAAGATGGGAGCAAGAAACAGGAAGGAATTCGTCCATTGCCTTTTGAAGCAAGCCTCCTAGCATTCGCCTGGAGTGATTTGGGGAAGCCATCGAAAGCTCAAATCGGGATTCCCGGACGGGGATTCGAACCCACGTCCTTCTGAATGCGAGGCCAGAGTGTAATCCACTCTCCCACCACGCTCGGTGTAATCAGGCTTCGTTTCTCTCGCAGTCAGTTTGTAGAACACCTTTCTATTTTCTAACAACAAAATACTAAGTCTCCGTGTAAAAAGTCACGGGAAACAGCTAGTTACCGAATACAACAAAAATCTTTTCTTTTAGGGATTACCGATACTGAAAACAAGTACAATAAATTTTTGGAAATATGAAAAAATTAGTGCCCTTACCCTCAGCATAAGGAGGTATCTATAAGACGTATCTAAAAAATCGACGAAGTGTTAAGTTTTTACTTCCACATATAATAATCCTCGCCCACCTTGGCTTGCCGTATTATAAACTTCACCTCACGTGAATTATATGCTTTCCCCTGAAAATAATGGATGACCATTAGTTTGGTGCTCTCCAATTGTTTGTAGTTTTTACTGGTTTCTTTACATAACGTAAACCATCCCTTCGTCATGCTCCACGCTTTTTCTCTTGGGCAACATTTCACTCTTCGCTCGGCTTCAGACGTTGCTCCATATGCTAAAAATCCCCACAATGCTCTAAAATGTTTAATGAATCTGCGGTGTTGTCCCGGTAAAACTCCTGAAACGTCACATAACTTACTAACTTATTCCGTTTGTTTCAATGTTTGTTTTGTTGATTAGTTTTATACCTTACTTAGACCTCATTATTTATTTTTATACATTATCGCAGTTATGTTGGTTGTCTGATCACTATATTTACGGTGAACCTTTGAAGTTTCTGCGCCTCATTCTTTTGAGATCTTTCTCTGTCGGCCACAAATCAACGTTAAGTTCATTAAAAAAATACACTCTCTCAGTTCAAATATTGCATTTAATTATAAACAGAAAATTTGCGATCCAGCTCTCTAACATTTATAAAATTACCTTTTCAGGACTTCGATCTTTAAAAGACTAAAGGCTGTATCTCAAATCAATTTAAACTGAAAGCACGTACTCTTCTCATTCATTCCTAACACATTTACGAGTTCTTAGGTCGTACATGTGGCCCAATAAAGAAAAACAATTTCTCAAAATCCTCCAAATACCTTTTAAATTACAAAAGTTTCTTTACACACACAAACACTCATTTCCTAAGCTTAATTCTTCATCAGAATGACGAAATAGAAACATGCGGTCTCTCTACTTAATTACGCACTGTTCAGTTTCACGATGGACTCACCTACTCAACGTTCTGGGACAGACTAAGTACCCAGAAAACCAATGCCTGTCTTTCTACCAAGCGCACCCTGCTCCTGAACCCACGAACCCTGCGGATACTAACGTAACTAGTCGACCACCAAACTTTACAAGCCATGCTTCCAAACTGGGTTCTTCCTCCATGAACCCACGAACTTGGCGGATGTTGACGAAAATAGTCGACCATGTCAACCGCCACTATTAAAAACTTTACCATTCTGCGAACTTCTCTTAACCATCTTACTACGTAATGCTATTAACCCGTTACAACATCAGCCACTATGCTTTAGCTGTGATTTATTTTATGCTAAATAAAACCTATTCTGCATTCCATTTGTTTGAACAATAAGGCTTTTAATGTTTTAAGTAGGCAGTTATACCGAATACGTATAATACTATAAAAATATTCCAACAAGTAATGATTGTGAAGAATGTTTGCATATGTAGTATCATTGTTAAGGAATTTGTCCCTTTGGCACGATTGATTTATTTTTGTTATGAATGCAAGTTAATGCCTTTATTCAACTAATAATAGCAAACAACACCGTGTTGAGCTGATTTCGAGCAGAGGCAAGTAAGTTACTTTGTTTATAAGATTAAAATTTAATTAGTAACACTATGCCGATTCAACGAAACTGTTACAAACAAATATAGAAACTTTTTAAATATTGTTTTCATTTGGGATGTTTTATCGAGTGACGTTCAAACACTTTAGATAATCATATCATTGGTAAGTTAATTAAAAACTCTAGCTTTTGTTTAAAGTAAATCTTTTACAAATTTATTGCCCCACGCAGATGTCATTACTATGGAAAGTCATGACACATTATTTACGTTTCTGCTGATTAAGCAGTACGAAGATACCACCATTTCCGCCGATCTGAAAATTGGGGCCAGAGCGGTTTAGCGTGTAATGCCAACATGACCTCCAGCTCTTTTTTATAACGCTTAACTACGTGGTCCGCGGATTGGGAAGGATTTTCAGCCCATTCGTTGGCAATACACCTGTGTCGGTGTCCCGATGTGCGGTGGTGACTCTTTATTTGGTTGATAATTGACTTTGGCGATTTATAGAAAAAGTATGTTAATTCTATAGAAAAATTCTTTCTTGTGGAACTGATTAATAAATGCGGTCGAATAACGTCATCCAGTTTCTGCAGGAAAAGTTACATCGCTCTGATTCAAAAACGTTTAAGCAATATTACACTTCCCTTTTAGATGAATACAATTTCTTTGCTGAGGAACCCTATGATGCAACACATAAAACCTTGGCCGAAAATATGTTTTTTTCCCAGTATTATCAGAAGCTGAAATTTTGTCCAGCAGCGTTCTACAAAAATATACATTTTCCTGTTGAACAATGCCAGTGAGTTTTTTGTATGTAGTTTGTGACTCGAATGTATTACGTGCACTTCAAACCAGTTTCTTGTACTTTTTCTGAAACTTAACTCAGTCCGTTGTTATAAGAACTACTATAATGTAGGGCATACGAAGAATATACACAACAAATGTCAATATTTAAATTTAAATCTTTTAAAATTTATTCTATGAAGTGTAAGCTAGTACTAGCATAACCTCTGACGGGTGTTACATGTTAACTCCTGCTGATAGTATAAGTAATTTAACACCAAACTTTTAAAAATTCATTTTTCGTGAAATGCATTGTGTTGTACATTTTGGAATTTCACATGACTTTGTATTACCAGACCGACATTTAATCACGATCACCATAATGTAGACTTAAATTGTTTTTCAGTTGTTTCCAATACTGTAGTAAAATTTTAGCAAAATTTTAGAAAACAGAGTTCTAATTTCATTTCCTTGTGATGCTTAAGACTTGCAGTTTTTTCATTCAGCTACCTCTTATTTAAAAAATTCTTACTGAGTTACAAAATCGTTCTGAAATATTCCAAGATTTCATTTTTATTAAGACCTTCCCGTGACACATTGTGTAAAACTCTTTTAGAATATTCAAGGATATCACATCAGCTTATAATCCCGCCTCTACAACTTTGATTACATGTATTGGTGTGAAGAATAGTGTCCCTTACTTTATCATCAATCAGCTTATGTATGGTAAGCTTCTAATTTGAAAGGAATCATCTGCTGGTGCAATATCTAAGCAAATTCCGTGTTCATCTAACATCTGTGTAATTTTTATCTGTTGATTCCTTATTATTTTTAATGAATGAAAAGGCTGTAAAAGTTCCTTACCAATGGTCCCCAGAATATGATCGAATACAATTACTGGTGGCTGAGATGCGGAATGTAACATTACGCTTGCAGCCTTGGGTGAAGAAAAACCAGAAAGCCATCCATCTTAATGGGTGAAAAAATGCGAACTGCACCAAAATATTTTGTAATGGACTGGGACTACGATAGGGAAGGAATCCGGCCAAGGCCTATTAAAGGAACTATCCCTAAATTCGCCTGGAATGATTTCGGGAAACCATGGAAAACAGAAATCTGGATGGCTGGACGGGGATTCGAACCCGTGTCCTCCCGAGGGTTATCGCTCACCCATCACGCTCGGTGGGGTGCCTGCTATAATAATCAAGTCGAACATTGCGAAGAGTGGATGTCAGCTCAGTCAGTTCAACCAGCACAATTACTGTGCGTCTGGAGTAAAAACATTTCTGCATTCAGTGCGAAGCGACGCTTGAGGTGGTTAAAGAGCGACACCAATGGACAGTTAATGACTGGAAACGAGTGATTTTGAGAGATGAAATCACGCTATGCTCTGTGACAATCGGATGGAAGGATTTGGGTTTGGCGAACGTTACCTGCCAACGTGTGTAGTACTAACAGTGAGGAACAGAAGAGATAGTGATATAGTATAGAGGTTTTTTCGTGGTTAGGGTGTGTTCCCCTCAGTGGGCTTAAGACAACTCTAAATCCAGAAGCATAGGAAAGCATTTCAAACCATTTTGCACTGCGTATGGCAGCGGACCTGTTCGGAAAAGATTGTTTGTATCAGTGTGAGAATGCACCATGTCATAAAGCTGCATATGTGAGGCAGCGATTTTAAACGTAATATGCAAAGAGAACAAACCACAGCCAGACGAAACTGTCTCAATAAAACTGCCTGTTTTGCAGGAAGAGGACCCAAGATAGACTACACGTGGATAAATTAAAAATATAAACACGTATGTAAGAAACTAAGGAATATAACGAATATACAAGACTGATTTGCTGTAGCAAACTGATGTACAGAAGGAAATACTTTTAGAAATTAACATTTAACAAAGTAAATCAACATGGCTGAGAGAATTATCCGAAAAACTAGAACTTGTTGCAGCAAACGGTAGAGGAAGAACTAAACCATTAAAGTGCTCCTATAATGATGAAAGATATCGTGTAGACAACTTTTCCTTCAATTAGAGCTTAAAAAAATCAGAATATGATGTATTTTATAAGAGGAAGAAGCCACAAAAAATGTCCAAGATTTGCTAAGAATATAGTTAATCCTATATTACAGAATCAGTTGTAACTTAGGATTATGACGTGTAACAATAAACAAAGAAAGGAGATAGCTGAATGTTGTTAACCATGCATTCCAACTGCACGTACTCAGTTTCAAATATACTTACTTACTTCCTCTTCATGGATACACCAAAAACCTGTTCCGACCTCAGATTTCAACCTTCGAATTTTCCTTAGAAATTCTGTCATTCATAGAGGAAATATTCAGATGTTCGCTTATTTCTTCATTCCTCATTCTATCATTCAGAGAATATCCTTTTACTTATCTTAGCAACTTCATTTCGGATGATTGAATTATATTTTTTATTGTATTTTTTAACCCATGTTTCACTGCCATACAGAAGAGTCGGCACTGACATTGTTTTATAAAATTTGAGATGTGTCTTTTCTTGCGCTTACCTTTCTAGGTTCGTCGAATTGTTCCATACATGTATTAAAATCGGCGAAGTTTCTTCTTCACTTTGTTATCTTCATTGAAAGATAGTTCACAACCGAGAAAGGTAAAGCTCGAGACTTGCTCTGTTGATTGATTGTCAGTCACTAATTTCACTCAGATACGATATTTCCCTTGCCATTCATAACGTTTGTTTTTGTACGAGAAACTGCAAAATGTAATCTTTACTGATAATTTTTAATATGTGTGTTGATTTTGGGAAGCGATCTCACATTGTTTTTTTAGAAGATCCTATGATTTTTGAATATTTTTTATATCCAATACTTAGCAAAGTAATTCCTCGATAGTTATCACAGGAAAATCTATCTCCTTTCTTAAACAGTGAAATAACTTTGGCCCTCCACCATTCTTCTGGGATGTATAAGATACAATATATGGCTGGCGGAATAGGGAGGGGGGAATTAGTATTTATTAATTCTGAAAAATGAAAAGCATTTAAAATATAATAAAGGTGAGCTAAAAGGAACCAGAACCATGAATATTAGACACAAAATAATATCCCATTTATTGATTCTTATGGCTTATACAAGGCCGGGTAATAATTAACTTTACGTTAAACATAGTTAGACCAACAAAACAAGCAGTACCCGACGTTTACAATCCGCCGATGAAAGCAAACAAAAACTGAATGAAATATTTCAACAAATAAAAACAGCAAAGTTAACGTATGAACAACATGGCAACACAGGCCATCAAGTTGAAGCTAACATTTTACTGTAACAAAGGAGTATCCCAGGGGCGCCGTATAAAGTTAAAGAAAAGCATCAAAATGAATTTACAAATAGCAAGATGCTTGAAATTTACAGTGAAACATAAAATCAGCTAGCTCAGTGATTTAGTTGCGGGAGCAGAGTCTTATCCCAGTGCCGCTTAAGGGCTCACAAGTCCGTTAAAACCCAATGAATAGTGACCGTCTGCATTCGGTACATTATCATAAAAGCATCGCCGTGATGGAGCGTGACACGCACAATGTCACTGCAGCTGTGGAAGCCAGATAAGCGGGTACGACCGCGTTATTAGAACGACTTCCAGATAATGGCAGGCATGCCACATAACCTCTCGCTTCCCAAAGCAAGAGAGTGATCAGAACCAGACAATGATCACCAGACGAGAGCGTGTCGGCTGACACGTCTGTTCAGTAACTCGTCCCGGCAGCAAGTGTCGCTTAAGATGGCTTCTTCCTTCTTCCTCGGAAAGTCGTCTCTCCACATGTAACAAACTCCCTAGAATTAGTACTGTGGACCCCAATAAACGTTCATGATTGGTTATCTACACAAGTCCGTCGTCACGTGTATTGTATCGCGCCTCGCATTCGCTGCATCCCTCCGCGCGTTTTCTGCCTGGCCTTCAGTGCAGCAGCGGAGTGGGGTGAGGTCAGCGCCCTTCTCTTAACGGAACTACAGCCGTGCAGCCCTGGCGCCGATGAGTCGCCAGCCTCATCTATTGTCCCTCTCTCAACCGTCCGAATATGGCAGTTTTCAGTCTCCAATATTCACTACCTTACTGAGCCACAAGTTTTACAGAAAATAAATTTACAACAATTATACCTCTGGCTGCCCTGGTTTAATATATGTTTAATTTATCCATACAATCCCCATTATTTACGGTATTTACACGTCACAAGATTGAATATAATTAATAAAATTGAATATAACTAGTAAAATTATGAATATAATTAATAACAATTTAATTATATTCTTTGTGGGTGACGCTGTCACACCACAGGGATGATTCTCCTTTTCCAACAAATATTAATTAAGTGTAAATACCGAAATTTCAGAATCATTCCCCCATATTTAATCAATTCTAATTTTATCTAGTCCATGATCTTTTCTATTTTTAAATGACCTCAGTGCTTCATCGACTCCCTCTATGGCTATAAGATCAATTTCTTTAATATCAGTATGATCTACTCCTCCACCCTCTTGTTTCTCATTGTAATTGCTATTATACCATAACTTTTATTGTGTTTTATCCATGGTTCTCCTTCAATTACATTTATGTTAGCAGTTTCCTTTTAATTTTTGTTAAGATATTTCATTAGTTTATAAGCCATCTCTTTTATACCATGGACATCAATTTCTATTGAACTAATTTATCTGTTTCATGATTCTTGTTTCAACTCCTTTGTTATTGTCTTAACTACATTTCTCCTTCTTTTATACTAATTTTCTCGGGATTATCCTGTATCAATTTTAAATAAGTCTTTTGATTTTATTTTACCACTTCCGTAACTTATTCATTTTTAAGTTTAAGTCCATTTTTCCTTCTAAAATTCTTTTTCTTACCGACGGCTTCATTTCAGATATAATAACAAAGTAATTGAGTCATGTCCGATTTACTTCCCGAAGGTTTTTCACTTCTTTCTTCCAGACAACCCTTTGTAAACACAATCAATACCAGTACGGAGCTACGACCAGCGTGCACAGTACCTTCCTGAAAACCTGGGTCCATGAACTCGAGTGGTCTGCGTCACACTCGAACCCTACCGTCATATTTTACTGACTGGAGTCGTAACCTTTTTCCAGTCTTCTAGGAACCAAACAATGGGTTTACGATCCCAGGAGAAGCGATGCAGCCGATGACGTTTTGTTAGGAACGGCACTGGCATCCATCGGTCTTTTGCTGCAATACCACATCAGTGCTAAATTTCATTGCACTGTCCACACGAATACATCTTCGAACGTACATATTCACGGCACACACTTGACACTGTGGATCGAAGAATGATGAATTCACGATCAACTTCTAAAATGGATTGGCACATGTGTTTAACATTCCGCGTTCAGCGGCGGTCAGACGCGGACGTTGCTGTCCAACTTCCGTTACGCCGCAGCTATTATAACAGTGTTAGTGTGAAGTTTGTGTGTGAGCTATTGAAAACCCATCAACGCAGCCGCATTTAGGCGATTCTGCAGTAAAAGGTAAGAGATGGCTTCCACCGCCATAACAAGAAAAAACACAGTGAAATTCACATTCGATCGAGCATACGTAAGACCATCGGCCTATGAAATACATGAGTGGTTGTTTGATAAAGTAAAGCTAATTGACGAAGAAATACTGGGAATACAACTAGACTCGTTCCAGAACTGCGTTTTTGTTAAAATGATAAGCGAGGAACATTGTGTTAGTGTAATTGAATCAAATACCGGGAACCTAAAATTCCATCATGCCGATGGAAACGTAAGCAATGTTCAAGTAACGAACGCAGGAATGGGAAAAAGACAGATAAGAGTGTTAAATCTGCCCTTTGAAATATCTAATGAAGCCATTCTACAAGCAATAAAACCGTTCGGAACGTGGAAGAGATCGTAGAAGACAAATGGGGAGGCAATATCAGGTTTAAGAAAGCAAATGGAGTGCGGCTAGTAAAAATGGAGATAACGAAACACATACCATCATACATCAATGTATGCGGTTTCAGAGCACTGGTTGTATACGACGGCCAGCCCAGAACTTGCGCTCTATGCAATTCAATACAACATATCAGAGCAAACTGCCCCCGCATACAACCTACAGTACTACCGCTAACCTACCTCAGACGAACAGGAACACCGAAACAAGATGAACAAGATGAAGAAATGCCACTGGAAGATCAGCAGCAGTTTCCACCACTGACGATAACGGACAGTGGGAACACGGAGACGAAAACAAGAAGAGAAACGAGGGAACAACAAAATGACGACATAAGGAACACTGAAGAAACAAGGTGCGACGAGGTATCCAAAACCATGAACACAAAAGCGAAAAACTTACCAAGAAAACAAGAAGGAGACTTGATAGAAAAGACAATAACAAACATGGAAGAGACAAAACAGAAGAGAAATGTTGAATCGTTGAAAAATACGGCAGAAACCGACGATAACAGGGAGTCGGCCGACGAGAAGGACGAAACGACGACAGCAGAAGAAACCGAGTGGACGAAACCAGCGAAGCCCAAACCCAGTAAGAAACGTCGTGCAAGAAAACAACCAGAGACGAAAAGTAAACAAACTAGGGAAACATCCACTGAAAGAGAAAATACAGACGATGCTAAAGGCACTGGTAAAAAGCTCAAAAAGCAACAAATCGGGAAGAGCCGGCCAACATTTAATGCAGAGTTAAATCCAAACTCAGTCAGACACCGAGAAACAGGTACGGAGACAGAAGGTATGTCCTTTAGTTGGGCAGACAACGATCATAACGAAGACATAGAGGATGTCAGGCAGACTTCCTGAACATAAATCGCAGCGACGAACTCACAAGGAAACAAACACCTGGAGACCGTAAACAGGAAACTTAACGGTATAGAACAGACTTGACGTATGGAACAGCTGCTGTCGGACACTAATGGATTGGCGGACAACCAAGGCCAAGCACCATCACAATGAATCAAGTCTTGACACTAACAACGATTAACATCAATCGCATAACAGCTAAAACAAAGTTTTATGCCTTGCAACAATTTCTTATCCAAAATCAAATAGACGTCGCACTCATGCAAGAAGTGATAATCAGGGAGTTTGAACTCTTCGGTTACGAAACCATAACCAATTTAGACTCCCACTGCAAAACCGGAACTGCAATAATAATCAAGGAAGGACTGTCCTACACAAACCCGGAAATTTTAACATCCGGAAGGGGTATAGCAGTATACATCAAGGACATATGCATCGTCAATTTATATGCACCCTCAGGCACTAATAAAAAACAGGAGAGAGCGGAATTCTTCAAAAGTGATATACCTTACTTATTACGCAAGAAACCGACCAGACTTGTAATTGGCGGTGACTTTAACTGCGTAATTGACCGAAGCGACCAAAGACCAAACCCTAACATCTGTCAAGAATTAGCAAAAATGGTCGAAGGATTAGGCCTCAAGGACACGTTTCGGGCATTGCACGGAAACCAAACTAGTCACACACACATGACCCCGACATCAAAAAGCAGACTTGATAGAATTTACGTATCTAACACTCTAGACCCAGCAGTTAGTAGCGATGAAATAGTACCCTTAAGCTTCTCCGATCACTGTGCGTACATATGCAGAATTAAGTGCGACCCAATTAATATTCAGAGAGGTAAAGGATATTGGAAGATGAACGTTTCGCTTCTTCGCGATGCTGAATGTAAGGAAAGCGTCATCACCACCTGGTTTTCAAGTGGTCAGAAACTGCCACAAGTATAGCTCAAATTTAAGCTGGTGGATAACCCATGCGAAACCAAGAATAAGAAAAGCTATTATCGCCTACTCACACGTAAAACATCACTGGACAAAACATACCATGGAATTTACTACAGATGTCTGAAGGACCTGTACAAAAAAGACGTGCACACCATCCACGACCACGTACTGATTAAAAAGTATAAAGCCAAAATTAACAAATACCAAGCATCAAGAATGGAATCCCTTTTAGTCACACCGATAGCGTGGACTTAGTAGAGAAAGAGAAGGCATCGCTATACCATCTGATTAGGGCGACAAAAAGAAGAAACTCCCAGTACTTATCAAACATAACTGCGGAAGATGGAGTCAGAACAACCAACCAAAAGGAAATTCCCGCATGATCTGGAACCATTTTTCATCCTTTTACAGAGCCTCCACCACAACCGGAGATAACAGGGACTCCACCCTAAACCACATAAATGAATACATGGACGACAATGAGCGAAGAGAGATTACCAGAAACATCACACTAGAAGAAGCAGAGTTGTCCCTCATGGCTGGGAAAACTAGAAAATCTCCCGGTAAAGACGGTCTTCCCCTGGAATTTTATAGAGCTTTCTGGAACATCATATCCCACAAGATGGTCGATATATTCAATGAAATATGGCAGATTGAACGAATGCCTGAAGCCTTCACGGAAGGCATAATAATTCTCATCCCAAAAACACCACACACGAAGAATATCAGAAAGTTAAGACCCATAACGCTACTCAACTCCGACTTCAAGATTTTGACTCGTATCCTGAAACGAAGAATAACACCATTACTCACCAAAATTCTTGGCCCCTACCAAGCGGGTCCGATCCCTAATCGCGGGATCCAACATGCTATCTTGGAACATAGAGATATCATCTCCTTGGCAGACAACCTGAAGCTAAAAGCGGGAATTCTCTTCCTAGATTTCGACAAAGCATACGATCGTGTCGAACACCAGTTCTTATACAATACCATGAGGAGAATGGGCATGGGAACAAGCTTCGTATCAGTAATCAAGAAACTAACCAACGGTGCTACCACAAGTGTATTAGTAAACGGATTCATCTCAAAAAACTTTCGTATGGGCCGAGGACTGAGACAAGGCTGCCCCCTCTCAATGGTCTTGTTCGCCATATACGCGGAACCCTTACTACGGAGCATCCACTCCTTGACAAAGGGTATAACGTTCCAAGGTAGAAGATACACTACAAGAGCTTATGCAGACGATATTGGGTTCTACGTAACCGACAAGGACGACCTAGTAACAATTAATAACCAGATAAAGATTTATGGCCCTGAAAGTGGCGTCACAGTCAACATGGACAAATCAGGCATACTTTACATTGGATCAGGACCTCAAAATCTTGTAAATACTTATGGATTCAAACAAATGAGCAAACACAAGGCCTTAGGTGTGTGGCTAGAAACCAATCCACTCAAAATGAGTGTAATCAATTGGCGAGAAGTGTTAAACAGCACAAGGGCCATTCTGCAACTGCACAAAACTAGACGGATCAACAAAATACAGAAAGCAAATTTAATAAATCTGGCGGTCCTTGGCAAATTAAACTATGTTGCCCAAGTGCTCCCTGCACCGAAAGGGATAATACAAAGCGTTCAGAGGGCAGTAGCCTGGTTCTTGAGCCAAGGTGACATATTCAAAGTCAACTTCCAGACGCTAACCCTGCCAAAAGCAAGAGGAGGTTTAGGTTTAATGGATGCAAGAACCAAAGCAAATGCGATCTTCATACAGGCCATGAGGAAAGTATCTGAAAACAAGGAAACCATAACGGCACAATTATTGGAACATTACAAACCGGTGAGTACAACGGCACCGGTAGGGATTGCCCATATCAATAATTCCCTTTACCATTTCAGGCTGTACTTCATCGAAAGCAGCTATATCATGGAGACAAGAAAGAACAACTTTCCCAAGACAACAAAAGAGATTTACGCATGTATGATGGCCCATACACGGGGAAATATAATAGAAACTAAATACCCGGAAATCAACTGGAAAAACGTGTGGGCAAACATTTTCAACAAAACAATTCCGTCCGAGACTCAAGCTCTTTGGTACAAAGTAGCCAACGAAACCCTGGCCACCAATGAGAAGCTACATCGTATTCACCTCAAGCCAACAGATAGATGTGACACTTGCGGCAACACAGATACGCTAGTACACCGAATCTCTTGCGGAAGAGCGCAAACAATCTGGACGTGGACAAAACATTTAGTGGCACGCATGATGCAAAAACCGCCCAGGAAAATACTCACCAATATCCTAACAAAGCCGGATTTCAAGATTATACCTATAGAGAAACATAACAGTCTAATATGGATTTTAGGACACGCAATGCAGGATATACTGCAGAAGACATCCCAGAACTTAGAAGAGTATTTATCAACCTTGAAAATTAAAGTTTGGAGTTTAAAGAAAACGACGAAATACAAAGCAAAATTTGGAAGCTATCTGGACGAAATAGCAAAAATAAAAAGACCATCAAATTAAAAAGTAAAAAACTTCAGAACTTGAGACGTCTGGCAAAAAATAAATAAAAAATAATAATAATAAAAAAAAAACAAAAAAAATAAAAAAATTTAAAAAAATAAAAATAAAATTAATAAAAAAAAAAATAAAAAACAATATTAACCAATAATGTGACAGCTAAATAAGAACGTTGGATACGTGAAAATTTTAATTTTTGTTTTTTCAGACAATGGCGTGCGAGGAAATGCCAAAGTCCATTGTCTTCTTCTTTGATCACTTAACAACACATCAGGAGAAGATTAAAAAATTAAAAAAAAAAAGACGGTAAAGGCAAACCCAAAGCCTGGGAAACAGGAAAATATTTAAGTTATAAATATAAATGGCGGAGAAGCCAAGCCGAAGAAGGCAGTAATGGAGAGCGAAAGGACGGCTGTAAGGGGTGGAGGAGGCCGATAAAAAAAAAAAAAAAAAAAAAAAAAAAAAAAAAAATAAAGCTTGCTCCATCTGATGTTTATGTCAAACCTGGCGAGATTAAGCCCGAGTATTATCCCCTCTCTTTCACTTGTTGTTCACTAGTACGCACATTCATCCGTCATCTAAACGTTTACTACAATAGTGCAAAATAAAGGGCTAATAAACTGGGAACGCTTCCAGCAATAACGATTGACTATCAAGAAGACCATCAAACATGTTGTAAACGGTTTTTGATCTCGCAAATATATGTTGAAATATATTGACCTCATATGTCTATTGCGCAATCATTTCTTCAAGTAGACCCTATTTTTTTTAGATATTGGGATGAAAAAAATTCCAATGTGTTTTAAATACTCGAATTATTATTTAAAAAAAAAAAAAAAAAAAAAAAAAAAAAAAAAAAAAAAAAAAAAAAAACACCAACTGCTATTCCGTGTTCAAAGTCTGTTAATTCATTTCGTATCGCCATAATGATGTCAGGATACGTTTCACACGACCGACGAGAATACAAATGAAAGTTCCGAAACGGCACAATACATTAATACTATCCACTGTACTATCTTCCTTTCGATATCTTCATCTTTCTATCACACGACTTTCTGCACTACAGTGTAAATCCAATCCATGCGATTTCTTCCGAAGGTTATGTGTGACCCTGATATTTTGCATGTTCTTCTATCAAACCCCCCTTATTCCAACAATTCGTAGCTGAAGCTACTATTTTACTTTGTATAAAGTCTCTAACATGTGTGCTCATGTTCCACGTTCCAAATAATTGGTGAGAACTTTAGTATCAAAACTCGGGATAGTGCAGTGCTATATATAAACTAACTTAGTCCACAGACCGAAGGTTGGTTGGATCCTCCCGAAGGGGGCATACTAGGCCATTTTGTCAGAGGTAGGATGGCCAGTTCCTTTCCTCTGGGACCTACAGTTTAACGTGGAATCCGAACCACGGAGCGGTCTGGCGTAGCTCATATGATAAAGCACAGCTCTCAAAAATTCTTGCGCCTACCGGGATTCGAACCCGGGACCGGAGCAGCGAATTTTTTGATTGCAAGCGCCTTAACCATTGGGATTAACCATTGAACTTCAGGTAAACTTTAAAACATTATAAAGTGACACCATTTGGTGACCAAGTGGCCCACGTTGTTCAGCACTGTTTCAGGAGTCTATTAAACTGTTCACAGCAATGGAACAACCCTTGTGGATGATCGGTAATGCTGAAAGTATCATTTATGCCATCAAAATTTAGGGTTGGCACCGTTTCCAGGAATCACTTCTGGTGAATTCCCACTGCAAGGGCAGTGAAGGACTTCCTACACGTTTTTTGACCACATCCTTTCCTGGCCCTAATCTCGACTTCTTTTGCCCGTAACTTCCCCCCCCCCCCCAAACAAAGTAAGAACATGAAATCACAATGGTGCGGTCTATACATTTATGGAAAATAGTGAAGACATCCATCAACACAGAAAGTCCAGAATTAATGATTTTTAAAGGTTGTGAAAATAAAAACGCAAAGACCAGCATCTACTACCGATACAACAAAGCAAAAAGTGTTTGTTTGTTCTTTAATCTTCATTTCGGTGGGACTGTTGGTTCAGAAGCTCGTTTACTAAACTACGCCACAGCAATCTGACTACACAAACATTTATCGCTCTCTCTCAGTAAAAGTCAGTTTACGGATATAATTATTCTACGCTGGGGAATGTGCGAAAGTCATTCAACTTTAAACATACATGTATAAGAGAAGCGACGTTATTGGTACGAACAGGCGTATGTAGATGATCATTTTAAATATTAACATTCAATTGACAATTAATTTTATCTTGGACTAGGTCCTCAAAGGTTTATGATAAAGGAGAATTGTCCAAGATTCGAGAAAGGGACTATTGGGAATAGTTGTTGATAGTGACTTCGAATTAATTTGCGGGTGAATAATTGAATCCGTGACTTCCGAATCTCCTGTGAAGAGGCTGCTATTAATTTTAAATACAAGTAATGTAGGTGATACAAGTTATAAATATTTTAACAAAATGAAGGTAGTATTTATACTCATAATCTTTAGTTGAAATAGTTTATTTCCTCGAAGGTATAGCTACAGCCAATCAGTTCGTTGAGACACTGAAATTTTTGTGGGTTTCATGATTATTAGTATTTCCTATTACTTTAAATTTTTTTTTTCGAAAGCGAAACAATACTGCGTGTTCACTTTCATCGTCAACTAGTTTTATTATGAGAAACTAGCTGTCAGTGCGTGAGCATACGTTCGCATTGACAACGAGCGTCTGATAGTTTAAACACTAATTGAGTCTCATTTAGTGTTGAGAGAGTAAGCTGTGTTAACAGCTGTTGGCGTACCTCCCTAGAAAGGGAACATAATTGGAATGAGAGATAAGACGCGCGCTCTAGTACACTCGACACAACTCAGCAAACAAGGGGAGCCCCAAGTGGCAGGATACTCTGCGCGCTAAGAAGGATTAATTCCAATAGATTGGTCCAGTTCTTCATGGAGTATGTATTATGTTTATTAACAACCATTTTCAAACTTGTTTTTCGCACTTTTATTATCCACCGTGGGACTTAATGTTGGTATAGGTCAAGGCTGCTCAACCTTTTTAACAGTCGGGCCAAATGGACGATTCAAAAATCTGTGGTGGGCCACAGTTCCCATTTTTATTTCTTTTAATAAACAATGAGTTTAAACGTATGTGCAACAAAAAAGTCTAATATTCCGAAATTTAACTGTCGTTTATTTAAATCTATATAATAAAAATGAATCGCCAAATGTGTTGCTAACCGCAAAACTCGAGAACGGTTCTACCAATTCGGCTAATTCTTTTTTTTTTATATTTTCGTTAAGGCACAAGGAAGGTTCTTATGGAGAAAAAAGACGCAAAAATTGGAAGGAAAATAGTAAGAACAACACTTTTCTTTTCCCTCAATCAAAACAAAACAAAGGCGCTTTAGGATTATCTTTGGTATGATTTCAAGTTGATTAGGCTCTATGGATATTAATCTATGCCTGCGTGTGATCAGTGAAAATAATATCACTGACGTACGTGTTATCATTATTTCCTCCGTGCGTGGCATTTTCTTAGTTGCTTTTAAATTTTCGCTTCTCTCGAAAACCAATTGTTTGTTTATTTGTTCAGTGTGTTTACATTTACACCCATGCCGCCTACCACGAAAGTTTCGACTATGAAAATAGAATGCATCAGTTTAGAAGGATGCAATATTAAGAATACCTAAAAAGCAAAATCGATTATTGGTATTTCAGTTGAGAAGCGATATGCATTATCGTCTGACAACCGAGCCACACTTATCCTATTATTTTAAGAATGCAATGTTCTGGTAAGCCTTGTTGTGATGGGTTCCATTCGTTTTAAATTATGTTCAGGTGGATTACACGATGATTGAATTGGCTACGAGTAAAAATACTTTTTAACTTTATAAATCTTCTATATAAATAAAAATGAATCGCCAAATGTGTTGCTAAGTGCAAAACTCGAGAACAGCTCGACTAAGTCGGCTAATTTTTTTCCCCCTCATATTTTCTTTAATCCACAAGGAAGGTTCTTATGGAGAGAAAAAACGTAAAAATTGCGAGAAAAATAGTAAAATCAACACCTTTCTTTTCCCATACAAACCAAACAATCAAAACAAAACAAAGGCGTGTTAGGATTAGCTCTGGTACGCCTTCAAGTTGATTAGACTGTATGGATATTAATGTAAGCCTGCCCAAAATAAGGTTCGAAGGGAAAACAAAGGTTTGCGTGTCATCAAAGAAAATAATATTACTGCCAGTCAATCAAAA
Organism: Vandiemenella viatica; assembly: GCA_031002005.1. Classification (NCBI taxonomy): domain Eukaryota; kingdom Metazoa; phylum Arthropoda; class Insecta; order Orthoptera; family Morabidae; genus Vandiemenella; species Vandiemenella viatica. The sequence goes on from CM061921.1 coordinate 262,212,731, forward strand.
CAAAAAAAGGCGCTTTATGATTATCTTTGGAATTGCAAAATGATCAATCTGAAGAAAGGTTTTCAAAACAACTCATTGGCATTGTTAATGAAAAAATCCCTGTAATCGTTTTGACTGGCTGCATTACATTTCCTGTCAATTTTTTGGTTGAACGACCGAACTATATTACAGAGACAAAAACACGGACGTAAATTAAATAAATTTCGAAATTCAAAATGAAATTGCCGGTGAATTAAGGACATATAAATCAGTTGATTGCGCAACTAACCAAGATGATGTCGTCAACTATCCACCAGAATTTTTGAACTCACTGGATTTGCCAGGATTGTTGCCTCATAATCTTCAATTAAAAGAGGACTGGTGGACATAATGTTGCGAAATATCAACCAACCGCGTCTTTTTAATGGCAAACGGCTTACAGTGAAAAAATTACTGAACAATGTGATCGAAGCAACCATTTCAAAGGGAAAATATAAGGGAGAAGATGTGTTGATACCTCACATTCCAATGGTACCAACTGACGTACCATTTGAATTTAAACGACTGCAATTTCCAGTGCGGCTTGCTTTCGCTATGACCATAAATAAATCCCAGGGTCAGTCGTTGACTGTTTGCAGCGTTAATCTTGAAAACCCATGCTTCTCTCATGGACAGATGTATGTTGCCTTCTCCCGCCTTGGAAAGCCGTCAACTTTATTTGTTTACGCGCCAGATAACCAAACAAAAAATATCGTGTACCACAAATGATTGCAATAAAAATATCATCACATTATTACTAACGCCTTGCAGTGTATGAAATATAAAACTTATTTTTGTTAGTAATCGTTGTTTATTATTGAGACATTAAATCAAGTGATCACTCTGTAATACGTTTTTTTTTTTTCTATTGGACTACGATAGGACAATAAATTTGACAGAAAGAAGTCTGTCGGGGCAGCTAGTAATGCAATAAACAGCAACTTTACAAATTAAAGAAAGAAAATTCTTTGTAAGAAAAATCAAAATCTGAAAAAAAAACCTAAGGTAATAGATATAATCAATGCGAATCCTGACATTGTTTCTTTTTAAATAATTTTCCTATGTTAGGCGTTAGATCAGCTGTTGACAGTAACCACAAGTCAGAAATATGTTGCTCAGTTAGAGATTCACGGTATTTATTTTTTACATATTTAAGATCTGAAAAAACCTTTTCACATACATATATTGATCCGAAACTACTTAAGAACTGAAAGGCCAGTTCAGTTATTGCATGAAAGTCTTTTTTGGTACCAATTTCCAGAAATCTGCAAAATCTTGTAAAGAATTTTGAAATTTTGAAGATTCTCTATCTGCAAAAATGTTTTTTTAGCGCAGACTGATTTTACATTTCAGTGAGTTCCAACTGAATATTGGCAGGACGACTGACTATTTCAATCAAACTGATTATGAGAGAATTCACAAAAAATTATATTTTGTTTTTTTTTACTTTCAAAATCCTCGAAACGACTGTAATAAGCACCTAATTTGAATTTCGTACTTGGAACAACTGATGGTGACGATACTGAGCTTCTCTTTCAAATCTTTGAGTATGGGGAGAAGGGCAGTATTTTCTTTGGATAAATTAATTAAAATACTCGAAACACAAAGGGACCTTGACGCTGCCGGTGTTTGACCTAGCGAGCAGGAGAGCCTATTGCGTGACTGCGCGCCTCACTTGGTCTTCGGAACAGTTTTTCAGCTGGGCGGGAATTCTTTAAACTAGCATACGCGAGCCATTTAAAATTCGTCAGCGGGCCACATTGTGGCCCGCGGGCCTGGGGTTCAGCAGCCTTGGTATAGGTGCTAAGTAAAACATTATTTAAAAAATACAGGAAATTATATCTTTGTGGCGTACTTACCGAGTCATTGTTTTATTCATCTTTAGGTGGGAATGAAAAAGCTATAGCGTTTAAGCCTTCATATCTGTAACGGGATAAACTGATAATTTAATATTGTTTGATTAATTGGATGGTTACTTGATAAGTATGATTGTAAAATCATTGTGTAACCCAAGAATGTCATAGTCTGACAATTAATTTAGCAACTAACATTTATTGGACCATAAACGTGGTGTATTTAACTTTAATCAATACAAACAATCAAAATACTGTAGTAATTGGCAGGCAAACACCAGCGCCTTGCATTAATCAGTCGAATCATTAAAACACAAAGAATTATCTAGCAAATAAATCACAAGAATAAACACTGAATTTAACAATTTAAGTTTAATACTTTATATAACAATGAACAAGAAATGAAAAACAACTAGTTCGTTCTGATCCTTATGCAACCACCGTCGATGCTTTATGGGCTTACCTACAAACTGCTTGGCAGTGTGTTCTCCAGCAGTATATGCAGGCTCTTTACGATTCCATACACGGCGCTTAGAGGCTCTGCTTGATACACATAACAACTTCACACCCTACTGAATTCTCACGGTCAAAGTGTATGAAAACTTCTGTAAGTCTAATCATTAGCATACTATCATGACCTTGATATGTGTGATAAATTTCATTTCAATTACATGTCTGCTTCTTACTGTTGCAATTTTCTCAAACAGTAGTGAAAATTTGGTGGGTATAAATTTTCTGCAAAGTAACTATCTTCTTCGTATTTTTCTTGGTTCAAATTTAGAGGTCCTGTCGGGGTTGTAAAATGCTTGAGCTTTATTCTTATAAAGAATGTTCATTGTCGTTACCCGATCAATCTGCGTCTCATGTTTCTCCATAGATAAAGTTTTAACTTTAGCTGTGAATGAATCGCACTTGGCACAAGTGTCTGCATGAGGAGTATCCAAACATTTTTTTTTTTTTTAAGTCACACCGTATGTATCATAAGACGCAGATGTGGCAAGATGAACTTTATTAGATGAGTGTCCATTTTCTCTATATTTATATATTCCCGGAGATAGATTTTCTATTTCTTGAGGCTCTTGTGGCTGTGATGGCCCCTGAAACTTATAATATGTTTATCAGTCATATCAAGTCTTGTCTAGTTACCCGTGTTTTGTAGAATGCAAACCCCTTTTATCAACACTGCAGAAATCGATTTGTCATATACTTCGAAGTCTTGAACTGACATCTCACTTCGACCAACGCGAACTCTGTAAGCGAAGCTGACATCACCAAACTTCGCTACTTCATCAACTTTCCGTGGCCTCCTGTGTGCCATGGGCATAACCGTAATCAGCTCTCCCAAATACCTATTATATTCATAGTGAGGTTGTATAACGTTGAACTGGCATAATATAGCTTTTCTTTTTCTGTTTTTTCACTCGTGATTTTGTAGCAGGCAAATAGTTTACAACTGTTCGGTGGGCAAGGTTTGTGTACAGCAAGTTTTAGTTTCTTATTAATAGTTGTATCATTCGTCCAGTCTTTTTCCATTTCTTCGCTTCATTGTGAGGGTTGGCACGTTAGTCCGCACTCGAAGCCATGGACTGTTAATCACACAATCGCAACACTCAACTTACAACACAACCGTAACCGCGTGCTTTAACACAACACATTATCAGACTGGAGGGAAACACAGCAAACAACGTCAATAGATAGCGCTGCGATACGGTTTGCTCTGCCATCTCGTGGCTGGCTGCGTCACCAGTGACTCGCCTGTTTCTTTCCCTTGTGCGCTTGACTTCCCTGTTCTTTCCGCTTATAGCAAAACTTTCAACGCTAATATCTCCTGAGCTGCTTGTTTTTTGCCCAGTTCCAACATCTCATAAGATGCGTACGATCAGTCTGAATTGAGCTGTAACAAACGAATTTCGAAATAAAAGTGACTTGCCTGGTTTTTCCACTGTCATTTCAAACTAATCATTTGCATTTGAGGAACATTCCCACTTATGAAATATCTTCGATAGGATGAAATGTACTCGTATTAAATTTTTGCTGCACACTGTAGTAGAGAAATGAGGAATTGTAAGAAATAACAATTTCCTAACAAAAGTTATATCCTACTACATTTCATTAACGCAGCTTTTTTTCCAATGAAGTAGTTTATTTGGTAATGATCGGAATTTAATGAAATTTAGCACCAAGCAATAGTTTTAAACGTTTACTTCTCTAATTAAAGTTCCAGCTTATTATTACTCATTCTGCTGGCTGTTTTAAGCTGTTGTTGATGTATGGTTTTAATCAAAATTGATGATTTTAGTGCTTGTAAGTACTGAATCATTTGGTAAGTTCTGAGATAATTATGTCAGCTATATTTAACTGTTAAGTTCTAAAACGTTTTACTCCCATCACAGCAATTAGATGGTGTACTATTATTTCATTTATATTTTGGATTTTATGCTATTTCAAAAGGATGCCGGAGTTTATCATGAGTCTAACATTCTCGTTCACTTGGGTACAAAAGCTGGTAGCAAATTATATTCAGACTAGCTGATATTTCACTGGGATTCTACCTGTTTAAATCCTGTTCTTTCTGTTCAACTTTTTTTTTCTTACGACCAACTATTGAGGGAATTTTAATAGATAATTTTCTCAAAATGAAATCTAGGATGAATGTGGTTGTAATCAGTCCTTATCATAGTAGAATAGTACTTTTTCGTCACGTTCTTCATAAGGGAAAGATTTTTCTTTTATAGGGCACTTCACGGAATCACAGAATAAAATAAATTAAAACTTAATTTTGTTGTGTGAAATTTACTACAGAGAGCAGGTGTGAGTAATATTAGCAGTTAGCTTCCTTGCGTTTGAAGGGTGGATAAGAGTGGTTTGCAGAATATCCGCCTTGAAAGTTGGATTTATATATGTTCCTAATTTTATGAATAAGAGCACAAGACTGTAGTGACTACTAAAGCAGAAGTTGTCATATACAGAATTCTGTAGTTTGTACAGTTCAAAAAATTCGTTCATCACCTTAAGAAAACACAGGTTTTACTCTTCATACAGTATAAACCCTTCCCGAAGACTAAAAAATGTGAATGGAGAAATATTAGCAGGATTAGAAACGTTTTACAAAATATCGCAATTTATTTTACAGCAACCCTTAAACAATACGAAATTTAAAAATTGCTGCACCGAGAAGGAATAGTTTTAATCGTTCCAAAATTTGAGGGTGTGTAGAACAGTGGAATCATAATAAATGACTAAGATTGCAGAGATACGGCGTGCACGTAGGCCATGCAACGCCCTCTTTTGCATGACTGAGACGCCACGACCAGTCAGTGCACGGCCGTCAGATGAAGTGGAAACGAGCAAGTTGTGCCAGTATGTCTTAAAGGGGCAACATCAGCATGTGATTGAGTTCGAACGTGACAGAACGATTCGTCTCAGGGAAAAGGGTTTGTCGTGCCGTGAAATTGCTGCTCGTACGGGGCATCCTGCTATGACTGTGATGCATGTGTGGAACCGGTGTATACACGAGATTCTTATACAGCAACGAAGTGATACTGGATACACGATGTCACCACATTGCGGGATGACCACCAACTTGTTCGCATGGCCGTAACTGGTACAACAACTTCATCGACAGTGTTCGCGATGTTGGAGAATTGAAGTGATTGTTAACATTTCTCGCCGTATACTGAGGGCTGGACTGGTAGCACGCATGCCATTGTTCCGGCTTATATTGATCAGAAACCACCAGCGCCTCAGCCTGCAATTGACGTCACTGTCGTGCTGAGTGGGAGAATGTAGTGTTTTCGGGAGAGTTTTGCTCCAGCTTTTTCTACAGTGTGTCCGGGTACATGATTGATGCTACAGTGGTGGATGCAAATCAGGCAGACTGCACTGTTGAGTGGCGTAACGAACAAACGCCAAGAATGATGGTTTGGGTGCAACCGATACATCACTGAGGCCCCTCCTGCCAGCAGCTGAACGACAGGTACCACTGCTTCCCTGACCTGCACCTTCCCCTGACATTTGGCCCGTCGAACGTGTCAGGAATCTGGTCGTACAGCAGTTTTTTCGTTCTTGTCTTCTTGCAACCATTGTGCATGCTTTGTGGGGCGCGTGGAAGTGTATTTCACAACAGCATAACCAAACTCTCTTTGATTCCATGCGGCGACATTTAGACGCTGTGATTGAACACATGGTGGCTTCATACTGTACTCAATTCTCACAGTCAAGGTGCATGTACGTATTTTAATTCTAATTATTAGTGTATTGTCATGTCCGTAATATAGGGAATAATTTTCTTTGTGATCACAAGGGTTGCAGACAAGGTACGGGAAGGAATTCGGCCATGGTATTTTTAACTAACAATCTGGTGTGATTTGAGGAAACCATGGAAACCAAAATGATGCTGGTCGAATGGGGATTTGAGCCCGCGTCTCCCGAATGCAAGGATATGAAGCTACCACTCACCCACCACGCCCGGTCCATTCTTGGTGATTCAGAATTAACAACAAATAGTGTAGTTGAATTTTTTCAAGTTTGTTTTCACCTTGAAAGACTAAAATCTCTTCTAAACACTAAGTCAGATTATAGAATACGGTGAAGATAGAAGTTATTGGAATACCGGAGGCTAGTTACCGGCAGGGCCGGCGCTAGAAATTTCGGGCCGCGGTTAAGCGTTCTTAACACCACCCCCACGAAATATTTTTTCTTTAAAGTTTTTTTTTTAATTTTAATGTAATTAACGCCTTTTTTAAGAAAGTTTTTTAATGTCTGATTTTTCATTTAGCTGGCGAGCCTCCTATGGAAGGGTACTTTTGCCCGCTTACCCCTCCCTAACGGAAATATGACAAAAGCGCTCAGTGACAAAACCGCTCAACCCAAGCTCGGTGTGTAGTTATACCTGCCCTCGCCTACCTGCAGTTGAGAATTCCAAGAAAAATTATACCCTGAGTATCCAGCACAGCTCATCTGTTTAGGCTCTTATTGCTTTCGCGTCATTCGTACTGTCGGTGATATTAGTTCTTGTTTGAAAGCGATATCATACTTACAACATCTGGGCTAGACTTGCTTTCTTAATACACTCAAAAAAAGAAAAAAAATGCAAATAATGTAAATAGAAAGACAGTGTAATTAAATATATATTGACGAGGCTTAATTCAAGCTGATTTTAAATAATCCTTAAAAGATTGTATGCTATGTGCATTTTAATCATTAAGCCAGGGCAAACCCTGGAAAAAGTGTGATAGAAATCAGTTATTAAAATAAGTTATTAAGTATTAGAAATTTACAGAATCATATCCGGAAAATGTATGACTTCAAGAACTCTTTAGGCTAGGCGTACTCTAGCGATTTTCTGTCGCTGCGATTGTAAACAGGTCAAAAAAAAAAAAAAAAAATAGTTACAGTGCGCACACTTGCGACTAATTAGTCGCAATAGATGATGCCAGAATGCATTTTGTCGAGATACGAATTTTCACTCTGTAGTTAAGTTAAAAAAAACGTAAACTAACTATACTGGGCATATCTTCTTACTTGTCAAAAGTTACTTAAAGGAAGTTAAGAAAATATCATTTATTTTAGCAGACAGTATTGTTTAAAATGTATAATGTTGAAAATAAAAATTAACATAGATCATAGAACATTTTTTTCTGAATTGACATATCGCATCAATATAGATGTTGATTGCTGGAGTAATTTTCATAATAATTTCTTGTCTTAATCCAAGCTTCACAGAACTGTAATGCCCATTAGATACAGGCATTGCAAGTGTTGTGGCTGGATTAGATTAGATATGCTCGCTTTCATCCCAAGTGAAAAGAGTTTCGGGAATGCGGGACAGTACTTATATTCATTAATAAATAAATATTAACAGCTACTGATTAGCAGTTAGTTATTTAAAATCCCATTAGTATGTTCAATTTTGAATGTTAACTGCTAATATGTAATATCCAATGTTCATTACTACATATGAATACGCTTTCCAGATAGCCTAATTGGTGCATTTGTAAACGGTTGCTACAAAAAGAAAATCATTCACTATTTTAGTAAATGTGAATAACTTTGAAAATTTCCACCGAGCGTGGTGAGTGAGTGGTTAACGTTCTGGCCTCGCATTCTGGAGGACGCCGGTTCGAATCCCCGTCCGGGCATCCAGATTTGGATATTCCATAGTTTCCCCAAATCACTCCAAGCGAATGGCGGGTAGCTTCCTTCAAGAGGCCATGGCCGAATTCCTTCCCGCTCCTTGTCCCCAGTCCCATCCCGCCTCTAATTACCCCGACGTCGGCGAGGCGAAAAAAATATTGACGATTTTCCATTCTGCACCGCAACATACACTATTTTGTCAGTCATCTTTAGTTACTAAATCCTAATAAGAAAATTCTTTCACGGAGTGAAATGGGTACTTAAGTAAAAACTATTTATGTCTGTAGGCTTTCGTAGATAACATTTTACTTTCTGTGGTAAGACTGAGATTAAAAAACTTTAGTGAATTTATCCCCTTTTGCTAGCATTCATACTAAAGAATTTAGGATTTTCCACTACGAAAGTCAATAGGGGGTATATGTATTATGCTGACATTTATTTTGTTTTACTTTTAGAATCTTTCATTGTTTCTTCCATCGCCAAGGAGTATCTACGAGGTTATCATAATTACCGGCTTACGAAGGCGGTGTTGGGTCGATATTTTACAATAATCGGAACTAAAAATAGTAAAGAAATACTTTCTTCCGTATTTACATGGCAGATTGGCAATTTTTCAACCTCTCCGATCAGTATTCGACAATTGTGTTGCTTGAAAAATTGGTCTTTAATCGCCTGCCTATAAATCCGAAGTGCTCACCTAGCCTTAGAAGCCATCAGGGCTTGACTGTGCGATTCTTCCGGCGACGCTGTTCTTCCAGGAAGGTAGAGGATTATAGACCGTCCTTCTCGGAAGGCGACCCTTGAGCGCAATTGTCACCTGAGCGCTTTTAGTCGGTCACACTCCCTAACTAACGCCGGCCCTGGTTACCGGCAAGGCATCTTGACCAAAAACGCGTAAAGAGTACAATATCATAGGAGAGTCTGCCGCTAAATATAGGTGATCAGAAAAAATAATTAGGGATCGGTTTTCTGACGAGTGTGGTTGTGCCTAAACGCGCACAGCCACATTCTGAAAGATTTTATTGTTTTAATGAGATTAGCATTAGCAAAACACAATCTCTTTGAATTTTGGAGAAATCAAAAGAACTTGGATCAAGTTTCATTGATACAGCAAAATCACGCATTGATGCAGGTAAGTGGGTAGCGGTATTCGCTGGGGGGAATCGATTGTAGGCAGCAGGTCATTGTGAGAAAACCGCCCCCGCTGTGAATGAACCCGTAATCTGGTGTCACTTGCGTATCTCGTAAGAAATCGTAATGAATCCATGATTTCTTCCATGTGATTGTAACAGGATCTGGTAGGTTGACTGGTTCAGAACACCTGACCTAATTTGCGGGACTCTTTCGAGTCCATAAATACGCAATCCCTAAGATACATGTTTTAGCAAATTTTTCATCTTATTCAGATCAAACCGTCAGCTGAAATTACACTTACTTTGCCAGTTTAGCGTTTCGTCATCATTGCTGGTGCGTCGAACGTTTCGGTCAACTTGGAGCCTTCCTCAGGACTGCTTCAGGTTTATATGTGGGCTCCTTCGTCGTTTTTTGTCACACTAGGCAGACTGTTTTGCGACAGAGAGTGTTGCTTCTCAGGCAGAGAGTATCAGCTGTTCCAGAGGCGATGTAATCTAAGTTTGCGGTCTGTGGGGTGATCCGGTTGTTTTTATTGCAATGCGTTTGACTGCGAGCACACACTTTCACATTTGACTCAATCCATAGCCCCCGTCTTTGTTGAACTTATTGGGACACACTTTACCCGATGGAAATGTTTTGGATACATTAGCCTGAAGCAGCTCTAAAGATAGTCCTTGGTTGGAACCAAAACTTTGGCAGCACCAGTAACAGTGACCCAGCGCTAAACCCACAAAGTAAGAGCAATTTTACGTGACGTCTGCGAAAAGAATGAAATTTTATGTCACTGAATTGTTCAACTACCTGGGTCAGCTGTTTAGAAACAGCACTTATTTACAATTTGTCTGTCCCTGCCACACTCTCTGAAGGCTTCTTTGTCAAACCATCCGCCTAAAAAACTGTATAAATGCTTATTCTCGCAACTCAGTGTATATAAAAGTTTATTTATTTATATACCAAGGCAACCGTCCTGTGACCACACTTTCCTTTTGAAAATACAGTACTTTAATAGAAACCGGCTGCCTTTTGTCTCCCCCGCCCTTAATATTGGCCATTTCGCAGTGTTTAAATGTAATTGTTTTACGGAGAGTAAAAGGAACGATACAATATACCAGTTTTAATTCTTTTTCTGATATTAATCTAGGCCTCATCGCCATTTTATGCCTTAACAACAAGCATTGCGTAACATGCATTGTTATCAACCACCTCCTTTCTCCGTTGACTCTTAACTTCTTTAATTTGTCAGTTACTGAGGTAGTTTTCACAAACAAATCAAAATACCCTCCTTTGAAGCATCTAACACTCCTGTATTTGAAATCTCATCGTGGGTCCCATACTACCCCGTCATAATCAAGGAAAAACATTACCAGGTTTTCAAACTTCATTTCCTTCTCTTTCTTGATATATTTCCTCATCACCGTCCATAATTGATGTGGATCTTTGAAACTTCTTATCAGGGCAAGGATTTCTCTCAAATTTTGTGGCATGTAACGAACCTGAAGTGCTGTTTTGTGTAATGGTGTTTGGTTACAACTCTCAAACATCCTCTAGAAAATCGACCTCATAGTTCTCGAAGGTTTTCTTCGCAGTTATATAATGACAAACAATACAAATAACGAAAAATTGTACTAGTGATTTTGCGTTAGAGTAAAAAATTAATACGTTGTCCATCGGAGTAAGAACCTTCATTCGGCTACTTCTTTCTCGATACATTTTATTTCGTAATATAAAGAGTCATTAGAATATTGATGTATTTTATAATTCCTGATAATTCTTCTATCCGAATGGTGCAATTTATCTCTTGCAACTGGAATTATCTTCAAATAAAATAGAAAGAGACATTTTTTCTGCCATTCAAGAGGACGTTGGTTTGAATCCCCGTCCGGCCATCCAGATTTGGGTTTTCTATTGTTTACCTAAATCACTCCAGGTTAATGCCGGAACGGTTCCTTCAAAAGGCCATGGTCAAATTCCTTCCCGTTCCTTGCCCTCAGTCCTTCCTGTCTAATAAATTTATCGTCGACGAGGCGTAAAGCCGGAAACAATAATATATGTATTTGTGTTAATGTGTTAGAGCTGTGACAGAAAAATATCAACTTCTACGTAAATACCAGGCAAGTTAAAAGGATAATCAAAAAGTCCATAATAATGATGATCTGTTAGAAAACTCCCTCTAATTTGCATCGATGGATGATATAACAAAAATCATTTCCATATTCTATTATTTTCCTATTCGATTTTTCAGAGCTGTTACAAATTGTTTGTTGTTCGCTTTTAACCTTTCAGAATAAGAAAATATTTTCTATAACGTAAATGAGGTCTGTCTTCTATCAGAGAATTTGAAATGAAATCATGGACTTGCAGAAAAACTTTCTGCATTCCTTGCAGCTAATTTTATGTTCTTTAAACCTGTAAACAAACGAAGAAATTAAATCAAATGGCATTATCAACATGCATCTCCAGTTTTTTACTATGTGTATTAAATGTGTTATCTGTGATCGACAATTCACCGCTGGTATACTAAATCCCAAATTGAATTTTTTTCATTTGGGTGATTAGTTTATACATTTCACCTGGATACTGGTGTTTCACTAGGAAATAACAAAAACTTGCAGCATGTTTGGAAAGTATATAATCTCCCCAGTTTCTTTGAAGAAAATTCACTTTACATTTCAAAAACCAAATAAAAATAACACAAAAGCATAAAAATTTGCGATAATAATTAAAATACAAATAATATGTTAATGATTGCTTATTCAATGAAATAAAATGTATTACAAAAAAAAAAATTGTTGCATGGAGACTAGGATTCATATAGGCCACGACACAAACACGAGGCAAAACTATGAGAACATGTAGCAGATTTTCTACAGAATGCATAAGAGGTACGTACATCTTACCTTTGTTCTACAGTGTTACACTTCAGATATGTTACATACCCCTTTAAGAGAAAAATTCGTCATTCCAATGTCTGGTAGCCTCCTTGTAAGAGTGTTATCAGATGATATGCCAAAAAAAAATTACATTTTACTAATTTTTCAAGTAGTTCGCCATCTTACTTAACATTCGTTTTTATGTCCGTAGACGTAATTTTTTTTTTTTTCGTCAATCTTTCGACTGGTTTGATGCAATCCTCCATCCCTTCCAATCCTGTTCTAACCTCTTCATATCTACATACCCCTTACAACCCACGTCCTCAATTATCTGCTTCATATATTCTAATCTCTGTCTTCCTCTACAGTTCTTACCTTCGACTGTTCCTTCCACCAGCAAATTAACTAATCCAGCATGTCTCAAAATATGACCTATCAACCTGTCTCTTCTTTCCGTAAGCTTCATCCACAAACTTCTTTTTTCACCCATCATTTACAAAACTCGTATATTTCTTACTTTGTCTGTCCTCTTAATTTTCAGCATTCTTCTGCAGCACCACATTTCAAATGCTGCAATTTTCTTTATTTCCGGTATTCCTAAAGTCCATGTTTCACTACAATCAAGTGCTGTGCTCCAAACAAAGAGTTTTAAAAAGTTCTTTCTAATTCCTAGATCAATATTTGAAGCTAAAATGTTTCTCTTTTTCATGAAGGCTCTTTTTGCTAGTGCTATTCTGCTTCTAACATCATTCCTGCTTCGGCCATCGGTTGTAATTTTGCTTCCCAAGTAACAGAATTCACTTATTTCTCCTATTGCATCCGATTATATTTTTTATATTTAATCTACTAGTATCGGTATTATTTCTGCTACATTTCATCACTTTTGTCTAGCTGGACGTAATTAGGTGATTGCATTCCAAGTTTACCAACCCTAGTCTGTTCTCTCTGTATCTGTCGGTAGGCGTTCATAATTTCCTCAAATTTTGGAAGCATTATTCAGTTAGCATTATTCAACGTTATGTCATCTTTAGACGACCTACCATCTGAGTAAACCAACTACGGTGTTATTCATTAATGTAAGAACAGCACCTTGATATTAAGCAGATGATGCAATTTTCTAACAATGTTTACTAAATTGTCGGGTCATTTTTCAATAGAATGATCGCTACTGATGTCATGAACGCTGTTACGAAGAATATTATATTTTCCCTCAAAAAGTATACGACAAAAAAAAAAAAAAAAAAAATTAAACGCCGGGTTCAGAAGTACGTTTTTGCGAATGGTACCCAGAGAGAAAACTGTGTGGTTTATTTTCGAGCAGTGACAGCGAACATACAAGCAGAGACCGCCCAACAAGAGCGATATAGGGGCTGCGAGCCAAGAACAGTAATATTGACTACCGTCAAATGGGGAAAGCTTTCTGCTGACCGCAGCGCTCATATATACCACCAGCTTCATTAATCGGATTATGACTTCAAACGGGCTCTCTCCTGGTGCTTAGCAATAAAACGAATCTCGTTGCGTTAAATACAACGGAAAAGACATCAAAAAGGGACTACTGAGCCCAAGCTAACCAATCTACTTTTGAAACGGATTTATGTTTAATGCTCATTACCAAATATTGAGCTGATTATATCACAGTCATTCGCTGATTATTACATAAATGATCATGATGAATGACGGTATCAACTACCTCAGAGTTTTCTGGAAATTGAAATTAAGGTCTTAGGTCATTTAGTTAGTCATTTCAGATGCATATGTATTTGGAGTATTGTTAAATAGTAATAATTTTTCGGAATCGTCGGGGGTTAATATACGACGGTTTTTCCGCTGAGAAAAAAATAATAATAAGATTACACCGATGTATACAACAGCAGCGTGTCGGTGCACTGAAGTGATGCATAGAAGAGTCTTGATTCGTCCGCGGAAGTGTGCATGTTTTATTGGCGAGCCAAATAGTGAGTGATCTAGGTCGGACCACACCGGGAATTTAACGCCAGACGTGTTTAATAGGTTACCACAACTAAAGTGTTGTAAGTTATTTTGTAGACTGATGACTGTAAGAATACTCAAATGTGCTGGATAACGTGAACTGTATTTCATGTGAGAAATTAGTACTTCATTGGAATACGTATTAATCTTCGGTATCATTACGTTCCGTGTCTTATCACTTAATACCGTTTTTCCACTTTAGAACCAGCAATCTCATTACTCTTTTTGCCTCAGGACAATTGGTTTATCTGTGTGTGAGGAATACATCAACTTATACAGTGTTCTACAGACTCAAGTGACTTCTTATTTGTTAAAAATAGTGAAACTACCTTCTCTCGATATCCTAAACAGAGGAAATAATTTTCTCTGGTGACCGGAAACAAACAACATAAGAAGGGGTAATTAGGCAAATAAAATCTAAGACGTTATCCTACCTATCAAGCATATCTTCTATCATGATTCGATCTTCAATAGAAGTGTGTTGTATAAATAAAGCAAACTCATTAAGTGGTGAAAACTTTGTGTTATGATATATATTAATTTATCAATTAATGATACGAAATAACCATATCACCTTACAATATGGATTATGGAACGGGGTAGACCTAAACTTATATAAAGTAACGAGAAATTGATAGTGCTCCCTTAGTGCAGTACTAGTAGCGGATGCCAAGACTTCACCAAGTTTCCTGGAAGCTTTTCCGGTCACTTTTGCACCCAATTTCTTCGCCTTAGTAATGCTACATGCCTCAAACTACTATTATTCATAGACATAAGCAATCTTAGAAAACATACTATATTTTGTTTCGTTCCTGTTCTTATTCTGGATGTTACTCATATGCAAATTTCACTGATTTTGTCACTCACTCACTGAGTGATGATCATCAAAACTCTAAGGTAATTTCCGTAGACATAGAAAGCTGAAATTTGGTACACGGATTAGGCTGTGTACCCTGATTACAACAAAAGTGTAAAACTCGTAATCTTCCACATTTCTACCCCTTAACTACCCCAAACGTGAAAACGCTTTTTAACGTAACAACTATATATGCCTCAAATTTTCAGTATAAATAGTGCTTACTAAGCAAAATTTGTTGTAGACTGCGACACCCCGACAGCAATACTCCACAATTCATTCTGCTGTCCTAAAAACATATAACTTGTTACACTTATATGGTTTCATTCCCAGATTATTAGAAACGTCCAGTATTAGTGATTTTCGCCGTATTGATTGAATGGAAATCCCGAACGAGACCAATTTTGGCACATATTTGTAGGCTAATTACTTTCTCTGCGTGATGATATTTAACTCAAATTTGGTATTGTTGGTAAAGGACAAACGTATGAGTATACTAAGGTCTTGTACTCTGAAATGTCCTTATATACCGATTTTCAAATGGAATGGAATCGTTACATTTGAGCGACGATTCAGAATAAGCCATCAAATTACAAAAAGAAATGAGATCCCACAAAACAAAAGTCTTGTAAAAATAGGCCAGGTCTGATGCTTGTGCAGTGACAAAAATGTATGAGATCTTGTTCTCAGCTAATTTTACAGTTTAAAGTGTGTATTCACTTTCTGAAACAGAATGGTTTCTCTCAGTTATAGGTCATTCATTTACAATAAAAAAAATCTGGTGACTTGGCCATTATGCATGTCATAATATTTACTGAAATAAAAAGCATAATATAAATGATTTTTTATAAGATTTGTCAAACCCGAGATACGCGCGAGAAAACATGGCTTTTGTGTATTTGTAACATTGATAAAGCAAAAAATATAAGGCACGGTATTTATATTGATTTACTACAAAATGGCATGCATAATGGTCTAGGCTAAATAAACGATCTATAACATGTAGAGAAACCACTATGTTTCAGAAAGTGAAGTGAATGCATACTGTAAAGTTTAGACTTGGTTCAGAACAATATCTCATAAATTTTTGTTACAGTCAAATACGAGACCTGGCCTATTTTAACAAGAATTGTTTTTGTGGCATTAATTGTTAACAGTTTGTAACAATGGTGTGATAAATACAGTTATGTGCACAATGACTATTTGTTATGGCCGCTTTGAGTAGGATTATTTATTAAGTTAGTGGAAATACTGTATTATGAGAAACAGTTGGACTATTTTTTGAAGCATGAAATAACCGGTTTGTGAACAATGTAAAGTGTTGAATTGTTTGTACAAAGGAAGTGTTGAATCCATAGTGATATGAGGGGAGATCTTGAGTGAAGCACTAACTGATAAATTTACTTTCTTTGCGTTTCATATGGTTTTCAGCATTCGAACATTACGTTTTTTTTTTTCTGTTGACAAAAATGATTTACCTGATTGGAAATGGGTGGAATATGTATGAGAAATACTTGTATTCTAATGTCTAGTAACTATTTGTTGTATTTGTATTAATTTTGTATTAGCGTGTTTAGAATCAGAGGGTCACCGCCTAAGAAGAAGTGTATATGTAATCTTTGTTGAGACTAATGTATAATTAGCTTGCCTCTTCATCGTGTCGTTGTGGCCACTAGCGGTAATCTGAATTTGTAAACAGGTGTGGCAAACGAAGAAATTGTTTGATTCGCTGAAGGATCAGTACTATTTCTGGTATTCTCAATTATTGCAAATTATGAAAAATTAATGAAATAAAGAAGCAAACTGATTAAATGAAAGTAATAGTAACAAAAATATGCAGGCCAGCCCAGTTTCATTGTAAATAAATATGTTTATTCAAGTATAATAAATTCCTGTAGTGAAACTGCATATTTTTTGTTCAGTGTGGGTTCAACTGGAACAGTGATATAAGTATTTGTTATGTATGCAGTGGATGTTCATTTACGGGTACAACAAAATAATTATTTTCGTTAGCCTATATTAGACGTATCTTCTGTCATTTTAATATTACTAAAATGTATATTGGGTACACATTTTAAACAATTAGTATCAGTTAAATCCCTTACATAACATACCCATTCTATATTATTTATGTATATACAGTGAAAAAAAAGAACGCTAAAACTGGATACTATGCATGTGTTGAATTTGAGAAGCTAGTGAGAGGCAGAGTAAATTTTTCCCATTAGCCTAGGAGGCTAACCACTTTTAACAAAACAACGAAATGTTCAGAATCGAAATACACTTCGCCGTGCGAAATACGCTAGTATTCCTTCATATCCACTGAAGGTATCTCAAGTTGGATGGAACAGTACCTACGCTAATCACAATGAAAGTGTAATGCAATCGCGTTTCTGTTTCACGAAATCAGGTGTAAACTAAATGTAATTTAAACAGAAGAACGTTAACCAGAGCATGGTGGGTGAGCGGTAACGCTCTGGCTTCTCATTTGGGGCAACGTGGGTTCGAATCCCCGTCCGGCTATTTAGATTTAGGTTTTTCCATAGTTTCCGAAATCTCTACAGGTGAATGTCGGAATGGTTCCTTCAAAAGGCGGTGGCCTTGACTCCAGTTCTATCCCGCCTCTAATGACCTCGACAAAGCTTAAGCAAAACAGAAGCTTTAGGGGGGTAGGACGTTAAACGGGCCGACTTAGAGCAGGAGAAGCACCACAGGACATTTTAATCTCCATTGTCTATACTTTTACAAATAAATTCATAAAAATTTGTCAGCATGGCCATGAAGTATTCAGGATTCACACTAATAGCAGTGTACATTCAAAAACATAACAAAACCATTTTTTTTTACATGTGAAATTCCACCATTTTTCACTTATTATCGGTTGCATTAATTGCTATAGGTACACTTTTCTTCATAAGTAAGAGAGATTTTTAAATGAATTTTGCACAGCATACAAACCATGCCTACAGTTGTATGAAACTCTAGAATTTATTTAATTTATGAAAAAATGAATGAGCTATTACATTTTAAACTTCATCTTTAGAAAAAGCTCAAATTTTATAGTTAATTATCTCAATTTTTACCACAATTTTTAATGGAATTGGAAAATTCTAGAGTTTTGCATTAAGGAGATTGTGTTTAATAAGCATACCAAGTTTGAAAGTAATAGGATGTTATTTTGGATGCTACATGTACCTAAGTACAGGAATATGTGTTTTGCGGAAAATGGCCGTTAAAGTTTCTGCTTGTATTTGGCATAGTTTTAGTACTGTCCAGCACCATAAGCAGGTTCTTTTTCATTTTCAATATCAGTTTTCTTCCTCTTCAAATTCCTATGATGCACTCTTCTGGATTTTATGACCTCCAAAAATGATTTATCTGCTTTCACTACACGCTCTGTATCTATAGTATACAAAGCTTTGATAAAGTTCACTCCGGGCTTAATTCCCAGTTTCTCTAACACATATTTTCTGCTTTGCACACCATCATTAAAACATGAAACTGCATCATAAACACCAATACAAAGTGCATTTCTTCCCACAAAAGTGGTTTTTGGCAATCTTTTCCATATACATTGATTAAAACTTTCATTTGGGTTTTGGGTACCACCATGAAGACATTTCTTCAGTAAGTTTTCATTTGCAAGGTCCCTGAATATAGGCTTGATGGCTTCCATTACAGCAGTTGGTAGAGAATTCCTGTGATGATATTCTTCACCACCAGCAATTGACCTTTGGTAGCCACACCATGATTCACTTCCTTTTGGGCATAAGTTGTGGATAGGGTTATTGTCTGTGGACATTTTGTGGAAGAATATGGCCCAAACTGCTTGCTTCATATTTTTCAAGTCCCCTGTGTTCCTTCTTATTGCCAAGCCATAATATGTCTGTAGCTTGTCAATTTCTGCATCCGTTAGTCGCCCTCTCCCTTTTATTCCCTTCCCATCAGATAATTTTTTTCCTGACAAATCTTGTCTCAGCCTTCTTAGTCTAGTTCCAAGTCTTTTCTGTACATGACCCACACATTCTAACTTCTGCACAATAGTCTCAGCTCCATATGGAGCACACTTTTGTACCTCAAGGAAAGCTTTACTATCACCATCACCAAGGTACTTCACATACCGCAGGCCACGGGAGGCAACAGATCTGGTAAACAAGCTGACAACTCCCTGCACTTCCATACCTCCACTTGAGCCTTTATAGTTGATATTACAAACATGATCTGCAATCCCTTTCATACAACTATGACAAAATTTGCTCAGTACTTCAACATCTAGTACCTTGCCAGTGTCAACAGACGTTGTTGTTACAACACCATTCAATGATGTGTGACCTCTTTTTTGCCAGGTACCATCAAAAGCGGCCACTATGTCCCTGTCACCATCATTTTCGAAAATAGATTCTTCTGCAGCACTTTTCATTGAAGATTCTGCAACTTCTTTTACAGCCCCAAGCAGTACGCCATAATGTCTCTCAAACTTTGCTGGAGGAGGTGGAAGATTCATCACTGCACAAAGTGTTCTTGTTGCCTTCTGTCCCCTACCAATACAGCGCATGCCATATGCTACCCTCAAATTCACTTCATAACCTTTGTTTGCGATTTTAGATGTCATGCAAGATGCTCCAATGTTGCATTTGTTGTATATGACAGATAATTTCGTAGCAAGTCCTTTCCTGGCACTCTTATCTTCCACCACAGAAACACACTGCACACCAAAGCAATGCTTGCACATAACATTGTCCAATATTAACTGTGACAGTATGTTAACATCAACGATAATATTACACAAACCTTCGGATTCACAGCCTCCATTTTCATTAGCACCAAAAACAAGTTTCCTTCTTGAAGCACTTGGCGGTGATTTGTTTACCAGCTCTGAGAGGTTGCAGTCTTGAGCCACTGGTGTAACATTTGTTGTAGCAACATTTACTGTGTATCTGTTGCCGTGGTGACGTTGTTTATGGTTGAAGCAATGGATTCTAGGCATCTTATCGCATAATATGCCACAAACGAACACAAAATAACACAGCTAAATGAAAAATGTTTTGAAAATCACAAAACCACACTGCAAGCCTTTCAAAACAGAGAATAAATAAGATCAATCAAAACAATGCATTTCGATAGCAGCAGAGAGAGTATCGATATCGATAGTCCTTTGTTTCACGTATGACTATCTCTGGCGCAAATATTAACATTCGAATTCTACTGAGCCAAATACACTTACGTATGACAGAAGAATGCTGTGCAAAGGGGCGTGGCGCTGCACCTTCACACACTTAAAATCAAATTACGTACCTTTATAATCCTCAATTATAAATGTTTTATACATCAAATTATTCAGAAAGATGTGTGCTACAAAATAGGCATATTTTTGAAAAATCGATTTTTTTAAAAAAAATTTTCGTCCTACCTCCCTTAAAGTGACGATCGCTGTGGCCGACTGCGGTTCTCTAGAAAAACATCTTCTTGGGACTCGTCTGTTTTGATGACGGGGTGGCAGAGAAAGTATCTCAGGTAGTGCGCGAAAGCGTTTTTTAGGCTCGTAGCACTTCTGAGGGCAAGGTAGTGTTTCTCTGAAATGACACCGGATATTCTTGCAATTTTTGAAGCTGCGTGTTAAACGAACAGTTAAACATGCTGTGATTTAACAACATGGCGTAAAATAAGAGTGAACATTATAACCTGCATAGTTTCCTGCTTCAGAATTATTGACACTGAAATTCATATTGAATCCATGTACTCTTATTGGAAGATCCCTTTCCACTTTTCAGTTTTGGTTAAATACTCACTGGTTATACTTATATTGCCGCCGTGTCGAGCATGGGGCCTGTTTTACCACTCAAGTAAAAGCATTTCTTAACGACCTCGTAACAGAATTTCCAGGTGTCTCATTCCGTGGGTATAAATGCTGGCCCTACAGTTGAACGTTAAATCCGCTACTCAGAACGTTCATAGTTAACTGCACATACAAGAAACAATCTCTGGCAGAGGGTTAGGTCATATCAAGTGCCAATGAATATTCCATTCATACCGGAAATCGAGTTTTTAAGGCGGACGGCTTGAATAGCCACCAGCTCGCCCTGCACTCTCATCAAGTAAAAATTTGTGAACTTTAATTTAGAAGGTTATATTGTCAGGTAAATTAATAATACTTTGATACAGTTCATACTTAAATATTTACTCATCAAATAAACTGTATTGAAGAGATTATTCAGAAACAGTTTTTTTTTATTTTTTTTTTTTTACCCGGTGCGGTTGGACCAACTAGGATCATGTTAAGCCTTAGTTTGGCTTGAATTTGCTTTGTATGTGTACAAATCGAAGATACAGTCATGGCTCTTAACCCTAGAGGTAACATCCAGTTTAACATGGAATCCGAAATATGGAAGCGTTCTGGCATACTTCACATTGCACAGTAAGCTGTGCCTGGGGTGAATGCCGGGTAAAATGGCTTATGAAAATACCCGCCGAGACAGTGATTCCAACCGGGGACCTTTCGATCTCCAGTTAAATGCTTGAACCATTGAGCCATCAGACCGCTCTTAAACAATAGATATTTTTCTAAATTTACCTACAAATTTCTTTAAGGTGTCATAAATTTTCGGCCGTAGTGTATTTGCCGCTCTCGACATATTCATATAGACGTACGAGCCAATTTTCTGGAGCCGCATTGCTTTCTCTCGCGCGGCTATCATGCTCTATCGGATGAGCTGACACCTTTCTGCAGTTTCAATGGGATTTGCGTCAATTCTTCTTGGGTCACGCTGGTTCTGCTTCCACTTTCTTGTCATGTACTTTGACAATTAAGTTTTTAAAATACCGCAATTTTTTAAAAAAAATTTGCTCTGTCGATTTTGAAATGGTGTTTAACTGTCCGCCATATCGTACTATAAACGTAATAGCATTATATTGCCTCAAGTCACGTGACAAACGTGCAGCGTAAGCTCGTTAACCGACCAATCGCGTCCCTTCCCAGCGTTGTAAGGGGGCCGAGAGAGACGCCGCCTAATATACTTGCCACTGAAATTTTCTCTGCCGGACGTTGTCTGCCCCGTTGTTCTTTTACATGGTCTTTCTAGTCCCTTGTTGCTGGACAGTTTTAATGTCACTCGTAATTCTGGGATGCCAACCAGTACCGAACCAGGAAGACGTATTCACGTCAAAACAAACGAATATAGATCCATGCGCTGGTATGGTCCCGCGTCCCGTCCGCTATCGGATTGTCTTTACGACCTCCAATATCAGTCCCTTGCAGCTGTGCTCCCGACAAGTAGACGTACGCTGAGAAAGACGTGCCCTGTCGTAAATAAAAAATTTAAGTCGTTGGAAATTTGATTATAGTCATAAACATGCCAGATAATTAAATAATTGTTGCCATAAATAGTGGTAATCATTGTAATTAAGACGTAGCATAAAGGGTAATTGCGCTAAATGTCAGTTTAATTGTCGATTTTGGGGGTAAAAAGCCATCATGCTTCCCAAGAATCTCAGAATCTTGTCGGTGTCAAAGAATTTTGTGGTTTCTCGGGTCGCCGAGTAGAATATGTTTACGAAATCCAAAAACAAACATTTACTTTGGTGCAATGTCCGGCCAAGGTGTCTAGAGCACATCTCATGTAATATTATCTTTACCAGCCAATTTATACTGTGGAATCATTTACAGCGAATCACTGTGTCGGTGGGGATTTTCAGGCCATTAACTCGATCTTCTTCCACAGCTTGCTATGTAATATGAAGTACGCTACAACGCTTCCGTGATTAAGATCCCACTGTAGGTCCCCTATAACAGGTAGGGTTACCAGGCTAAGCTAGGTGGCTACAATAAGGTGCAGATTGCGCAGCCGATAAGAAACCCAGTCACCAGGTCATATCGACCAGACGAATTTAACTTTTAGAGCTAGTAAGCTAGTAAAAATGATAACTGATTACAATGTATTGTAGATCACCAACTTAATTTTTCTTGATCGTTAGCATCCTCGAAACCATCTTTTGTATGTTTACAATCATAAATCTCAACAACTATTCATTAATAATGTTGCAACACGCTCGTATAAAATAATCTAGTCTACGTGACATTTCACATACTATTATGCTGCTGTTTTTAGTAATTATTGACACATAACAATATGCTGCGGAATGATATATTTTTATTTACCGAGCGTGGTGGGTGAGCGGTAAGGGTGTGGCCTCGCATTCGCGAGGACGCGGGTATGAATCCCCGTCCAGGCATCGAGATTTTGTTTTCCATGGTTTCCCCAAATTACTCCAGACGATTTGCGGGATGATTCCCTTAAAAATACTTTGATCGAATACCCTCCCTTTCCCCCCACCTCCCCCGCCTATACTTTCCAACAGTTAATGACCACTACGTCGACGAGGCATAAAGCCATAAGCGAACAAAAAACTATATTTCTTCGACCTTATAAATTACGATTGCTAGGTTTAGTGCAATTAGGTAATTAATTTGGTCTATATTTATGAGATTTAGGTCTTACTGTTGCTATGATTTAGATGAATGAATTTGCGTATAATATGCAATAAACATGGTATATGCAATAAACATGGTACATGAGAGAATTTGTAAGCATGACTGACTTCTATTTTTCCGTTGTTTAAATGAATCACTGGATTTAAAACATTAATTACATGTGTTTTAATTATTTATTTATTTGATTTAGGAAAATGTTCCAGGATTTGCATGAAGATATTGAAATAATGCTTGAGTCAAAATATTAACTCAAGGCCTCAAAAAATTGACTCCCACGTAAAGAATTTCAACTAAAAAAGTCTAGTAGTTGCAGAAATAAACAATTTGCAGCTTATAACACGAAGAACATCACCAGCATCGATTCTACAAAATAATAAAAACTTGAAGATATTATCGAATGTGACATACATGATCATATTTACGACATGATTATTGTTTTCTGTGTCTGACAGATATTATTAACTGATTTTGTTCCAAATCTGTGACAGGATTCTCTCTAAACTCACAAATAAGCAAATAATGTGTTCTGAGATTTTGTACGATTGAGTCTCGACGCAGCGGTGGCTCGTTACTAAAAACGAGAACCGTCTGTTCGCTCCTGATGACAGTATTTAAAAGGGTATTTGAGTAGACGGGGACTCAGAATGGAGTAATATCTTAAAGGAATGGAACGACAAAAACTTGGCTAGTAGTGCCTCCGTGCAAATGGACTGTAACGGCTGCTGCCAACTCCCGAGACAATTCTGCTAAGAAGTGCCAACAGCTGCGTTGTCTTTCTTTTAGTGCGATTCCTGTTTGATAAATTTTTACTGTAAATACTAACTTTTACTAAAAGAAATGTTACTTTTCCCTACCTTAAGATATTATCTATGCTAATGAAAATTACAAAATAAATGAAAATTTATCCATGAATGGTGGTCCTATCATTTTCAGGTACAAATGTGTGAGTTTCTTTTGCCATAACCTATTTCGTTTCATCAGATAATGGTACACTTCTGTCCACTTTATAGTCATCCATATGATTATTTGTCCAGATTAGTGGTAGAAAATATTGTATTGTTTACATCCCACCCCATCCATCTGAAGCCTCTGTGAATGATAACAATTTTTATAAACCGTCGTGACACATTTTTTTTTCATTTCATTTTCTTACGCCTTATCTCATAAGAACAGATAAAAGCTTTGTGCTTTCGAGTTCATTAGAGACGTGAACGAACTGGGATCATGGATCGTACGTCTGACTGATTTGCTGAATGGTATTCGTCCAGCCTTTCCTATTGATGCTGCAAATTACCTAAAAATCTTACCAAATCACTACCGCTCGTTTATAATAACTCTAACAAGCGTACATTTTTTATCAATACCTTCCATCTAATATGACAGCCAGTATGTCTTTAAAAATAAACGGCAATTAATAAATTCAAGTGCCAGTGTGGCGGAATCCACTAAGGTGCAATGACGCTAGATCATGGAGGTACTCGTACTAAGAGCCAAGGTTACCAGTGTGTACCTAATTAGGATAAAAAGTATTCTGTATCCTGAGGGCTGACATAAACTATCACAATATGACCGAGCGTAGTGGGTGAACGGTTAACGTTCTGGCCTCGCATTTGGGAGGACGTGGGTTCAAATCCCCCTCCGGGCATCCAGATTTGGGTTTTCCATGGTTTCCCCAAACCACTCGTCTACGAGACGTAAAAAAAAAAAAAAAAAAAAAAATATGCAGTTTCATTAAAATTCGTGAATTAGTTTTTGCGTGATGGGCGAAAAGTCAGCTGGATAAACAAACAAAAATAAAATTAAAAATCACGGCTTTGGTATAAACAGTGGTTTTTATTGCAGTTACCAAATTAATAAATCATTTAATAAAGGCCTGCTTATACAATTTTTCTATATTTTTAATATGTAGTATGTGTAGCACCAATATTTTAACGTTGAAAAGATCGTAAAACTGTATGGTGCAGTTATTAATAAAGAAGAAAATTCTGTCAGTTAATAATCTGTCTGATACAAATTAAAACCAAGAGGAATTACGATGGTCAATCGAAGTTTCCTTTAAAAATATTCTTTTGTTTTTAAACCTCATTTTGAACTTGAAGTTACTTGCAAAATTAGAAAACTGTTATTATTAATCCTTTATGGTAAAATGTTTAAATGAAAAAAGCAGTAGTTACACAATACACATGTTCATTCTTTTTTTGTAATTCCATTTTTATAGCATAAAAATAAGTTAACTTGCGTTTATTGGATACATAAATTTAAGGCGTTCTTCATAGCCTAAAGAAATCAAGTAAGGAAAAGCAGCTGAGTTAAAGTTTTTTATGAGCACTTCAAGATTGAAGATACTCTCATAGTTGCCTTTAATTTTTGATTTTTGTTTGTTTGTTTGTTTGGTTGTAGGTAGCTTATTCAGACTGCATGCTAGCTGAATACTCAGTTCAGGTAGGAACACTTTTAGTCTATCTGGCAGTGCAAGATGAATCACGGGACCTGAATAACCGTGACAGAATGATGGATTAAATCTGAAGTTCCAAATGACTAATTCCCACGTCGAGCACGTGTCAGATATATCTGCTCTCCATCACAAGGGAGCCATATCCATCAAGACTAGAGTATTTGTGGAAGCAGCGATATGGGATCATCATTCGTTGAATGTTTTCATCACGAATAAAAAATTTCTCGTAAAACACTGAGCTATTTAAGATATGTATATTAAACAAGAGACTCATTATTTGAATTAACATGAAATTATTAAGGTACTCAGATTTATTAATGTTCCTAGAAATAGGTATGTGTTTGTAGCTTAAAACGGAGCGGTTTGAAAAAAAGTATTAATAGGAAAATATTTAATAAAATTTACATTACGGGAACCACCACGAAATAAATTTGAAACTATCCGCAATAATTGTCATTATTGCTCATGGGAAATTGTGGGGCATGTATATACAACCTGACAAAAAAATTGAAGCACACAGAAAGGACGGAAGAAATGAAATGAAACTTCATAGGTTGATCTGATATATGACGTTATTTCAGTGATTGAAAAATCGAATCTAATCTGCAAAGAACCACAGTATGAACCCACTTAACAGTATGAAGTTGCACTCCATCTGACATGGATCCATACACTGACTCGTTTGGGAAGATTGTCACAAAGACGTTGTATCCTTGTCTGAGGTAAGCTTGCCCACAACAGTTGCAAATGATCCTTGATATCCTGAATAGTGGCACGGAGTTGACGTCCTAGCTGATCTTACACATGTTCTATCTGGATCTGGGGATCTTGCTAGCCACGGACCTCAACATCAGGCAGACAATTCGTGACGTGTGTTAACGAGCATTGTCCTGTTGTAAAACG
Organism: Vandiemenella viatica; assembly: GCA_031002005.1. Classification (NCBI taxonomy): domain Eukaryota; kingdom Metazoa; phylum Arthropoda; class Insecta; order Orthoptera; family Morabidae; genus Vandiemenella; species Vandiemenella viatica. The sequence continues at coordinate 262,239,435 of CM061921.1, forward strand.
GCACCGCGATACTGTCGCATGAGGACGCAGGATGGCCGTGGTGTACAGTTTTTTTTTTTTTTTTTGGTTTCTGGTCAATCGACCATTTCACCAACCTTTATTATACATTTGATCTTGTACATTGATTTCCAATATATTGATTCTATTAGATAGTATGTATACCTTATTTTACATGAGTTACCAATTTACAATATTGTCACCTTTGTCTTGCTTTACAAACTTGGTTTCACAAGCAGTTTTCTTCGTTGAGATTTGATCTTCATGTGATTGTGTATCCGTTTGTAGGTCTCTAGTAGAGTGGTGCTTCTTGTAAATTTCTTGTTTCTTCTCCCTTTTGTCTTCTCCGGTAGTTGGTTTTGTTTTCTGTGAGCCTGTGGTTTGTCCATGCGCTCTGTTGAGTCGTGTTGACTATATCGTTATTTATGCGTCTTGTAAGAATCTTGCTAGTGTCTGGTATATCTTAGTTTGGTTTGTAGATAGCAGGCATTGTATCGATGTAGGGAGGGGTACTGGCATCGCTGCTAATTTGCTAATTAGGGTGGCGCGTGGGAGATTATGTTTGCTGCATTTGAATAAAAATATGGTTGAGATCTGAGACCTCCTCCCCGTCTGCTAAAGTGTACAGTTGTGCTGTCATAGTTCCTTTTATCACTATCAGCCCCGACCTGAAGTCATAACCGAGGGTTCCCCACGCCGTGACGTCTAGACAGGGGCGTAGCTATCGGAGGTGCCGTGCACCGGGGCCCTCAAGCTTAGGGGGCCCAAGCTCAGCTCAGGTAGAGCTAAAAAGAATGGTCATCCATTTTTTTGCACCGGGGCCCTTGTTAAACTAGCTACGCCACTGCGTCTAGAGTAACACCGTTGTGACTCTCCAAAAACATTGAAAGAATAGTACCTCTCCCCAGTTAGCGAGCAGGGTGGTATAGGTGTGGTGAATGAATCTTGATCACAAGATTAAGTATCAGAGACCCGGATTAAGTCCCAACCTCTTTGCAGTGCTTAAAGAGTGTAATGGGCATTATTTTATTTTTTAAGATTATTTTGAGGCTTATTCAGTTTCGTGAAATACTCGCTTGTGCTAAGTACGTGTCACGACTTGCTTGTTCAACAGGACGGAATATCATAACAGAAGGCAACGATCGGGGTGTGAGCAATACTTAATCGTGGTATGAAACATTGGAATTCTCTCCCACTTTACATTGGTCCCGAAGAGTGATAGAATCAGTATTTTCCACCAGTATCCGTCATAGTCTCACAATTCTACTTAAAAATTAATCAGTCAGACAACCTATCCACTGGCTCAACATTCGTCGCCTTCAAGTCCACATCTCATTCAGTTTGTAACTGCATACTTATTTAGCAATAAAATCGGGACTTACTATTTTCTTTAAGCACAGAAATCTTCATATGCGTAATGAATACTACGAATCTAACTGTAGACTACATATAGCTGTCAGGGATCAGCGAAGAGTAGAAGATGAGAAAATAAAATGCAAGCATTGAAGAGAATTCGGTACAAGTCTTAGGGATATTAGGTATATTAAACACAGTTTAATAACAGTGTAGAGAAGTGATCTAGTTAACTCTCCACATTAATCAGCCATTATGGGAAACTGTTGATGGAGATACATGCGTTGAATAGGGACGTTAAAACTGGCGGCATTGGGAGACTTTCGGGAAAGTAAGCCTCAATTTTTTGGCCTCTCCTTTCTTTCATCTCTCATCCAAAATTCAAGCAACACAATAGCATCAGAACGAACACTCCCACACAGGAAACCTCTGCCATTAAACGTTCCATACGGAGATTGCATTGGCAATGACGTGCCCACGGACACGGGAGAGGAATAATATCATAATTTCAGTAGATCATCCAATCTTGCTCCTAGCACGTATGAAAATGATTAGGTGAACCAGAAAAAGTTTTATTAGACGATGAAAATAGCTATTTCATCAATCTTGTCCTATGGAATTCGACAGTAGAACTTCGAATGAATTTAAGAGATTTGTAGCATCCCATGCGAATACTGCCACATGGCTCGAAATTCGGAGGGTGCGGGTTTAAATCATCGTCCGGTTATTCATATTTCAGTTTTACATGGTTTCCCGAAATCACTACAGGTGAATGACATCAAAACCGTCTAAATTTGAACAGTTAAAATTACATTTGACGTCAATGATTAGGCAAAGGTGTTATTATTAACTGACTTCAAAAAAGGAGGAGGTTCTCAATTCATCTGATTTTTTTTTTTTTTTTTTTTTTTTTTTTTTTTTGATGTATGTTCAGCGATATCCTCGCCAATTTTGAACCGATTTAAATGAAATTTTTATAGTGGATAGAGTATACTTCCAAAGGGGTCCCATATGAATTTAATTGAGAAACCACCCCTTCTACCCCTTTACACCCATTAACTTTTATACAAACCCACACTTTTTATCCGATTTTGATGGAACTTTGGAAATGTATATTAAAAAACAAACAGAAAAATACTGTCAACTTTTGGTTTAAAAAACCGAACCCTCTCCCCCTATCCACCCCTTAATATTTGCCAATGTTCTTTATACAATGCTAAAGTCGACACCATTTAACTGATCTCCATAAAAGTTGGCATGTACATGTAATTATTCATGGAAAAGGTTCTGACCCAAAAAAATAAAACAACACCCCTCTCTCCCTTTACACCCCTTAATTATTATACAAACCCACATTTTTATCCGATTTCAATGGAACTTTGGACATGTATAGTTAAAAATAAAGACAAAAATGCTGTCAACATTTGGTTTGAAAAAACTAAGCCCCTCTCACCCTATCCACCTCTTAATTTTTGCCAATGTTCTTTATACAAAACTATAGTCAACATCATTTAACTGATCTCCATTAAAGTTGTCATACACATGTAATATTTCATGGAGAAGATTTCTGACCAAAAAATAAATAAAAGCCACCCCATCTCCCCCTTTACACCCCTTAATTTTATAGAATCCTATATTTCATATCTGATTTTGATTGAACATTGTCAATGTATACTTTCAAACAAACAGGAAAATATTGTCAACATTTGGTCTGCCAAAGCTCAAACCCTCTCTTTCCTACCAACCCCTTAATTTTTGTCAATTTTTTATATATATATATATATATATATATATAAAAAGCTACAGTCGCCACCATTTGACCTATTACCTTGAAAGTTGGCGCTTATATTTATTTTTTCACGAGGAAGGTTTCTGACCAAAAAATATAAAAACCACCCCCCAATCCTCATTAAACCGTTTAAATTTTATACAAACCCACAGTTTTTATCCAGTTTAGATAGAACTTAGCAAACTTTTACTCTAAAACAAAGAGAAACATAATTTCAGTTTTTGGTTTGCAAAAACTGAACCCCTTTCCCCATTTCCGCCCCTTGACTTTTGTCAATTTTCTTTTTGATAAGCTACAGTTGACACCATTTGACCGATCTTTATGAAAGTTGGCACATATATGTATTATTTTATGGAGAAGATTTCTGACCAAAAAATGAAATAAACTACCCTAGCTCCCCGTTTACATCCCTTAATGTTTGTACAAACCCACATTTTAATCCGATTTCGGTGGAACTTAGCATTTGTATACTTTAAAGCAAATAGAAAAAGAAACATACTACTCACATTACTTTGACAAAAACACAAACCCTATTCCCCTTGCTACCCCTTTAATTACTGTTAATGTTCAAAGCTACCGTTTCTACCTGATTTTGAAGGACGTATGCACATGTATACTTCAAAACAAACAGAAAAATACTGGCTGCATTTGGTTTAGAGAAGCCAAACCTCTCTCCCCCTTATTTTCATCTGTCATTTGCGTTGAGAACAGGTAATAAGCATACTTCGTAAAAGTTTTCAGTGGAACAGATTACTACGTGTGGAAAGTAAAAGAAAGATAGAAAGAAAGAGATGTTGGAAATGGTGTCTTGTGATGAAGTTCCCTGAGTGTTTCTTAAAACAGTCGAAATTTTCAGAAACGCGGGCTGACATATTAGACTGCTTTAATGGTCCGCTCTGACTGCTCAAAGTTTTATCCATTACGCCGGTGAAAGCGTTGGAAGTTCTGAAACTACAAAGCGCAGCACAGCATTCCTTATGAAAAGGTCTGTTTTCTGCCCTTCAGTTTAGGAAAGGGGATGTTGTGGAATAGACAGTACTAGTACTTTTTTCTTTAAGTTTGTAAGGCCAGCATCACAATTAAGATATATTGGCTTTGTTATATGACTGGAATCAAGAGATCAGGTTAGCTAAATTAGTAAGGAAAACTTGGAAAGACATCACACAGTTTACTTGATGCCATGATATTCTTACACTTTCATTGATCTCCATATCAGCTCAGAAATTTTACGTCCACGAATTAACCAAATAAACAATGTTTTGGAAGTAATACGACGGAATTTCATGGAAACGATAATTTTATTAAAAGTGATAAGATAAACAAAGGGTTCTGTGTTCTCTGAGATCTGCAATTCCGATTTTTTTACAAGTCTAAAACGTTAAAAAACGTAATGATATTCAAGTAATCAAATTGTATTTGTGTTTACACGTTTCATTGGAGTTAGACCCTTAATGGCCACCAGGATAGGTAGAAGATGAGAGTTTATATCCATTTTTGACCAGATAATAATCTACTTTGAGTCATAGCAGTTGAAACACAAATACAGCTTAGGTTTAATTGGATTCAGTTTAAAATTTGTTCAGATTGGAATATGTGATTAAATATCGAAATTTTGTGCTTTAGGTTCGAAATGTTAGATGTCCAATTTTATCTGTAGCACAGATCATGGAGGAAGGAAATATATGGAGGAGAAGTGACGTTAAATTGGTGAAGCAGGCTCTAAACTCTCGCGCATGCGCAGTGGCGGCAGCGGCGATATTGCACTTCCAAACAATTGCGATGTTCCCAGTATATACCGAAAACTAAGCAAGATATCGAAAAATTTTATTCTTTATTTTCGATTTGTCTCGTCGTGTTACATAAGAATCGATCATTAAATTTGACTTTTGCGAAATTTTTCTTCTCCATTTCAACTCAAGACACCTCACTTTTGATACAGTATATCTCTAGAACTAGGTGAGATATCGAAAAATTTTATTCTTTATTTTTCTCGTCTTTTTAAATAAGAATCCATCATCAAATTTGACTTTGACCAATTTTTTCTTCTGAATTTCAACCAAAACCATTTCACATTTGGGACAGAATATCTCGAAAACTAAGGAGGGTATCAAAAAATTTTATTCTTCATTTTTTATTTGTGATTTCGAGTTACATAATAATCTATCACCAGATTGCGGCGTCACCTTTATCCTAGAGTCCCCTTGAGGTTTTTGTACATATTCCCCATATCTGTATGGAAGCGGCCATTCCCCCTCCACTCCGGCCATGCCCCCCCCCACTCCTCCTCCGCCCTGCTTCACTTCAATGCGTGGTGAAGGTCTCTTGCGTCGTCTCCATATATTTCCTTCCTCCATGGCACAGATGCGGACAGCATAGCGATGATCCCATGCTGTGGTCAGTAATGGGGGGGACACCGACTCTGGGACAAAAGATCTTAAGCCGACCCCCGAAGAGATTCCACTCGTCTGCATGACGTCACAGTATTAAGTTCTCTGCATGGCGGGAAATTCGAATGGACCAATGCCGGTCAAGCCCAGGTGTGGACTTGCTCGGCGTCAGTTGCGGTAACTCGCATAATTGTCGCGAGATGGCATCACCTCCGGAGCGCTTAATTTCTTTGTGCGCAGACATTCCACTACCCCACGAAGAGAAAGCTAGATCTTCTATCCTTGTCTTGCGGGGGAAAACCCACTCCCTGAGGCTAGGGCTATTTCTGTTCTGGAATGCGGACCTGCGTCAACACTTGAGCTTGGCCGCCATTGGTCCATTTGAATTTCCTGCCATGCAAAGAACTTAACACTGTGACGTCATGCGGATGAGTGGAATCTCTTCGGGGGCCGGCTTAAGATCTTTTGTCCCAGAGTCGGTGTCACCCCTCTACTGTGGTCCATTATCGACTCGTCGCTGTGTGCAAACCTCTCCTATCCACTGGCCCCATACACGCTCCACTTTCGTAGCAGCGTGTCTTGTTACGAGCCACAATGTCACAGTAGGACAACCCGCTTCCCGGGGACCAATCGTATTTCCACGTTTGAACTCACTAGGATTTTGATATTACGCCGACTGAACTCAACGAGGCATATCAGCACTTGTTTACTCGTTTCCACTTCGTTGACGGACTGAACGTGGCGTATCACTGACCTACCCGGTCAACAAAAGAGGGGAGATGAAATTTCCGCAAAGTGTAGTGTACAGTATGATTCAAAACCTCATAAACATAATCAAAATCTGATCAGTTGTATTTGCGTGATTATCGCTCATACAGACAGACAAATATAAACAAATTTAAAAAATATTCGATTCCTTTTCTCTGTCACTGAAAATTCCCCAAACACATTTTTAATGTAAAATTTGTAGACTTTTTCCAGTAAGAGTCTTCTTATTTTTATAGATAGGTAAGATGAGCAATTATAGTTGTATCTGAATCATATTGGTTGAGCAATTTGTTTAGATAACAATTGCGTATGTCTGTGGGCGGCGATATTTTGGATCGCTGTGGTGATCTAAAGTTTCAAATTCATGTTAGTTTAATTTAAACCAATCCTGGAGCTTGAAACCAATGAACTGGTAGAGATGGCGTTACTTCTGCATATTTGTGATGTCAACATGCGCTGTTAACGTTCAGATGGGCTCTAGCTATTCCGCTTTCAGAACGTTATTCGTACCTCTCAATGTTGGAATCTGTAGTGAACGAAACGGTGATTTATGCAGCATAATTTTCCTCGTGCAATTTCTTTCCCGAGAAGATCGGATTTGCGCCCAAGAGGAAAGATGAGTTCATTCCGGGAGCTTCATTTGACCCAAGCGTCTTCATCTTGACTGTCTGCAGGTTAGCGGTTTTCTGATTTTTCGCGATTACCGATCTTGTTCTTTTACTGAGTCCTGAGTGGCGGATTGTAGGCAGGCGCAAGCTTTGGGTCTGCGCCAGGGTTCAAATACGGATAGGATCAGGAATATTTACGAGTTTTTTTTTTTTTTTGTATCATATGAGCCATGTCGGGATGATCCGTTGTTCGTTAAACTGGTCACACCTATTCAGGGATGGAATGTTTGGCAAATCGTAGGAAGCTGAAAAATCCTTCGCGATCTCCCGACCAATAATGCAATATGCATTTACATTTTTATACTATATTGGTCGCTATGGTTTTGTTTCTCTCGAAGTAAGGTTGTGTATGTTCTACACTAATAATATTATAAATGTAAAAGTAACTATGTCTCTGTCAGACTCTTACGTTTTACGACTAAACGGCTATACTGATATGGATCAAATTTGTCAGGGAAATATTCTGTACACATAGGAAGGACAGAGGATAATTTTTTCGGGACGAATATATATATATATATTTTTTAGATTAAATTTTGATAATTAACTGAACAGTGACGGACACAAGGATACGGAAGTCTGTAATGTGATATCGGTGGCTCAGGATGTGTTCCTCTCACAGTCAGTGTATGATATATTAATAAATTTCGTATACAGACAAAACTTATTAGTTATTACAGATGTTGAATTTCACTGCACCATACTATTATTTTGTGTCTCCCTAACAGTTTCTGACATCAGTATATTTTGTCTCCATTTTTAACATGCCTCGAAGGCGTAAATCAGACCTAATGTATAGCCCCCGAGCAGCTCAAGATATTAGAACCCAAGAATCAAATGGTAATGCTGAAGAAAGAAGAAAAGAGCTACCCTCAGTTTCTGGAGCGTAACTTACAGCTTTCTTTATACAATTCTAGCAATAAAATTCTAAGTATGAAGTCGCATGTAACAGCTAGTCCATTATAATACTGATGTAATTGAATGTAACATATCCTACTGTTACCCACGAAGCCAAAGGTTATACATTAAACGGAGCTTCATCAACATCCGAAGAGAACTTATTATAATAACATCTTAAATTTTTCAGGTTTCAACATCACATTTTCTTGCGGAACCACGTGACGTACACTACATTAAATCCTATATAAATCTGTCCAGTAATATTTTTAATCGCGTTCATTGAAAGGATAATACTAATGTGTGGACAACTTTATCTTTAATTTGTTTGGTTTTTGACATCGCATCAAAATGAATCATACCACAGTTTAAACACGTAACCACGGCCTGTACATTAATCAAAATCTTATCAGTACTTTTTGCGTGATTCGCATTCAACGAAGAATTATCTTGAAATTACTACTTTAGTATTTCACATCAAATTAAAACATACCCTAATTTACCCGTGATACTGAGGGCTATATATTAATCAAAACCCCATAAAAATGTAACAAGTGATTTTTTTAACTATCTCAAATTTAACATTTTAAGACGTCAAATCAAATTGAAACATATTCTCTATAACCCATGGGACCAAGAGCTATATTTAAATTTAATATTCACCAAAATACCACCAGTAATATCTTAAACTTGTATTATTGTACTGTCACATGAAATTGATCCATACTGTATTTTCCCACGTCACCACGGGCTATACATTGATTAAAACCCCATCAAAATCCAACAAGTAGTTTTTTCGTGGATTGCGCCAAACAAAAATTACCCTAATTCCTCATTTTTTTTTTTTCATACCTTATTTTACCCTTGGAATCAGGAGGTGTCCATCAATTACAACTTCATTTAAAATAAACAAATCGCATTCAATAAAAAAGTGACACTAATTTTTTAAACTACTCATTTTATCAACATTACCCTATTTTACCTGCGAAACCGTTGACTGTACATCTAACGACACTTCATCACAATCCGACCAGTAATTTTTGCATTAATAGCGATCAACAATAAAATTAAACAATTTATCATTTTTTTCGACGTTGCATAAAATTATAAAAAAGCCCTATTTTACCAGCGAACTGTACACACTTTGACAATAAATTTGGCCGCCGCTGAAAAGTTCTATCACTCTTATTTTGCACAATCTGACATCAATGTAATCCTAAGAAATAGGGGCCAAATTTATTGTCAAAGTGTGTAAGTTAAACGGAACACCGTCAAAATCAGTCCAGTAGTGTTTGCATCATTCTTTTTAGTGAAAACGAGACAGAAATATTTTTTTTTTCAAGAAAACCAGTTGATTCCTTCTCAGTAGCTTATTAAGTGCACTCTCAAAGTTTTTTGTTTAATGCCTGAGATGTACAGACATTATTTTCCTTTAATAGTATTATTATAACTATAAATTATTTTTTATACAGCTTGTCTGATGTTACCACATATTTTCAGTATCAGCTGATAATCTAAGGCACAAGTGTCATTTTAAGTGAAAGAGCCGTTCTTAAATCATATATAATTTATTCGTATTTTTAACAGCGTCAAATAAATTTTTCGCATTCAAAATATAAGTAGTATAGCAAATGCTTAGCTACTTAATGTAGACTAAGAAGTTAAACAACCATCTACATAGTAAATAATAAATAAATTTGTCCTCCCATTTCAAGAAATAAGAATTATTGTAGATTTACAGTGTTTGTGGAGGATATGAATAACGAAAGCCTTTATGCTAGTATTATGACGAAAGATGTGAACCGTGCAATATGGAAAGTGGTTAACGTTCCACAATAAGAAAAGAAATTCTCAACAATTTCCGAATGGCAATGAGTTTACTTTCTCGAAACTTGAGAACTCTTTGCAATATTTCGCCGAGCGTAAGAAGAAATGAAATTCTTTCTCTTGAGTTGTAGATACGAAGTCTTGTTTGCGCTTCTAAATTCACATTCCAGCAACTTTCAGCAGTGGTATGTTTGATACCAAAGCCGAAAAACTCTTTGTTTAACCAAAATGGAACGTCAGTTATTAACATCAGACAATTCTTAAATTTTGTTTTCCTAGTATGGAACGTGTAATTTTTCCTTGGTGTACAAAGTATGGAGTGGAGATTATGAAATCGGCCAGTAACAATAAAACAAGTGGATTTTTTCTCTTAATGTTTCATTTTCTACTTGCAATATCTGAGCGTTTTAAATTGATTTTTGGGACGATTATATTTCAGTAGGTATCTTTGTTTTGCGATATATAAATACGTTCATATCACGCTTTACACACATATATAGAATCTAACGATAATTTCTAGAAAATGGATAGGAATGGCCATCATGAATAGTTCATCACACAAATTTGTTTTCCTTCCTGCGTGAACTTATTTTTATTTGCAATATACAGACCTCGTTTGTTATGTCGAAATTCATTAACAAAGACGAATAATAAAGAATTTTCAGACATTTCTACATCATATTTATTCACTTGTGTGAACTCTGAATATTTCTAGAGAGAATACACAAAGTTAAATTTTCACCAATCAAGGATTCGACTGCTGACCAATTACTTACCAAACTAACACAATTTTTAGCTCCATACAGAATAAGTATAATGTAAAGATTGTTTAATGTATTTTCATATCACTGTATAGGTGTAGATAACAGGAAAATGTTACATGGTACATGATTATCGATTCTCCTATGAATCATAAAATGGAAGAAAAATATATCTAACAAAAGAAAATTAAGGCAATACATGTATTCACATATCTTACTTTCAATAGAATCACGTAAGGATTTCGTATGAACATATAAAGGCTACGATACCTACCTGGCTAGTGGTACGATATTCCCCAAGCTGCCCTAGGATGAGGTCAGAGAAATCGCAGCGAGTAAGCAGGCCGGGCTACTACCAAGCAGAGTACGCTACAAGCAAGCAGAACTGCGCCACCTGCGCTGTCGCAACGAGGGACTACCTTACCCTCCTTTCCCGCCATCGAGGTCGCTATATAATGCTGTAAAAGGGCAGCGACCGGCTTCAGCGGGCAATCCGAGGAGGCTCCAGCGAAAGTTTGAGCAAGCCTCATGTTGACTTATGACGAAACGGTTATTTGTGACTGAACAATGTAGTAATGGACATAGCAAATTTACTATGGTTCTCATTCCATGCATCTATATGGAATAGGCATATGCTCATGAGCCTCATCACACATTGAAATTCAGAACTTTGTTTTACTGTCCCATTCTGAGTCATTTCATTGAAGAAAAATGTTTTGGATATAAGACAATCTGATATCCAGATTTTTTATATTCTTTACAGTAAAAAATGAACTCATTTTAAAATAAAATTAAATTTACGATTGATATTTTTAATTTTTTTAAAAAAAATATGTCTTATAAAGGTGAAGTATAACTTTACTGTCAGTTCAAGAGAGTAGGGAGGAAAGGAGAGTTTGCCTATAAAAAAGCAATTAATGTACTGCCAATCATTCCTATTCCCTTTCCCCCTTAGAGCTGCTGACAATTTTATAGATCGATTACATGTGGTTGCCGTCGACTATTGTTAACTATGTTAGAAAGGACGCTGACGGGTTGTAGATCGCTTGCGGATGATCTAACCTAACAAAAACACTGCCGGATCTCTAATATGTTCTCTAAACCAGCGGTTCCCAACCTATGGGTAGCGACCCACTGGTGGGTCGCGGCGTGTGTTTTGGTGAGTCGCGGAACAATCGACGTTTTTTCCCCAAAAATATATCTTTTATTTCATCTATTTAAAAAATATAACACTATATTTTACAAGTGCAATAATCATGAAATCTGTTAGCTTAAATTAAAACTTTGTGCGAAAAGAAGTTTTCTTGAACAGTCAGTTGGTATTATGCAATAACCTCGTTCTGATATATAGCAGCGGCAGCATCCACGCAATCGTTACGGCAACCCTGAACACACCCTCTCCCGCCCCGTTCTAGAGTGGAGATGTGCTGGCAAACCATACTTCTCTGGTTGTCATTTTCTTGTTAAGGCTTGAATCTAAACCAATGTCTTTGATCGAAAAAAAATTTCTCTGCTTGTGAGAGTGAGTTGTTGTTTTGATTGAGAATAGATTTAATGTGATTATGGAAAGTTTGTTGAGGACTGGATCGTGCCATAAAAGAGTGTATGCAAATGGTGAGGAAACTTCAACCTCCACGGCAATTAAAAATAGGTTTGCAAATGTTACTGAACCAGAGCCACGAGAATAGAAAAAGACGTATCTGAGAAAGTATAAACCGGATTATTTGAAATCCAGGTTTGTGTTTTCGGGTATTGAAGAGGAGCCAATACCTCAGTGCGTGATTTTTTGTGAAAAATTGTTCAATGAAAGCATGAAGCCATCAAAACTTTCAGACATTTGTCTACCAAGCATCCTGAGTACACGTATAAGCCTCTTGAATTCTTTCAAAATAAAAAAAAATAAAAAAATAAAAAAAACGATATTATCTTTCTACCAAATCTACAATGGAAAAGTCAGTGTAAGCCCAACAAACAAACTACCATATTGTCTTACCAGTTATCCTTGTAATGGCAAATCAGGAATATTTCACTGATGTGCCAAGTCAAATCTTGGTGGAAAACACCTACAAGTCCCATTTTAGTGGTTGACTAGTAAATTTACCATTGTGTTTTCCTGCTTCCAGTCTTCCATATTTTCATATATTTGGGTCTACATCTACATCTATAATCTGCAATTCACAATTACTGTTGGTGGCAGAGGGTGCTAAGCAACAATCCTACTTTAGAGTATTCCAATCCCGAACAGAACGAGGCAAGAAAGAATACATAAATGTATCCATCAGTACGGCATCTTATCTCTCGAATCTTATCCCTTCTGTCATTGCGACCTAAATAGGTTGGCGGAAGAAGTATTTCGTTTCACTCGTAAATTAGAGATTTTCGCATATTCTCCAACAAATTTAAACGAAAACGACGTCATCTGTCCGTCAAACAATCCCAGCCTAACCCACGTATCAGCTCTGTGACACTTACATAAGGACTGTAACTAGCGGTCACGAATCGAGCGGCTCTCCTCTGTACTTTCTCTAACGTGTCAATCAAAACACAATGATGAACCTATCAATTAACTACTAAAATCGGGTCTGCAGGTGGTTTCCACCAAAAAGCGTCTTGGTAGACTAGTTGCATTTTAATATGCTGATCGAGTTACTTCTAATCGTGGAATTTCTGCAGTCATCTTAATGAGGTGATGGTCTGTACAGTCGTCTCCCGGTCTATATTTTGTTTGATGTTTTATGTATTATCAGTTTTTATTTTTGTTGATAGTACATCCTTCGTACGAAAATTTTCCCATTCGTAGGATAGGATAGTTGATAGCGTATCGAGGTCATACAACAGTTCCCATTCTGATATTAGATAGACTCTCATATCAGGTGGGTCGCGAAATTTTTTTTTTACTTAAAACTGGGTCGTGTAGCAATACAGGTTGGGAACCGCTGCTCTAAACTATATTACAATAGAGCTTTGATAACACAAGGCGTCACAACTGGCCAGCACACACCATTGACGGGTTTGCGAATTGTTTGCAGTTGATCTTCCACTCTGGCCCCCTTTTCTTCCCGCCGAAACATATGGACACCTTTTACGCTACAGGCTTCAGTCCCGACACATGTTGTTGATCGTGTCAGCATATCAGTGGAATTCAGGCGTTTCAAAAAGATTGACATTAGGATTGCCGTCTAAACACGATTTTCAGAAAATCTGGAACACAACAAAGCTACTATGTTGTATGAATAACATAGTGTTCTAATTCTGGTGTTGTACATAGTTTCAAATATGTATATTCAACAATAACCCCAGCAGCTAGCCACTCGGTGAGCTAACAGTCGCATGCCGAACGGTGGCTGAGATCAAAAATATATATTACACCACAAACTGATCCTTTGGGCAGTGACACCTTCAGCGAAACATCATGGCGGGGCTAGATCTTCACACACCTTGATACTAGTGATGACGTGGTGCGTAACTATGCGTCAGCCATCTAACTACTGGTTTCTGGACATGTTAGCTGATAAAGTGCTACAAGACTATCACATAGCTACGCTGCAAAAACAAATTGATATACACATTCATGTTTAGTGACTGAAGTGATAAACAATACTAGTTTATTATTGGACTATGCGGTGCGAAGAAAATTTGTTACGAAAAATAATTTATCAGTATACAATAATGTTAATGGTATAGTAATTGTGATTTTTGAGTATCGTAAACTTTGATATTATGTTTGCGGTATTTCTACGAGTATGTGAAATGTATATGGCACATAAAAAAACATTTTATTTTATTTGATTCATTTATTTTACGAACAACTGGACACTTAAAAATAAATCTTCACCAGCACAAATAGCATTATAATATACGTAGATGTCATTTACAAAGCGTTACCAAGTTATTTTACGTTAATTCTCGTAGTCTCTGGCATTCCAAACTTCTGTATTGTAGCAGACTTTCTTACAGATAATCTTCTGGAAACATCAAGCAGTTACCTCCCCTACTATGTTTATAATTGCGTCATCTGGATAGTTGATTGTATGTTGTATAATACATAGTTTACTGAATGTGACAATTAAGTTTTTCCCGACGTATGGTAGACAGGAATTCTTCACGGGTCTTTAAAAGATCTTATTCGGCAGAAGACCCGTGAAGAATTCCTGTCTAGTTTACTGAATGTTACACCAGTAGTGTTTAAATATATTTAGTGGTAACTATGCGTCAGGTGATAAAGGGCGTTCGCCGGGAAACGCAACCCACTGTTAGCGCTACAAGCAAGAAACTGCTCGCGGCGAGCGAGCGTTCAGCTCCCGGCATTGTTCGACCGTCGGCCGCGGACTATTTCATAAACATTTAAATGTGACGTAATTCATTAGCTTACCTTATAAAAGATGCTGGAAGTGTTGACACTCTTGTGTAATGCACATTTCACATCTTCTGAACATATTTCGAGACACACGTTGCCCTAACTGACTTAATGATTTTTTGGGTGACTGTTCTAGTCGAAAAGCGATATCGTCAATTTTCTCCTCTGTGAGAATACGGTTGACCGACAGTCTCTTTTTGTTAAAAAATGAACCCGTTTCTCTTACTTTTTTAACCAGACGCAGAATTGTTGATTTAGCTGGCAGTAAAGCGCCAGGATATTCGCGACGAAATTTACTGCGACACTTTTTAAACGACTTCTTCTTCACATATGTATCGTAGAGAAATATTCTTTGTTGCAAACTGTAACGTACCATAATTTTACTCACACTCAAACACGGTACAGATTAGTAAGAGTATGAAGCCCCAAACCAGCCAAACCGCAAAGAAACGTTTATTCACAACACTGATTAATAAGAGACTGAAGTCACAAACTATCTACAATGCAAAGAAACCGTTCTTAACAATGTAAGGGTCACTGCACTGTACTGTTGGGGCAGCGGAGGTGTTAAACAGTGCGGTGATTCACGGTGCCGCGTGGCGGAAACTGCTGGCACCGCTGTCCGAGCAAGTTGCCGACGGCAACAGACTGGGAGGGTTGCGTTTTCCGGCGAACGCCCTGTATTACGGATATGTAGCGTGTAGTGACGATGTTGTCTTATCGTATTACTGACAGGAGCTTCTTTGAAAATAAATATCCTATCTCACCTGTTAAATCTTTGTGCGTTGAGATATACGGTGTAATGTCCTGAGAGACCTCTGGACAAATATGCGGGGCAGAAAGCCCGGCAATGTGGTGTGTGTTATTTTTTTGTTTTTTGTTTTTTTTGCTAGACCACTGAGGGCTGCGTCGTGGGATGAGAAGTGTCGTGTTGGAATAGGGACGGGAATATGCCGAGTGAAAAATGTGGGGTGTGGACCCACGCAAGAAACTGCCAGCACATGTGACCAAAATGTGATCTGATCTCCACCATGTTTAATTTTGTTTATTCCGAGGGCAGCCACCTATCGGCGAGTGGCTGAGCGTCTTTGGCTTCCATTGGCGGAAGAGGTGGAAGGAATACTGGTGTGGATAAGCGACGCGGTGAGAAGGGATTACGACTGACGGCTTCGGGCAAGAAGGACCGAAGGAGAGCAGGACTAGCCGCCGCTGCAGACAGCACGCCGTCCTGGGTAATTACCATCAAGATCGGGAGAGACACTTGCAATCCTGTTCAGCGCAGTAAACCCCCTGAGATAACTCTCATGCTGAAATTTATATCCCCAAACGTTGTTATCTGCGACTTAAATTTCACTCACCAGTTTTGAGATAAACTCTGTTTTTAATCACCCTCCATCGTTATGTTACTGAGTTAGGTAGAGCTTGTAGTGTGAACTCTGTGATCAATGTTTTTGGTTTCTGCAGGCGCTTTCCTTTAAGATAGAAAACTCTACTGAAATCCTGGCGCCCACCTTGACTAACTTAAGATCACAGAAACCACCCAGTAATGTCTGATTAAACTCATTTTATTAACCTTTGAAATGAAGACATTACAACGGGCTCATGATAATGAGCCGGATTATTGATGCTACCTTGTTTTATGTTAGCATCCACGCAATTCAAGTTAAGGGCATATATTCTACTACACGATCATACAGTATGAGGTAGTTTGAAAATGTGTCAGTAGGAAAATTCTTACTGCTGTCAAATTCTACTTAAATATCTACAGGCCCCGCCGTAACTGATTCATTTTGTAATGAACAATCAAGGCGATAGAAGCAGTTGCGAAATCAAATGGCCAAGACATTCGATCTGCGGCAAGGCATTTCTTATAGGACAGTGTCAAACTGGCTTTTCGGAGACATTCAAACACTTCTCGATGATGAGCTTGAAAGTTTTGGAGTAAATGTTTACGTCATCGATGTATACCAGTGCAAATTCAATTTTGATTCATCTCAAAATCGAATCAAGAAGACGCTGAAATCAAACCGGTGCGTTACACATCCCGAAAGGCAAATGACAATATTCATATAATCCGTTAGGCACGGAAAATGTTGTTTTAGGTATATCCTCTTCAGCAACCTTGACCTGATGGTATCCCGAATTTAAGTCTAAGGTGGAAAAATATTGACAGTTTGCCAAATAATCCACTATTTCTAAAATAGATGGTTTGACCAGTCAGAATTTGATGGCTTTATTACACCATCTCGCAATTCTTGATCAATTAATTCGTCTAAAACCTGCCTCTGACTAACCGGGATACGAAAGGGCTTCCGGTGGACTGCTGGAGAATCCCCCGTCAAAATTCTATGCTCAATGAGACTAGTTCCTGATAAGGCTTCTGGCACCGGTCCTTTTAAACTATCCTGCTGAGCTCCTGTCAAAATGTCCTATTTTTTCCTTGAAATTAAGTACTGGTACGGCCGTACCAAATCTAACCTGCTTTGCACAGACATCAAAGCACTCACCTGGGTGAGGCACAGTCTGCAAAAATCATCGACACTTACTATAGACACACTCGCTATCCGCACGCGGAATTTCAACTGCACTCTCCTCAAAATTCTCCAGTATGACTGGAACACACCTCTTCTCATTAACTGCACTAAAATTAGTTGCACACCTTTTTACATAAATTTTACTTGGGTCTAGGAACTCGTTTAACGGTAACGGGTCTACAATTACGGTTGCTCCTGCTTGCACCTCCATGTTTTTGGGTAATGGGTGCATAAAAACCTGGAACGTCATGTTTGTCATCGAACTTCAAAATTGGCTGGTGTATCAGTACTGTAGAAAGAGACACTTGTGACCCCTTTATTGGACACTTACCAGAGTTTTGAAGCTCTATCAGAAGGCATTCGCCTAGGTGTTTCCTTAGACAGACAGTACAATTTGCGAAATCCAAAACCGCTTTATGTTCTTGCAGGAATGTGACTTACCCCTAGGAACCCATTAAACTTTGGGCCTATAGTAGGAACCACATACACCGTCGTAATAAAATCTTCTCCCTTTATACTAAATTTTACCACTTTAACGCCTAACACCGGGATTTCTTTGGAAGCATCTACACCTGTGATTTTGAAATTTGGAGGTTTCAGCCCCTCTGACTCAAATGTTTCTACGCTCAGAATGTTACAATTTGCTCCTGAGTAAATTAAATTTACAAGCCTTACCTTCATACTCTGCTATAATAATACCGGGAGGTCAATATTCTCAAGCCTTTGATTGTCCTGGCTATTAGAAACAGGAACGCTTATCAAGGGCAACCTATCGGGTCCACGGCTACCCATTAACAGTTTTCCGATTTTCCTGTCTCTCTATCTGGATTAATGTTAGCCTTATCCCGCACATCACCTGCACGATAGCCACCCCTACTACCATTTTTCTGCCATGGCCTGAGTTTGTTCCATTGGCATTGCTGCTAAATCCCTGGGGATCTCTATGATTATAGCTATACTTGCACTGATTCATGTGATGACACTGCGAGCACGAGGTGTCAACATTACTCCTAGGCCTCTAAATCTATTCTGTGGTGGTTTGTTACGATTTTCTCCAATATTCGCTGGGTTGCGGAAGCAATCTCTCTGTCGATAACCTTCTAACCCACATGACCAGCACCTTATTACCTTCTGTGCATAACGAGAATCGTGCAACTTGGAATATTCATGGTTTGTGTACAAAACGGAGATAAGTTTTTGAAGAGCTAGGAAGGAGGAAAATAGATGTTGCCTTTTTAACAGAGACAATGAAAAATTGAGGTGATAGGTCAATATATTCATTTTTACAGTGTTGAAATAAAACTGATAGAGGGAAGAGGGTTACATCAATTATGATACATATTACTTAAAAACAATGAAAGAGTTGCAGGAAATAGATGGGAGGATAATGTCTTTAGAACTGAAGAGAAATGCACATGAAATTGTTATAGTGGGGGTGTATGCACCCACAGATGAC
The DNA here is from genome assembly GCA_031002005.1 of Vandiemenella viatica. Lineage (NCBI taxonomy): Eukaryota > Metazoa > Arthropoda > Insecta > Orthoptera > Morabidae > Vandiemenella > Vandiemenella viatica. The sequence continues at coordinate 262,258,229 of CM061921.1, forward strand.
GCGGAGAGTAAAACCAGGGAAAATTTTTATCAAAATTTGATGGAAATTTGCAGGATAGTAACCTTCGGAAAAAAGTGATATTAATGGTTGACTTCAATGGTCGTACAGAGAAAGTGCAAAACCATAAGGTGGTGGGTAGACATGGGAAGAAGTAATAAATGATAGTGAAAGATTAGTCGTCATTGGTGAAACACCTACAATAAAAATTATGATTATACTTGGATACAACCAGGGCCAGCGCTAGGGATTTATACAAAATGTGAAAGTATAATTAACTTTTAATAGGGATGGAGCACATGCTCCGGTGGGAATTTCATTAGTCATCTATGTACCCTTTCCTATTTTTTAATTATCTTAAGTACTTCGAGTGTTAAAATCCTCCCCATCTACATTTGCGATTTACGAATTTTAATTTTAAATTCCTTCAGCGTTTTTGGCAAATTATCCATCTCTTCACTTGGTAATTTGTTCCAATCCCTGACACCCCTACCCACAAATGAATTTTTTCCCACTCTCTTCTGCTTGAAATCGATTGGCAGCTTGTCGTATAGAGATGTAGAATGTGGTTCAGACCACCTCATAGTTCAAGCCAAAATTTCTGTTCAGTATAACGCAAACAAAAAATTAAATCAAGACCAAAATATTGGAAACACATTGCAGATATAATGTAAACAGAGAAATATAACATAGAGAGCTAGGAAAAAAAAATCCGCAAAATTCCTATACCAAATAAGGTTAACGAACAAATTGAAGTATATAAATGTACTGTAGATGAGAGAGAGTGTATAGAAAAAACGGAGATTGTTTACACAGTGCAACAACAACAGCTTTAGCACTAATTGAACCTGTTTGTGAGAGGAAACCAGAGTGGTGGTAACAAGATATAAAGCAGAAAGTTAAAAAAAGAAACAACTATTCCAAAAATGGCTTTCTTGTCAAGATCCAGAAGACAGGAAAAACTATCTGATAGTGAATAGTGAAATGAAAAGACAAGTTTCAAAGGCAAAACAAGAAATGCGGGACACAATATTTGAGAAGCTTAAATGATATATGGGAGGTAAAAAGGTTCCTGAAGCTTGGAAAATAATAATATATGTTAGAACAGATGTAAGGGAAAAGGCCAAAATTCCTTTTATTAACATGGACACTTTGGTGGACAATTTTAAGAATTTACTGACTAATATAGAAATTAATATAAACAAGCATTCCATCAAGCAATTGATCTAAAAAATAGAAATACAGAACCCATTTCCCTCAAGGAGCTGAAACAAGTACTAAATCAAATGGACCTAGGAAAATCCACAGTACCTGTAGGTGAACCGACTGCAATAGTAAAATATGGACCTAATATTCTCTGAGAATTATTGACAAACATCTTTAATAAGTTTTATTTGACGTACAAAACTTACGGCAAGATTTTAATGTTTCAGTGATATGTTGCATAGGTAACAAGCGAGAGTAAAATTATCGCACGGAATAGTGTGACCAGCTTTCTGGGATGGTTGTATAGTAGAATATTGGAAAACAGGGTAGAGAAGGAAATAATGGTTGCTGAAGAGCATAGAGGATTTCGGGCAGGAAATTTCTGCATTCATAATTTTTTTCTTGAAACAAATACAGGGAGGGTGAGAAACTTACACACGCATTTAGCTTTAATTGACCTCTAGAAGGAATACGATAATAACTTTTCGAAATTTTGGAAAATTGCTGTATCCATGGAGTATATGTATGAGCCATTAAGAATATTTATAAGAATGAGAAAGTAATTGTAAGGATCGGAATAAAAGTTTCTTTAACTCTTTATAATTAACGAGGGGCTAAAGCAAGGTTGTTGCCGTTTCCCAACTTTGTTCAAAATATACATCCAAGGTGGTATAGAGAACTGGAGAAGAAAGTATTTAAGAATGAGGATGTAAATGAATGAAACCTGTGTATATAGTTTGTTATTTTCGTATGACCAGGTACTGGTAGCAGGGGATAGAGAGGACCTGGCGTACATGCCAGTACAAGTTAGTAGAGGAGTATGATAAATGGTGCTAAAAATCAACACCATGAAAACAAAATACCTGGCCGTTGGACAGATGACATAACCTCTCAAAGTATCTGATAAATTAACGATTAATACATGTGAAAGGTATAACCGTTTGAAGAGCATTATAAGTAATAACGGAGCATGTGAAGAGGATATTAGATATCGACTACACTAATGGAGGTCTGCCATACAAAAATTAAATCCTCTTCTATGCCCCAATAAAATTGGCTTGAACAAGAAAATGAAGTATAGAGCCACTGTGGAACCAGTTACCATATACAGCGCAGAATATTGGAGAATTACAGAGAAAAATCGTAAGAAGATAGAAGCAGTAGAGATGGGTTTACTTCTAAGAATTTACTGAGTTTCTAAATCAGAGCATGTGTGGAACTAACAGTCAGAATGGACAAAGAAGACATACCGAAAATAATCTTAAATTACCAACCAATAAACCGGAGAAGACGAAGCAGACTACCACTTATACGGTTGCAAGGTGTGGACCGATTATTGAAACAACAAGCTACAGGACAGAAGGAGACCTATAATGAGTAAGCGGCAGGAGTTATAGGCATCCGAAAAAAAAAGAATTCCAAGCGATCCATAAACCTGTCGACACCAGAAGCATTTATCCAGGAAGGGAAGGAAGGACGTTGGGTAGGAGTGCTGACGGAAGACGCTCGTGATGCTCTTCTCGGGGTGGGAATAATTGACAGACCGTTAATTACTTTTTTTATGCATACTCTCCATTTCTCTCTAAGCTTACGAGCTAAGTTGATATATATTTTTCATGTAGTCGTATTGACTAATGAAGGAGTAAGTTTACAGCGTATCTACTCAGTTATTCTCTATTCACAACAATAACAAATCGACAAATATTTTTAGACACATACAATTCCTATACAGAAAATGTTGTTCAATGTAAAAACGAAATTGCTTTGAAGTCAACAACTAGAGAGGTCCAAATGTAAATATTCCACATCTGTCAATATTCAGGAAATAATATTTGATCCAAAACAGTTGCATTTAGGATTCCTCCAATTTAATTCAGATTATAGACTTTATCCTATCTCTTTTATTATGGCTTTACGCCTCGTTGATATCTAGGTCATTAGAGGCAGGAAGGGACTGTGAACAAGTAACGTGAAGGAATTCGGCAATGGCCTTTTTGAAAGAAGCATCCCGGCATTTGCCTGGAGTGATTTGGGGAATCATTCCCATCTCAATGCTACAGTCATCCAGAAATTTCTACCAATACTCCTACTTCTTAAATCATTAGGATTACAAAGTGCAATATGCTGATGGAGGACCTGTTACAAACCAGTCAATAAAAAGTCATCAAAGGAATTGCTGGTACAGAATGGTGTTAGATCTGGTAAGTATTCACCAAAAATAGTTGGTAAACACCCACTAGCTGTACGATAAGTTGTTATTGATTTTACATCCTTCGGACGACGTGCTTTCATTGGTACTATGCTTTAACTATACTATGTTTAAATATACTATTATTAAACGCTTCATCATATGAAATTGAGTAATCATCTTCAGCTAACAATTTCTAATCTATATAGATTATAAAATATCGCAGTTTAAGGTTAAATATATACTTTCCTTAAGAGCCTGACAAAAAGTTATAATAATTGCTACTGTTTCTGTTTTACTACAACATATTGCTTATATTTCAACCGATAAGGTTAATGAATATCAGTTATTATGTCGCAAAAGTTTTATAAACGATATGTAGTCTAACTCTGACATAAAAATATTTTTTCGTCTTTAAAAACTGTTTAGTCTCACTCCATTAAAAGTTTTTAAACGTGTGTCTTTTTTAAAAACACTTCCCAACAATTTCGTGTGAATTGCTGTTGCCGTTGTGATAAAAATTCATGTATCAAAGGCCTTCATTACTTTGTGGAACTGATTGCATGAAAACGAGTCTAATTAAAAATCACGAATTTCAGAAAATAAGGTTTCAAGAAAAGTTTATTGCTTTCGAAGTTTCATTATTTCTGACGCATCCCAACACGCATTCAGGAATTTAAAAGGGGTATATCATTGCATTATACTGTAAAGAACAAAGGTTTCCAGTAATGACTTGGGAAGGCAGTGCGTTGTTGGTGAATCCCTCGGGGCAGATACCGTGCGTGATGAGTCCTGGCTGGACAAACATCCATACAGACCACCGCTGGTCCACCGTTCTTTGTTTCTCTATCTCCTTCTATTTTTTCCATTCGTCACTTTTTTCAGTAAAGAATTTGTGATTGCTACCACAGTGTTAACTTACGTCTGTTATTTCGGCGTCAGTAAAATTTCAGTTTCTTTTTTATTATTATTCATCAAAGGTAATAAATGAGGAGAAGAGCTTAATTATAGTGAGAATAATGACAAAAAATTCGTAATTTAATAAAAAAAAGCTTATATTTCTCTTTTGTGTCCATTCTGAATTTTTACGACAGTGACAAAAAATATTTTTGACCCAGCAATGATTATGTTAGGTATTCCAAGAAACTATATCTAGTTAGCTTATTATTTGGTGATTTTCTTCTATATTCAATATGCATTGGATGGGAAAAATTATGAGTATTGATGAAATAATAGTTGTGATCGCCAATTTCATATCACTCAAAACGGTTATAAGGTTATTTCACTATTTCCAACGTTATACCAAGCAAGGTGGGATAGGGGTAACGCTCAGATCTCCAGTTCTGGAGGACCGGGTTCGAAAATCTATCCGGCATCACGATTTCTGTTTTCTATGGTTTCCCGAAATCACGCCAGTCCAATGCCAGGATGGTTCCTTCAAAAGGCAATGGCCGAATACATTTCCGAGCGGTATTTTTCCGCTTCTAATGACCTCGACGTCGACGAGTCATTAAGCCATAAGCAAAAAAAAAAAAAGAATCCATTTTTAGATTACGTGTTTCTTGACTGTAGAGACTAAACAGATTCTGGTAATTTAAGAATGGATGTAATATTATGTCTGTAGGATTAATTTAACAACTTGCTATGCATTTGATAATTATTTTCAATACTCGCTGTCTCCCCTCCTACCTGATCGGAGTTATTCTTCCATGGTAGCTTTCGTGTGAAATTTTCAGTGTAGTATGTTGTTTGCGTTGTGAATAAATCAAAGTTGTAAGAATGGAGATGATGAAATCCGGAGGTCTACTCTTCCTAAAGACAACAAGGGTGCGGTAAAGCTCAACGTCCCCATCCAATGGATGAATCACTAACTGTGTCGTATGCGCTTACTCCATAGGCATTGCAGAGAGGTTTGGGATTTAATTTAACCCACGATTTTGGTGGAAGATCTGGTAATTAGGTAATGTAAATTATCTACTTACCGCTTAGCAATGATGAATTTTTTTTTTTCACATAACCATGACATGGACTTGCTAAGCCCATGTTCCGTGCGAACAACAACCACATGAGCAAACGTCATGCTAATAATTTATTTACAAAGATGAACATTAATTAATTATTTTTTATGCCAGCCGTCTTGACAACGTATAAGAAAAAAATCATTTAGCTTCGTCTGGTCTCAATGAAATTGTTGTAGTCGCATATCTTATGATCATGAAGGTCAGATCTAAGGAGTATAAATGACGTTTTCGCTTCATGGCTTTTGATCCCTTCGACGAGCCGACGATATTTAAACATTTCTATTTAGTTTCACTTAACAACTCTACAGTTTTTCTTGCTGTGGTCGGCTTTTTCGTAAACACGACACATTAATGATGATATGTCGCTATCTCTCCTACCGGTTAATATTTTTATAATATTCTGAGTACACCCTAATAACTTCACTCATTTTGCTCCTGCTACTTTTTTAGCTTAAATCTTTCTTTGTCGAATTATATCCCCAGTAATTAAATCTTACATCAATTTTAGAACCTTTAGATCAAGTTGTTTCTCATATATTTATTCAACAGACTATCAAACCGTTCTTGAAAAGTAACGTCTTGCAACTTAGTCCGCAAGTATAATTATTTATGTCCAACATTTTTCAAGCTGACTACTATTTTGCGTTTTGGTACACTTACATTAGATCAATGCTCTTTATTAGTTTTGTGTAACACTTATCATAATAATCTATATACAAGTAAAAAGCAAAGAAATAATTATCTTTTATGTTGTTAGTGTGAACGTTAACATGAAATAGTCATCTGATCGTTGCCTTAGATTAACAATTAGGTATGAAAACATATGGCAGGTTGTCTTAGGTACAATAAATTACCGTATAAACATCAGTTTGACCATGTCCCAAATTTATTAAGATTAATTGTCTCGGTCCGATATAAACCAAACTTCTTCAATATCTGAAACTCTTATCGAAATATATGACTTCAAAAATAACGCATCTTAAAACTAAATGTTCCACAAAAATTTGCGTCCTACCATGCTGCATAGAATAGAGACTGGTGTACTTCTATGCTTCCTTATTTGTGTTGGTTCCTAATTGGAAGCTGTGGCAGACCGCTAATTTATTGCAAATGCGAAACGCATATGAATTGGGGTAGGTACAAATCATGGTTCAAACAAAGAAACAAGATGGACAAAACACCGTTTGCAGAACATAAAGAATAATATGTGAATTGTCTGTCTGGAGACATTGTTCTAAGACAGGGTTTTCCCACCTGTGGTCATCAAACCCCCTGGTGTCCACGTACCTATCCTAAGGGATCAACGGAAAAAATACAAATAAACGTAGTAATTACGAAAACATAAATGGAGTAGTAGGAACACGTGAAGTCTGACCACATTGTATGAGATGCGAGTTGAGCTGTCAAATGTCAGTTCTAGAATAGCAAATTTCCAATTATAATTATTATTATTGCTATTGTTAAGGGGTCTGTGGCGAATCTCTAAGGGGTCCGCCGTTCTAAAAAGTTGGGAAAGGCTGTACTAAGAAATAGAGCGCCACGCAGCCCAGACCTTTCAAGCTCATTTCCTTCAGCTTTCCAGTTGCACACACTGTGAATACAGAAAGATGTAAATAATAATAATAACAGTTATATCCTTCCAAGATGTAGCGTCCTTAGCTGGCGTACTACAACGTAAACATCATGTAATTGATAGCCAAAAAACTGTAAATGTTTACAAAGCCGGAGCCAGGTCGTGTTTGCCACGGAATTTACAGTGGTCAGCAGTGCCGATACAGCATCTAGCCAGCGAGGTTAATGCCTGACAAGCCGCGTGCGTATTGAGCACAAACTGACGCAAATAAAAAATGGCCAGTGTTTGTATTACTAAAAGGCATAAAAATTGCCCAATGGCATTGAGCAAAGATATGGAATGTTACCATACCTTAATATAGTTACAAAAAAAAAAAATACATTTCAAAAAACAAGTCACAAATTAATAGCAACGGAATTTCGATAACACACGAACTGGTTCAAGGCTGTAGAAGCAAAGCAGGTAGTACTAATGTATGCATGTAGAAACTGTGAAAATAATAACGCATGTATTGTAAACCCCAGTAGATCTGTATCTTAAAAATTGTTGTTAGAAATTCATTGTAATACAACCTGATGTAATATGATCATGTATTCACTAACCGACAAACAACTGTAAGCTCGCACTGTAATTGTCAAATAACTACCAATGTAAATATTGTAATCCATTTACTAACTCATCTGTAACGCATATTGTTTAATATTTAATAATTTATCATTTCGTATCAGTTACCAATTAGCTAAGTGAAGCGGAAAAATATGCTAATTGCTTACATAAAACTTTCTTAGACTGTAAAATTGTAAACTGTTAACATGGTTTCGCCAGAAAACAGGTTTGGCCTGCCTCTTCGCGGGGACGGGAGACTGTGGAAGCTATCCGGTAATCCACACAGCTGAGAGGCCAAATTAACCAGTAATGAAACCAGCGACACTGGCGGAACCCTTAATCAATTTAAAAAAATGTATGTAATAGGGCCTAATTTAGTATCTAGATATTAGGCTGTATAAATGTGAGATAAATAAAAAAATAAAAATAAAAAAAATAGTTGCACACACTTTCGAATTGAGTTTTACATAGCTTAATGCAACTATGTTTGCCTGCAACACCTAAGGCCTGTGTTAACCCATTCTTCCCTTTTAACCTGGATCCAACACAATGCAATAATTTAACGATAGCACTCTTCATTTAAATTCAGCCGAAAAATGTAGTATGTGCATAAGAAACGGAAAACTGGAACCAGTTTTCTAACATTCTTAATAGCTGAATCTTAAGATGTTACGGCGGTAAATCCAGAGATCTTGGGGAATTCCATCATATTAACGAGCTCGTAAGTGAACATTATCTAGTTCTTCTTTGCGTTTAATTATAAAATATCACTCTTTAGCAGTAAATATGTACCTGAATTCGCAGGTTGACAATAAGTAATGCCATTACATAGGTATATCATCACAGTTTTAAATTGCAACAATGATGTAACATAGAACCTGTTATGGAAATTTCTAATAATATTATAAATGCAAAAGTAACTCTGTCTCAATGTTTGTTACCTTTCTACAACTAAACGGCTAAACCGATCTTCATGAAGTTTGAAAACGATATACTATGTATCATTAGAAAGGACATAGGAGACTTTTTTCGCGATAAATAACATATAACGTCATGAAAATTAACCAAACGGCGACAAACAGACGGATAGTGTGTGTAAGTCTGTGTAAAGCTGGGTTCCCACAGCGCTTCCCTCTGCGCCTGTTAGGGGACGCCTCTCATCTTTGCCGCATAAGCTAGCAGGTACGGCGCGTCTCGACCCACCACCAGGCGGTAGAAGATGAAAGGCGCGTCCTGCCTACCACGCGCCATAGGAACGGACCTTAATGTTATATCGGTCACTCAAGCTTTGTTTCTACTGAAGTCAGTTTGTGTATGATCTACTCGTATGTAGCTGGCTCACGCGTTTCTAACTACTAAAAGCTATATCTTATCAAAGAACAGCAAACCATAAAACGTTGTGTACAACACAGCATTGCATAAGATTCCCCCTGACAGTAACGTAATTTTAAACCACAAACAAAAATCTGTCATGGGATCTCTGGTAGGTAGTCTCTCACAATTAACCCCTCCCCCCTAGTTTGTTGCTATATTTAAACATTTTTCAAATTCCTACTGTTCAGGAACTACTTTTAGTTGTAGAATGGTATGGTGATGGTTACTCCGTGCTTTTTGGGACACCTTTGACGTAATTTACAGAGTTCTATATCCAATTCTATCAATAAAATTTTACGTCCACGCATACGAAGTCGCGGGTAACAGCTAGCGTCAGATACATTTGTGCATAAGCTGTTTGTATGAACTGGTTCGAGGGTTTCGAACCCACGAAGGCTATATATCTTAGCAAAAGACAGTAAAACAGACAAACGTTGTGTACAATACAATACTCGCATATCGACTGTCGGAAATCATTCTGTTTTAATCTGTCTTACACCATCGCGCCAATAAAACTCATAGATGCTGTGCGGGGTTCAAAACGATATTATCTGGCTCGAACCTCTGCATTGAAAGGTATTTTCATAATTTAGTAAGTGGCAATCGGAATAGGTTAACGATTCTTAGCCAGTAAATTTTGAACCAAAGTCACGGGTTACAGTGTTATTCATAAATCTCTCCGCAGTGCTTATCCAGTGACACCGTTCATGTTAATCTGATAGTTGAATGGGGCGTTAAACCTGGTAGCCTCCTCAACACCGGATTTTACATATCACTATTTCACAACACAAACACAAAACAACATTAAATATATGATCATGATAATTAACATAAATAACAACATTCAATAACATTATTCAGAGTAGTAAATGCAAGGAGCAACCATCGCAGTAAAATTTGCCTGGGAATTTGTTATGAAGTGATAGTAGGGTACCTTAATGCACTTGAAACACCGGGTATGACACGTACGTTGGTTTTTGTGAACTGCAATTTTCACAATGCTACAGTGAAAGGCCGAAATTCGGGAGCACTGAATAAAGATAAGCTTCACAGCTCACTGGAAGTTTATGATATTTTGGTCGAATGGCTATGATTTAGTATTTTTGGAATTTGATTCATGAACAATTATTCGTTACTCCATGGGTCTGATAATTTACTTCAGGAGTACACAACATGGCATAGTTACTTAACACAAACAATTGTTTGGTAGGAGGGAGAGAGATATAAACGAAGTCATAATCCTTTAGTGATGAACCGTTCTTTTTTATGTATCTGTGGTAGAATGAAGTATGATTTCCGTAATGATACTGCAGAAAAACGAACAGAAGCAGAGAAGTAGAAAAGCGTTCAAATTTTTTATCAATGAAGAATGCCGTTATTGTAATAAATTCTGGCTGTTAACTGAACGTATATCTTACAAGAGAAAAAATACGATTTACCGCTATGTCATTTCAAACGCTGAAGTTGTGGCGCGGCATTTTTATCTTCGCGTAAGGTAGTTGTGATGCTGGAGGCTCTCACGCGTACACTGGAAGGTAAACATAGGGGACCAGACCCCTGCACAAAACTGACCGCTGCTGCGCTGCTTCGCCTGATAAAACTGCATAGATTTCGTTTTTCTTGCTGTTTCAGAGCATTTCCACAGGGGAATGGTAGTTGCAGATTAAATAAATTACTGCTTCACGGACTTTAGGTAATTAATTTAATTTGTGATATTAAGAATAAAGTTTTCTGAAACTTTATTGTTTCCTTCAAATCTATAGAAAATTCACTTTTTAACAATAATGTTTTCGATTGAGAGCTTGTTCATACGATCGCGCGTGTCCGACCATCCAGATTTCAGTTTTCCATGGTTTACGAGGAGCAAAGCAATAAGCAAAAAATAAAAATGGATTTATAATGACGTACCTAAACGAGATGCTGTCTTACTTTGAAAAGTGCCTTTGAATTTACCCTGTAAACCAAATATGGTATTCTTAATACCTTCTAATTTCTGTTACTTAGGATAAAATGATATTAGTCCTGTATTTACCTCTGTAACAATATGTATTGGTCTGCAGTTCTCAAGAAAGTTCTCACTACGTTCAGCCATTAATACATTAAATGAGTAACACGTCGATATTGCAGAAACATATACAGTAAATCATTTAAACCTTACTGTGAGGAATTTAAACAGAAACTTATTCCCGTGAGGACAATGCAACTAAATAATTAACGGTTAGGCTTATTGAGAGCGCCATGGATCAATCGAATCACAACCATTACAATATTTGTTGGTTTATCACGAAGTCATTATGGAAAGTTAAATGCAATATACGCGGAGACGTAAGTAAAACAGTAGTCATATTCAGAAACTATTTTTCATAATTTAGACAGAAACACTGCAATTTTTATTTCCAGTATTTGGTATGGAGATAGAGGATCGAAGCTATTGTTTCTATTATAATACCTAAGTAAACTTTAGTAAAAAATATTTTCAGCTTCAAGTAGACACAGTATTGAAGATATTCAAAATCAACTAGTTAATAAACTGTATTACATACCTCACTTTGCGGTATCCAGAACGGATTGATGAGCAAGTGTCATCTTAAGAGCAAGTGTCATCCCCAAGATGCGTGACATGGGAGACATAACTGTGACACGATCAGCAGAGGGTTCGGGGTAACGAGGAACGTGTTCGCTTTTGAAGTGGACGAGGCTAATCAACAGCGACAAGGTAGCGCTAATCAAAGTGTCCCCAAGTTGGGGGAGCTGTATCACCCCTCCCGTCATCCACGCAATCATGGCGTTTCTCTAATGTGCTTCCTTCTTCAAGGTTACAGCTTCTTATTTTTAGTTTTCGAATAACTTCAGCAGAAAACTACTTTAAGCTAATTTTTATCTCTAAGGGAGACGGGGGCAATATGTGATACCAGTGCTAAACAGATTGAATCCGTAATACATACAACAGCTTCTCTCCGGTTTTTTTGGACTACCGACTGAAATGACAACAATAGTAACAGTTAAAATGCATATATATATATTTGCATTCGTTTGGGCCATTTATGGACAAGGCTGCTATTTCAACTGTCCTTTTCCTTGCTCGTGAGCTTTAACGTTCATCCAGTATTCCCGCATTCGTATCCTGTACTGTTCATTCCTCGCTTCAGTTCACATTTTGCCAGTTTTTAAATTCAGCTTTTCTTGAAAACTAAGGTGCTCATGGAGTGGAATACTTTTCTGGATATCCTCCTATGTTATCCCCACTTCTTGCAAGTCTTTCTCTTCCTAGGTGAACCACGCCTCCTCGTTTTATTTACTATTATAATTTTTATTTTAGAAAATAATTAAAGATCCCATTGCTCAGCCTTTTAGGATTCATACGAGAAATGTGGCTATACGTGTACATCTGTACTCTACAATTTACAAATAATTTGGGTTACAAAGGTTGCTAGGCACCAATCCTAATTCCGTGCATTCCAATCCCGAACAGAACGAGGAAAGAAAGAATACACGTTTCGTTTAAACTTATTGGAAAACATGCATACTCCCACTTTCACTTTTGAGTGTAGTGAAATACTTCTTCCACCAACCTATTTTAGTCGGAAGGACAGGAAAGATAAAATTAGAGAAATAAGGTGCCGTACTGATTCTTATATGAATTCTTGTTTCCCTCGTACCATTAGGGATTGGAATGCACAGCAAAGAGATTAGCTTTGGTGCTGAGCACCCTCTGCCACCCACAATTTTGTGAATTGCAGAGTATATATGTAGATGTAGATGTAAAAGCATCAGTACCGCATCTTATTTCTCTAATTTTATCCCTCCTGCCATTGGGACCTAAATAGGTTGGCGGAAGAAGAATTTCATTGCGCACGTAAAGATTTTCGCATATTCTCCAATAATTTCAAATGAAAACGACGTCGCCTGTCTGCCAAACAATCCCAGCCCAATCTATGTATCAATTCTGTGACATTTTCGTAAGGACTGTAACTGGTAGTCACGAATCGAGCGACTATCTTCTGTACTTTCTCTTCCGTATCAATCAATTCCCTTGCGATACGGATTCCAAACTCCACAACAGTAATCCAAATGTTGACGCACTACTGTTTTGTAGGCTATTTCCTTTGTAAAGCGTTACAACTTCTCAAAATTCGACCTATGAATCGTAATCTGGAATTATCTTTTCCTACGACGGAACTTATGTCCAAGTCCCGTTGCATGTTGCTTTGTACTATTACGCCTAGATACTTCAGGGAATCCACCGAGTCAACAACTGAAATGTTAACTTTGTACTCCTGAAAAACCGGAGTCTTTTTTGTTACTTATTATCATTGCCTTGCACTTTTTGCAGTTAAGTGTAAGCTGCCATTTATAGCACCATTCCGAAATAACACCCAGATCGCACTGAATTTCTAAGGAATCGTCAGAGCACCTTGCTTCCCTATAGATAAGTAGATAAGTGCATCATCAGCTAACAATCGCATCCTGCAATTAGCGTTGTCACCTAGATCGTTTATAGAAATTAGGAAAAGAAGAGGTCCTATTACACTTCTTGAGGAACGCCCGAAGTAACATCTAGCTTAGAAAAGGCTTCCAGTCAACAACGACATATTGTGACCGATCAGTTAGAAAATCCCGTATCCATTCGCAAATTTGATCCGATATACCGTATGCTCGAATCTTCGCTAAAAGTTGGTTGTGTGGTACAGAGTCATAAGCTTTCTGAAAATCCAAGAAAATTGTGAACCTGCATCGATATCTTTCATTACGTCATGCGAAAATAGGGCCAGTTGCGTTTCACACGATCTGTTATTCCGAAATCCGTGTTGGTATGCTATAAGTAACTCGTTTTCATCTAGGAACTTCATAAATTTGGAGCATATGAAATGCTCTAGAATTCTAAAAAACAGATGTAAGAGATATGGGTCGATAATTCCTAGGATCTCACCGATCTCCTTTCTTGATAACAGGAATCATCTGTGCTATTTTCCAGTCGGAAGATACTTTTCTTTCTTCTAAAGATTTGAGGGAAATATATCTGACAGATATGGTTCTATTTCTTCCGCGTTTTCCAAAAATATTCTTACTGGTATACCATCGGGACCCGGCGCTTTCCCCCACTTCAGGAGCTAAGGGTTTGGGAGAGGCTATATTAGCCTTTTCCAACCAAATGTCAACCTCTCCTTCACGTGGTGCACCCTGTTTGCACGGACGAGGCTCTGGCGACTGAAAGATTCCCGGTATAAGGAATCACCCACTGCTTGCCAACGGCCTCTGAAACGAGGGCGGAAGAGCGGGGAGCGGTTCAGGGCACCCTCTTGCCCTTGGGGTTGGAAACGGCCCCTAAAGGCGGATGAATCAGAAATGATCAACGGCATGGGGATGCAGAAGGCAACGGGAAACCACTGCATTAAAGACCCAAAGGGTATCCCGAGGACATGTAATCCTCTCAAATTACATATATCATGATGGCTTCTTCCTGGGTAAAATATTCCGGAGGTAAAATAGTCCCCCAATCGGATCTCCGGGTGGGGACTGCTCAGGGAGGAGTCATCAGAATGGATAGAAACATTCTACGAGTCGGAGCGTGGAATGTTAGAAGTCTGAATAGGGCAGGTAGGTTAGAAAGCTTAAAAGGGAGATGGAACAACTTAAGTTAGATGTTGTTGGGATTAGTGAGATTAAATGGAAGGATGCACAGGATTTCTGGTCTGGGGAACACAGGATAATTAGCACACAAGCTGTCAATGGAGTCACTGGTGTAGGATTTGTAATGAACAAGAAAGTAGGGAAACGGGTGAGTTATTATGAACAGTTTAGTGACAGGATTATTTTGATGAGGTTAGAAACTAAGCCCGTCCCAACCACATTAGTACAAGTGTATATGCCAACGTCACAGGAAGATGACGAAGAAATAGAAAAAAATATACGCTGAAATTGAAGAATTAATCCAATATGTGAAGGGGGAGGAAAATCTAATAATCATGGGTGATTGGAATGCAATAGTGGGAGAAGGAAAAGAGGGGAATACTGTAGGAAGTTTTGGTCTAGGAGAAAGAAATGAGCGAGGAAGCAGGTTGCTAGAATTTTGTGAAAGATATAAGCTAGTAGTGGCAAACACACTGTTTAAGAACCATGCAAGAAGAATATACACCTGGAAACGTCCTGGGGATACAGGCAGATATCAGCTAGATTATATCATGGTCAAACAGAGATTCAGGAATCAAGTTCTAGACTGTAAAGCGTACCCAGGAGCAGACATAGACTCTGACCATAATTTGATAATAATGGAGTGCAGGCTGAAATTTAAGCGAATAAGGAAGCAGTATAAGCAGAACAGACTGGAAGTGAATAAACTGAAACAATCTAGCACGAGAGAAAAATTTGCAGAAATGGTAGACTTGGGTCTAAGAAGTAACTCTGAAAGGAGCTCAACCGAGGACGAATGGAATGCATTAAAGACCGAAATAATGAAAGCTGGTAAAGAAACATTAGGCTTTAGGGAACAAGCTGCCCGAAAACCTTGGATAACAGAAGAAATTTTGGAGCTGATGGATCAGAGGAGAAGGTACAAAAATGCTCAGGATGAAGCAGGAAGAGAGCAGTACAGGCAATTTAGAAATCAAATAAATAGGAAATGCAAAATAGCAAAAGAAAAATGGCTACAAGCAAAGTGTGAAGAAGTAGAAAAGGAAATGGTCGTAGGTAAAGTAGATGTTGCCTACAGAAAGATCAAACAGAATTTTGGAGAAATGAAGAAAAGAGGTATGAACATTAAAGCTGCCGATGGGAAACCTCTTTTAAGCTCAGAAGATAGAGCTAACCGATGGAAAGAATACATTGAGAAACTGTATGTTGGGGACGACTTGAACAATAGTGTAATGGAAAAGGAAGGTGATGTCGACATTGATGACTTAGGAGATCCTGTTTTGAGGACAGAATTTAATAAAGCTCTGAATGACTTGAAAGCAAATAAGGCAGTTGGAATTGATGAGATCCCTGCAGAACTTCTTAAATCCCTAGGAGAGGAAGGAATCGAAAGATTATTCAAGCTGATATCAAAAAGTTATGAAACAGGAGAAATTCCAACTGATTTTAATAAAAATATCATCTTCACACTTCCAAAGAAAGCACAAGCCGACAAATGTGAGAATTATCGCACCATTAGTCTAACATCACATGCTTCAAAATTACTGACCAGAATAATATACAGAAGGATGGAAAGGGTAGTAGAAGAGATAGTAGGTGAAGATCAGTTTGGGTTTAGGAAAAATCGTGGTACAAGGGAAGCAATTCTGTCTTTAAGATTAATACTTGAAGGGCGGATCAAGAAAAACAAAGATACTTTTATGGCATTTGTTGATTTAGAAAAAGCATTTGATAATGTTAGGTGGGACAAGATGTTCAAAATTTTAAAGAAGTCAGGTCTAAAGTATCGAGATAGAAGAATACTCTATAAACTATATAAGAATCAAGTGGCTATAATAAAAGTAGAGAATCACGAGAGACATGCATCAGTTAAAAAGGGTGTGAGACAAGGTTGTAGTCTATCCCCGTTAATATTCAACTTGTATGTAGAAGAAGCAATGAAGAAAGTCAAAGAAAAATTTCCATGTGGCATAAGTTTTCAGGGAGAAAAAATCAGTATGCTACGATTTGCTGATGACATTGTCTTGTTAGCAGAGAGGGCTGAGGATATTGAGAAGTTACTGAATGGCATGAACAAAATACTGAAGGAAGATTTTGGACTGAATATAAATCAAAGCAAGACAAAAGTGATGAAATGTAGCAGAAATGATACCAATACTAGTAGATTAAATATAAAAATAGGATCGGATGCAATAGGAGAAGTAAGTGAATTCTGTTACTTGGGAAGTAAAATTACAACCGATGGCCGAAGCAGGAATGATGTTAAAAGCAGAATAGCACTAGCAAAAAGAGCCTTCATGAAAAAGAGAAACCTTTTAGTTTCAAATATTGATCTAGGAATTAGAAAGAACTTTTTAAAACTCTTTGTGTGGAGCACAGCACTTTATGGTAGCGAAACATGGACTTTAGGAATACCGGAAATAAAGAAAATTGAAGCATTTGAAATGTGGTGCTACAGAAGAATGCTGAAAATTAAGTGGACAGACAAAGTAAGAAATGAACGAGTTTTGGAAATGATGGGTGAGAAAAGAAGTTTGTTGAAGAAGCTTACAGGAAAGAAGAGACAGGCTGGTAGGTCATATTTTGAGACATGCTGGATTGGTTAATTTGTTAGTGGAGGGAACAGTTGAAGGTAAGAACTGTAGAGGAAGACAGAGATTAGAATATATGAAACAGATAATTGAGGACGTGGGCTGTAAGGGGTATGTAGAAATGAAGAGGTTAGCACAGGATAGGAAAGGATGGAGGATTGCATCAAACCATGTCGTAAGACTGACGACAGCAAAAAAAAAAAAAAAAAATACCTACACTATCAATTTGTACCGAATCCATTCTAAACGCCATGGAAAAGAGAGGATGTTTTCCTTGTTTACGTCAGTGAAAGAATTTTTTAATTCGGTGATAAATACGGTACCCTTTTCGCGGCTTATTGTTGTCACTACCACTAAACTTTTTTACAAACGACTAAATTTTTTTGGGGTTTTCGTTGAGGTTTTTGGAAAGTGAATTACAACGAAAGTCATTAAAGTCCTTGCGCATCGCATTCTTAACATTTCTTCTTATCTCACCTAACTTTTTAAAATAACTCCTACACATCGTCCTTCTTGAGTGTGCATGTATCTTCCTTTGCTTTTTAATAAACCTTTTAACCTCACGTGAATACCACGGGGGATCATTCCCACCCCATGTTATCACTTACGAGTTAGTGATTGAATTTACTCTTTTCTTTGATCGGACCTAGGATTTTCCTTAAGATCTGCCTTTATTTTATTTCTTATTTCTCGATCAGACCTTTTCTGTTCATTCACAAACGAGCGTGGTGTGTGAGCGCTAACGCTCTGGCCTCGCATTCGATAGGATAAGGGTTTTTATTACCCTCAGGGCATCCACATCTGGGTTTTCAATTGTTTTCCGAAATCACTCCAGGCGATGCTTTCTTATAATTACTCTCTCCGTTCCTTGTCTCTCCCCCCCCCCCCCCCCCCGCCATCCTTTCCTACCTCTAATGACCTCGACGTCGACGAGGCGTAAAGCCATAAGCAAAAAAAAAAGCAGCTTTTCTGTTCATAGTAAGGCATTCTATAGCATGTGAAGTTTCTTGCAGTATTACTGTGCAGTAATAATAATAATTTCTTTTATTATAATTTCATTCAATTTTTTGCTAAACGCAAATCGCGTATAACCTAATTTGGATTTTAATGGACTTTCGATTGCTATATAGCCCCTGGTCCGAAGGATAAAATAGAATATATTTAATTCTGATGAGAAATTGTAATGCTGATAAATTTAGGATAATTTTTGTTGAATGCAATTCACGCAACCAGTTTTATTATAATGTTTCTGAATTTTTGATTAAAATATAAGCTACGATACCGCAGGTAGGAAAGGGTAAATTTAATTTTAATGTGTAATAGTGGAATTGATAAACTTAAGATAATGTTTGGTTGATGGTGATTCACGATAAAACTACTGGTTGGATTTTTGTAGGTTTCCATGTAACTTACTGCCCCTGTTCCTGCGGGTAAAATATGGCATTTTCCATTTTGATGTGACGTTGGAAAGCTGAGAAATGTAACAAAATAGTGCCAATTTTTATTTGAAAGTGACTAATGCAAAAGCTACTGGTCGGATTTTGATGGACTTACGTTTAAGGTACAGCCTACGGTCGCACAGATAACATAGCATTTGTTTCATTTTAATGTGAATGGAAAAAGCAGAATAATTTAAAATATTACTATCAATTTTTTGTTGAAGGCGATTGACATAAACTCCTTGTTTGATTCTGATAGCGTTTCGTTTAATATACAGACTGTTCTCCCATGGATAAAACACCACATCAAACGAAATGACTTGGGTTACTATTTCGAATTTTATTCGACGAAGAAACAGGAAAGGAACAGCGGTCGAAAAGAAACGTAATCAATGCCTTGTAAAAGGTATATCATGCTGGAAGATTCAGTGCAGGTTTTAGTGCGCAGCGTATCAGGGAAATGATTCACATGGAGGATGTGTAGCATAGCAATCGATCAGTCCATTCAAAATTGCTGAACATTGATGATTCCTTTGATGGAGTAAGACACGAACGTAGAAAAATGGGGAAACAAATAGATGATTATTTTCATTGTTTTTAACTAATGATTAGTTATATATAAATACGCTATCTGATTTTTTGTGTAACTAACGGTATTAACACTAGAATTTCATGACGAATACAGAATTTGAGAAATGTTAGCAACTGTCCGTTGACTTATGTATTATCACACAGGGCCGTGTTCTTATCTACCTTACAGTGCCCTGTGGAAATGTTATAAGCATAAGTGATAACTAGTAATTATTGTTTAATAAATACGCCAGTATAACGGTTGGATATTATTTATTTTCCGGACGCGTGTTGCCTCTCGTCGAGGTATCTTCAGCGTACAGTTTTGACGAGACGAGAGTCAAAACGCATCCGGGAAATAAATAATATCAAACTGTTGTACTTTCGTATTTATTAAACAATAATTACTAGTTTAACAAGCAACTGTAGAAGAAATGGCCTAAAATAATCAAATATAGCAAGTGATAACTTCTGAAAATTGCTTTGAATTACTGCAATACCAATAGGTAATGTTATGTTAACCGGAGTGTTTTGGTATAAGGTCCCTGCGAGTAATAAGGCCTAGTTAGCTAAGGTAAATTTGAAATAAAAGCTAGAAACATCAAATAAAGTCAAAATATGTTATCAGAAATCAGTATTTTAACATTATTAGTACTATATTTAAATTTAAGGGGAAATTTCTTTCATAAACTAGAACGGAAATGAAATTTAAAAAAAAATTGCTAATGGGCCTTATTTTACCACGGTAGGGTAACAAGGGCTATGGTTTCAAATCTTAATATAATCACATTATACATTAAGTTTTTAACCTGAGATCAATATTATGACAAATGCAGACTCTTGAAGTGAAAAAAATAAAAACAAATCTAAAATTAACAGCTGCCTGGGCAGTCGAAATCATCAGCATCTTCCTCACACAACCCGACGCACTTTTCGCGGTACCATTTGCAGCATTTTAGTATTTCGGCCATCTTCTCCTCTTCACGACCATGACAATACCATCCTTTTTTTGCGTCTGAGAAGCAACGCTATTAATTTCAGGGGCTGTAATCTTCGTGGAGTTGGTGTTTTTCATCTCTTTCTTATTTTGTCGAAAAGTTCCTTTGTCATTTGGGTTGCCCTGTAATTGACGGCTTACTTTCTTATCGTTGGTGTTTTGGCGCCGTCTGTTTTCGCTGGCGTCGACATCAGCTCTTGAAATGAAGTTCCTTTCAGTTGAGACAGTGGCATATCATTTTCGATGTTAGAATTAGAAGACCCATAAACCATTCTCTGAGATGATGGTATGATCAAGTTAAACAGCTGCATATATTGTTGGTCTGCAGTATCAGGTATCAGCTGCCCTAGAGCTTGAGCTTCTGTCAATAAGGATGGAGCGAAGGCAGTTTCCGGGATAGCTTAGGAATTTAACTGATACAAACCAGTTACTTTAAAGTAATGATGCTGTACGTGATGCATTTAGAATTACAGTAAATCGTGCCTTAGTGAGCTTTTAGTCTCGATTTTGATCCTAGAATAATAGTACCAGTGGAGGTCAAATGAACGATACACAGTTTTGTCGAGGGGAGTTCATACGTGATGTTTGGCGGCAAGCAGTACAAAGATATGTCCAGTGAATCTGCAAATGACAGGCTCCTTCGTCAAAAATCAAAAAACATCTTCCAGCGCTCTTTTATGGGGCTAGATGCTTCAGAAACGCATTGAAAAGCGCATTAGTCATGCAGCGTTTCGATGATTTTTCTACCAACATTCCCGGTGGCAAGTTGTCGAACAGCTCCGGCTTCAGTCGTTTACCTTTAAATACGAGCATCTGTGCTATAGCTGTACACAGCGCATTTACATATGCTGCAATGGTCACACTTTCTGCGTGTTCTGAAGCATGTAAATGCACTCTTTTAGCAAGTTTTTGAGCCAAAACGATGTAGTGGTGGTGGATCGTGAGGCGGCAACCTTTTCCATCCATGTTATTTTTTTTTTTTCAGGATGGTTGTGGAGCTCCAGGTCAACATACAGTTCCCTTACTTTTGAAAAATGATCGTCAATGATGAGCTTGGTGAGTTTTTGAGTTCTGGCAAAATTCATGATCCGAGCTTTTCTTTTAAATATTACTGGTTTTTCTTCATAAACGCTTTGTACCAGTCTTTGCTTCCTAGTTTGGTGGTTTCGTTGAAATTATGCTTGATATTATTCTGTTCACAAAATTTGCACACCAAGCGACATAAAATTCCTGGTATCACAGGAAGTCCTATTTTAGAAAATCTGATTTTTCATCTGACAGTCGTTTTTTTCTAACTGCTACTTTGTGATTCTTCTGGGGACATTGTGCCTGTATGAAGTATTTTTACGTATTCAGCACGCCCCTTTGTACCGTTCTAACAGCAGACACGAGGTTTTTTTAGACCATAATTCCCGTTTGGGGGGCATGCATTTTTGGCCGTAGATACTAAAAACAAACTATAAGAAACAAAATAAAGAATAAGAATAATTTAGTATATACATTATAACACCTTAACATTGGGGAAAAAAAACAGTAGGGTGATAAGACCGATGACAAAACTTGATAGGCTTTATTATCCGCCAGCTACGTAAGTAAGGAAAACAAAATAAACAAAATGTTCAACTACAATACTGAATTCAAATTTAAAGGTTAAAAAGACAGTGGATTTTCAGTTAAATAGAGCTCAGGTTTACGTAATTAACTGCAAAATTATAAAAAAAAAATATTTTCCGTTGCTTCCATGGGATTTTTATTATTCCTACGACGCGCCTCTCCCAGGGAAGTCAGGCTCAATAAAGTTGGCGGGGAGCGGGGAACCCTTCGTTTGTGACCTTGAGGCAAATTGTATGTTTGCGTGTCATTTAAACGCAGGTGTCAATTTTAAATACGATTTCTGTTACTTAGGCCTTATTAGCTGACAGGTCTTATTACCCTCAGGTACTTTACTTCTGGATGTTATTCAAGACGTTAAATGACACGAAATAATACAGCATTCTTAAATGACTTCATAATTACTTAATGTTTTGTGTTGCGTATTAGCCGGACTGTTGTGATTACAGAATTCTTGAATGTATTCATTTGTAATCCCGGCTGATGAATTTCATAAAAATGCTATATGAGAAAAGGCTAATTCAATTTTGTTCTGAGATTACCCGCAAGAATGCAAGGAGATGGGATATATTGATTTTTTAACATATTATGAAACATTATTTTACTATGCTGTAAAATTAATTACTCTCTAGATAATCAGATTGGAGTGTATCATCTATATACATAAAAGAAAGTCGTGTTAGTTACACTATTTATAACTCAAGAACGGTTGTACCGATTTGGCTGAAAATTGGTACAGAGGTAGCTTAGAACCAGGAGACGGACATATGATACTTTTTATCCCGTTCGCCCGCGTTCCCGTGTGACGTGACATAAAACGTCAAAGAGAATACAAGTCACTATAAAACGTGGTATAACAAAAACGCATCTGACTTGGAATAACAAAACGCAAATGACAGCTAAACGTAATTTTGTCTATGGTTAAGTATGGTTGATAAAATTTGATAATTATAAATTTTGTCAGAAATCAGTAATTTATTACTGCTTTTAATGCATAAACGTGCATTAGAAGCACTTAACCGAACATTGAAAGATCTACGCAATGACTCGAGATGTTTTGGAGGAGCAATGATTTTACTGTCTGGCGATTTCCGCCAAACACTGCCAGTAATTCAAAGATCAACGGCTGCCGACGAAATAAATGCTTGCCTCAAATCATCGAATCTATGGCACTATGTGAAGAAACTTCAGCTGACAACAAACATGAGAGCTACATTGCTTAATGATACATCTGCTGAAGATTTCTCTTAGCAATTGCTGACTATCGGTAATGGTCGAGTACCTGTCGACGAATAGAGCGGATTGATTTCATTTCCTCATAATTTCTGTAACTTTGTATCATCGAAAGACGAACATATCAACAAAGTATTCCCAAACATCATTAATAACTACAAAAATAATGAATGGTTGAGTGAGCGAACAATTTTAGCGGCTAAGAATAAAGATGTAGATGATCTAAACTACATAATTCAGAATGAGATCATTTGAACAATGCATTCATTCAAATCTATTGACTGTGTAACAAATGAAGATGAAGCCACCAACTGTCCAATTGAATTTTTAAACTCCTTGGATGTGCCTGGCTTACCACCGCACAATTTACGTCTCAAGGATGGCTCCGTAGTAATCATGCTTCGAAACATAAACCAACCAAAACTGTGCAACGGTACGCGTTTGGTGGTAAATAAATTGATGAACAATGTGATTTACGCGACGATACTGAAAGGAAAATTCGAAGGTGAGCAAGTTCTCATTCCGAGGACCCCGATGATCCCAACCGATATGCCGTTTGAGTTTAAAAGACTTCAATTTCCGATCCGTCTTGCATTCACCATGACCATTAACAAATTACAAGGCCAATCCTTGAAAGTTTGTGGTTTGAATCTGGAATATCCATGTTTTTCCCAAGGTCAATTATATGTGGCATGTTCAAGGGTCGGAATACCATCTGCGTTGTTTGTTCTTGCGCCTGATAATAAAACAAAAAATGTCATGTATCACAAGGTACTTAACTGAAGAGTGCAAACCTTTGCTCCAAAATACATGAACTATAAAGAATCATTTAAATACTTAATTTTTTTATTTGTATTTCCTAGTAAGAAACTGAACTTAATAAAATAAAAAATCTGCTTATTTATTGCCTCTAAGGCGGAACAGAGTTCGCCAAGTCAGCTAGTTTGAAATAAAGTTTTCTGTAGTTACATATGAAAATACAAGAGCCATGTTTCGTGTATAACAGTATAAGCAGACCAGGTTTATTTATGCCGAATATTATATTACAAACACTTTAAAAATTTGCCATGGAACAAAACATAAGTATTATATAGGGCACTACTGATAGCAAAAATTTCCATGCTTGAGAAGTTATGATTGGAAGTTCGTATAGCAATAACATTGGAAACAAATGTTCATTGAAATTTTTTTAGAGCAATAAAATTCCCTCTGTCTGACCAGGTGCCTCGACGAGTTGCTTACGGGTTTAGCAATCACATAAAAGAACGCAGTGCAATGTTTTATGAATAGAAGTATTTACCGATTCGTAATGTCTTCACGTGGCCGCAGCGCATTGTTTCCTACAATTTCACAAATCAATGAAAAAGCACATAGTAATTTGTGCTACTCCTTAACCTCAATACTGGATGTTTGTATTGTAATCATATCTACCAAAAGCAGAGAACGAAACCTCCGTAGATCTCTCACTGTGCCGTGTGTGGCGCTAGCTGCTCCACAAGAAGATGAGGTGAAATTCTCTGAGGATATGAACATAAACAGTCAAGCAATTTAAAAGCATACAGTATTGGATGAAATATGTTCATTCACAACTGACTTTCTTTCAGTGTCGTGATTGGGGTTTGTTTGTTTGTGTCCAGCAGAGGTTCTTTCTGCAGGTGAAATGGATTTTTTCTGTATCAATGCTCCCAGCATGGAGAAACAAAAGATCCGGTGTTAACTCAGCACCTCCATTTTGCTACACGAATAACTGAACGCTTGAGCACTCAGCCAGCGTGAGGCATTATTTCACAATTCCCGCACACGTAAAATTAACACCTTCTCCAGTCTCTTTAAATTTCATACCCTTTTATAATTTTTTAAAATTAAATACTGTCCCTATTAAATATGCTCATTTATTCATCCTGTACCGATAACTGAATAAATTCAGGATGGCGTCTTAAATACTAATTGAATGATTGTTTGCCCACTGCAAGACGTAAATCCTTCTTATTTATTCACGTAATTATTCATTTAACGCCATTATAAGTTCAGATTTATTCTGTTTATTTACTAATCACTGTGTAAAGAATGTTACTAATATCATTTATGTAAAGTACAATGCAGATTTTAAATTGTTTGGATAATTATTTAACAGAATTTTCATTTAATATAAGCCAAATAGCAACCGTTAATAGCTTAAAAATTACACTGGCGTTAAAACAAAACATACATGTTGGATTCTAATATACTTTTTACACCTTTTTTTTTTACTTATGGCTTTACGCCTCGTCGACATCGAGGTCATTAGAGGCGGGATGGGACTGGGGACAAGGAACGGGAAGGAATTCGGCCTTGGAATTTTGAAGGAAGCGCCCCAGCATTCGCCAGGAGTGATTTGGGGAAACCATGAAAACCCAAATCTGGATGCCCGGACGGGGACTCGAAGCAACGTCCTCCCCAGTGCGAGGCCAGAGCGTTAACCGCTCACCCACCAAGCTCAGTAAGTGCCTTTATCTCATCTAAATGTGATGAAAGGCCGTATAAATAACTGATTCTGCCAATCATTCCCTAACACAAGGTGAAGGAAACATTGTTTTACAACAATGAACCATGCTTTAGAAAAACAATTTATAGTAAGAAAGATAGATCTTCATTACGGCCATGGTGATCGGAGAACAAATGAGGTGAACGTATGGTATGAAACATCAGGTATTTCACCCTAATACCGTTCGTCCCGGTGTGAATTTGCTTGCGGTGGTCGAAGCGCTGGCAGCCCCAACTGTTCACACGATACGACTTCCGTAGAGGCGGCCGCCGCTTCGACTAACACGTGGACCGTCGATTTGGCGAATATAGCTCAATTCTTTGTAAAACAATGGATATTGAAGACGAGAGTGAAATGCTTCTTTGGTTACTATACCGAAGGTGGAACAGGAAAAAGCAGGGAGGGGAAACATATCAGTAGTTCTGCATGAATTTCATTCACCTTTTACTAGCAAAATAAATTTTAGAAAAATATATGAGAACGCTGGTGATAGAAAATATGATTGCCGCATTCCTTGGAACCAATCAGACACTCAAACTGTATTTTATGGTTCAAAAATACAGATTAAGATAAAAGTTAAGGCAAAGTTTCGGCGCTGGATCAATAGAAAAATATTACATTTCAAAGTCTCGAAAGCTTATTATTAAAAGAATATGAAATCTGGAAATAATTAGAAGAAAAGTAAAAAACAAAAAATTAAATTTAAATTGTCACTATTTATTTAATACAATTGTATGTTCCGTGTTTTACATCTGAACACCAAAGTGTAATGATACAAAAAGGGTAAAAAATCTCCCTTTCTGATTCATTTTCTTCAGTCGGCCGTGTTGCCGCGCCGCCTCCATGCCGCATGTGTAAACAAACGAAGCGGCGCCGCACGCGGTGCCGTGTATAGGCTAAGTCCCAGGGAAGCCATGCGCCGCGCGGCGTCCACTGTTTTGCCCCATTGAATTACATTGGACCATACGTCGAATCGACCGCCGCGCGGCGGAAACCGCCTCATCTGTTTTAGGCCGGTCGTCCACTGGAACCGAATTTCGTCCGAACCACATACGTCCGAGTAATGCCCGATTTGACGGCCGACCAGTTCGTCCGATTAACCTCGTCCACTGCAGCCGAATAACGTCCGACACATTACTCATACGTCACTGTTGCTTCAACACCCAAGCGAACGAGGTGTTATTAAAAAAAAGCTATAGTGACTTTCATCTCGTAAAAATAGGCTTTACCTTGCCCTCGCGAAATATTACAAGAGTCAGGGCCGCATTTAGAATGTGTAGAACCTGTGATGCGCGCCCTGCCCCGTACATATTTTGAAATTCAACCTCGCATTTTATAGTTATTTTCTAACCAAAATTCTAAAATAAACATTTGAAATTTATTATTTCAATGTAGAATGTGTTATTTAATCGTATATAAAGTTTTTGAGATAAAATAAAAACAATTGAAAATAATTAAGATATTCAATACAATTTACTAACATCGCTCCGAACAATTATAGAAGAACAAGAATGCTTAGCTGAGAGTACTATCCATGTTGCCAATTTCACAAAAGTCAATATTTGAATTTTAAAAATAAATGAAGATACAAGAAATAAAAGAAGATACAAAAATAAGTATTATAAGAAACAAGCAAATTTTGTTCTTGTGATGTGGGCTGCCTAAATGTAGTCACGACAAGAATGATGTCTCGCAGTCGTTTGAGAATATTCCAGTACGAAATTCAAATAATTGTCTTTACTGTTCAAATTTTTAATACAATAATTATTATAACAGCGAAGACGCACTTGCAATAATTGTCCTTTCCGTAGATATTTTCATTAAAATATTAATAGTGATTGCGTACCCCCACAGTTTAAAATCAAGATCAAATACTACATAAAAAAAGACATGCGTTTGCCATTTGGCCGAATACGTACGACTAATCCCATTTCAATGGGATCGGTTCGTCACTCGGCGGTATTCGGCTCTATTCGACCGAGCACGACAATGCCTTTATCTGTCTCGGGATAAGTCGGTCATATTCGGACATATTCGGCCGAACAGTCGGTCGGACGAATTCGGTGCCAGTGACGACCGACCTTAGACCCAATAGTAAAAAAGCCACTAGAACAAAAACGTTCAGATGTGCAGTTGGTTTAAGCTGTCGTGTATCAGAAACGTTTGAAAAATGATATCCTTTCAAAGGCAGAAACACTTTTTACTATCGAAGAAGGAAGCACACTTCATTTACATTTGCAAGTGTGAACCATAACAGACATATTTTTTTGTTACAGAAAATGCAGGCGCCTGTAAATTTTCGAGATTAGTGAAAAGTATTTTAACAGCACATGGAGAAATTTCACACTTTTCTTCCAATATTTCTGGACGCTTTGGCATCTTTTTATTGAAATATTTAACGGACGATGCAATTGTACGTTACCTGTTTGGCATAAATGCGTCCTATTTAAGATATTAGATTCACTGCGCAACTAACGTTGTGTATGAATGTCACTTCTTTCAGTGTAGTAGTAGTTTCATAGTATAGCGTCTTAGCAACTTGATCACCTCACTAATTGAACAACAGTATGCGTGCGTCATTTCCGACACATTGTTTTATTACCAAATGCTACTGTGAAATTTCTATGATTGCATATACTATTTAAATAAATTCATTACCTCTTGGGTGATCCTTTGTTTTTTGCAGCGCTAATTTATGTCAGGAGGGGAAATGGGAATTTAGACATATACTTTCTCATATAATAATAAAAAGTGTTTGAGCTGTAGAAAGATACCATTAAATCTTACTGCTATAGAAAATGTTTATGTTTATAATGACTGGATGTCGTTTTCTTTCCAAAAATTTGCTAACCATTCGAAGAAAATCAAATTTATATTTTATTGTATTTTTGTAAAACCTAATCTGTGATGCTACAAATTTACCCAGAAATATACATATATACATTTTGCTAGAACCAAACCCATTCCCATCCTAACATGACGCCTTCAGACCCAAGCGTCTGTGTAATTGCGGCTTCTCTACAGCTGTACATTAAGCTTGGAAAATTGCACAGTTTTTTAATTAGCGATTTATTATAAACGAAGGCCCACCATTACGTATGGTATTAGGGACTGATGTCATACTATGTAGCTCCTTCTGCATTCACCGATCCACGTGCACACTATGAATACCTATCCCTGTAAGACACACATTTTCAAATTATTTTAAAGTTTTCTATTTGAGATGTGTGGTACAGCGTCAAAAGAAGAGCGAGAAATAAAAGTTTAAATATACGATACGTCAAAGCAATATCTATTGGAGCACTAGCACAATGCCCGTGACTTATAACAAATGCTAACTAAACCATGGAAAAAAATTAAATATAATAAAAGATGAAACAATATAAACAGTGGAAGATAATATTCGTTTAGTTCTATTATTGCCTGTTACAACAGAACAGTAAACGGATCTCTTTTTATTTTTTATGCTCTGATCAACATTTTTCCGACCTAGTTTTGACTGTACTCATGATTTGTGTACTATCCTGCTAATAGAGATTTAAGATCGTTCTCACAGTGGATTTTAACTTATTAGTAATGAACAGATAAAGAAGGTGTTTCACAGACGCGAACTGTAATTCATCACAGCCTTACAAGCCTTTGCCTCGGAATGTTTTCTACGTAAGGTGGCAACCAACTCACGTATTTCATGCGCCAGTAACTTCAGGAACGAATATTGCGAGCCTCTGAGTTTGCTTCATCAACTTGGAAAACTTAATTATTTCTCTCGTTTGTATCCATCGTGCTCAGAAGAAATTTCATCACACCTTCTTCTAACGAGTTGATTTATTAAGTTATTCTGGTGTAAGTGCTTTGAAGCGCTCTTCTGTTTCTTGGCCTGAACACAAGTTCCGTGAGATGAATGCAGAACCATGAACCCGCTGAAATCAGCTTATTTAATACATGTTGAAGCTCAATAGCAATTTTATCATTCCTTCGGTAATTCTTAGGAACAATCGTTTAATTTATTAACAGTTTAATACAAAATAGATTAATTTATTCTATAGGCACGTCACAGTATTGAAAACCCTTCAAAATAGTGATATACCATAATCTATATCTTTATATAGCAAACATACTCAATCAAAATATAGATTGTACGAGTATTGTCTACAATTTACTACCAAGGGCTCATTTTGTTTTTATATAGGAATAAATAAAGGTCATGGCAAATCGTCAGCTTCAATCACCGGTAATTCCAAATGCAACTTCTGGCTCAATAATGGGAAAACTGTTGAGAAAATTTTGTACGTCGTCTTTATCACGCAGAAATTACAGGAAAAGACATAGATACACTGTGCATTGCCAGAAGTAAACTGCTGTTTAATCACTGTCAAAAATATAAAAGAGAATCCTTCAACCAAAGGTGAAATGTGTAAATTCATTTCGTTTATATCGTCTACGCGCAAGATAGTATACATTTTTATATCTTCGTCCGAAACTAAAACTGCAGAATTAATTTAAGGGTTTATATTCCGAAATCTCACAGACACACTTAATTATAAAAATTGAAACTTATTAAAAAAAATTGGTGCAAATTTTTATTCTAGAACGTTATTTCACTTTTTTTTTCTTTTTTTTTTTTTGCTGCCATCAGTCTTTCGACTGGTTTCATGCAATCCATCATCCCTTCCTATCTTGTGCTAACCTCTTCATCTCTACATATCCCCTACAACCCACGTCCTCAATTATCTGCTTCATATATTCTAATCTCTGTCTTCCTCTACAGTTCTTAACTTCGACTGTTCCCTCCACTAACAAATTAACCAATCCAGCATGTCTCAAAATATGACCTACCAGCCTGTCTCTTCTTTCTGTAAGCTTCTTCCATAAACTTCTTTTCTCACTCATCATTTCCAAGACTCATTCATTTCTTACTTTGTCTGTCCACTTAATTTTCAGCATTCTTCTGTAGCACCACATTTCAAAAGCTTCAATTTTCTTTATTTTCCGGTATTCCTAAAGTCCATGTTTCGCTACCGCAAAGTGCTGTGCTCCAAACATAAAGTTTTTATTTTTTCTAATTCCTAGATCAATATTTGAAACTAAAAGATTTCTCTTTTTCATGAAGGCTCTTTTTACTAGTGCTATTCTGCTTTTAACATCATTTCTGCTTCGGCCATCTGTTGTTATTTTGATTCCTAAGTCGCAGAATTCACTTACTTCTCCAATTGCATCAGATCCTATTTTTTATTTAATTTACTAATATTGGTATCATTTCTGCTACATTTCATCACTTTAGTCTTGCTTCGATTTATATTCAGTCCAAATCTTCCTTCAGTATATTGTTCATGCAATTCAGTAATTTCTCAATGTCCTCAGCCCTTTCTGCTAACAAGACAATGTCATCAGCAAATCGTAGCATACTAATTTGTTCTCCCTGAAAACTTACGACACATGGAAATTTTTCTTTTACTTTCTTTATTGGTTCCTCTACAATAAGTTGAATATTAACGGGGATAGACTACAACCTTGTCTCACTCCCTTTTTAACTGATGCTTGTCTCTCATGATTCTCTACTTTTATTACAGCCACTTGATTCTTATATAGTTTATAAAGTATTCTTCTATCTTGAAATTTTAGACCTGACTTCTTTAAAACTTTGAACATCTTGTCCCACCTTACATTATCAAAAGCTTTTTCTAAATCAACGAATGCCATATAAGTATCTTTGTTTTTCTTGATCCGCCCTTCAAGTATTAATCTTAAAGCCAGAATTGCTTCCCTTGTACCGCGATTTTTCCTAAACCCAAACTGATCTTCACCTTCTATGTCTTCTACTACTCTTTCCATCCTTCTGTATATTATTCTGGTCAGTAATTTTGAAGCATGTGATGTTAGACTAATAGTGCGATAATTATTTCATAAGCTGATATAAAACTGAAAAATTTAATCTTACTAAAATCTCGTAATTTTTATTACAATTTTACTTAGCGTAGGCACGTTTTGAAGGCTGAGCCAATTCATAAGCACTTAAAGAATATTGGTATTTAGTCTACGGATTCTGTACACAACAATTTAGATCTGTTGATCATTCTGTAATGATCTTCCTTATATTTTATTTAAAAAATTTCTCGAAACACTCCTTTGAATGGGTTGTACCTTCGGAGTAATCGGTTTGCATGCTTAAAAATATTAACGTTTTCTTTAGTTGTAGGCATATAATTCAACGTCAGCCGACTTTGTAAAAAGTTAAAGGGAGCAAGTAAAACATAATTGTAGTCCAATACGCAAGGGTTCGCGTTTTTATCAAAGGTGTCTGTCTTTTGTGGATATATATTTCTAAACACAAATACTTGTTATGTTTATTTATTCCCGTACTTCCCGTACTTTGAGTAATATTTGGTTTGGAACTGCACAATTGAAGTCTGTAAATTCATATTTGAAATATAAGTCGGGCCCTTTGGATCAGTTTACTTTGGAAACATAATGATGTCCAGCTCCGGCAATAGCTGTGTGAACTGGTTAGTGGGACGGTGATGGAAGGAATTTTCACCATTCAGGATATGGTCACCAGAATAGCAGAGGTGGTAGAATATGATTCGTAATCACCAGATTTGTTACCAAGTCCTGGGTTAAATCACAAACCTCTATTCTCTTCAAACGGCGATTTATTTTTTAAAAAGTTAACTGTTTTTATTTTTGTGTAGTTAAGTTACCTCTATTATACAGTCACTGTTTCCATTTGGTTTTGCAACTAACATTTTACTTTTTTCCGTAAAAATGTAATGTAATGTTTAACAAATCCTGCTATCAATATATTGTACTTTTGTATTCATCGGTTAATATGAACAAAATATTCTAGTCTTTTGGTTTTCATTTAACTCACAAACCAATACTGACCAACTGAAATAAAATTTTAAATATGCTCTTCTGTGGCAGAACCCTCTGTCAAGTAAAAAAAGTCCCCTCAAATCGGTGTATACACGAAATTCCAGTTACTTTTTTGTGTTACTTGAATTTTATGCATATAAAGAGTTTACCAAATATGATGAAATTTAAATCAGACCAGTCCGAAGGCATTTTCTTTCCCCTGATTTTTTTTATATAAATTCATGGCATTAATGTTTTCTACTTTTTGAAGTCGGTTAACGAATTCAGATTATAGCAGATATATTCTATTTAAAATTGGATAACAGTTATCATAGGAACATACAAAATAACAACCAGTGTCACATGCGGATTTTCCTCAGTATTCTTCTCTTATGTTAGTTCTTATGTTATTGAATAATGAACGTTCAGTAGTCACTCGGTAGATGAATTCTACGTCTTATACCTACTTCCTTTTTCTAGCAATCACAGGAATTTGTAACTGTAACTGTGAAGCGGAGATACTAATGACGCGATACTTCAGGGTGACGAATGAACATCACTAGAGTTGAAAGTAAGAGTCCTTGCTCTGATTACAATGCTATGTCAACCGACGAAAGGGTTAAGCAGATAAACTCCTAAGGTATTGTGAATGAACGATAAAAGTTGTACAGCAAACCACAACTAAGTCAATACCTTGGGTCATTATATGCCACATTAAATCTACTAACCTTCAAAAGCAGTGTCCAGTTATTATTATTACTCCGCGATTCACGAAAAATGTGTGGCGGAGGGGACATTGCACCTATCCGAAAGGGTAATAGTTTGGAAGGGATATACAGGATATGGTTGGAGGCACCCATGTGTTATTGTAAGAAACCATCCCGGCATTCCCCTGGAGTTATCCGGGAAAATCATGGAAAACCCAGATCAGGATGGCCGGAGTGATTTATCGAGAGCTACTCCTGTCGGATTTTAAGTTTACTCTACCAGTAAATCCTTTCTATTCCATTCCCTAATCACTCGTGAAAAAAATGAATTCAAAACTGAATCAGTTCTAGCCATGATTTCTCTTATCTTCTTTTCGCGGTCATTCCTAGATATGAATGTTGATGGTAGCAATATTTGATTACTGTCATTCCGAAATATGTCAGTCGTGAATTTTTCAATTAGCTTCTGTCGAGAGCAACGCCTTCAGTGTTTCTACATCTACATCTACATCCATACTCTGCAAATCACAAACATTGTGGGTGGCAGAGGGTGCTAAGCACCAATCCTAAACCCGCCCATTCCAATCCCGAATAGTGCGAGGAAAGAAGTAATACATATAAGTATCTGTACGGCATCTTATTTCTCTAATCTTATCCCTCCGGTCATTGCGACCTAAATAGGTTGGTGGAAGAAGTATTTCATTGCACTCGAATTTAAATTTTTTTCGCATATTCTCCAATAAATTCGAACGCAAGTACGTCGTCTGTCTTCCAAACTATCCCAGCCCAATCTATGTATCAATTCTGTGACGCTTTCATAAGGGCTGTAACAACAAGTCATGAATCTAGCGGCTCTCCTCTGCACCCTCTCAACTGAATCAATCAGAACCTTGCGATACGGATCCCAAACCCCACAACAGTAATCCAGATGCGGACGCACTAGTGTATTATACGCTATCTCCTTTGTTGGAGCATTACAATTCCTCAAAATACGACCTATGAATCGTAATTTAGAATTTGCATTGCCTACGACGGAAGATATGTGCATGTCCCATTTCATGTTGCTTTGTACTGTCACCCCCAGATACTTCACGGAATCAACCGTGTCAACAGGTGAATTGTTTATTTTGTACTCGTGAACAACCTGATTCTTCTTGTTACTTATCCGCATTGCCTTGCACTTTTTGCAATTAAGTGTAAGCTGCCATTTACGGCACCAATCGAAAATAGCATCCAAATCACGCTGAATTTCTAAGCAGTCGTCGGATCACCTTATTTCCATATAGATAACCGCATAGTCGGCAAACAATCGCAACCAGCATTTGACGTTGTCACCTAGATCGTTTATAAATATTAAGAAAAGAAGTGGACCTATTACACTTCCCTGAGGAACGCCCGAAGTAACATTTATCTTAGAAGAGGCTTCCCCGTCAACAACGACATATTGTGATCGACCACTTAGAAAATCACGTATCCACTCGCAAATCTGAGCCGAAATACCGTAAGCTCGAATCTTCGCTAAAAGTCGGTTGTGTGGCACAGAATCAAAAGCTTTCTGAAAATCGAAAAAAACCGCATCAACTTGCGAACCTGCATCGATAACTTTCATTATGTCGTGGGAAAATAGGGCCAATTGTGTTTCACACCATCTCTTCTTCCGAAATCCGTGTTGACATGGTGTAAGTAACTCGTTCTCATCTAGAAACTTCATTATGTTCGAGCATATGACATGTTCCAGAATTCTGCTGCAGACCGATGTTAGAGATATGGGTCGATAATTCCTAGGATCACTCCGATCTTCTTTCTTAACAACGGGAATTACCTGGGCTATTTTCCAGCTAGGTCTTCCCAACGTAACTCCTTCAACATCGCACTTACGCTTTCCCTCGAACTATATATACCTGCCACGAATCGGGCGGCTCTTCTTTGGACTTTCTCTAATGCCTCCATTAACCCCTTTTGATGGGGAATCCGTACAAAAAAACAATATTTTAAGTGAGACCGCACTAGTGTATACAATCGATTTAGCATCCGAAGTGCATTGTTTTAAATTACGACCAAGAAACCGGAGCATACCATTTGCTTTATCAATTAAATTCTCGATATGATCATTCCATGACAAATTATTACGAATTGTTACTCCTAGGTATTTAGCGGAATTTACCGTTCTAAGGATAGTACCATTAATTGTATATTCAGAGCCAAATGGTTTCAACGTTTTACTTACACGCATGACTTCGCAACTGCCAGTCTTTACACAACGCAATTATTTTCATAATATAGTCTTGTGCAGTCGTCCTGAGTTTTGATTTCAGGATAAATAATACCATCATCGTTAAATAATCTTTTCATCCCCCTTATTATGTCTCACAAATCATTAATGTATATGAGAAACCACAGAGGCCCTAACACGCTTCCCTGGGGAACCACGGAACTCACCTCGGTATGTGATGAACGCTCACCGTCGAGAACTACACTCTGTGTTCTGCCCTTCAGAAAGTCTGCAACCCAGTCGCATATTTGTCTAGATATGCCGTAGCCATGAGGTTTCCTAAGTAGCCTAGTATGAGGCACAGTGTCCACAGTTTTTTTAAAAATCAAATAGAACTAAATCAATCTTGGATTGATCATGTATAATACGGCACAAGTCGTGAATTAAAAGTGCAAGTTGTGTTTCGCAGCATCGACCTTTTCTGAATCCACGTTTATTTGTGTTTAAAAGCACACCTTCATCTAAAATTTCATGACATTTGAATAGATGATGTGTTCTAAAATCCTGGAAAATATTGAGGTTAACAAGATCGGCCTAT
The DNA here is from genome assembly GCA_031002005.1 of Vandiemenella viatica. Classification (NCBI taxonomy): domain Eukaryota; kingdom Metazoa; phylum Arthropoda; class Insecta; order Orthoptera; family Morabidae; genus Vandiemenella; species Vandiemenella viatica. The sequence continues at coordinate 262,294,159 of CM061921.1, forward strand.
AATTTTGAGGACCATTAAAATTCCCATTTTTAAACACTGGAATTACGATGGCGATCTTCCATTCAGTTGGTATTTTTCCTTGATCCAAGGAGGTGGTATATAATTTCATCAAATATGGCGCAATATCCTTTGCATACATAGAACAGAATGTTGTAGGAATACCATCTGGTCCGGGAACCTTATTGGTTTTTACATTCATAAGCTGTTTAGTTATTCCCTTGACATCAAGAACGAGATCATTCATAATTTTGTTGGTATGATTGTTAAATATAGGACTATCCTCTGAGGTTTCTGTCATGAAAGATTTTTTAAATATATTATACAAAATTTATGCTTCCTCTACGCTAGTTTCTGATAATTCGTCATTTTCATTAATCAGTGACGGCATAACCTTACGAGAGTCTCTTATAACTTTGACATACGACCAGAACTTTTTTTGGATTTGTAATCAGATCTTCGAATAAATTCTTGGCTTGGAATTCTGTAAACGCATCACGCATTGCCTTACGCACTCCCGCTCGCAACTGGTCTAATTTAGCGCGATTAGATGAGTACCCCGATTTCTTCACCAGGCCACGGGAAGTTCTTACTATCCATAATAAACTTCTTAGGAACAAATTGATTTAAACCGGTCCATATTATTTCTTTTAAATTAAACCAAAGTTCCTCAAAATTTGCATTTAGCGTGAAAGTTTCAAAAATGTTCGCTAAGTGGTCAACCATACAAGCATCGCTTGCCTTATCGAACCAATATACTACTGTGTCTTTGTCATGCTTCAAATTCAGAATAGATTTTAAAGTTACCACAACCGCCTTCTGATCGCTTATACCGTCTTCTATACAAACTGTATCTACAATGTCAGGATTGATTATAGGAAAAAGATCCAAAATGGACGAGGAATCTTTGTCGCACCGCGTTGGCTCTTCGAACATATATTCGCGAGATCTTTCTGCAAATCATTCTAGAAACTTTTCGGTTACTAACCTATCTCTTCCGCCCGACCTGAAAGTGCACGTGTCCCACCTAACCGACCGTAGGTTAAAATCACAACCCATGATCAATATATGTCCTTGAAATTTTTTATAAATATTATTAAGTGACTCTCTGAAGTATTCCAAGTTGGTCAAATCAGAATCCGGAGGTCGATAAAATGACGCAATTATGAACTTTAAATTTTTACCAATTTTTACCTTGACCCATAGTAACTCGCAAAAATTTTCCGTTTCAGTTATGACAGAGCAATTAACGGTTTTGTTAACGGCCACGAAAACACTCCCGCCCCTTAAGATAGTTGTGTCTTTGCGAAAAACATTGAAATGAGGTCCAAATACTTCGCTAGATTCAACCTCTAGCGTCAACCAGATCTTGGTTCCTCGTATTATATCAACATCATTAGTGGCAACTGCGGTATGGAAATCGGCTACTTTTCTTCTCGTACTCCGACACTTTAGGAACATTACCCTTAGCTGCTTTGTATTGTAATTTGTGGAGTCTAAATTCACATTTTTCATATTCGTATTCTGACGGCAAACGGGTGAAGTATTTGGAGCTGTAATATTCAATTTATTCGCGCCATCACTACCAGAACCAAGATTTAGGTTATCGGCACATCGTCTTCTATGAACTGAAGGATCATCGGGCCTCACGGTATTCCTGAAAAATAATTCATATCAGGAGTGTTCTATATTTTAGCAGCAACCTTGGTCGACATTCTCGGTGTGCCCGACCTGTCAAATGCGTTGTTCCATGATTTAAAAGACCCTTAGCTGTACGAGTCGAAGACGTAGTTGTGGATTACTATGTACCTCCTATCGAGCATTCACGATGCCCTACATGTTTAGCTGTTGAACTCATTCTGCAGTGGTCGTATTGTATTCAGAATGTGAACTGTTAGTTTTCTGAGAGCCCGCGTGTGTCTGGCGTCCGCGCAGCCCCCACTTATTGTCGCAGTGAATCTAGTGTGTTGCGGGTTAGTATGTTCTGCGCCTTTTGCCGCCCGTGCGATACGACATTCTCAGACTCATGTAGCGGAACATTGGTCAGTGTGGATGCGTTTTCCAACAAGCTACAGATTCTCACCGACACGCACTCGCTCTTCGGTTCGTTTGGGGGATTGTTTCCTAATTTATTTTTGCAATTATGTTGTTGAGTATGGATTTAGCTTTACAGTTTATACATGACACGTATTCCCTTCGTTATTTGTGGACTATGTCCAACACGGAACATAGAAACCACGAATAATAAAATAAGACATTAACGGCTTTGGCCGGAAAATGTAATGTGTCTGTGTGGATACTGAAAACAGAATACACACATTGAAAGGACAACTTCGGTGCGAACACAGAAAGACAAAGTGAAATCTCACAAATCACCAACAACATTATGAGATTCGTCAACTGAAGTCAGGTAAGTTATGATTCTCAGTAACACGAGATAAATTGTCACCATTATAATTTATAAGCTAACAGTTTCCCTAATAACGAAAACTAATTTTCTTATTTCGTCTCTTTTGCTTATTTTGTCTTTTTACATTTTATGTAAAACAAAAATAAAGCAATAAAAATTACTGAACATTATATCCGATATTTTTTTGCAATTAGTTACTTACCTTGAAGTAATCTTTCAAAGAACGCGTGATACCTTTGCATACTTCTAGAAGAAACTGAAATATTGATTCCTCCAAAATCTTGAATTTTTACATGAGGTTTGTGTATGAGTCTCCACTAGCTAAAAATCGAATAGTGACAGCTAATTTGTTGGCCGGGGAGACAGATTCCCTAAAATTGGTACCTTTCTTCCAAATTTTATTACCAGCTTTGGTTAAAAAGGTTTCAAAATTAATTGATATAATATCACAAAATCTGTAAACCCCTTGCCGCTTTACGTTTTTAAGGTGTCAAAAAGGTTATTCTCCTACTGATTCCCGCCATGAAATAACTTAGGAAACCATCTTTTTTGTTGTTTTTCATTGCCTTTAGTGCTATCACTAATTATTCAAATGGCCCCGAAAAAGCAACCTCCTTCGTCATCTTTTGCAAAGGACTGAATTGCAACACGAATATTGTTGTGTACACTGTTCTTCGTGGCGAAGTATGTACGAAAAATGAATCCACGCAGTGCGTAACACTATATATTTTTTTTTACCTATGGTTTTACGCCTCGTCGACGGCTAAGGTCATTAGAGGCGGGATGGAACTAGGGAGAAGGAACGGGAAGGAATTCGGCCATGACCTTTTTGAAGGAAGCATCCCGGCATTCGTCTGGAGTGATTTGGGGAAACCATGGAAATCTCAAATCTGGATGCCCGGACGGGGATTCGAACCGGTGTCCTCCCGAATGCGAGGCCAGAACGTTAACCGCTCACCCACCAAGCTCGTTCCATGGAACACTGTAAATTCTGAATCCAAACATGAGGCGATTCAAAGAGTCCCAGTGGGTAGTAGGCTTAATGATGTTATTTTCACATCGTGAAGTATCGCAGTATCGGTATGGAATCTCTGCTTCATAACATCCTAAGTGTTATTCTGATTGTGTTTCTGGAATAAAGTGGTGACTGTTCTATCGGCCATTTAGATGATTATAAAATATAGAAAGTATTTGGAATTGCACATAAACAGAAATTCAAAGAGTTACTGCCGTATTACCTAAGCATAGTTCCGCGGCGCTTTAGTATACACAGCCAAACTTGGTTAATCTTTATTCAATATTAAATATGTCGGTAGTCTTGTACATGGTTTTTTATTTTTTTCTGGTTATATTTGTGGAGAGGAGCCAGTATTTCGAAGATGGATATTCGTTTTTTGCAAGCTTTACGCATCGTCGAGGTCGTGGTCATTAAAGGCTGAAAAGTAGTGGAGGCGTTGAATGGTGAAGAATTGGGCCATAGCCTTTCAAAGGAATCATGCCACCAACGCCCTGACTGATTTGAGGAAACCATAGAAAAAAACTCAAATATGGATAGTGAGACGGTGATTTGCACCAGCGTCCTCCAGAATGCGAGTACAGAGTGTTACCACTCAACCAGCAAGCACGATATGGATGTTCTCAAGTATTTTGTTCACAGAATGCTTTTTGACCCTACATTAAAGTAAAATATTCCGCTATTAATACAGGGGAACCGATCCTAACATCTGGAAGCATGTAGTCTCAGCTGAGGCAGTCATACTAAATAATTGATAATCAAATTTATTCTAATGATGATTTTCAATTAATGAGGGACTACAATTGAAAAAAGTAGGCGTTGAAATACGTTTTAGTTAAGTTTGCTATCCAAGAATTAGAACTATTCCACAAAATCGCGGGTGTACAAAATACATTGAAAATTATCGTACTCAAAAACTTTCACTACTTTTCATTCGAAAATATATTCCGCTAGTATTTATGAGTATTGGAAAGGCTGGAGTCTATAATGACACACTTTTTTTGAGGAATACTATTCCGCCACACTCGATTTGTGAATCAAGAAAGTGGGTATGATTTTAACAGTAGAGTTCTTTTCCGGTACTTCGCGAGGTCGACTGCTGAATGGAGAAGCTCACTTCATCTTATTTGCTGTGGCACCAGTGTGCAGGTCGTCAGGTGATTTTAATTTTGCAGGCGACACTGAGTTACGCGAAATTTAAACGCGTTGGATCATTACACAGCGGCGAGTGGAAGATGTTTGTCCTGAGATTAATTAAGGCCTTCCATCTATCACTTACGACGTAGGTCATTTGTTATTCCCTATTACAAAAAAGACGCTCTTCGAACTCCACGCAGGGAAGGTGAATAATGAACAGTTGCTTTCTTTGGAAACGACTTCTCGTTGACACTTCTTTGTTTGTTATTTTTGACATCCGAACTAATTTATTTTTTATCTTGTGGCACAAATTTTAGGGTTAGTTTAGGGTTTCGGTAAAATAAAAGTCACCTGGATTTTAGAATTGGCATTGTAAATAATAATATCGGCGCTTATAACTCTGATTTCTGTATAAAGCATGACAAAAATTTAGTAATTCATTCAACACATATCTTTAATTTGAAGCAGAATTACGTTCACCAATGACATGAAATCACATTAGTTTGAAAAAAGTTAGTATTTCGCAGTTCATAAGCAAAATACTCGAATCATAGCAAATGAGAATGTTGCTTGACTAATTGTTCCGAAATATCATCAGTACATTGTAGATTCAGCACTAACGAAATAAATGTTATGTAGACAGGAGCAATGGAATCAGAGATTAACACTCTCAAATATATTTTAAAAAGTGTAATGTAATTTTTTCAACTGTTTCTTGGTTACTTAATTATTAATAAAGAACGGCAATGCAACTTTTGTTTGTTTGTTTATTTACGTATGTGTTTCAGCTCTCAATTAGCATCATCATTGACGTATCTGCGTTGAAATTTAGACTTATGTTTACACCTTCCTAAATAACGTTTGACGAATTTCCTGAGTTGTAATATTTGCTGGTTGTTTATTAAGAACATTTTAAATTAGCGACATTCGGTTTGCAGCTTCATATCTACGATTTTCAACAAGGTGTGTTTGAAATATTACCAGTTTACATGTATTACAGTGCCCTTCTTCAGTAATCAGTGGAGTTCCGTGGACGATTTGTTTTTGGCTGTAACAGTTGTGTTGACAGAGCCAGATTGAAAATGTATGAATGAGTAATCCGTTTTTGATTTATGTGTTATGCATGAATTAAGCTTCTATTAGATTTTGTTTTTGTATTTATATTTGTGTATGTTTGTTTATTGTGTCTTTATTAACTAGAACGGAAATTTTTTTGTAAGGTTTATGAGTTAGCTAAGAACCTGCTTAACACTAATTGTTGTTTTTTGAATGTAATAATTTTACCGGTTGACAAGATGTTGTATCTGTAGTTGTTGCTTCTTATTATTAGTGCTCTGCCCTAAAGTAAATTTTCACATGGTTACTTTATATTCACTCCTGTCTTCTGCCCTTCTCTTCATTTTCAAGTAGTTTCAGTTTCCTTTGATGTTATCTGTATTCTCGTACCTCCTTCTTCCTCTTGCTCTTCTCACACAAAATAGTTCTTTGAAGGCGTATGCCAAAAAGCACTCCCCTCTCAGCTAGTGTCCCATCCAGTCTGCTGAGGAATTATTATTTTTTACGAGACGTGTGGAATGATTACTCTTCTTTAGTAGTCACACGTGTTCTTTATTTTCGGATTGAAACTGTTTTCGCGTCTGTTCTACATATCCTTTGTAAGGGCTAACATTTATGACGTGTAAATTGGTAAATGCTGAGTTGTGGTAGTCATTTGTGTCTCACTGATTTTTCAATTATTTTTTATTTACGCCTCATTTCTTGAAAATGTTAGTTTTTCGGTGTGTGGGAAAATGTGGTGTTGTATAATTTACTCTTAGATTCAATTTTTTTGTGCTTTGTGTGTTTTAAAATGTTTGTGTTTACGGTTTGTATGTCTGATTGGTTGGATGTGGCTGAAGGTTTATTGTGTTCGTTTTTCTTGTTGTTTGTTTTATTGTTTTATTTTATATATTTCTGTTTATTTTGCTATCGATCTTTATTTAAAATACATTTAAAGTCCATTATTTGGTTCATATTTATTTACCATTTTTTTTTTCTTCAGTGGGATTCTCTTAAACGTATTTTCTTTTAAAGTTGATTTTACTGTCTGGTCCGTTGCTTTACTTTTGCTAAATTTCTGAAATATGGGTTTGTAATGGTGAGATCAAGAAATTTAGTATGCTGTTGTCTTCCTTTTCGATTGTGTGTGTGACGATCTTGTGCAGTTTTTTCATTTCTTGGCGTAATTTCTTGTTGCAACCTATTTCATTTACTATGTTTTTTAGCTGATTATTAAATGATTTAGATATTTTTATATGTTTCTTTTAATTCTTTCAGGATCTGATTGTATAATTTTCGGTGTTATGTTGAAAGCATTGATCCTTTGTTAAGTAATTTGGCAGCTTGTACATTGAAAACCCAAATCTGGATGCCCGGATGGGGATTCGAACCCGCGTCCTCCCGAATGCGAGGCCAGAACGTTAACCATTCACCCACCACGCTCGGTTTATTGTTCGTTGTGGTTCTATGGATTTTGAGGTATGTTCTTTTGATGTTAGTGAACTTCGATGCACTTGGTTTCGATTTTTTTTTAATAATAATTATTTAAATCTTAGACGGTTCACCTTCCATCGAAACATAGTAAGCAACGATTCAGCGTTGAAGATTGCGCTTGATGTTAAAACTTATTAATTCTTGTTTGACATAATGGCTGGTTATTTACAACCTATAGGTTATTTTAGTGTTATTAGGGTTGGTGATATTACCAGCTACATGTAGTACAGAGCGAGTGTTAGCAACTCATTTGGCTGTCGTTGCCATCTTGTTTGTTGCTGTCGCGGTTGTGTTTGAAAATGGGTGAATTGTTACTACTTTTCATAAACTGTTTCCTATTTATTTTACTGAGCATGGTGGGTTACCGGTAACGCTCTGGCCTCGCATTAGGAAGGATGCTGGTTCGAATCCCCTTCTGGGAATCCAGATTAGGGTTTTGAATGGTTTCCCCATATCTTTCCAGGCGAACGCCGGGATGCTTCCTTTAAAAAGCCATGGCTGAATTCCTTCCAATTCCTTGTCCCAAGATCTTTCCCACCTCTAATGAACCCAACGTCGATGAGGCATAAAGACGTATATATATATATTATTTGTGGTGCGTGAATGTATGGGTTTAGTAGATATTGTATTTGTGTTGATTATGTTTTTGTGTTTGTCATTTTCTATGTGATGTTCGCAAATTTTAAATGATTACTGTATTAACTACTCTAATTTGTATTATATATCTGGTTTGGAACTGTCCTATATCTCTCATATGTATATTACATAACGTGTGTAGTTATTTGAGTCTGAGTATGTTTTTGTGTGTGCCGAGTTGTGCGTCCAAAAATCAAAGATACCTTATTCCTTGAAAATGTTGATGAAAACTGAAATCAAATTTTTAAGAAGATAACTGATGGCAAATAAATTTAAACAAATAACCTATAAACAAAGACACTAAGGGTTTCTTTAAAAACCCTCAAAGTCTAAAACAATAATATCAAAAGGAGGTAAAGGAAACGCAACACTTTTCATAGATAAAACGGAATACAATAGAAAAACAGAGAAATTCATACAAAAAAATAGCATCGCTCAGATAAAACTGCCGTACAAGTCGATAATAATCAGAACTAAAGAAACTTGAGAGGATTAGTTGTTTGATGCTTACATAAAAGAGATGAGTAACACATCACACAGATAAACCCTTCTGTACCAAGAGAAGCTGGCCGGAAATACACATACCATAAATTTCTGTAACACCCATAATTAATAATAGAAAAACCTCCGTGTATTTTCTAGCCAAACTCACAAACAGCATTCTTAACTAACGCTGCACAATAAATAAAAACAAAAGTATGGAAAACAAACAGCGCTCTTTGATAACATAAATGACCTACATATCCGGAACCCAGCTAAACTTGTACCATTTGGCATTGAAAGCATCTAAAGTAATATACCGATCAAAGAACCTATAAATTAATCCGCACAAACTTTACGACACGCAAAACATTATTCAAATCCAACAAAGATTAAATAATGAAAATAAACTTAAAAAAATTAAATTAAAACATTCTTTATTATTAGGTATTAACTGCAACATAAAGGACTTGCAACCATGACATTTTGGAGGAACCATCAAAGCATTTGTCATGATTGATTTTGGGAAACTATGGTAAGCCCAAATCTGGATGGCTGGACAGGGATTCGAACCAGCATCCTCGCTAACGCGAGTCCAGAACGTTACTTCTCACCCATCACGCTCGGTCCCCATATTCAGGAACAACGGCCAGAATATTGTGAGACCACGTAAAAGAAGAAATATTGAAGGCTGCAGTTAATATATTGGCTATGTTGATGACTGAACTATTGTACTCACTGAGACAGATGAAGGTATAAACAACTTACAGGAAAACTGATACAAACTATAGGCCTACAAGAACATTATAATCACAATGGAAAGAAGTACAAAGGTAAACTAAATTTCTTGAATCTTACTGTCACAAAAGAAATACATAAACACCAATTTCAGATGTACATAAAACCTACAGCAGAGACCAGTTAAAGCACCCCCATATCAAACCGCGAATATAATTTAAGAAAACGTTTCATGCTAAACAGACTCCATTATCAAAGAAAAAGTATCAACTAGAAATCAACAAAATAATGTAAATGGCAGGCAAAAACGGATATTAAACAAAAGTAGTTAACATAATCAACAAAAAATTCATTAACAAAATAAAAAAGAACAGACAGAAAAACGCAAAAGAGACAAAAGCCACACGGAACACGCCAAACAAACACACCCACTAAGCAAACAGTATAAAACACACAAACTACTAAGGACACTGAAAATAAGATTAAATGATACTCTGAGACCTTTTACAACAAATACATACTCTGAATCACTATCATTTGCCAAACGGCTCATAGTAAATTATTATTCACTAACAAACATTAAGCAAGATATGTAAATCCTCACAATCGACAGCCACAGATACAACCATCTCATTATACAGGATGATTACCACATTTAAAAAGCAATAACATGTTGTAACCAGATACTTAACGACCACACGTAATCCTAATAATCCGGACTACTTTTTAATAAATAAGCTGCTACTATTCAGACAGCAACGAAATAACAGTAAACATAATCTAATTCACTACTAAATAGGCTCACTCACTCAACACACATAAATCGAAAACAGGTTATGAAATATGTTACCCAGTCACACATTTTTATACTGGGATGGTCTACACAACCGTTAGAGCAACAACATGGCAGAAGAATGAGATGTAAAATTTCGCACTACATAACACGTAGCTGACAATATTTCGACAAATGTCCCTAGGGTGCTGGCATCGTGGAATAATCAGAGATACGCTGCTAGCAACTCTGATAAAACTAATGTATATGGCAAGCAATAAACAATCAGTAAATGTTACAATTTTGGGATTACGTCAAAGAAGATTTATACGTTCGTAAACACGATACAGATGTAAATTTCAAGGAAATTCTTCGCCGATGATACTTGGATACTTATAACATAAGAAAATAAACACATAAAAACTGTTGTGCTACCGTTTGTGGAAAGGGAATAGTACGAATAAATTATGGAGAATGACATTCATAAATCGCTTTAGTTACATAATTGCACTTGTATGACACTCATGATTTTAAATATATATAGGGTGTTTGAAGAAAGTTGGCGTAACTTTATTTGGTGGTAGAAAACATGAAATCGGACAATTTCATTACAAAATACTTGGTTCAATTTGGGCAACCAGTTGGTCAAACCGTAGTAAACCGTGAATTGCCAAACATGTCACTTGTTTTGACCTGCCCGACTATTTTAGTATGCGAATGTATCTTGTGATCCGGTATTGGGATTCAAACTTCAACGGCTGAGGAATATGATTATGAAGCAGAGCAATATCGCCTTGAAGACTGGAGGTCTCGTCTCGACACTTATTCCTTGGGAACTGAAGCTAATAGTATAGACATGAAAAACGACCTGCGTATGGAAACCACTACTAAAAGCTCTCACTCAAAAAACCAGCTATAGACGACAGGGAAGACTGGACCTCTTTAGCAATTTTTCCCAGTATTTATGAAACGAATTTCAGCAAGGATGAATACTTAAGAGGATTATTGCCCCAAATTATTTCTACCGCCATAACTACGAGTATCCTCGTCTAACTTCAACGACGCAGAAAAAACAACACTCAACATACGGCGGTGAAGAGAGTGAGTTTTTATTCTTTATGGCTTTACGCCTCATCAACGTTGTGGTCATTAGATGCGGGATTGGACTAGGACAAAGAAAGGGAAGGAATTCGGCCGTGGCCTTTTGAAGGAAGCATCCCGGCATTCGGCTGGCGAGATTTGGGGAAACCATAGAAAACCCAAATCTGGATGCCCGGGAGGAATGCGAGGCCAGAGCAGTATGGAATGAGTTGTCAGCTGGTAGTGGCTTGAATACTGGCTCCACGTGTGGAGGGTTGCCGTTTCGAGTCCGTCCTAGGGCATGGGTGTTTGTGTTGTGCATCTTAGTGCGTCATTCGCTTGTATAATTAGAAAAAAAACATTTGGAAGTAAATAAATACTCAGGTTATTCATATACACTGACTGACAAAAAAATAAAAACAAGCCAGTCGAACTGAAACTTGTGTGTCGCTTCAATATTTGTCATGTATTGTGTATTTACAACGCCAAATTTTTTTTATGATTGTTAATAAATTTAATTTTGTCCCTTGTTTTTATTTTTGTTTCGCCCTCTGATACATGTCATGTAAGAAACCAATTAGTATCGTTCACCTATATGGCGTGATGATTCTGGGAAACCTACGCGGTCTGGCACCTAACCATATGTTCATTATGCTTGACCCAGTACCTTGAACACAGTAGATATCCTACAATTCCGATCACTATATGAGATGTGAAGTTATAGCTGATATTACTCTCCGTAAAAATAAGGTTCCTGATTTCTTGATGTATAATAGCAAATATGAATGGATTACGGTTAGCCAGTTATTAAGTAGATGCTTGTTGTGAATGATACAAATGGTGAATTCAGCTGATGTAACTACACAACAGGGAATCTTGAAACTCGTCGTAGCAAAAGGAAAAAGTGAAGGGATGGAAATAAATTGCAGCCGTGAAGTGAATCGAAGCGTAAAGATGGCTCTTATGAACGTCTTCAGGGAAGCGAATATGATCGAGTTCGGCGCCATTTCCACTCAAGCGACCCTCCGACAGCCTGAAAGAGGCATGCAGATCACACAGCAAACAATTTCGTATTTAATTAAATTCTGAACGCCTTTCGGGACTCAACTCCTACTTCGCTGGGGGTGGTTGTGTGCCTCCTGAGTGGAGTGTTTTCGAAGCGTAAATAACCTCTTCAACCACAATCTTATATTCATAATGGGAGGTAAAGAAAATTAATATCCAGTTATGTAGGTGGCTTATCCAACTAATGCACATTTAGTGGCCGAAACAACCTATATTTTTTTCTTATTCAACTTTGCGAACTGTATTGTCCATCTAACAGGAACACAGCATAACCGAAAAAAGATTAAACTGTTTTGAGGGTGGTAGTGTGCGTTGTGAATTAAGGTTGTTTAGCGCTTCACTGTTTTTTTTTGTTTCGATTTCATACGTCACAAGTTAGACGTACTAGAAACTATTTTACTTCTAGTACTAATATCAAAATACAAATAAATTTTAGGGCACATGCTATTAACGTTACTAATATTATTGTCTCATTTTTTCTCAAACTAGCTAAGGATTAAAAATAATCTTCATTTCGCCGTACTGGAGTAAACACAAATTCAACTCTAGTGTTCTACTGTCTAGTTAGAATCACCTCCTAATGAAAAAGAAACATCATATCTCCTCAACCAGAGGCACTCGATCGTATTCATCTTAAGATCAGCAATATACCTACTAACACAGTCTAGGTACTCATTTTAATTAATCAACTATTTGACCGACGAAATGACATCTTCGATCCATATCATATATACAGACAGTTTGTGATGACTCATGGCAGAGTAACCTTAGATTCGAGACAGCATTGGCCACAGTGCAAAATCCACACTCGGCAGGTTAATTTATCGAAGTCGACTGTTGTTTCCAATGTGGATTGAAATGAAGAACTTTAGTGTATTTTTACTATCATAATGTAAAATAAATATTTGTCACTTTACGTACATACAAAGGTGATCTCAAAATCCGTTGGTCTCGGTCGTAAAATGTGATTCTACGTTTGCATAGCAAAACGCTCTGTTTCATTAAAGCTACACTGTAAAATACTTGAGCCTTGTAAGTCTTATACACTAGTAATTATAAAAAAAGCAGTGTTGCCTTTAGTTAGAGGCAAAGTAGCTCTTTGCCTTGGAGAGCGTTAGTTTCATATTTTTTATTTACATTGCCAGCAACTTTAGACGTCACGAACTTTCCAGATCATCCATGCATAGATAACAGCTGTTTGCATTCCTGGGGGTGTTGTTTTTAATCGTAGAGTCACAGCTATTCTAATCTACGTTTATACATATATGATTTCAAAAACATGTTTTTTCTGATTAAATTAGTGTGAAAATTTCTTTATAATGATATACTCAACTAACCAGATTTCTTATTCGGAGTTCAAATACCACTTTAGGACGACAGATGGAATAAGATCTTAGTCGCTGCGAATCCTCTCTAGGCTTTATTTTTAAGCGACAGGAAGATCAAGTAGACGATAGGCTTTGAAAGATTACGTCGAATTGACGCAAGCGGAGGGCCCGAAAACTGTTTACGCAGGAAATATTTAATACAAAAGTATTTCTTCACATTTTTAAACGTGAAAATAGTTTCATTAAGGCTACACTGTAAACTACTTTAGCCTTGTATGTGTTAAACACTAAAAATTACATAAAAAGTGCAATGTTACCTTTAGTTAGAGGGAAGGCATCTGTTTACCTTGGAGAGGGTTAGTTAATTACTAACTGGTAGAATGGCTCGCAAAACAGAAGGCTTAATCAAGGAGGCAGCACGTCCGTATTAACGCCTCTCAAGTGCAAATTCCTCAAACCACCATTACCCTAAGCGAAAGCAAACACCGTATGATGAGCCCAGCACTTTGCGTCGTAACCAGCAGGGAAATTTGGCATAAAAATAGTTAGGGCAGATCAATTTGTTTGTTTGACTGCCAAGAAACCGAAAACGAGAAGCTGTTTCTTAACTATTAATCTATACGTGAAGGTAAAACTAACGGCATAAGGCAGAACTCTTTTTTTCAGATGGAGGAGTGTATTGAAACTAACTGCACATATTTAGATCTATGGGGAAAAACTACTTTTTTAATAAAAAAAAGGTGATGGCTGAGCGTTAACGGTTATGGGAGGAAACGTGTTTGAATCCCATTCTAATGTTACCCATGCATTCCGAAATAAATCCAGGCGAATGAAGGGGTGGTTCTTTCCGAAAGCCATAACCAAATTCCTTCGCGTTCCTTGCCTCCAATGACCTCGACGTCGACAACGCTTAAAACCTTAGCATAGCATGAAGTGTTTGACGGAGACGTTTGGAGGGCAGTTACCTATGACGCATTTTCACTCCAAACATACGTAGAGCTTTTGACACTACCGTATGTCACATAGACAGCCAACAGGAAGGCATGTTTCCATAGTCGTACCAGAGGTGACTCGATAACGTTCCTCATAAACTCGCTTCACTGTAACACGCGATTGTTAGGTGAAATAGCTCTGATATTATTCTCCTGTGGGACAACATCAACGTTGTTAGTTGGAAGGAAGGCCAAAATATTGAAACAATGGAAGCTGGTACGATGGGATGAGTGTACAATGGATCACTAAAGCGCAATTAAAGCGTTGGGTCGGCGCTGCGCGACATTAAGGCCAACATTCGGCTCATGATGAGGGCCACCGTGGTGCTTACTGTTGACATCAGTCACACACTTCCTGTCATCAAACGATCAAAACCAGTGGATGAGTTGAATGCTTGCCTCAAGGCGTCTCCACTAAAAACCTTAAAACAAACATGCGAGTTCGTCAGTTATGCGCAGAATTTGAACAGCAACTATTGCAATTGAACGACAGCAGATTTGCCGTAGTTCCATTAGCGCGACTCATTTCGTTTCGGTCGGACTTCTGCACTATACCGCCACAGCTGATAACTTGATCGACAAAATTTTCCAAAATACAAAAGAAAATATTAAGAATCGCCAATAGTTTTAGAATGGACTATTTCTTGCTCCCAAAAAAAGAGAGAGTGTCAACAAATCAACAATGTAACTGTAGAAGAGTTTCGATTATCTACAAAAACCTAAAACTCCATCGACACCGTGGTGAACGACCTCATGGAATTTTTCAATGCAGTGGAACCATCTGGAATGCCTCCAGACAACCTAACATTTATAAACTGCACACCAATGATTCTTCTGTGGAACATTGACCCACCGAAGTTGTACAGTGGGAGGAGAGTTGCAGTTAAAAGATTGGTGATAATACATGCTCTTCCTTTAGAAAACCAATGTGGATTTATGGAAGGAAGATCATATACGGGTAATATATTTTGCCTCAAACAGGTATCGGAGAAGATAATAGAATTTAACTTACATACTTATATTGTTAATGTGCATTATGAAAAGGAGTTCGATAAAGTAAACAGTTAGCAACGATGGAAAATAATGCCAAAGAATGGATATCAAAATCTTTTAACACAACTTATCCAGGATATGTATGATAGGACACAACTTTTATTAGGTCTGGGATATAAACTAACAGAAAAGATAAAAATTAACCAAGCAGTGCGACTAGGTTGTGGTCTCTCTCCAACAAACTTTAATATAAAATCAAACGTAACGGCATGGCCCGCGAAATATCCTATCAGAGTCAAAACAGTGATTGACTATCAACCAGTAGAGGAAGTCTCAAGCTTTACCTACCTCGGTTTTGAATTATTCTGTAATGAAGATCAGGAAGTGAGGAAGAAACTTCACTTATTTCAGCACATGTGTGGAACAATTCGACGATCACTGAAAGGTAAAGTCCGAGAGGACACCCAACTCAAATTTTATTAAACAGTTGTAGTATCGGCTCTGATGTATGGCAATGAAACGTGCGTAAATAAAATACAATACAAAAATAAAATTCATTCATCCGAAATGAACTTCATATATCAATAAAAGGAAATTCCCTCAATGATTGAGGGAGGAATGCAGAAATAAGGCAACAACTGAATATTTCCTCTCAAAATGATAGAAGCTCCCATAAAAGGAAGGAAGGAAAATATTAGATTTCCGATGTTTATCCTGCAGTACTATTTTTCAAGAAGAAGGGATATTTGTAGACCAATGAATCGAGATGGTTAGAAAATCGAGCTCAGAATAGGGTTGTGGCCTGTCCATGAAGAGGAAATAGGATTGTTAAAAACGTAATTGATACAACAATAATAATCATAAAAAGCTCATGGAGGGAACATGTTTATACCGCGTTTCCCCTTGATACCCGGCCCCAATGATTTGCCTTTTCAGTTTCATTTCCCAGTTCGGCTTGCATTCGCCATGGCTGATAATAAGGCTCAGGTCAGTCGCTCAATATGGTGGGCATAAACTACGATAATGGTTCAGTTAAATGCAGTATACTCAAGTTTTCGGAAGCTAACTTTGGATTTACGACCTATATTTAAAAACAGAAAATGTAACAGAACATTTTAAATTAAATTTAGCAGATATTATACTTGGACATCATCCAGCATGAAAAGCAAACATATCCATGCTCCAGGTCTGAATGAAAATAATACCACCACCCGAAGGACAACCACATAATCATCAAGGAACTCTTCCTCTCCTCCAAGGCAACAAAATTTTGCTACGAGTGGGGGGGGGGGGGGATTTTTTCATTATATTACGAAGAATGTATACGAAAAATCGATCAAACAGAATAAATTATGAAAAATTCCATATCCAACACGAGGGCAACGCCAGGTACCATAAGTGTTGTAGGTTTCACATCCAACCGTCAGCTGTTGACGTGAGGTTTCATTCAGGCTACTGTTATTCTAATGTTGTTTAGCACATTTGCACTTGAATATTTAGTCTCCAAACTCTTACTCGTTCAGCCGTCATTATTGGAATAAATAAGTAAATGGTGGCTCAGTTTTGGCAGGTAATTCATTGCGAAAATTAACCTGTTTCCATAGTTTGAATTAAATGTGTTCTGGATGTCAGATAAGGATTAAGATCACTTTGCTCCACTTTGTGGAGAGAGTTTGCTGCACACGTTTTCAAATGTTTTGCTGATGAAGCCAACTGATAAAACATCAGGTTCTTACGTCTTAGTGAAATGCGATAATACCCTTTAGCTAGGTGTCATCTGCGAGTGTTGCGATAAGACAACTAAAGTAGCAACATTGAGAAAGTGTTAAAAATCATGGAAGTAGCCTGAACCTAACCAAACCATAGAAATAGACTCTAGTGGTCATATTTTACTATTGGTTATACGTGGGAGGACGTGACCGGAGGGATCGGACAGCCTAAACTATACTCTAGTTCAAAACCAGAAGACTTTGTAGAGTTCAAGAATTGGATGGACTTCAGTAATTGGATGAAGAAATTTATTTTCTTTATGGGATTCTTTTAATCTTAATTGCTTACTTAATCTGAGATTTGAAAAGATTTTTCAGTTTGTAAAACGTAGTGAAATAATGGTGGAAGTTCGTAGATCGATGTTAACAGTAAAAGTTTTGTTTTATCGTAGCATTTTTTTAATATATATATATATTCTTCATTGCTTCTTCTACATACAAGTTGAATATTAACGGGGATATACTACAACCTTGTCTCACATCCTTTTTAACTGATACATGTCTCTCTTAATTCTCTACTTTTATTATAGCAACTTGATTCTTATATAGTTTATAGAGTATTCTTTTATTTCGATACTTTAGACCTGACTTTAAAATTTTGAACATCTTGTCCACCTAACATTATCAAAAGCTTTTTCTAAATCAACAAATGCTATAAAAGTATCTTTGTTATAAATGAAGCACGGATCAAGAAAAACAAAGATACTTTTATGGCATTTGTTGATTTAGAAAAAGCTTTTGATAATGTTAGGTTGGACAAGATGTTCAAAATTTTAAAGAAGTCAGGTTTAAAGTATCGAGATAGAAGAATACTCTATAAACTATATAAGAATCAAGTGGCTATAATAAAAGTAGAGAATTACGAGAGACATGCATCAGTTAAAAAGGGTGTGAGACAAGGTTGTAGTCTATCCCCGTTAATATTCAACTTGTATGTATAAGTAGCAATGAAGAAAGTCAAAGAAAAATTTCCATGTGGCATAAGTTTTCAGGGAGAAAAAATTCAGTATGTTACGATTTACTGATTACATTGTCTCGTTAGCAGACAGGGCTGAGGATATTGAGAAGTTACTGAATGGCATGAACAAAATACTGAAGGATGATTTTGGACTGAATATAAATCAAAGCAAGACAAAAGTGATGAAATGTAGCAGAAATGATACCAATACCTGTAGATTAAATATAAAAATAGGATGAGATGCAATAGGAGAAGTAAGTGAATTCTGTTACTTGGGAAGCAAAATTACAACCGATGGCCGAAGCAGGAATGATGTTAAAAGTAGAATAGCACTAGCAAAAAGAGCCTTCATGAAAAAGAGAAACCTTTTTGTTTCAAATATTGAACTAGGAATTAGAAAGAACTTTTTAAAACTCTTGTGTGGAGCACAGCACTTTACGGTAGCGAAACATGGACTTTAGGAAATAAGAAAATTGAAGCATTCGAAATGTGGTGCTACAAAAGAATTCTGAAAATTAAGTGGACAGACAAAGTAAGAAATGAACGAGTTTTGGAAATGATGGGTGAGAAAAGAAGTTTGTGGAAGAATCTTACAGAAAGAAGAGACAGGCTGGTAGGTCATATTTTGAGACATGCTGGATTGGTTAATTTGCTGGTGGAGGGAACAGTCGAAGGTAAGAACTGTAGAGGAAGACAGATATTAGAATATATGAAGCAGATAATTGAGGACGTGGGTTGTAAGGGGTATGTAGAAATGAAGAGTTTAGCACAGGATAGGAAGGGATGGAGGATTGCATCAAACCAGTCGAAAGACTAACGACAGCAAATATATATATATATATATATATATATTAGTTTCATACATTGCTCTTGGCTCACTTTCACATTGTACCTGGTTATAATGCACCAGCCATGTTTTTTCATGCAGAATCAAGGTATTTCTCAATGTGGAGCAAAGTCTGCAGCACATGTGGCTCCATTTAAAAATATAAAATAAAATACCAGAAACATAAAAATAAACTCTAGTGGTAATATTCTACTTTTGAGTAGCCTTTTGAATTCACATGATAAAATCTCCATCTTTTTATTAACACTAACAGCCGGAAAAAAGTCGTTTTGTGAAAACTCTCAAACATTTTGTGCAAAATAATTCCCGCTTACATCGATCTTCTAACATTTTCTATTCAACAAGCTCTAAACCAGAGTTTTATCTCCAATCGAGTTTTTTGACTACATGAAGTACACCAGAAACCACTTTGATATTGTTTCAATTTTTAATATATACAGCAATGCTGTGAGTAATCTCTCGGGGTGACAGATTAATTGATACAGAGGTCCTATTTTTTTGTAGGCTTCAGCAGTGGAGAATGTACGGCAGCCTGGATGTTCTGGCTTAGAATTTTCCAACTATCGTTGTCATTCCTAAGCTCTGGGTATCCCGTAATGGCAAGAAAACTAAACATCGTATTTATTCCTGGCTGTTCAAGAGTAACTTTGCTTCACTCACAACTGAATATAATGTAGGAACAGGTAGTTATTCCTTAACTGATTACAGAAGAGAGATCTCTGATAAGTCATCCAAGAAAGAAAGTTATTTTTCAAATTTCAAACTTACGAATAGTGTCCTAGCTGCAATGCTTCTGTTCGTTGACGGATCTCGTTTAAAAAAAAAAAAAATCGTTGAATTCTGCATTTAATGTTTTCCTACTTTACCAATATTACTTGTTCATTTGTTGTTTTATCCCTCAGGTCGTTTCATTTATTCTGTTTACATGATTCATGTTAGTCTGTGTGAATAAATCAATGTGTGCTCTGTATATAACTTAGTTACAATGTATAAACATTAAACATGATGGTGTTTTGCTGTGACAGAACCAACGATTCCAAGACAGAAATGTAGGTAGATAGTGTCACTGTTTGTGAAAGCGCGTGATTAGAATATCGATTGAAGTGTGTCCTATGGAATACTCTGTTACAGTAACTCGGTTAACCAACACGGGATGTGAAATGAAATACTCGATTGCTAAAACGTCAATAAGACAACCTAAAAATTGTTAGGGGTCTCCAGGTTAGTAAAGCAATAGAGATCGTAACTCAGTAACCACTTCATTGTGAAACTGAAAGATGTTAAGTGAGAGCATGTCAAATAACTGCCAATATTACTGAAATGCAGTGGACTTTCAGAAGGAGAGCCTGGACAGCGGATATTTGGAGGAAATGAAATATTTCGCATACCGGTTATAAACTGCCACATGCCTCGGTTCGTGTAGCGATTCGTTCTTTTGAAGATAGAGGAAGAGCTCTTCAGGCGGGTGACCTAAAAAAAAAAAGGCTAGCTCTCTGTGACGCAGATATTGGAAATCTAGTTATCCAAGGATATGGGAACATTCTGTGATGTAATAAATAACGGCGTCTGTTTGATATGCGCTATCACCGAAATACGTTGAGAAACATGTTTCCATGGAATCGTGTTTTCGCTGACGCGAAGACGTGTCAAATTTTTCAAGTTGTCTGAACCAATCAATGTACCGGTGTCTCATTTTTTTTTTCCTTCGCAATTTCGAATCGATGCTTTACATATCCTACTTCAACGAACAATTTACGCTGGTTGAAATATTAGCTGCCAAGTCTTCTTACGTTTCTTTTTCTCGCTCTCCTTTAAGCTTGTCTATTGGATATACGAACGAATAGTGAAAAATTGTATCGAGATTCCAAATAAATAGATTGATACCTAAAATAAAAGATCCAAACATCAGTAGCATTTCCCAGTAATTATTAAAGTCAGATTTTGATAGTTCTTAATCACGACGTTTTGACGATAACTTTAGTTTCTACAAAAAGAATGAAAGCAAAATATTTTTTGGTATAAATCGTTTTATTGTTTCCCAAATATTCAAGTTAAATTTTTATTCACTTCTGCATGCGTCTGATTCAATTTAAATATTTTTTACACTCCGATTTTGGTAAGCAAAAAACATGGTTTTGGAAGAATTCAGCAGTTCATTCAGGTGATGAAAATAGCCTACCATGCATTTTTTATTTGGAATTAGGGATAAAACGAAGTCTTTGTGCTATAAATCAGGTGAATACGTGCCATGAGACATTAATTCCATGTTTTTTTTTCAGTCATATTAACAATTGTTTCACATACCGTGTGAGAGATGGCATTGTTATGATGAAGAATTATGCGACGTTTCGGTTCTTTTTCCTTATTGCATCGATTATTTCATGCAAACAAATTGTCGTGTACCATTCAACATTAACTGTTCTTCGATTTTCTAAAGCAATGGTCTCGATATGTCCAATATAACTAAAGAAACAGGATACCACTTTTCTTGGAAGTGCTTCACCAACGAACCACTTTTGTTGGATCGCAACAGTTGATTGTTGTTTGTTTCCGGTTCGTACGAATATATCCAAGTTTCGTCTCCTGTTATGATCCGATTGTGATATACCTCTTTCATTAGTGAAATCGACCAGAACAAAGAAAATATTATTTAAATAGTAAACTATTTTCTGAGGTAGTTCGTTCATATCACTCAAGTTCAGTACTAGTGTTTTACGCCAATTTTAAATAAGTACTCCCAGTTGAAAAGTAAAGTGAAATGCGACTTTCAGCATCGTTCCATTTTTACTTCACAGGCGTATCCAACCCGAAACAAAACTTTCCCGGCATGCTCACAGATGAATACTATTTAGTGAACCGCTCTAAATCAGTATAATTATCTAGAAGAAACCGTGGAATTACCTAACACATATTGTTGCGAAAAAACATTTTTCTTTCTTCTCGATGATTTATAGAAATTAAGTTTTCTGTTGGCGTTGTAAATATTGATGGTTATTATATCGAAATGGTTGGTTAATAACGAGAAAGGTTATTAGTTTAATTTATATCTTGATAAGTAAACTTAAACTTTGTTCGGTGCATTATTTATTGCTGATGTTGCTATATACTCGAAAACCCATATGCTAGGGTAACTAAATAAGTAAAATTTATTGCTTGAGCGTTACAAATCTGTGCAGATACGACAATAGCGAGAAGAGCTGCAACAAACAAAGTATTACGGGGTACAACTAAGATACGGCAAAAGAACTGAACTTTAGATGAGATTTCTTTTTTTCTGTATTATTCGCCTTTATTGATAAGGCAGAGCAGAAGCATATTAAATAAGCTAGGGACTCGTAAAACTAGGTGACTACAACATTTTACTTTTTAGCGAAGACACGTAAGATCACAATCTAAAAGCTGTGCACTTTAGTACATCTTGACAGCTGTCAGTTGACGAAAGTAAGAATTTTTTGATTAATGATGCAACGAATAAATATGCTATATGATCTCCGAAAGAACAAGAGTGAATTTTCGGTTAGCAAGTCACGTCTTAGCTGTGTTTAAGAAAGAGTAAGTTTTGTAAGCAGATAGGAAATGGAAACCAATGTTATAACACGGAGTTTGTAAGTCTCATATTCCTGAAGCCTGAACGGTGGTCACTTGGCGGAAATGAGGATTTAAAACAGCGCAATTAACTTTCGTAAGGTGATATGTCCTATGAATACATAGGTAGCGCTTTCAGGCGGGTGACAACGTCAGCTTTTAACGTTACGGGAGTTCATTTAGGAATTTAATGGTGGGTTTTTGGGATAAATTTTGGTATCTTAGAGTGTGTCGAGAGGTGTGAGGGGATAAAAATGTCAGTCTCAAATACTCTTAATTCTAAGTGATATCTTCCATTCTGTTCAAATAATTGAAAGCTAACATAATTTCTTTCCCAAAACATATGATCTTCGGGAGACTTAGCTAAATTAACTTTTAACAGTAGGGTCGAAATACAATTAAATGACAGTGCTGGGTCTAAGGGCGTTCTTTTTTTTTAAGTAATGTCTGAAGGGGCGGCAATCTCAAAGTTTCTGCCCCGTCTCCGAAAACTCGTAAAGAAAACTAGCTTTGATGATTAATAGTTTTGATTGATTAAACTAAGTAATAACTATTTTAAATATGCAGGAACAACATAATTTAGTCATAACAGATTTTACCAGGAATATTGGAACTTGTCATTTTGTTTTGTACGAAGTAGTAGAAATGTAACAGATCACGGGATTGAATTTTGTAACATAAGTTAGAGTGAAACCAATGTTACGAACAAAAAAAAAAAAAAAAAAAAAAGATTTTACCTTAAGTGCGACCGTGACGAATATCTGCCGGTGTTATAGATTTCAGTGAAAAAAAAAAAATGATAGCCTGAACGGTGGTCACTTGGCGGAAATGAGGATTTACAGCTGAGCCATTAACTTCCGTGAGCCAACACGTTCTTTTGAATACATAGGTAAGCGCTTTCAGGCGGGTGACAACGGCAGCTTTTAACTTTACGGGAGTTCATTTAGGGATCTAATGGAGGGTTTTTGGGCCAAATTTTGGTGTTTTAGAGTGTGTTTACGAGAGGCGTGAGGGGAGAAATGTTGCATAATGTACAACTGGCTCCTTGTGGAGGCGTCCGCCGAATTGCACCATATCCCGAAGGTCATGTGGGTCAATAAGTAGTAGTCACAGCAAGGTCGCCGAATATGAGTGGATGCGTATTTTCCGCCCCCAGGAGATGACGGAATTGTGAAACCTGCAGTCTTCAGCTGGAGTGAAGCATTATTTGTCTAGATTGGTAGCTGAAGACACATCACCGTTTGAAGGGGAGTAAGTGAATTTGGCCGAGTGCTGTATCCAGTGTCGGAAGTCTCTGAGAAGGTTTAGTAAGAGTTCATCAAATTGTCTGTAGACCCATAGATAAACTTCACAGTGTTTTGGTTTTGAAAGGGTGGTGTTGTGTAAGTCCATGGAAAATCCTGAAGTATTTAGAGACGACTCAGCCAGCTATTTTTATATTAAATTTGGTTTATTTTCACTGCCGGCAAAATAGATTTGCGTGGAGGAGATTTTTTCAGTTAAGTGTGAGCGTGCCGAGTTCTGCAATCGGCTATCATGGTTTCGAGGGTACAAGTAGAGGAACTGGAATTAATGTAAATAAATTTGAAGGTAACATTTTGATTTGTCAGCGTTTACGTAACATACAGAAAATAATTTTTTGGGACCTTACACATGAGAAAAGTAACTAATAAAAAATTTCAAATGTGGTGTTAATTATTGGAACTTTGTGCGGCGTTAGTCTTCTAATAATTTATTTTTCAATTTAAATATCGTCCAGTGACTTGTGTGAAGAAAAAGGACAGTTTGAAATATAAATTTCAGAATGTAATAATCAAATTTGTTTTATGCCGGTAGCTAAAAAAAAAGACCTTTCCTATTTCTGTGTCGTTGTTTTGAATCGCAGGAAGCTTAAGTTCTTTCTGAAATTTGGGGTACATCGCAGCCGCCAATTGTATTTAACATTAACTGCTCCTTAGAATACACCACTGTCTGCAAGTATTTAAATGCGTCTTGCAGATTTGAGGGAGTGGGCTATTATGACGCAATTGTCGTAATGGGAATAGTGTTAACAAACTGTTTGATGCGTATAATCGCTGAAATTCGCTGAGAAACGCGTTTATTGGGGAACGGAGTTCATGGGCGACTAGGTCAGGTGGTCTGTACCAATCAACGACACGATTTGTGCGGGTGGTAACAATTTTTTACTTCGTGTTACATGTTTGCCTATTGGAGGATTGATATTACACGAGTATGGGGGGGGGGGGGGGGACTGACCAAATTAACCCTTTACCAAAGGAAGTTGCGCTAGTAGCTAAAGTGGCCGTTCGGTAGTATGCCACCTGAAGGTTTAAGGCTCCATCTTGATCTGCGAGATGTATTTGAAAGTGCAATCCTTCTTATAGCAGCTGGACGAGATACCTTCAATGCCAGTGTTGTCCTGCTTGGGAACAGAACAACTTCGATAGCGGCAGCAGAGTATTTTCGGTCTGCACTGCGTGATAGTGATTAGGTACTACACATGCGTCCGTCTCCAGCCATAGCAGCTGGATTTCCACTCAGCTCATCAACATTTACGACTTGCTAAAAGATGACTGTCCACAACAACCAGCCTGCAAGCGACCATGCTGAATGAGAATCAATACTACTTATGTTCTACACTAAAATTTCCAAGACACAGTTCTGTTAGCTTTCCTTTAAAATAATTAAATCAATGCTTCAATGTTTTCAGCATGTAATGAAATTATTTGAGATGGGTTATATTATTTCATATATTCATTCAATGTTAATCATATTCTATTAATTAATAAATTCAGTCGTGCTAATCGGACGGTACCTTTCAATTCAATATATTAAATAATGCAGATCTAATTGATAAAACTATCAAGCATTTTCTTTAATATTTGAGCATTTAGTTATTAAATTAATATTATTTTATGACTATACACTTCTTCGACGTAATAAGAGGCGCGGCAGGTTTGTGTTAAGGAATGAGAATGTGTTAAGCTGTCGCCTATTGAAAGAAGGCACCTCGATTAATTTCGTGAAACAACAGAAAACCGAAATCTTCATTCCCGGATGTTGATTTAAATTCACATCTTCCTGAATGCGAGACCTGAAATGTAAGTTCACTCAACTGGGTGGGTAAAAAATCAAGCTAAAACCAAAGTATGTGAAGGAAATCTTGGTGGTCCCCTTATTCGGAATCCGTGCTGTAGTCGCTCAACACACGATAACTAAACTCTATCGCCAGTTCATTGAGACCACACCACATGTATATGATTTGGTCGTTCATTGATTCTAGAAGATTCGCATTCGGGAGGACGCGGGTTCGAACCCCATCCGGGCATCTAGATTTTGGTTTTCCATGGTTTCCCCAAATCACTCCAGGCGAATGCCGGGATGCTAACTCCAAAAAGGCCATGGCCGAATTCCTTCCCGTTCCTTGTCCCCAGTCCCATTCCGCCTCTAATGACCTTAGCCGTCGATGAGGCGTAAAGCCCAAATAATAATAATAAAAAAAAGATTCTAGAAGAACAGATTTCATTCAGAGGAAAAAACAGAAGTTCATAGCTCTCTCGAGCTCTCTCGATCAGTATGACGTAACGCCAAATATTATTAGGAAGACTGTGATTTGTGATAGGTTTTGTTTGCCCAACCCAAACAAAACGTTAACAACGAACTTTACTGCAATTATTCTCTCTCTCTCTCTCTCTCTGTTTCTAAAGCACATATTATTCTTCTTTTTACCATTATTTCTCAGCATTTTTGGCTCGGCTGCCTTTGATGAGTTCTTACTCATCATTGGCATTTTAAAATTTGCAGATCTAATTTTAAGACCACATACTCCTGCTGACGACAAGCATTTCATACCTACCACCAGGTCGTACTACGTACTAATGGAGGAAGTGAAGTGTTGCCATCTGTCTGCGAAATTTGTAACTATGTTCAGTGTGTGGTAAGTGTGTTTTGTTTGTGCAATGTGTAGTTTATGCGGTGGAGACTGGGGACCTTTCCGGCATTCGCCTTGATGGCCACGTAGCTCCATTTTGGCCTCCTGTGAAACCCCCCTCCCCCCACGTAGCTCGACGTGGCTTTTGCGTCTACAACCCCCCCCCCCCCACGTAGCACGTAGCTTTTTTGCCTATTGATTCCAGAAAAGATTTTTTACCGTTTTCTCTTCTCAGCCTATTGTAAATTACATATGGCCATAATTATTAAATGAAGGAAATGAATTTCACGTGCTGTTGTGTGTTCTGTACCTCATTTTAACAGTGAAAAATAATATGTATGGAAAGCTGCGTGTCCTGGTTCGGACCCCCCTCCCCCCCTTAGACTGAGCCACGTAGTTTATGCACGCTCCCTAAACAGCAGTCAGCACGGCCGGTATGCGACGTCCTGGCCCCATTCTACCGCCCTGATCCAGTGCACTCAGCTACTCTGTAACGCACATAGATCGTTCAAATTCCTGCTAAGACTTGGTGGTAGTTGTCTACAAATTGACTACCGTAATGCATATCTTTGTTATTCTGAACATTTACATCATGCATACATTAAAATGTATTTTCTGTATTTCTTTGTAATGCTTAGAACAAGAGCTTTCGGAAAACATTAAACCAACCATTCAATGTGAATCAATCTTTTGCTGCTCTATTTTTCTAACTATGATCTTTAATTATTTAATGTTAGAAAAATATAAATACACTGTTAAGAAATTGTTTATAAGCTTTTCATGAAATTATGTTATCAGAGTATTTTGTGGATATAAATGAGAACGGAAAGGAGCTAATTGTATTCACAGGAATAAGTATTAGTTAGCCTAATGTTTCTAACATCTTAATAAGTTCGGTTTTAAAGCTAGCTGAAAGGCTCGTATATATTTTAATTCATCATTAGTAACCATTGCCTGCACCAGTAAAATAATACTTCACTGAGAAGGATTGAAATAAGAATGGCTGATGCAGGTGACCGAAATATTACCCGAATTTACAATACCGATATTCTGCTTTAGATACAACGGCTTCTCCTTATGACACAGATAAATAGGGGGAAAAAGTTATTACATCATGCCATTAAATACCTTCAACTTTCGTCCTGAGGGTATCCTAAATTATTAATTCAAACTCCAAGTTATAAAACCAGAACCCAGATTTCCGTTTCAAGTTTATTGAATCTATTTATCGACTTTCTCAATTTGCCTACGGGCTCGAGATTGCCGTCAGCACGCGAAATTGCTGCGGTATGATTTGAATGTTTATTAATTTTCTTGAGATGTCCCGAAGCTGCCTTGTTTAGTTCGGTGAGTCTGCATTTGCATTTGCATTTCATTTTCTACTTCAGCCATGAGGAATTCACGTGTGGGCTGAACTGACTTCAATAAAGTTATGTAACATTTTTGGATCGAAGTTGTGTAGGTTTGCTATTATTTGGATGAGAAACCATTAACCTCCATCCTTCGGTGTCTCAACTATTACAGATTGAGGTTGAAGGCTTCTCCTACGGTCGGATTAATGAGAGTGTGGAAAATACGTTACATTAAAGATTTAAGAGTATCATGTAAAAATGTAATTGCGTTTGATTGGCTTCATGTTTGGTAAAGTAATCTCACTATCATTTAAACGTGGGGAACTGTTCATGGAAGAACCGCCATGAAGAAACTATGATTTGAATAGTGCACTATAAGAAATCAGAATAAGGTTGAATGATTAATGAATTTGTTAACTGAGATTAACCAACTTCAGGTTATAATTCTGGTCCATATAAAAAAAGTAATAAATAAAAATCTAATGCACATGCACTTAGTTGCAGTAAATAGCTAAATAGTAAACTTTGAACAGTATAGTGACCGATTAATGCAGATAAACTTGGACTGTACATACATTTGTGAAAGTAAAATTCAAAATAAGATAAGAGCATAACAGACATCCGTGAGGAAATAGAAGGTATAGTTAATAATGCAAGCAGCATCAAAAATCTGATAGGTGCCTGTTGTGGGGATCAGGAGAATGAAACTAAAGAAATAACTCTTGGTACAAGAATTTATTTTAGCAGCAAATATGGTTGTGAAGTTTTTTTTTAAAAAATAAAAATGTGTAGACTGAGTACATTAAACATTCCACCTAAGAACATAAACGCATAACAAATTGGTGGAAATATTAACAGAATACGGAGAGATATTAACATTATTTGTGAGATCCAAAGTAATTTAGCTTACTAATATTTTTTTGATATCAGCTTTAGTTGTAACCCATAAATATTGATAGATCCATATATTCATTATATAGCCTAAATTATTAGTATTCTGGTAAGTAAAATTTGTGGTAAGAATACACAGGTTGAAGAATAAACAAATAATAGAAAAAGTGTGAAGGAATAAATGGATACATCCAACTTTAGAATGTTCGTAATTATATTAAAGTAGGAATGAAGATATTTTAGGAATGTAATAAACATGAAATATTACAAATCTAGTAAATTGGGGGTACTATAGCAGGAGTATAGAAAAAATAACCATAGACCTAGGAAAGGCGATAGAAAATAATTGTGTTGTCAGCAAAGGTGCAAGAGGTAGAAAATAATAATAAAATAGTTTACAACAACTTGTCGTGAAATAGATGTTGAGATTTGTGGTATACTGTAATAGATTGAAAAACGAATTTGAATACTAAAAAAATAAGTATTAATTGATTTAATTTCAATAGGACTAGTAAGCTCAAAAAGATATCCGTTAATTAGAAAATTACTGGAAATAATGTGGAATGAAAAAATTGGCCAAGATATGGCATAGATATCGAAGGAACAATTTAATTAAAAAAATATTGTTCCCACTAAAAAAATTATGGAAAAATCTAAGATCTTATTTTATTTCTTCGGGGAGGAGCTAGAAATGGCTGGGAAAACATATATTCTCGTTTTATTATATTTTAGGATAATGGATGATAAGAAATCAGACCACTATGTTCTGAGCTATCCACGAAACAATAACTAAAAATAAATTTTCCTATGAAATACACTAAGATTTTTTATTTTCAGATTTCAAAAATAGCCGTGCGTTGTCTTGTGTGCTGGTGGAATAGCTGAATAGCATTCTGTGTATAACAATGAACATCGTTCTTATCTTACACATTAAATTTGTCACTATAACTATCTGCGCCTCACATGAAGAGTGCAGCGATTACAGTGGTACTACTACCAACTTAAAAATTCTTGAACTCTTTCGTCACATCATGATTTTAAACAAAAAAGAATGTAATTAATGAATCAGAAATATAATAAGTATAAAGGTGATTGTTAAAAATATGAGAAAAAGATGAATGATATGGACAGAGAGCTGTAGAACAGGTAATATTTTTTAAATGTAGTAATTTCTCCAGTCACCTTCATATAGTGTGTGATGTTATTTCATAAATGAGCCATAGTAAGCAATTGCCAGCTATTTCGAGTTACTATGCGAAATGTTAATAGTATTTTAGGTTATGAACAAGAAGTAGGAATACGGAAAGGACATTAAAAGACATCAGTTTCTTTTATAAAATGGTTAGGATTTTTTTTATCATAATAGCAGAGCATAAGTAGATGAAAAATTCAATAATACATTGTGAAGTGTTTGCACGACACCTAAAACTCGTATCGGCTGTAGTTCTTGATTATTTCATCCGACAAAAACAATTCTTATCAAAATATGCCCAAGTCTCGAGGCCATTTACTGATAAAAAGATATGAGCCAAGTCTGCACTATACACTTCGCTTTCTGAATCAGAATGTTTTCTGTCAGGTGTTACGGATCATTGATTTAAAAGGAAAAAATATGTGAATGGGTCATTGTGCATGTAATAATTTTTACTAAAATGTAAGAAATGATTTACTGTAAACACTTTTAGTGCTGATGACGTTTAGAGATGTCATACCTAAACTCTACCTCAGAGCTGATGAAGTTTTTAGACATCCATTACAAGTCGGCATTAAATTTTTCAGCACTAGGGCTGTGTAAATAAATATAACTTGAGCAGTAGAAAGGATAATACTTGTAAACCCCGAAAAAGGTGATAGGGAAATGTTGGCATTTGTGTATTTGTAAAACTGATAATGTAACATAATTAAGATATTTGTAAAGTTAGAAGTTTTGCTATCTTTTTTTTACTAAATACTGCAAGTATATGTCAATATATATAATATATATAAAAACACCACGAAAAACCATTCTGTTTCAAAATGTGAAGTGAATGCATTTATACAATGTATGCTCAGAACTAGTTATATCCGTTTTACCAGTGAATAGCCACGTAACTTTACTCTCAGTTTACAAGAATTGTATTTGTGAGTTTTTTTTCATAGTTTGATAGCATACTTTGAATCGTCTTTCTTTGCTGGCTCTAATTTTTGCACATTGGGAACTGTTTCCCAATATTCCTCTGGACTGGATGCTTCCCTCAACATTTCGAATGCTCATTTCAAACTATTCGTTCTGGGCGAGCGATGCTGGATGGCCTGTATTACTGCCATCTTCTCAGTAGAAGTTGTATCAATAACTTCCAAACTAAGCATAATTTAATCAAAATTTAATTTGTTAGTTAACCTTATTGATCTCAATGCATAACAGAAATTTGAGGAATGTGGTGTCATTCAAACTAAAGATATTAAGGCAAAAAATGGCCTGAAATGGCGAAAAGTTTAGGCATTTCCATAGTTTAAACTATTTGGAAGGTATACTGGCATACGCCGAGCTGTATTCATGATTTAACGTGTTGCCTTAAACCTATACTTTTGATTTATTTGTTGCAAAGTTATTACCTATTATTAATTACTTTAATTTAATTTCCATGGAACTAATGCTCTGATGGAAATTTCCTTATCGGTCTACCTCAATATTTCATCAATTTTTCTCTTAAATTCTTTCACTGATTCGGATAAATTTTTCAACGTTACCTTTCGTAACTTACTCACTCACCTACGAAAGAAAATTTCTGCGCTCCTTTATTTGTAAAATGAAGCTATTGTTTGTGGTCACGGTCTTATTACTTTATACTTTTTTTTATCCAACATACAGACAGAGATTATCCCTTATTTATGTCTTATATACATTTCGAGCACTCTCTTCATACGCCTGCTATCTTCAGTGACTCGTATTGGCCTGCCTGGAGCCTATAATTTTAGGCAGATCGGCTTTGTTTTAACATGGATGGGTGGCTTCTTTACAGCCACATGTTCATGTACAATGTTATATAGTGTTTTATTTTTTATATTGTTATAATTCTGGTCTCGTTGACCATTATAAAGCAAACGAGACGTGAAATGTTTTTAATTCCTTTTAAACCTGGTTGGCCCTTTTACAGCCAACCAGTCATTGTAAAATTGTTGATCCCAGTGGCCCCTTTACAGCCACGAGTTTATTGACTTACTTTGTTCTGCTATCTGTGTGGCCAAACCCCGTACAGTCAGCCATTCAGATGGTAGAATTGTCTAATCTATTAAATAACGTTCCTGCACCCGTTGTTTGTTAGGGCTCTAATGACCTCGCCGTCGACGCTCCCGAAAACACCACCACCACCACCAACAGCAACAGCAGCAGCAGCAACAACAACATTCAATGTCTCTGAACTAACTATGACAGTGTACTGAGATTTGATTGGGTTAATTCTGAGTATTATCTTTATCGTACAATCTAAAATAGATTGCTCAGTAGCAATCAGTATTGATATGGACCACACCGGGGTAAAGCTGCATCCGTCAGCTTGGAGTGAAGCCTGACATTAGATCTGCCATTAACGTACACAGGAAGCGGAAGTGATCCTAGGATATAGTATTTAAGATGATCCTGATCTTTCCAAATTATCCATACTTCAACGTTGTCGGTTTTTTGCTCTATATTTGATAGTGGGACAGACTTTTCTAATATCAGGAATTGTCATTGGTCTGTGGTGACATAATGCCCTTACGACTGCAGGAATTGTAACGCACGTGTGTGTGTGTGTTTTTTTTTTTTTAATCTAAACTTCGGAATTGAAAAGTTTATTCGTATTACCCGCTTATTATATCTGTCGTAAGATTAAACATTTATTTCAATTTAAAAGTAATCTAAACTATTCGTAATAAGCCCGTCCTATAGCACGACTTTTCATGATAACAGTTACAAAAAATTTGACGTCTTTTTTTTTTAGTTTGGTTGAGGTTGGTAATGTGCTTAATATAACGTGGTGTTCGTTTCCTTGTTTTGCATCTTGTCTTCTTGTAGGTATGATTTCATCGTACTGTGTTGTAATTTTCTGATAATACTGGTATTGATTTTTGTCTGTTTAGCTCGTGTCAAAATACTATTTCCTTGTGCGTTTGGTATCATTTGAAATAAATTCTGTAATAAATCACAATCAATATGGATTTTTAACGGGAAAGTCTACAGTCGTAAATCGGTCTGTACAAATAATCTGTGATAGCGTAAAGAAGTATGTGGTCGGCATCCATGTCCCAGTCTGTTTGCGCAGATAATAGAGATACATTGTCTAAACTGGACATTTCACTGTTTTAATGTATATTGTAGGTATAGAAATGCATCCCTCTGATGCCAGAAAAAAATTCAGCTAAAAAGACCCTGTTCTAAGGGTGTCCGCAAGGTTTGGTTTGCAGTCCAGTAGGGGGTAACGTTACAGGAGACCTAAGAAAATTAAGGAAATCGAATGTAGGAGAAACTTCTGCTTATACGGGAGGGGCCGTCCTCTGAGTGATTGCTGAGGTCTTCTTTGTATTGCAGGAGGTCAATGCATTACGGCCTGGGCGGCTCACAACACGGCCGGCTCAAAAGGAGTCTACCTTCAAAGCACAGCCGACAGTGTGATTTAATGGACGCAGCTGGAATATTAAACTGATATTGACAACGGTAATATTGGTAATAGTAGTAGCAGTGCAAATAGCATTGATCGAGATACTTGGTTGATACAGAATTGAAATTAGATATCTTGGAGTACTGATTAACGGTAGTAGCAGTATCGGTAGTAGCAACAGTAGTAACAGAACTAATAGTTTCGACACACGTGTTTACTTACTACACGATCCATATAAAAGTAAGATCGAAGTTTTTCACGGCGATTTGTTTAATTAAACTCTTCTTGGGCTTCCTGTCGCGTAAAGATGTCACACTTGTGGGACGATTTGCAGGTGTCTATCTCAGCCCTCATTTTGTACCAAATGTCAATGATTAATAATGATTGTTAATGATTGACATCTTTATGTGGCTGGAAGCCCAAGAAGAGTTTATTCATATAAAAATAGTTATCGTAAAATAATGTATTAGAAATATTCTTCATTAATTGTCTATGCATTATGCATACACAATAATGGAAGTAAAAGTTCTGATTAGTAGCTAAGTGATAAGAAAATGAAAATTATTAACTAAATAATGCCAGATGATATTATTGGCCCAGCAAATAAGTACAGTGCTAACATGACCTTATAAGATCGTGATACTTACACACACTTACTAATGTTCTTAAAATTGCCGTTCCATCTTAGAGGGCAAATCGGATGAAACGAAAATATTAGCTAATTGAATGGCCATGGTAGTTTGGTTTTCCTTTCTATTGTTCCACTTTGAATCAATGTGCTTAGACGAGGTTATTTATCCACTCTTACTCCTAATGATGTCCGTTTCTATTCCCAATTACACCAAGGAAGAAACATACATATAGAGAACAGGTTATTTCCCTGTTTCCCCTGCACTCTGTTATTATTGGATCATAGGAGCAGTTGTTTAGTATATTTCGCAATGACTTTGGATGACAACAGTTTTCATAGATTTTTTATGATTCCAGTAGTTTTTATACACTGATCTCATCTGGAGAGTTGTTACCGCTGTGGCCTGCACCTGCCTCAGCATGATCATTCGTTCCCATGTTCGGCCATTCAAATTAGGGTTACTCGTGGTTTCCCAAAGTCAACTCACCTGAATGTTGGGATGATTGTTTGATAAAACACGCAGCCAATATCCTTCCCGTTTGTCGTCGTCAAATATCGATCAGGCTCTAATAATCTCGTCCCACTCGAGGTCAAGAAATAAAAACATTTGTGTGAATAAGAATTTATGGTAGATTTAAAATTTAATTTTCCAGTTGTAAATGCTAAGACGGAAACGTTATACTAATAGTGTAAATACGAAATGAGAATGTGCCTGTTATGAATGTGTGGGGGAGCGGTAACGCTCTGGCCTCGCATTCCGGAGGACGCGGGCTGGAATCCCCATCCGGCCATCCAAATTTGGATGTCCCATGGTTTCGCCAAATTACTCTAGGCGAATGCCAGAATGGTTCCTTCAAAAGGCTATAGCCGAAATCCTCCCCCTTTCTTGCCCCTGTCCTTTCCGCCTATAATGACCTCGACGTCGACGAAGTGTAAAGCCATAAGCAAAAAAAAAAGGTAAATAAGTGGCCACCAATATCAGAGAGGTTAAATAAATCAAACATTCAACGAAATAACATTTCGTGACCCTCGAAAAAAATGAAACGGGTATGCCATAGTGCTTATAAAAGATTTAATAAAGTACACTGAAGAGCCAGAGAAACTGGTATAAGCATGAGTATGCAAACACAGAGATATGTAAACACTCAGAGTACGGCGCTACGGTCGGCAAAGCCTATATAAGACAACAGGTATCTAGCGCAGGCGTTACATCGGTTACTGCTGCTACAATGGCAGCTTATCACGATTGAAGTGAGTTTGAACGTGGTGTTATATTCGGCGCACGAGAGATGGGATACAGCATATCCGAGTTAGTGATTTTCCCGTACGACCATTTCTCAAGTGAACCTTGAATATCGGGAATCCGGTAAAATATCAAATCTTCGACATCGCACCGGCCGGAAAAAGATCCTGCAAGAACGGGACCAACGAAGACTGAAGAGAATCGTTCAACGTGGCAGAAGTGCAACCCTTCCGCAAATTGCTGCGGATTTCAATGCTGGGACATCAACAGTTGTCAGCGTGCGAACCATTCAACGAAACATCATCGATATGTGCTTTCGGAGCCGAAGGTCCACTCGTATATCCTTGCTGAGTGCACGACACAAAGCTTTACACCTCGCTTGGGGCCGTCAACACCGGAGTTGAACTGTTGATGATTGCAAACATGTTGCCTGGTCTGACGTTTCCAATGCACCGAGCGGATGGACGTGTTCGGGTATGGAGACAACCTCATGAATTCATTGACCCTGGATGTTAGTAGGGGACTGTTCAAGCTGGTTGAGGTTCTGTAATGGTGCGGGGCATGTGCAGTTGGAGTGACATGGGACTCCTGATACGTCTAGATACGACACTGACAGGTGACACGTACATACGCATCCTGGCTGATCACCTGCATCCATTCATGTCCATTGTGCATTCCGACGGACTTGGGCAATTCCAGCAGGACAATGCGACACCCTACACCTCCAGAATTGCTACACAGTGGCTCCAGGAGCACTCTTCTGAGTTTAAACACCTCCGATGGCCACCAACCTCCCCAGACATGAACATTATTGAGCATATCTGGGATGCCTTGCAACGTGCCGTTCAGAAGAGATCTGTATCCTCTAGTACTCTTACGGATTTATGGACAACCCTGCAGGATGCATGGTGTCAGTTCCCTCCAGCACTACTTCAGACATTAGTCGAGTCCATGCCACGTTGTGTTGTGGCACTTCTGCGTGTTCGCGGGGGCCCTACACGATATTAGGCAGGTTTACCGGTTTCTTTGGCTCTTCAGTGTGTAAGTGCTGCATAACAATTCATTCAATAAACACATAATCAGTTATCCATAACCTTTGAAAATGCATTTTTTTGTTCGATCGATGATGACAGCTCCGTAAGCATTTACGTAACATTGCTTTTTTTTTTTTTTTTTTGCCAAAATGACCCATTCTTTTTTGTTCGCTTGAATACCCCAAAAATCAAACTCTTCCATCCCATTCTATTCGCAAAACTTGAAAGGCGGGACTGTATGTTACAAAGTTGCTTCCTGTTTTCTGTAATTTCTCAATGTCTTCTGTAGAAACTCTTTGATGCAGATCGTATGGAATTAGAAAACGTTCACATATAGATCACACTACCCCATCGTGCTTTAATTTCCGTACTACACAATCAGGTATATATATTCATCTGCTCATGCTATGCACTATTGCACTAACATCGTATTACCCAGAAATGTGAGTCACTGTTAGGAATTTTTTGGTTCACTTAGTTGCGTGAAAAAGGATGGTTATATATATATTGTATCGGTTATTTATATATATGGTAGCAAGAAGAAACTATGGAGGTAGTGTCACATTTTAAGCTTAATATGGGATGTTCAAGTGGGCTTGGACATATGATATTTAGGGGCCATCCAAAAATTACGTCACACCCTGAGAGAAGGTAGGGGCTCAACAAAGTGTGATATCGTGTGACAAGGGGGGCGGGACGTGTCATAAACTTTGTGACATCACATGCATAATTTGTATCACTTTCTGGCTCGTGGCGGAAGATGAAGATGATGTTGACACATCAAATGTTCCTAACACTATCGAAATCAAGAATGAAGTGACTATTATGCCAATATAAACAGTATCAAGGAATGGGTTCAAAATCCATGGACACATGGTGACTCAATTTTGTATCATCAATTCGATTTTTATGTTTTTTTAATATTTTCTTAAATGTTTGATTTATTGTTGATATGATTTTTTAACTAGAAATATATAAATAATTTTGGAAGTGCTGTTTTAATTTATAAATTTCAAATTGCAATAGATGTGACGTCACACCAGGGAGGGAGGGGTCCTACAAATGTGACAGCATGTGACATGGGGGGAGGGGTCCAAAAATCACGAAATTCGTGTGACGCAATTTGTGGATGGCCCCTTATTGGTTTGGTGATAGTAATTAGTTTTCCAACTTGGCAGCATTTACATTTCAAACTAGATATTTCTGATTTTTCTCTCAAGGTTTCTGTGTTATGTCTTTCAAAGATGCTGGCATTAAATACTTGAATTTTTAATAAAAAATTCATACCAATTTTAGTGGTTCCTTTTACTGCTTGAATTTTATAACTGTTATATTTGCTATAGTACGTTCTTATAATTTTTGCACTGACATAAATCCAATTTACCCTGTTTCTGTTTTGCGTATCCCTGCTCGAAGTGGCCATGTTCTCGTGGTTAATTTTGAATATTGATTCCTGCTGATGGATACCTGTCTCTCATATTGTCCTGTCACTTTGATTCTGTTGCAATCGACGAGGAGTAAAGCCTTAAAAATATTAAATCGGCTTCTGGATATCCATCATAGGTTAAGACATACGTTGTTAAAAATCTGTTTACCGATGACATAATCATCCTGATATCTGCCTGTATCCCCTAAACGTTTCAAGTATATATCGTTCTTGCAGTGTTACTGAATATTATATTTGTTATAATCGGTTTATATATTCCACAAAATTCTTATATCCTGCTTCGTGCCTCATTTCTTTCTTCTAGACTAAAATTTCCTACAGCATTTTCCTCTTTTCTTCTCCCACTACCCCATTTTAATTATCCACGATTATTAGATATCATCCCATTAATTATTCCATATTTTCTCTATTTTGTAATCATGAACTTGTGCCGTTAGTATACACACATGTACTAGCGTGCTTAACCCAGCATTATTTTCTATTGCCATAAAAATAACCCTCTCAGAAATTTCCACCGCTTTACTATTTTCTTCTTCATTAAATATTCCACTCCAGTAACTTCACTAATAGCTCGTGTGCATATTATTCTATGCCTCCCCGACTAGAAATTCCGTGCATCCTTCAACTTAATCTCACTAGTGTTATTAACATCTCACTTTGGTCTTTCCTGGCAAGTTTTCTAATCTACCTGTCCTATTCATACTTGTAACATCCTCCGCTCCAACTCGATAAATATTTGTGTCAATCTGTTGATTTCTCACTGAGCAGTCTCCTCCTAGAGATCCGTGCTTGTGTATATATTTAAGTCACGGACTATTTTATCCAAGAAGAAGCCATCACTTAGTATGTATTTTGAGAGAATTACGTAGCCTCGGAATGTCCTGTGGTACTCTTTCCGTTGCCTCGCATCCCAATGCAGATGATTACTTCTGGTTTGTCC
Organism: Vandiemenella viatica; assembly: GCA_031002005.1. NCBI lineage: Eukaryota > Metazoa > Arthropoda > Insecta > Orthoptera > Morabidae > Vandiemenella > Vandiemenella viatica. The sequence continues at coordinate 262,332,581 of CM061921.1, forward strand.
GCCTTTAGGAGCTTTTTCTAAATGTAATCGCAAAATGGTGTCCTAAATCATTCCCGTCTTCAGTGCTCCTTACAGGAGGCAGTTCTCAAACATTGGCTGACTGCATATGAGGGAAATCGTTCAATTGCTAAAGCCTCGGCAGTGCAAACAGGAAGTACCACGTGAAGGAAAGGTTAATACATGGTTGGAAGAGATTAATATAGTCACTTCCAAATCATTTCACCATTTAACTGTTTGTAGGAGTAATTCCAATCAGCGTAACGGTTACAATTAAATCAATACATATAAGAAAGATGCTGCCTCGGTCATAATACATTCATCACATAACCGCAAACGTATAATCATTCTCCAGTGAAGTGTCTCTGTATTTAATACTTGTTGCGATCAAATTTCTAGCTGTAGTAATACAGGTGGATAGGTATATGATAATTATTATTCATCTGCTTAAAGTGCTGGAAATGCAGCTCAGGTTGAGGCAGAATTTTTTAAATAGATGCTAATATGACGAGTGAGATGCAATTTCATTGAATCATATTCGAATCAGGTTGCGAAAACAAGTAATAAGCTTTACACATGCGCTGGTATGTCTTTAGACAGATGGAATATACAGATCAGTAATAAGTTTCGTCTGCTGTTTAGGGATAGCTAAAACGCCTTTCTTAATATGTGAAATGTTTTCCTTGTTTAGAATTTGCATGTTGTGAATGTAAGACTGCTGTGTCTGCGTAAGATATGTTGCTGCTGTGTTTCAAAAGTAATTACGTAACCGTCCGGGCATCCAGAATTGGGTTTTCCAGGGTTGCCCCAAATCACTCCAGGCGAATGCCAGGATGCTTCCTTCAAAAAGCCCATGGTCAAATTCCTTCCCGTTCCTTGTCCCAATCCCATCCCGCCTCTAATGATCTCGCTGTCGACAAGGCATAAAGCCCTAGCAAAAAAAAATTACGTAACTTCTCGGTTATGAAGCATTTGCAAAACCTCTGATAAACACTCTAAAACATTAATAAGTCCAGTAGCCACTTGCATCAGACATTGTTTAGCGATATTGTGTACCGAATTTCACGCCACATCTTGTTTTAAGCTTATAAGTCCTTTACATTGTATAAAGTTTTTTGTTCTAGACATTCACAGAAATATTGTCTGGATTAAGCATATGTTTAATTATACGAAAGTTATTGGTTATGAGTTTGTTCAGAAAAGAATTATCAATGGCAGTATGGTCGAGACATCAGTATCGTCAATTAAAAGTTATATGCGTTGTTATGGTCGCCTCAGTACTGTGAAGCCGTCGGATGAATGGCGTTGTTTTCCCTTTCTTACAAGGAACTGATCTACACCCAAAGTGGTGAATGCTGTACCGCTATATGAACTAAGAGCATTCGCCCATTTCTGGCCCTCATTCGACGAAGAGCGTCTAGTTCATCCGCCTTACGTACATTTCCTTTCTTTCCGCTCTCCTTCTCTGAAACACGGCAAGAAGTAATGTAAAGATTATATTTTTTGCAAGAATTCCGTAAATGCAAAAAATAACAGATATTGAAAGCTGAGAAACATTTGTTTAAAATTACAGAACGAATACTCTACAACGTTAAAAATGTTATATTTTCTACATTTCAAGTTTTAAGATTTTTTAATCTATTAGCAGAGCCATCAAACTCATGTCATTTTCGAAAAACAATCAAATTTCATGCTAGTATAACAGTAATTCACTATTTTTAAAGATCATGCACTCGCAAACCACTTTTGTTGCGAAACAGATTCAAATTTTTAATTGTCAAATTAAGCGTTAAGCAAAACTCTTAGCTGATATCTCACGCTTGATGTGTGACTATAAGTCATGCGTAATGGAAAGTTCTGATGATACGTCGGACACTACCCCCTCCCCCCGCCCCCCTTTGCTCTCAGGTCTGTTGTACCTCCGCGAATCAGCAAAGCGTGGCTTTAACCGCACAGTCAAACTGCAATATACTATTCAAATCAGTGTGGTTGAGGCGGCCCCGGTAGAGGCTACAGTGCTGCCCTCACTAATGGAGCCTGGCCGCTTCGAATCCGGCCGAATGCATGGGCAGGTTTACGTAAGTGTTGTCCTCGTCTTGTATCATCAAATATGCTACACATTAACACAAGAAATACGTATAATTATTGAGGAATCATATAAGCAAGGCTGTCGTGCTGTATAATCAACACGGCAAATACAATAAACAATGGGGAATTCAGACAAACCAGCCTCTAATAGTTTGACATTCGTGATTAAAGTCTCATCAATAATTTGCGGGTGCCAAGGAGTCAGACTATTTTTCTTAGATTTAATACAAGTAACTGACTGCCTAAGATTTTTATTCGTATTGGTATTTGGGTTACAGATTTTTTTTTATATTTGGAAAAAATAATGTATTTATCGATCTTACAACTCTAGGGGAATTCTGTGGTGGTTCCTTCAAAATTCTTCCAGTTCCCTGCACAGTCCTCTGCTGCCTTTAGAGACCTCGATGAAACATTAAACCAGAATAAAATATCATACCGGATTTTTAGCCTCCAGAATAATTTTCCTCCTGCACACTCGGAATTCCTTTCAAGATAATCTGATGGCTTCATGAATTCAAATCTCTATTCCTTTACACCTGTATCTAAGAAACTGCAGCTTTCATCTTGGAAAGTAACTCGCATCCTTGTTTTATTGATTGTCGTTTAATATCTTGAAGACTCTATCACTCCAATAAAAGTTCAGAATACAGCTCTAAATTTAGGAAGTGTGACACCTTTCCTAATAGGTTTGCTCATAAGTTTTGTCACAGGGTGGAAGAATGAGAAGAAATCAACTTGTATACTTGGTACACTTTGCTTGTCATCAATCAAGAGTCAACTATTTGCTGTGAACAAGAAGTTGTTATGATTTCACCGAACTGGTATGCAGTGTTTACTGTGATGTGTTTGTTTTATATTTATAGTTTCACCAACCTAGTTCAATTATGTATTGCTGTAGAATCTATGTTCTCTATATATTAAAAAATATCTTTGTTTGTGTGATTATATTAAATATTGTTTGTTTTTTGTGTGTGATTTTATTGGTTTTCATGTGTTGTGGTTATTTCTATTGTACAGTAAAGTGTTTTGTTTGTTATGTTAGTAAATTCATTGAACACTGTTTTTCCCTGAGCGATGTCTTTGTGAATTTGGTAACTGTCTTGAACTGTTAATAATTGTTAATTTTTAGAAATCTTATATCTGTCTGTATAGTTGTTGGTGGATGGTTGTGATATAATAATTATTCACGGAATGTTGAATGGTTTGTGCATGTTATTGCTCTAATGTGTTCTTTGTTGCTAGTGTTGAAATTCCTAGCTGTCTGGCCTATATATTTTGCTTGGAACTGTTAGCAAGCCAGTTGATATGTTCCTGACTGCTGGTACTGGTCAGTTTCAGTATTAGTTTTAGGTGCTTGAGTATTGTGTTGTTTGTTATAAATGCTATTTATATTCCTTGCTTTTTGAATATATTACTTATTCTGTATGTATGTTTATTGATGCAGGATATTGTGTGCCAGCGCATGTTAGATTGATTCTGGTGTGTACTGTGTAAGGTGGTATTTGTTTGTATGCTTTGTCCGGGATTTTATTATTAAGTTGTTTAATTATTTTTCAGTGTATCAATTATTATTAGTAATTTGCATAATAGTGTTGTAATCTGTGATATAATCATTTTTAGCTATGGGTATGTTGTTTAATCTGTGTAGCGTATGTCTGAGTGCTGCCTGTTAGTGGTTTTGAGGGTGGTTGCATGTATTGTGTATTATAGTATCAGTGTGTGTGATTTCTTTTCTGTAAATGCTGAGTTCTGGCCTCGCCTTCGGGAGGACGGCGGTTCGAATCCCCGTCCGGGCATCCAGATTTGGGTTTTCCAAATCACTCCAGGTAAATGCTTCCTTAAAAAGGCCATGGCCGAATTCCTTCCCATTCCTTGCCCCCATCCTTTCCCGTCTCTAAAGACCTCGCTGTTAAGAGACGTTAAGGAGTTAAAAAAAAAGTAAATGCTGAGTGCAACTAATTGAGCTTTTCCGCAAACCGTTATGTCGAGGAAGTTTATTTTCTATTCTTATGAATGTTTTTTATTTCATTGTGGAACTGTGTGATGTGGTTTTTTCAATGAGGCAAAGAATGTACTCTACATATCTATACGAATACATTATGTTATATTTTGTATGTGTGAATATGTAGTGTTCTATATGGTCAGTAAAAATATCTGCCATAATACCTGATACTGGGGATCACATGGGTAGACCTTCATTTGGATGTAGTACGTAGTTAAAATGGAAATAGTTCTGTGATGTGATGAGCTTCAGTATTTCTACTATACATTTGATGTGAGTGTTAGGAATTGTGATGTGTGTGAAAAAGTTATTCTGTATGATATTAATTGTTTCACTGATTGGGATGACCGAGAACAGGTTTACTACATCAAATGAGTTTTGCTGTTGAGGTACCTGTATTGTCTCTGTGTTGTGTTTTTGATTGTTCTGTCATTGTAGTTTGCCTGTATATACAAGTACTTTTGAGTTAGGAAATCATGTGTGAACCTAAATAGTATAGGCCCTATAGACATTACAATATTGTAGGATGAGTATATATATAATATTTAATCTCGTATACAGATATAATTATAACAATATGTATATTTATAGCCACCACTGATGATACCTCATTCTAAAAGGGCGAAACGCGTCTGGTGAAAGAACAAATAAAAAACAGTTGTTAAAAGACGGTGTTTAATTCGTAAACATTTATGAAACAACTGTGGATCATGGCCAACAACAAAGCTTAACACTGTAGCTTCTTATCCTTGGCAGCAAACTGGGACATTACTTGGGAAGTATACTCCAGTTCACCTGTATATGCTTTCCTGTTCTGAAACACTTTACTTCAACACCGATGTGAACATAGATAGTAAATTGGTTCTGTTACAATACTACTAAGGAAGGAAAATGGTATCTACAACAGCTTACCTGCGGCAATGTCCTTCATCGATTTGGGTTTTTCAATAAGCAATTAATATTCTCTCTTCGAGAACTTTTAATTGAAATCAGCAATATTATAAGAAAGTGGTAGGTGATGACGATGTGAATTAAAGATTCCAGGATTATCACCGTGGGACAGAATGTTTCACATTTGTAACTGCAGCGATAAGTTACCAACCTCGTTCAGGATAAAACTCGAAGCGCGTGTTAATCTTCTTACGACAAGTGAATTGAAGTAAATTTCGTGATTTTAATTAATTTATCTCAGTTTTCGTTTATGAATAAAACAAGTATTTTAATCAACAATAATATAACAGCTTTTATGAGAGATGAAATATATACAGCATCACACAAATTATTATTTCCGAATTAACTTCTTAGCTGCTTTGGTTGATGCCATATGACAATTTTAAATAAAAGCAGTAATTTAAATTATTTAAGTGTGTGCGTAATCAAATTACTAGTAATATTTCATTTATTTCATTATTCTCCCATGAAATGTCAAGAACTTAAATTTTTATACTTGCTGCAATTAATGCAAACGCTTTTTGTTAAGTAAAATGGGTTTTTAATTGAAGGAACCAGAATATTCATTTGTCGCTTTGTCATATTACAAACAATTCAGTCTACGCTTATTTCTAGATTAATTAGTGATGCGCAACTGAAAGATTAAACAGGCAATTGAGAGCTGAGCAAAGACTAGAGAACAAACACCTTTCAGGGTGCCGGGCCCTCTGAGTCAATACAGAAGATGACATCGGTTCTATGTTCCCGGCGGCGCTTCTCGCCTCCCTATTGCAGCACTCTGTTATGAGGCAATATGTCATAGTACCTCATTCCTGCCGTGAAAATGGTGAGATATTTTGGAAATACTGACATACCTTTATAGAAAATTTTTTATTTCATTATTTATTTATTCATGCCGGTATATTAGCATACTCAAAATTCCCTTAATGATTTTATCTATTATTCAGAACTTACATGTGTAAGTTCACACAGCAAAAATTTTTTTTATAACATTACTATTATGCAGTTGAAGTACCAGAGGGAGAAAATAATCTAAAATTCTGATTACATTTCCGAATGCTTCTGGAATATGAATGTCATTATTTTAGTGAGGCTGCATAGGCTAAAATTAATGGTATCCTGGTATCTTGAAACAAAGTTCTACTCGTTATGGACTTGAATGAACTGTACCATACTAGTGCGGAATTGTGGTCACATCCCTTACTACCCAGTTCAATTTCTGCACTTGTAGATTAAAGTGTATTTATCCTGCTAAATGCTCAGAAGAATTGGTGAAGCCAATTAAATGTATAAAAATTGCAAATATACCAAGTGATGTATTAATTAGGTTTATGCTACTTTGGTACCTTTCTTGGTATTACAGCAAAGAGATAAGCGTTTCTTTGGCTAAAATTTTTATATGTTGTTGGTTATAGAACGAAATATTCCTGCCTTACACTTGTGGTTGAGATTCAGCTACATCATGGAATCTGCGCCACACTCGTTACAATTCAAGACTGGAGTAGTCAATTGTGTTGCAAAATAAACAGTATTGAAAGGTGGTAAAACTGGAGTGGTCTGTGGGAAATTTTCTATGATTTTCTGCCCCTAGGAACGAGTTTGAAGCATTTCTGAATTGTATTGAAAAATCTTTCAGCTGCAGCCATCCATCTTTAGTCAATTTTAAATTTCTTTAAACAAAACTCAGTAAAACAGCTTGCCGAGGGCTCTCCCTCATTCTACTCTGGGCTCCTGGTATCGGACCAGTCAGTAAGATTCCCTGTAGTGAAATTCTGATGGTTTTTTAATTCAAGTCTAACCTGAGTAGATAGGAAATGACAGGCAATTAATGTCTTTCCGGAACTCCTATTTCAACCTACATTTCAAAGAAAGTTGCCCCATCCCATTGGCCAGCAATGTACGTCAATGCTCTGGAAGATGATGCCTGGTCATTATTAATGTCTTCTGGGACACCGTCCATGTTTTATATATCAACTCTAACAACCCATACTAAGGTTGGCAGACATTATAGCAAAGTAGTCCGTTTCCCTGACTGTCGACGAACACCTTCTCCTACTGAAAGTGATTATTAATTCCTCTTGTAACCTAGCCGGTGGCAAACACCTGTCCTAAAAGGAAGCACCTTTGCGTCTCTCAAAAGAACACAAACTGACTTTTAAACCTTTGAATAATGTGAACTAAATATTTTAATATAAATGGGCAAACTATTGCAAGACTTAATCATGAGCGTATCTAGCTTGGGGCTGGGGAGAGGGGGGGGGGCTGCTGAAAAATCAAGTTGCCTTCAGTACTCTTCGGCGAGTGAAGAACTGGGCTGAGGAGCATTATGGGAGAGGAAAGATTGACTGGATTATGCCTAATGAGTGCGCATGGAAATTTCGTGAAAGAACACTGCGAGATACTGACAAACAAAGGTACTAAAAAAAATTCTGAAAATCCGAGACGATTAATGTTTACAATAAAAAAAAACTAACTGAGTTACGATCTTAATTATCTACATAGTAGATCCTCAGATTAAGTGGTTGGATTACTATGTTAATCAATAATAAAAATAGTTTTGAGTTTAATTTTTGTAAGAAATCGCCATGTTTCAGTCCACCACCCCACTTCCTCCAAACCAATATGAGGTGCCGCCCCCCCCCCCCCACCTAGTTGAATCTTTCCCTTCCCCTATTTCCGATCCTAGATACCCCTTTGGACTGAATGTATGATATCACCTTTGTAGAAGATGTTTGTTGGAAATACAAACATAGAAACGAACTTTTAATTTTTATTACAACATCTGTTAACGAATTTCGATTTCTTACCGGTGCATGAATCAGGAATAACTGTTTGATTAACTTAGCAATTTTCAAAGTATAGCTTAAACATACTTCGGCGTACCTACAAAGTCACGGGTGTGACAAAAAGATTCCTTTTTTATGCTTATGGGCGGAAAAGTGCTGAGGGCAAGGAACGAGAAAGAATTTTTCCATGGCTTGTTGAAGGATCCATGCAGGCATTCGCCTGAAATGATTTCGGGAAGGCATGGAAAACCGAAATCTGATTGGCCGGACGGTGATCACGCACACTCAGTAAAAAGTTAGGGGTCAGCGGTGGAAAGTTGTTGTTTTTTAGCCACTACTCACAGGGGAAAAGGGGGGGGGGGAATCGGGATGCCGCCATTCTGCAAACGGACACATAAGTTGGACTTGGCAATTTGTTAATACACACCACACACACACAACACACGAGCTGTCAAATTAACACCCAGTAGGCAGATTTAATAAAGAAATTAGTTCCCGCCTAAACAAATGCTCTAAAATTATTTTCCTTTGCACTGTACCGACTGGGACTTAGAGATGGTATCAGTATTTAGATTTCCACCTGACACCACCATTCAGTTTCAATCCCGTCAGAGGTAAAGATTTAGATTTCCCATGGTTTCCCCACATCACTCCAGGCGGTGCCGGGATGCTTCCTTTAAAAGTCCATGGGATAATTCCTTCCCCTTCCTTGTTCCCAGTCCTTTTCCGTCCTTAATGACCTCGACTTCGACGAGGAGTAAAGCCATAATAAAAAAAAAAAACAAATGATGTGTTCAAACACTATTAAAGCATTGAATAGTTTGTAAAATTATAAAGAAAAGTGAAGAACAAAACACAGGACTGTTTTTACCTACCTATCCAACATTTATTTATTTTATAGTTTATCTGTGAAATAACAGCAGGAATCCTATGTGACGAAGTCGCAGAGTACAGCTAGTGTGAAATAAATTCCTTCCCTATTCTTTTGTACATTATAGCTTGTCTTTAAAGGCCAACCTCCGTTATATTTGTTGGTAATTTAATTCCGTGCTGGATTTCACAATTTAATATGTACTATATGTTTAATTTTTTTATTTGATGTCTTGTTTATGTTCGACTAATTTAATTCCAATTTAACTGTGTGTGAGGATTTCCACACTTGGCACAACTTAAAAATTATTAATTACTCAAAGATAATAATTATAATTGAGGTGTATAGTAAAATTTTATCACGCAAAAAAGCGGTACGTCTCATTATTAACACTTAAAAAATTGTGTCATCAGTAAAACAACCGTCTGAATCTTTCTATCAATATAAATGAAAAACGTGGATAAACATCATTATGTTGAATGGGTTACAGAATGTAATCCCGTCTCTAGTCATTATTTTCGGTACAGATAGATTAGATTTATGTGAAGATGTCTGCGATACAACATTACCGTATATCGCATGTTTTTGGTGACAGCTGGTCAAGTGTGTATTCTCCCCGCAAACACGACTTCAGCGATGCCGCCGTGTATGGCCTTGGTTCCCAAGTCTACGATACAGCGGAAATTCGGTTGGCAGTGGCGGAATCTGTGTCGTGCTATTCACCGGTAAGAGGTTGGCTCGGCTCCTCACTAGATCAGGACACAACTATGACCCCTCACGCCTCGCTTCCTCTAGCCCCATTCTACCCCTGGACGTGGATTTCAGCTCCGATATCTCGCGTTCCAAGACGTCCTCTTTCGAACAGGGAAGAACTGAAACATGACGACTACAAGTGTTACTACATTGAATGATAGTTCCCTCTACACAGTATTTTAAATCTAGTCTAACTTTGCAGTTAGCACCATACACTAACAAATTTATATGTTCTCTAATTTGTAGTTTTAACTATTGATAGTCCTCTGCGCAACTATCACGCTCCATGATGATTCCGTGATGATGTTACAATCTTTCAAGGATGATGGAGAAAGGTAATTGTGTCAGAGTGGGGTAAGGAAACCTGGCCTGGAATTGAGCGAGTTGAATGTAATAAGCGAAAATCTAGACAAGATTTTTAGCCTCGCGCGGCGCTGATGCTAAAGGCCCCAACTTCCGAATCATGATCATGACGTACACCATTCCCGCCGAATACTCCCCAATACCCTCAGATAATTTCACCTGTTGACGGACTAGTAACGGTGCAAGTAATGGGAATCCCAGGTTTACGGTATAGTAATAATGAATTCCATTTACTTGCACAAGTTTCACAAAAGACATCATTGCACAAAGTTCTGTCGTTCCCGTTCTAATATCCCCGGTGTCGTTTGACCAGTGTCGCAGGCTGCGAGAATTCTTGCCTGGAGATCATTCTTCAGCCTCGACAGGCGTCACGTACACAACGCTTTTCATATGGCCCCACAAGAAGATATCAAGAGGGGTGACATCAGGTGAACGAAATGGTCACGAAACAGTTCCTCCTCTGCCTATCCATTTTTCAGGGAATTGTCTGATTCAGGTGACCACGAACCAGTGGCGTAGCTAGGTCAACAAGGGCCCCCGGTGCAAAAAATTTATTTTGGTCCCTCAGGCAAGATGGGCGACCTTTTTTTTTGTTTTGTGTTGCTGGTAGGGGCTCCTTGACCTGAGTCTGGGGGCCTCTGAGTTGTGCTTGGGGGCTCCCTGAGCAGTGGTTTGGGGCCCCCCTGAGCAATGAGGGCCTTTTAGTGAGGGGGCTCCAGGGGTCCTCTTAGACGACGGTAGATCTAGAAAAAAGGTCACCAGTTCTCCAATTCGCCAGTTCGCCAGTTCGCCAGTTCTCCAGTTCGCCAGTTCGCCAGTTCGCCGTGAAGGCCCGTAGGCCCTCTGAACTGCGCGTGCTTGGGGGTCCCCAGAGGTATTCTTGAGGGGTCCCTGAGGTATGCTTGGGGGCCCCCTGAGCGTAGGGGCCCCGGTGCACTGCACCGTCTAGCCCCATAGTAGCTACGCCCCTGTCACAAATCATCAGTCATGAGTGAGGTGGGGGTCCATTCTGTTGGAACCACATCCGTTGAAGAATAACAAGTGAGATATGTTTCAGAAATTTCCTATCCTACAATCTTAGAAATAATAGTACCGGTACATGTATTATATTGTCACAGGTATCAGAACGATTTTCGCTTATAACTTTCGATTCGGTCATTTCCGGAGCGGCGACCCTCACGTCAAATTAATACATTTACCCTTCTCCATCATCCGTGAAAGTTTATAACATCGTCACCCTGTAAATACTTCCCTCACATATACGTTCCCAATGAGCACATCTATTAGTTTATGCATAGGAACATAAGAATAACCGCAGTTATACTTTAATGGTTAACGTTTTAACAAACTCGCTGTATTACTTCTTACTTGAAGACTTCTTAATTCTAATAAATATTAAAAATATTATTAAAATACTTTTGGCATCGTTGACCTGGAGACAAAGAAAGATATTTAAGCCGCCAAGTAACAGAATTTTGATTTATCTCATATTCCACCTCTTTCGTGACTGGACCTACGGTTTAATGAAGAATCCGAACGACTGAAAGTACTGGCATAACCGTATGATCAAATAAATGCCCATAATAATTCCTGGCCTCATCGGGATTTGAGCCGATGACTTCCACTTTTTAGGTGATCATCTTTTATAAGCGATCGCCTTAAAAACTGAACTGAGTTGGTCGCTGATAGCTGTGCATCGGTCAGGTTCTTCCATGCTGATACACTATGAAACACAATACTGACAGTAACACCTTGTTGAAAAACAAAATAGTTTATCCAACAGACACTGACAGTTTAGAGAAGACACGATTGGCAAATGAAACACTCGTTTGCCAGTGATCACTACTAACGAATCCAAAAAGTGTATCGATTACCTGTATCAGCCCATTCCATTCTTTATGTGTAAGCGCAATTTTATCGTACCCATCATTTTAGAGTACAACTACTGGTGCAAATTAAAGTATCAATGACAGTACAAGAGTGAGCCGCGTGGTATTTTTTTTTTTTAAATGAAGAGAGTAGTGACTACAATTAATATGCTACAGAGGAGGAATCAAGTGCTTTATAAAAATGAGTCTGTTCGTCTGTCTGCGTTTAGATGAAGGGGTTTCCATTAATGGACAGGCTTAGGGGACATGGCTAAAATAGGATATGTTTCAATTTGATGCTGTTTCGTAAATTTTAGAAATTTACCTGATTAACGTCAATTTTTCATTGAACGTTATTCACCACAAAACTACTGGTATGATGTGTGAGTGGAGACTTTCGGCGTACTGATGCAATATAATCCTCTCGGGTATCCAGCCGGATGGTTTTTTTTTTATAAACAAAACGTTTCGACAGCTGGCTCGGCTGTCTTCATCAGGTGTCAGGTCTCTTCTAGATGTCGCAAGCTGGCTGCCACCGCGTAGAATGGCTTAGCCTCCTATCGAACTTTCTTATATATGTATACATGCACATGTGTATGTATATAAGCAGACCTGACACCTGATGAAGACGGCAGAACTAGTTGTCGAAACGTTGTTTTTATACAGGGCGTTCGCCGGGAAACGCAACCCACTGTTAGCGCTACAAGGAAGAAACTGCTCCCGGCAAGCGAGCGGTCAGTTTCCGGCATTGTTCGACCGTCGGCCGCGGACTATTTCATAATAATTACGCTTCATAAACTTCATAAACTTGTGTGCTAAGCATTTAAATGTGACGTAATTCATTAGCTTACCTTATAAAAGATGCTGGAAGTGTTGACACTCTTGTGTAATGCACATTTCACATCTTCTGAACATATTTCGAGACACACGCTGCCCTAACTGACTTAATGATTTTTTGGGTGACTGTTCTAGTCGAAAAGCGATATCGTCAATTTTCTCCTCTGTGAGAATACGGTTGACCGACAGTCTCTTTTTGTTAAAAAATGAACCCGTTTCTCTTACTTTTTTAACCAGACGCAGAATTGTTGATTTAGCTGGCAGTAAAGCGCCAGGAAATTCGCGACGAAGTTTACTGCGACACTTTTTAAACGACTTCTTCTTCACATATGTATCGTAGAGAAATATTCTTTGTTGCAAACTGTAACGTACCATAATTTTACTCACACTCAAACACGGTACAGATTAATAAGAGTATGAAGCCCCAAACCAGCCAAACCGCAAAGAAACGTTTATTCACAACACTGATTAATAAGAGACTGAAGTCACAAACTATCTACAATGCAAAGAAACCGTTCTTAACAATGTAAGGGTCACTGCACTGCACTGTTGGGGCAGCGGAGGTGTTAAACAGTGCGGTGATTCACGGTGGCGTGTGGCGGAAACTGCTGGCACGACTGACCGAGCAAGTTGCCGACGGCAGCAGACTGGGAGGGTAGCGTTTTCCGGCGAACGCCCTTTACAACACCATTTGGCTGGACACCCGAGAGGATTACATTACTTGTATGATTATTTGGAGTTTAATTAATGCACAGTCTGGGCTATTGCAGGTAAAAAATGATATATTTTGTTTGAATTTGAGGTCGAAAAATGAGAAATTTAAAATACTGTTTCATTGTAAGCGATCCATGAAAAAACTGCAGATGGGATATTGATGGAATTTCAGTTAATGTACCTCCTGTGACACCGCGAGTAGAATACTGTATGTTACATTTGGAAATCATGTCGTATAGTTAATAAATTTAAGATAATTTTTTGTGATCGCGAATTACGAAGACACTACTGGAAGGGTTTTGATTGGGTTTTGACTAATGCACAGCCCAAATTTCCGTTGGTAAAGGGGGTAAATTTCATTTTGATATGTCGTAGAAAAGTTGATGAATCAGTACAAAAGTGTCCATAAATTAGTAACTATTTGAAGCTAACTTACTTCTTGCAGTCGAAATTTTTATCGTGAATTCAGCATTCGAGTGGCGTAATAATATTCAAAGGAATGAAGTTTCATTTTTCCATGGAAACTATTCGGGCAAAATGATTTAGCGTGCATATAGCCGCAGGGTACTTAATAATATTGATAAATATAAACCTTTGACACATTAAATTACGTATTAAGTGGGATTTGTAACACGCAGCCGTTGTCGCCATCGCAATCTTACTCATAAAACCTTAATTTTTGTAGCCACCGGATGCTACATCACCGGAACTACTACAGTTTTTTTGATGTCATCGGGCCGTATTTGGGCATTCCGTATGCCCACCTAGAAACACTGGCTGCGACGTCAGTTTCCCGCCAAAAGCGTATTTCCTACTATTGGATCTGCATCACGTATCAAGCCACCATTCTCCTTCCATTTATCCCTTTCTCCAAAAGTTGCACTGCAGGAGTAGGTACAAATCTTACCTACGGCATTTACATTTAATAACATAATAACTCACCTGTAGCAGAAACCTTACGATCGGTAATATCAGTCCCTTATTGCCCACATAAGAAGATGGATACTTACTCCGATAATACTTATTTTTTAAAGTTACCGGCGAATGTTGTTTCACCTTAAACATCTGTATAATGTCCGGCAGGACGATAGCTGGATCTCCCGTGCAGGCAACCAGATTTAGCTTTATCATGGTTTCCAAAAATCATTAGAATGATGAGTTGGTTTCTTCATAAAAGCAATGTTCTATGGTGTTTCTGTTCCTCGGTCCCAAAATTCTCCCCGCTAATAATCACACCATCGTCAACGAAGAATAAGCCGTTGCGAAAATAATAATCATCTGCATATAAAAAGTTTTAAAATTGGAATAAATTAGAGATGAGCGTTCAAATAGGAAATTTTATACTCAAACTGTTGTAACATGTCTACTTTACTTGTCTAGTATTTACAAATTGTTTGACTTCGTAAGTAAAAATTTATTGAAACTCCAGGTGATGATATGGCGCGAGTAATATCTTGTAATTTAAATAATTATTTATTTATTTTTCATTTACATTGTGACCAGTCATATATATATTGAACTGGGCCGCTAAGATTTCTTTACTACAGAAGCAATTTGTAGAGAAAAAATAATAATTATGCATATACAACATAGTGAATGCAAGATAAGCTACTTCAGGAAATAGTGGTCATTTCATCATATGAACCTAATGTATCATAACAGCAATATGTATATACTTTTAGTCCATGACCTGTCATGTATTGGTTATTTCCGAAAAAGTTTGAAAAAAAATCATGTTATTTCTTTCAGCTACGGCTAAGAACATTTAGTCATTTAGTAGGTTCTACAACCAGTTTCGTTAGTTTTTCACAGTATTCCAAAAATTCTTCATTGTTGCTACCTCTTTCTTGATTATTTCCACAATATTGCCCTCTTGTTCCTTCGCAGCTACTACATTACTCCTTGCCGCCTCACTTCTAAATCCAATGGCAATATACCCGCTGCCACTGTTGGAGCTGCTGTAGATGTTGTGCAATATGCGCCAGTAAACATAATTAATATAGCTCTCTGTAGCCTCCGGATTTTCTACCTCTGCTTCACCTTTCTGAGACGTTTGTTCCAGATACTCTCTGCGCAGCTGACGATGAATGAGAGTATTGCTTTGTTATATCTTTTCATTTTCAAAGAAAGTGATTTGGAACTGTCTCTGCCATTACAGATCTTCCACGATCATTCTCCAAGTTGGCCAAAAGGTATAGACTTTCCATCAGCTGCAGTCACACATACCTAACAACTGAACTTCTGCATCACCATTATTTATAAGTTTTCGTTTCTGCTTTTTTTCTAAAAAGAATGTAATTTGTCTTATTTTATACACATTTTGGTTTCACTTTAGTATAGCACCCAACAAGAATTTTTAACACTTTCTTTTACTGTTGGCTTCAATTTCTAATCTTGAGTTCCTCTTAGTCAGCAAAATAACATCGTCGGCGAAGGCAACCAGCCCGAGAATTCAGGTGTACGTTGAATTCTTTTCATTTCTGGTTGTAATACTGTAGCCCAGAAAATAAGGCTACAGAGAGGCCGTTGGAGTCAACGACATTTATTTATCTAATGATGGTAATGTTATGACATCTAACAGAGGCAGTTCTAAGCTTGTCCTTAGAAATTAACACAATTTAATTCGGCAGAGAATGTAATACTCGCTATTTAATTAATTCAGATCGGAATGAGTTGCCAACTAGTGGATATCTCGAACACATTACTTCCACTGTAGTTCGGAAACTTCGTACGATATCATAATGATTAAGGCTTGCAATAAATATTTGGCAACTATTCCGTATTAGACCTATTCGGCCACTTTTATCTTATTTGGCCGAGTGCCGAATATCTAGGTGCTATTCAGCCGAATACTTAGGAATTTTATTGTAGTTGGACAATTGCCTGAAATAAAACGATTGATTTATTGTATGATAATTTATTTTACTTATAATCACAAAAATAATCGTGCATAGTCAACTTCCACAATGTCAAAGCAAAACTAACAAAAATATTAAATATCTATTCACTTGAATCATCATAATTAAAATATGGGCAATGAAGATTGTATTGCTGAAATGCTCATTTTTCTGCATTGTCAGGCAGTAGTTTAATCCTTTTCTACTCGTAGAATTTCCAAGCTTCTGGAAAATGCAGCTCCGACTAAATTCTGCTTCCTGGCGCGGACTAATATTTTTCTGCAAATTTTGACAAACACGGAAATTTATCTTTTCTTGCTTGCTACCAATTGTATTGATTATCGTGACATGATATATTCTTAATATTTAAATAAACATCATTTTCAGTTGCAACTGAATTTTTCTTTTTGATGTCCCAATATTGGTAATAGTTTTCTCTGCAACAATAGCTTTGAAGCAATCCATAAAAGATGAGTGAGTACTCTGACTATGACCCGACTCTTCTGTCCTCATCCTCTTGGACTGAATAGGGACGAATTTGCGATGCCGTCGCTGCTTGTTTCACAGTAGCTCTACGTCTTTAGGTGATCCATCAAAATACACTGCCTTGCCTTTTCTCTTCGCAGTTGACTAGTGAAAACATTTCTTTGAAGTTTTGGTCTGAAGCGGTTGCCAACAAATATTTTTTTCTTGGGTTAATGTCTTCCATTCGTTCGTTCAAAGCTTGTTGCATGACAAGTCTCACCGGACTTAACTTAGATCTCATCTCTGATGTGCCAGTTTTATCTCAATATTGCATTATGGTAACAACATACCGAAAAATTTCAGAAATGCATGCTTATCCAGAACTTTTGCTTTTCCATCTTCACACCTCATGGAAATGATTTTTAGTGCTGTAACATATACAATAAAGAAAAAAATAGGAATCTGTCACATATAACTCAACGTAGACAGTTGAGGCCATATTTCAAGCATGTCCAAACAGGCACATAGTGATTGGTGGTAACTGGACTTATAACACGTGGGCAAGAACCAAAAGCAGCAAAACAAGATTTTGGCACCAAGTCGGCCGAATACTTTAGCCGAATATCTGGCTATTCGTACAGGATATCTGCAGAATTAGTGAAGAAATTAGTTGATTCAGTATTGTCGGAAGTGTTTACGAAATTACTTTTAGCTGTCTCCGAAAGTCATTTAATTTCTTTATACCGCATTCGGAAGGACAGCTGTTCGAATCCCCTTCCGGGCGTCCAGATTTGGATTGTCCATGGTTTCCCAATGCCGGGATGTTTCTTCCAAAAACGTCCACGACCAAATTCCTTCCCGTTCCTTGGCCCCGGTCCAATCCCGCCTCTAATGACCACGACGTCGACGAGGCGTAAAGCCACAAGTAAAAAAAAAAATTCTTTATAAATCAATCAAATTACTGATTTTTTTTTATAGGACAGTAATTTTTCTAATAATTATTTCCCAATCGATTAAAATTGCGTGAAAAATACGCATACTTTTGGAATTGTACACGCGACACCATTAAACGCAGATTAAAATGTTTGTTGGGTTACTGCTTAACAGAGGCAGAGAAATAAAGCGTTTTACGATTTCATTTCGGTATCAAAATGTGCTGGTCTGCTCTTCACGCTTATTGTGATGTAAACGTTAATTAACTGAAACCTCTGCAATTTTCAGTTAACTGTACCAACAGCGGTGTTACTACACCGAAATTAAATCACACAGTGAGCAAATTAAGCTAACGCAAAACTACCATTATGAAAGCGGGTGATATTCACCGTAAAACTTTCCCTTACGTCTTATAATTCCCGCAGTGTAACTAGGTCCCTAACATATAAGTCCAATTTGTAAAACAATAGTGCTATCCTTTTTCTAAGTGTTTGTAATCTGCCTCTTTGCTGTAGGTTCTCTGTTTTCTTTTATTTCAACTAATAATGTTGGCTTTAGTGCTCAATTTCGTAACTTCGTCCAAGCCAAAAGTCTTGTTGTAAATTAAAATCTCATTTGTTTTCGCTCTCTTATACTTTGCATTTTTTTTTTCTTAACTGTTTCAATTTCGTTCTATTATACCTTGTATTCTTTTTCTCTTCTTCTTTCTGTAAAATTTTTTTAAAAAAATTATAGCTGTATTTTTACTGTATTTCAGAGTAAAATCAATACCGCGATATTATGAAAGTATTTTGTTTAAACGGCTTCCAGCCTCACTTGATTCACACGGTAGGTTCATGGCTCAATCCTTGGCAATCCGGGCAACACCACCTCCGTGGGGTTGCTTCGGGGGGTGCGGTTAATGACGTCATAAGACGAGCTAGAATCCTATCTTTCAGAGATAAATAAACCACAGAAGAAAATATGAAATTCTTGAACATACTTGAAAATTTTTGAACTATTACCTGTTATCACTCCAAATACGTATAAGGGAGCGTGCACAAACAACGTGGCTCGGTCCAGGGGGGGGGGGGAGGGGTTGGCTGGAAGGCTACGCTGGGCTACGTGGGGGGAGCGGGGGTTCCGTGCCAGGCCACGTAGCTTTCCTTTAATAACATTTTTCACAGTTAAATTGAGGAACAGAACACACAACAGCATGTGAATATTTATTTCCCTCAGTTAATAATTTACAATCGTCTGACAAGAGAAAACAGTACAAAATGTCTTCTGGAATCAACAAGGAAAAAAGGAAAAAAGCTACGTGCTATACGTGGTGTGGGGGGTGGGGGGGGGGTAGAGGCAAAAGCCACGTAGGGCTACGAGGGGGGGAGGGGGGGTTAGAGGCTAAAATGGAGCTACGTGGTTTATGTACGCTCCCTAAGAACATGTTCGTGCAATAATAAAAATTAAATGATGAATATTTTATCCTGTCCTTCCAGCGTAAAATCTAGATGCAGCATACTTTTTATTTGAATACAATTTTTTCGTTATTCGTTTTAAAAGACCGTTTGTAATTATACGATTAATATTGTATGAAGGGAGACGTTCCGTGTGTATTGTATCAAAACCGATTCTTAGAAAATTGATACATAGTATTTCAAGCTACGCTAGACAAACCATGAGAACAAAAAAGAATTTTTCTGAGGTTATAGAAAGCTATGATTGGTGGTGAAAGAATCTAAAAAAAAAAAAAAAAGGGAATCCATAGACATTAAAGAGGATATCATCTCATTCTGTAGCAGCCTCAAGTAGGAACGTCCCAGTCTGTTGCCATATAACATGGTACAGAACACTCGAAAGCAGAGTTGAACAGGGAGCATCCACTTCGGAAGTTGGTTCGTTCTTGCACTGAGTCCCATACGGTCTGTTCCCACGGATCAGCTCAGTCGTGGACAGCGACTGGTTCAGTATTGGTCGGGGAACCTTATGCAACTGGTAATTCCATTTTCATTTTCCACAAAGAGAGCAATGAGCATTAGTAGGCTGCAACCGGCAGACAATTCATCTGTGAGGTTTACCATTTCACACTATGGTAATACGTATCCTATTTTCTAACATTGAAACCGTCCATAAAAAAAAGCCGTAAGTGATCTGAGATTATTAAGTTTTGGGGTCACTGTAACAGCTATTTAACGTTTAGTACTTGTGTGTCGTTTCTTTTTAAGATTGTTAACATGGTAGGTAAATGTTTTTCTTTTAACAAATATTAATAATTTTTGAACACTGAGACGTATTTTTGTAGTTCCCAATAAATGTAGAAATGTATTGCTTTCAATATGAACCAAATTCTGTATTAAAATAACAAATACTAAAAGAACATTTAGTATTTTGTATATTTAGTGCAAAACAAACCAAAGCATTAGTTTTGCAGTTATTTTATCACTTATTAATTCTACATGACTAAACTTTTTTTTGGTAAATAGTACATTGCGTTAATGATTTAGGTACTGACCTAATGAATTTGATTGCAATTGTACTGGCAGCGCGAGCTGAAAACTGCAGGTGCGTGGAGTGTTGTCCCCTATATTACCCCCAAATATGTGAAGCAATCATTTTTATGTCAAGCAATTGTTGTCTCAGTTACCACATCCCTATCTGTGAAGGTCATTAGTGTACGGAACTCTAATTGGTCAAAGCTAGACTAGAATTTGGCCAATTATTGTTATAATTATTAAAATTATTAGCTTTATGATTGCTTTGTGCCACAGAAAAAAACGAAATTGCCATCTATGAAGGAAAACATAGTGACTGTGACAATAACAGAGTAGATGCGCATTGAATTTGCTGTTAGGTCTATATTTACAGTTTGTTGAAGGATACATTAGGTGTCAGGTACGGGAAAGAAAAAGCACATTGTGGCTGCACTGACATACCCTATACTTTTACATTTTTTAAATTTAATTTACAAATTCTAACCACGGCGGTAAACAACGTGCTGATGAAATATGACTGGTTCCTTTCTGTTACTGTGGATGGCAAGTGGAAATATGGTGTGGGAGATACAGAAATTGGCAATTTGATGCCTAGGTATGGAAAAGAGAAGACGTTTCTGAGGCAAGGTGACTCCTGTCGTTTTAAGTTTTTGTAGTGTACCATTTTTAATGTAAATTGTTTTAGAGGTTGTCTCACCTAAGTCAGAGTGTCAAAGGAAGTGATGTTTGCTGCAGCTGTTTAAATGAGATATACAACGGTTTTTTTGGCACCTTGTAGAGGTCATAAATTTTAACGTTCGCAGACGTTGAGATAGTAACGTGTTATTGCTCAAATCACTGCTTTGTGTTTTCAGTAATATTGAGAAGTTACTGAATGTCATGAATAAAATACTGAAGGATAATTTTGTGCCAAATATAAACCAAAGCAAGATAAAAGTAATGAAATTTCTCGAAATGATAGCAGTAATAGCGGATTAAATATCAAAAATAAGATCGCATGTGACAGAAAAGTAAATGAATTCTGCTGCTTAGGAAGTAAAACTGCAACTGATGGACGAAGCAGGAATTATGTTAAAAGCACAATACTACTAGAGGTAAGAGCTTTCATGAAAGAGAGGAAACTTTTAGTTTCAAATATTTGATTTAAGACTCTGAAAGAACTGTTTAAAACTCAATGTATGGAGCACAGCAGTTTACGATTTGGAAACGACACGTTTCCATTAATCCACGATCCAATCTCTACTGCATGTCGTTGGATCATCACGAAAAACACTTATGGGCCGTCTGGACGATGAGCTTTGTGCCTGCTCCAGCATTGTACTCTGCCATCAAACCTGACACAGAGCGCCGCTTGTAAAGCGGGATGGCCTCGCATTCGGGTGGACGGCGGTTTGAATCCCCGTCCGGGCATCCAGATTAGGGTTTTCCGTGGTTTCCCAGATCACTCCAGGCAAATGCCGGGAGGCTTCCTTCAAAAGGCCATGGCCGAATTCCTTTCCATTCCTTGCCCCCCATCCTTTCCAGTCTCTAAAGACCTCACTGTTAAGATACGTTAAGCAGTTTAAAAAAATTAATAAAGAGGGAAAGCATCCAAACTCAACCTTCTGTGTTGATGGACGTTCACCACGTTTCACCGTCCTTCAACTTCTTTCCATAGATGCTCACTACTAAGACACGCGAATTACTTCGCCGTTTCCGAGATGCTCGTATCCAGGAACCGGGCCACACCATACTGCTCTTTTTCAAAGTTAGTTATGTCAGTGGCTTTCTTCATTTGCCACTTTCACCTTCAGTAGAATGACTGCCCATGGCATTCTTCTTCCGGAGCTTCTATCATCCCCAGAGTGTGGGGAAGTTCTTGCGTTTCTGCATTCCCTTCCATTTATTTATCTATTCGGTTGTCATTTATCTAGTTGTCGTGATTGGACTTACCTGATCCTGATTCAGCTATAATTTTTGAGTTTCCAGTTTTACTGCCCATTTGTATTTTTAAACTGAGGATGGGTGCCCAACTGTAGGAGGAGTGGGCTGTTGTGTTCCACAGATTGTTGATACAGTTTCTAATCTGCAGCTCGGAAACGATCTTTTACCATAAGGAGTTCACTGATATTACTTCTCATTTGTCCCTCCATGGCCTATATACCTGGTACTTACTTTTCCGCATGACGTATCGGCAACGTCACCAGACGGCATTCAAACGCGTGGTCTGCTGTGGTCATTATGTTATGGGTCATCTCTGTAGTGTTGTGGATTCTGATATTTCTTACACTCGTCATTTATATCATTATCACTCAAAAACGATTCTTGTCTTGAACGGAATAAAGCGAAGCTAAAATTAATTTTATGCATATAGTACCAGGATTTAATAGTTTCTAATAAGTTTTCTTGCTGCAGTTAAAGTTAAATCTTTCCATGGTTATCAACGCAGAAAAAAACATGTACATTGAGTATAAATGCCCGTACTCCTGCTCGAATCACATTTCTTTTAAGTCCGTATCATTTGTATTGGGTTTCGAATATTGTGGCTGAAATGTTTCACAGGCAAAGGTCATAACGTGCATCACACTTTTGAAAAAAGACCAATAAACATGTTTCCTCTGTTCGAGGAGGAAGTGTCAATTATGGCAGCGTGACGTGCAACAGGTGCGTCGAGGAATTGAGTTTGCTGCCTCATTAGCCCTCATCGTCGAAGATCAACACCGCTCTAGACGTCACAAATTATTCAGTAAACTCCACTTATGACGCTCCGTAAACTATTTTTGTGCCACACTTACAAATTACAAACCAGTGTTTTTTTTAGCTACAATCACTTATGTATGCACCTTTTTAAACTTGTAAATTCTTGACCTCAAACATATTTAAATCTAGAGGACCATCAGTTTCAAGAGGCCTAATGCAGGATCTGGGATACGATATCAGGCATAGCAGTCTTTCTAACAGAAACGAAACCAATTTTAAAAACAGCACGCCAAATCTATTTACAAAACCACCATCAAGAAAAAAAAACTGAATTCTTCTATCAACATATTGCATCAACTACTCAATCCAGTTATTATTTACGTTCAGTGTGGGAATATTACTATCATTCCTACCAACATCTCTTAGTTTTATTACGATTTCTTAATTCCCAGACCTTTCATAACAGGGATCAAAGAAGAAATCTTTATACTGTAAAGAACAGTTGAAATTTTGATTATGTAATAAAAAATTAAACAAAGTATTAATTTTTGTATAGCAAAACTGCCCTTGCATACTTTACCTAATGATGAAGTCAGCGAGTAAATGACCATCGAAAGTCCACACGCAAGGGTTTATATCTTTTTATTATTATTATTATTTAAAATTGTCTTATCGTTATGCATTTCATTTCAGAATTGAATCTGGTTTCTTTTGTTGAGTGACTTAACATTTTTGTATTATTGATGTGCGGCCATACTTTAAATTGAGGTTAAAAAGTTGCAAATATTTAGTACGTATTATGATTACTTCCGCCCAAATAATCTAGCAGATCAAAATGCTATAAATATTTTTGAGTAATATTTTGTTTGGTTCTGTTCAGCTCAAACAAGATGGATCGTTGAAAAATTTCGCGAATGATACACGATGAATAGTGAGGTTGTGGATTTGTTGTCGGATGAAGGAAGTATCAGCTCATTTGCAACAATTGTTTTTTTTGTCAAGTGAAACACTTACAATGTCTTACGAGACATTTAGAAACGATAAAATGTTTCCCAAACAGAAACAAAAGCTCCTTAGTAAAGAGAACACACATAGTTTATCACCACCTCAGTGATATTTGGTGCAGCTACCTAGAGATAATACGACGCCAGCGAATCCTATTAGTCTGGCTCTGCACTATCAATTTCCCGTGACCTTGATTGTTCATAATTTTGTTATTTACGAGTTCAATTTCGGAGAATTCCTTTCTTAATTAAAGATGTTATCAAAGGAAAGAACTTATTCTTTAAAATGGTACCTTATGACGGGAGAAGAGATGGCTCATCACAAAACAAAACACATTCTAGAAATAATATATATTATAAATGAATGCAATTTTTCTCGGCGTTGTTTATTTATAAACGTTTCTCGGGAAACAAACCGAGTAATATTATTATTATTTGGTTAACAGGGATTGTGGGTTCAAGATAAGTGATGCATGGATTCCTGTTATTGAGGCTGCTCGTCACCAACGCTCTGCTTTTTGTGTTCCACGGGCGTCTAATGACGTCTGAGATGCTGCTAGGCAACATAACAACGTCTGTCGTTGCCATGCCAGTTTTCAAACAACACTCTTAAGGCAGACTTCAAGGCTTAAAACTGCACCTGAAGATGGCGACGGAGTATAAAGTCGCCGAAATATTGTGCATCAATAATAATATTACTCGGTTTGTTTCCCGAGAAACGTTTATAAATAATATATATTATTTGCAAATTCCCCCCTGAAATTTATTTATAAGTCCGCCCCGTTGGCTCATGTCGTTGGGGCAATGTAATGATGTCCATTAACACAAAATAATTGCGTAATTAACTAACAAATGTTCATAGCTTTATTTTACTTCAATCTGAACCGTGCAAATAACCACTTACTGGAATCTTGAATCAACAAGATATTCTTCATAAATTTTAGAAACAATTGCTGGATGATGTGAGTTTTTAAGTATAGCGCCTAGGCCAAATCACAAGCATGTTACATCCATAGCGATGGCTTTACGGAGAGCGTGAAGTTGTCTTGTTCCAGGACGTCGCTTACCTGTAACCTGCCTGCCCTCAATGTTACCTTTCCCTTCAGTTGGCAGGATCGTTCAATGCCTCTCGTGGGTGGAGATGAGTATCTGCGCCGAGAGTTAATCAGCAAGAGAGAAAGCTTGTGCCTGGTTTCTCTTCGCGTTCCTCGCCCGTCGTAAGGTGCTTTCAGTCGGAGATGTATACAGCCAATCGCAAATCGTGTGAAGCTCTTGCCATCAGAATAGATCATTTAAAAAATACAGAAAACATAATTTAGGAATTTGTTGCAATACAACCAAATGTCGCTTTTGAATCACCAGTTTTTCCAGAGTCGTACACACGTTTTCACATCGTTCAGTTGTTGGCTTGGTCACTGTTTCCAGGAATTTTATATTTCTAAAATCAAAGTTCCATTAAAGAATATTTTAGGTAATACTTTTCATCAAACACTTTGTACACGAACTCTGTAAGTCAACTAATTTTTCTGCGGGTACCTGTAATAGGCCACAACCAAAATCGTAATACTGCTTCCACAAGGACTAAGTATGGTAATGACACAGTTAACTTGGAGCATTCAAAATCTCCATGTATTGACTAAACCGAAAAAAAAAAAACAATTTGTTGCTACCCTGATGGTAGGAATCAAAGAAACAACCAGTAACTCAGATTTTCCTAATTTGATTATTTTCTTTTTTAACATCATTTTTTTTTTTTGCACTTAATTTGACAAGAAAAAGAGAAATGGATTTCTACACATTGTTCTAATGTTAATCTAATACAAGAAAGGTTCTTGACACATGCATTTGAGACGGTCCATTAAGCTGACTGCTTAAACATATTCGAAGCTAATCATAATTTTGATATTTGGTAATACATTGTTCTTTATTTCTTGATGTCAACCAGTGAAAGACGCACACTAAAATTAAAGATATTCTAAGCTTGGTTTCATATTTTTGATTTTGTAGTATCATGTAATTATTACGTAATATTTGAATAAACGCTATACATTAGGTAACTTTTCAATAAACCTCTTCTCTTTGAAAATGTAATGTAAGCCCTTCGTGGTTTTTACTTTTGACCCATTTAAGTAGGTTTCTTAACACATGAATAGCCTGGTCTGGGATATGCATACGGCAGATATAAGTGGAGCAGCTTCATAATAGCATTTATTCAGAAAACCACTTTTTTTCATTAATATTTTGAAAAAAAATTCAGCCGCTTATTGGAGAAAGTAGAAATATTATGTCTTCTACTGAAACATAATTTTCTTATATACGCAGAGTGATGAGATCATTTTCCAGACTTAACAAATGTACTTCATTATTCTGAACGAAATTGTTATATCAAATTAGATGCGTAGTCCTATAATCGTTTATGACTTTGTTTATTTCTTTCTGATAACAGTAATAGTCGTATGCCCACTGCATGAGACGAGTATTTCGATTAATTAAAAATAAATTGATCAATAATAAGTGGAGTATTGGCAGTCTCATGTTTAAAAAACATTAAAATGCTATCTTCGAGAACATAACGATGTAGCTTTGAATCAGCCATGCATCAATAATTCATTATTAAAAGTAAATGACTGAAATATAGATCAAAATTCAAAGCAGTTAAAGCAATAATAATTTCGTCATTTCATTGAGTCGAAGGATTTCACTGGAAGTACTCCGTCAGTGAGATAATGGATCACAATACCTAGAACAAGTTGTCACCCAATTTCCTGCTTCAATACAGCAAAAAAAAAAAATATTTCTCATTATAATGCCGATCTGAGCAAATGGCTTGCTTCGAAACCTTTCCGGAAGAGCTTTGCCTTCCCTCCAGCGATTGTCAGAATTTTATTTTAATTTTAAATATTATTTCTTTAACGCAAAGACAATAATCATTCCTCTTGATTTTGTTATTCGTTGAATAATACATTTTCAGTGTTTACTGATCGCTGTGCACTGCTTTGTAATTACTGTATGTCTGAACTATTGTGTAATATTCGAAATGTCACAAGGTCGATAAACAAGACTGTGCGTTATCTAAGATGAACACTGAACTGAACAATTAAAAGCCATAAATATTACATTTTACGGTTTAACCCCTTGCAACATATACACGAATCATACTGTTCAGATAGATAGTTTGGATTAATTATGAGCACAGTTCTAATTAAAAAAAAATAGATTTTGACTTGAAATAAGGTTCGTAATTTCATTCAGATTTTACCTTGTTTCGCCATGTTGCTCCATCTTCTGACAGTCCTGTTGTTGCTAGTGAAAATAATGTAACAAGACATTTGATCATCCGCTAATAGCAACAATTTCGCGAACACTCAGGGCTAAGTGCTATCGATAAATTCTGAGTGACAACCTGCTTTCACGGAGCAGCTGTGGGTAACTGGATAGGGTCGACCACGCACAGAGGGGTCGGGGATACGATGTCAATAGTATCTCAGCCAAGGCCCTAACTAAATGGAGTGCTCGCAAATCACCTGCTTGCTTTCTCAAGTGATACCTGCATCATATTAAAGGACACAACGATTGTGATTCCTTAAAATTGTTTTCCACAACGCAGCGTAATTCAAACAAGAAAGAATATTCGCTATGGTAATATTTTATCACGAGAACAGCGTGGTTAGCATCGTTTGAGGATAGTTTCTGAATTAACTCTGAGAATAATCTGCAAATTTGTATTCATATTCTCTTCTTATGACGTAGGTGAATAAGACTCGTTATAGTTAAAACAAGCAGGGATTTCGTAAAAGTTTCTGCTCACTACACCAAGCCGCGCCACTACGAATATGTAGACTAATAGAATTCCCTTTGAGGTTTCTGGTGCGTTGGAATTGGGAAAAGTTGTACGGCGCCGAACAACAACGCGGAAGTCCTAGGACGATGCAGTCCGTGCTGCCTATATGGCAGTTCACATAGCTTTGGTGAGCGACGAAAAAACTGACTTTCAAGCATGTACTCTGCAATGTCATTTAATGTTCACTTGTGATGAATGCAATAAGACTATTGTAAATGAATTTGTTTTCATTTAGGCATATGTTTTGGAATCTAAATAAATGTAAATTGTGTTAAAAGTTCTTCCATTTCAAACATCTATTTTAAAACGCCTATTTTGATTACTGAATACCAATTGCAATAACATATTAAATAATTAATTTAATGAATCATTAGTTAACTTTACGCTTCTTCGCAAATTAATACAAAAGACATGAAGGATTTTGTTTATTTCGCAGGCGTCATATTAATACAAATATAAATGCTTACGGGATTATCGCTGCGTTGCTATATTCTTAATTCTTCTTTTCCCGACGTTTCAACCTAGTCTTAGGTCTTTTTCAGGGGTCGTGTGCCAAATCTGCTACAGATTGTGATCTTCTGGAGACCGGCGTGGCTAGTTGTTTATTTGTACTGTCGATTGTCTGACTATCCAGAGATGTTGTTTACGATGTAATAGCTGTGGGTCCAGAGTTAATTATTTATCCAGCACACATTTCCAAGCACACATTTCCAAGTAACAACATCTCTGGATAGTCAGACAATCGACAGTAAAAATAAACAACTAGCCATGCCGGTCTCCAGAAGATCACAATCTGTAGCAGATTCGGCACACGGCACCTGAAGAAGACCTAAGACTAGGTTGAAACGTCGGGAAAAGAAGAATTAAGAATATAGCAACGCAGTGATAATCCCGTAAACATTAATACAAAAGATAACCAACTTCGTCGGCTGTTTATTTGAAGTTGTGGGTATGGTGCAATTTAAGGTTGCAGATGTCTGTATCTGTGATGGTTTTACAGCATTATTACTTTTGTAAGTTAAGCAAAGTTGAATAATGTGTTTTACGTTTGATTGTTTGTTTAGTGCTGTGTATCTGTGGTGGTTCTTTTTTTTTTTTTTAAACTGCTTGACGTCTCTTAGAGACGAGAGGGGATGGAGGGCAAGGAATGGGAAGGAATTCGGCCATGGCCTTTTGAAGGAAGCATCCCGGCATTTGCCCGGAGTGATTTGGGAAACCATGGAAAACCCAAATCTGGATGCCCGGACGGGGATTCGAACCGCCGTCCTCCCGAATCCGAGGCCAGAACGCTAATCGTTACACCATTATGGCGGAAGAGACTAGGGTGATCCATGGCACCCTTTTGCCCTTGGAGTTGGAAATAGCCCCAAAAAGGCGAATAAATCAGAAATGATCAATGAGTTGTGGTTGAAAAAGGCACTGGAGAGCCACTGCATTAAAGACTGAAAGGGTATCCCGAGGCCTTGTAATTCCTTCAAATTTCATTTGGAATGATCGCTTCTTCCTGGGGAAAATATTCAGGAGGTAACATAATATCCCAATCATATCTCCGGGGGATATGCTAAGGGAAGAGTCATCTGAAGGAATAGGAACGAGAGAGGAGAAAAATGGGTGTGCTTTTATGAACAATTCAGTGACGGGATTATTTGATGAGGATAGAAACTAATACGGCACCAGCCTTATTAGTTCAAATGTACAAGTATATGCCAATGTCAGAAGATGTTAAAATATGAAAATATACAATGAAATTTCAGAAGAATTATTTCAATACGTGAAAAGGGAACAAAATCCTATAATCTTAGTGACTGGAGTGCGATAGCAGGAGAAGGAAAAGAGGAAAATACTGTAGGAAGTTCTGGTCAAAGAGAAAGAAATGAATCTTATAGTTATTAAGTTTAGGCTAAGAGTGAAGTGAATAAAGAAACAAATCTGGCAAAATAAGCCTTACCTGAAGTGATCAAATTGAAATAATCTCAAATAAGAAAATTTTGCAGAGATTGTAAACATGGTTTCAGAAATAACTCTGAATGGAATTCTGCCTAAGAAGGAAATGAAATCTACAGAAGTGAAAGATAGTCAAAGCTGGTGAAGAAACATTAGCCATTAGGAGAAGTAGCTGGCCGAAAACCTTATATGGCAGAAGATATTGTGGAGTTGATTGATGAGAATACTCAGGATGATGATGCAGGAGAACAGTACAGATAATTAGAAAAAAGTAGAAAAATAAATTGCTGTAGTTAAATTACATGCGACCTATACAAATAGGTAACAGAATTTGGTGACATTAAAAAATAAAATAAAAAATAAATATGTTAATGGGAAACCCGTTTTAAGCTCAGATGATGGTGCTAACAGATGATGGAAAAACATAGAAAAACTTTATGAACGGATAATTAGAACATCAGTGTGCTGGAAATAGCAGCTGATATCGACAATAATGTTTTAGAAGATCCTTATTAAAATAAAGAATTTTCCAGTGCTTTGAAACAAATGAACTCGTGTAAAAGTATCAACTTCCCACTGCTTTGTAAAGCACTAGCTGGTAAATGTAAAAATTATCACACTATATGATAGCCTCAAAATTACTGACTATGATAATATATGTAAGAATGGTAAATAAAGCAGGAGAAACATTACGTGAAGGTAGTTTGGGTTTAGGAAATACCGGGATTCAAAAGAAGCGTTTCTAACTTTACAATCTATATATATAAAGATGAATGTATGTATGTTTGTTTGTTCTTCCTAAAAATCCACAGTTTTCATCCGATCTCGATGAAACTTTGCACACTTATCCTTTGAAACAAGGAAAAAATACTGTCTACATTTGGTTGAAAAATTATCTGTATAAATAATACATGTTGTCTCATAATTTCGAAAACTACTGAACGGCGATAGACAGACGCGTTGGATATGGAGGTCTCTGTACTGTTTTTCCGTGTAGTTGTCGGGTAGCTCATTGCTTAAAGCGCTTGCTTACTAATGTTTGGGTCGTGGTCTCCGGTTCAAATCTCTGTGGAGGCTAAGATTTTTTTAAAAAATTGTTTTTGATGGTAAGAGTCACGCCTGGGCCGTAGGTTATTCGGATTGAATGTTAAACTGTAGATAACACAGCAAGGGGTGCAATCCGAGGAAATCGTAGGTAGTCTTCCAATGCTGTTGGTTTACACTTTTTTACGTTATATTGATCCATCAGGGGTTATACGTAGTCACTGTGTGTGTTTGATCTGCAGTAGTAATACTATAAATGCTGAAATAAGTCTCATTCTTATGTTACGTTTTGGTAACTAAATGCCTATACCGATATTGACGGAATTTGACAAGAAAATCTGTAGGGAGGGCACAGGACATTTGTTTTGGTATGATTAACAGTTGTAGTCACGAAATTTTGAGAACTTATCGAATAGTGACGGAGAGACGGTTGTGTGTGTTAGTTTGTAATGTTATGTCGCTTGCTCAAGCTATGCTTCTCGTGCATTATGTTAGTGTATAATTTGTTAATAAATTTCGTTTAGAGAAAAAACGTATTATTTAGTGTAGATGTCGATTTTCTCTGTCCTATTACTTTTTTATTTTTTTAACTGCTTTACGTCTCTTAACAGGGAGGTCTTTAGAGACGGGAAAGGATGGGGGGTAAGGAATGGGAAGGAATTAGGCCATGGCCTTTTGAAGGAAGCATTCCGGTATTTCCCTGGAATGATTTGGGAAACCATGGAAAACCCAAATCTGGATGCCCGAACGGGGATTCGAACCGCCGTCCTCCCGAATGCGAGGCGAGAACCGTAACCGTTACACCGCCACGCTCGGTCTATTACTTTGTGTCTGCTTAAATGTTTCTGGCACCAATTTATTTTGCCGTCTTGTTTTGACATGCCTAGCGGGCGTAAACTGGCCTAAGTTGTAGCTCTAGCAGAGCACGAGCAGCTTAAGTTATTAGAACCCAAGAATCGGATGCTCATGCTGAAGAAAGAAGAATGGTTCAAGCTGAAATAAAGCTGCCCTTAGTCAACCCCCCCCCCTCCCCACATCCCGTCACATTCGTTTGTTTTTCTTTTTTAAAATATGTTGGAAATTGATTCTCTTCAAGAGACAGGTTCGATGGTAGAATAATATAGTGATGGGTTTCCGGTCATATTATGCCGACTCGGTGTTGTTTGGGACCAATCCTTCGTTACCAACAACTTTTTATAATCAATTCTGGCAAAGAATGTCTTAATCCACGCGTACGAAGTAGCGGGTATCAGCTAGTGAATATTTTAAAGGTGGATCATGAAAAACAAGCTTACTTTAACAGCATTTGTTGCCATAGAAAATTCTTTGGATAGTGATAGTAAAGGCAAAATGATCAAAATATTGAAGTAGTCAGGTGGTCGGTATGAGTATAGAGGAATAATTTTTAATTTGTATATTAATCACATGACTATTATAAAGAAGGAAACAAGAGACAATTATCAATTAAAAATTGTGCGACATAAGGTTGTAATGTATCCCCAATGACATTCAACCCGTTTTTAGGGGAAGAAATGTTGAAAGTAAAAGTTAATTTAAATGTGGTATAAGTATTCAAGGAGAAATAATGTGTGGTCAACGTCTAGTTCATTGGAGGTGGGAGAGGAGAAAGGAATTTTTCCACTGTTTTTGAAGGAACCATCCCGGTTCTCGCGTGGAATGATTTCGGGATTCCATAGAAAATAGGGGTCAGGATTGCCAGATGGGGATTCGAACATGCGTCCTCCCGGTTGCCAGGTTCACCAGATTCCGTAAGCGATAAACAGTGTGCTGCGATTTGCTGATGTCCTTAAGCAGAACAGCGACAAGATATTGTAAAATTACTCAATGGAATGAAAAATGTATTCAGGCAATAATCTGAACTAAATATACACCAGACCAAGATGGAAGTTGTGAATTAATGTTGCAGACATGATGTACTGTTTAGCTAAAACATTATGACCATCTGCTTAAAAGCGTGTTGGTCCGCATCTGGAAAGCGATACAACAGTGATTTGATGTGACATGGAATCGTAAGGTAATGCCTACGCACGGGTCACGCAATTCCCATAAATTATGGGCCGTTGCACTGTGGTCACGGAGTTGGCTTGGGACATCATCCCAGACGAGTTTTATCGGGTTGAGATTAGGTGATTTTGGCAGTTAAGACATCAACATTAGTTCACTATAATGCTCCTCAAACCAGTGTAGAATGATCTGGCTCTGTGATACGGACAGGTATCCTGCTGAAAAATTCCATCGCCGTGGTGGAATACAAGAAGCTTGACGGAACGCAGGTAGTCTGCAACAATTTTCGCATAGTCCACAGCTGTCATGGTGCCTTCGATCACTATAATAGGTCTAATGGAATACCAAAGGAAAGTCCCCGCTAGCATAAAATGCACACGACCATCGACCTGGTGCAACAAGAAACATGATTCATCAGACTAAGCGACTTATGTCCATTGATCCATGGTCAAATCTCGATGATGTCATACCCACTGCAATTGTAATTGGGTCAATATTATAATACGTAGGGGCCTTTTTTATTTTTTGCTTATAGCTTTACGCTTCATCGACATCGAGATCATTAGAGACATGGAAGGACTGAGGGCAAGGGACCCATCCCTGAATTCACCTGGAGTGAAATGGGGAAACCATGGAAAACCCAAATCTGGATGGTCGGATGGGAATTCAAACTCGCGTCCTCACGAATTCGAGTCCAGAGCGTTACAGCTCACCCGCCAACGCTCGGTAAGTGGGGGCCGTCTAAAGGCGCATTCCCACGATCCCTTGTAGGCGAGGCGAGACGGGACGGGACCTCATTAGTCGAAGTGTAGGGACGACCGCGGGCAGCAGGCTACTCCTAGCTTACCTTGCCGCCACCTCCACACCACGTTGCCTAGTGTCGTTTGGCACAGAGCACTTTACAGCAAGAGAAGGGGTGCCTTAGACTACCACGTTCTGTGATGAGGTGTGGTCATCCACCACTTTGTCGCCTACTCATGGTTTCAACGTCCTTTAACCACTTCCTATAGATCTCACTACTGTAGAACACTAACAGCCAACCAGCCACACCGTTTCCAGGACGCAACAGTTCTCATACGACGGGCTATAACAATCTGCCCTTTTTCAGAGTCACTTATACAACTCCCATTCGGGTCTGCTCCGTTTGTATACTTCCTTTTTGCATGACGTAACCGCAACGTCGCCAGACTGAATTCAATTTAGTGGTGGGCAGTACTTTGGCTGATCACTGTAGCAATAACAGCAGATTAAACGTAAAACTAGGATCACATGTTATTTCTCTTATTTAAGACGTAAAATTTGGACTTTTGGCCGAAGCAAGAACTATTTTAGAAGCGGCATAGAACTAGCGAAAAAAGATAACTGATTTATTTATTTCAAATATTGATCTGGGACTGAGAAAGATCTTTGTAGAACCATGTGTGTGGAGTGCTGATGTTAGTGATGGACTTTAGGAAAACCAGAAAGAAGGAAACTGGATAATTTCATGTTGTGTGCTATAAATGGATGCAGAAATTTAAGTTGACTCGTAAGATACGTTATCAAATTTACAAAGGATGGAAGAATAAAGTTCGTGGAAGTCTCTCACAGAAAGAATAGTTAGGATGGTGGGGAATATTTTAAGACATGCCAACTTGATCAATTTCTTAGTGAAGAGAATAGTTGAAGGAGAGAACTGTAGAAGAAGAGAAAGATAAGAATATATGAAGCAGATAATTGAGGGAGAAAACTGTAAGGGGTATATTGAGATATAGGGTTAGCTTGAGATAGGAAGAGATAGAGGATAAAAAAAGTCAAGAACTAATGACAGGGGGGAAAAGTAGATATAGGAGGAAGGCTTGAAGTGTGAAAAATCTCTGGAAATAATTTGACAGTAAACTAGTTTGGGCGGAACTCTTTAGAAAAGTCGTAGACAGAGATTTCAGAGTCATGAATTACTGTAAATGGTAGTGAGAGGAGGGGGGGGGGGGGGGGTTTGGGAGGTAGTGCCAGAGAGGATATAGAATCGGGTTATAAGGCCTTTTCAGACCATTACTTCAGTATTTATTAGTAGTTGATATAGAAAGTTTCGGGAATTTCAATCATCCCTCTGAAAATATAACCTCCAGTTCTTCTTATTTACCGTCTTTTCTTTAAAAATAATAATAATTGGAGTATACGACTTTGAAATCTACAGGCTAATAAATTTGTTGCCACTAAATTCAAATAACATCTCCAATTATGAACAAAATCATTCCAGTACTTAAAAGCAAACAATTAATAATTGGTTTGCAATAACGATATTTACAGAAAACTCAATAAAACTGGATCCTAAGGTTTAATGTTAATAATGTCTTCAGTGATTACTGATTAGCATTAATTCCTGGCAAGAAATATGAAATGTGTTGTGGCTTTCGCCTCAGAAAATTCATCACGCCTTCTATCTTACGTGTAAATCTCAAAATGGAGTTTTTTTCTGTAAACAAAGACGAAATGAAAAGACACCTTAACAGGAATTGTAAAATTAGAAGGGGAGAGCAGATACATATTTGATTTCATTAGTGGCTGCAGAGGCAGACCTTTGTCGGTGCGCAGGTATCCTTTGTATGTTTTGCTCTTTAGCGACTGTATTGTTCTTGGCTGTGAAAAGGGACTGCAATTATAAACGGCTTCCAATTAACGGCACATCCCATTTCATATTTGACAATACAACATCTCACATTCTACAGTCACGAATACAGTTCTTCATATTCTACGGTCATTATAATTAGTAAATGGAATCACTAAAGTGCTAGCAGCCATGGAAAAATTTGTGCGTAATGTGGCACGCAAAACAACAATGCAGCTTCTCCTAATCGAGCAGGACTGACTCTTCATTTTTCGTTTCACCCTCTTTGTGGTACGATGAATCGGTCACTTCTTTGCATGTTGTTCCTTCCTTGCGCCCAGTATTTCTTCATTCTCTCGGACCTTCTTCATCTCTCCTCTTCCGAGATGATGGGTTTCGACTTTATTTTAGATTTTTCTTGGAACCTTATCCTTTCATCTCTAAATCTTATCTGCGCTGTTCTATAATGACCTTTCCGTCATTTTTAATTCTGTTAGGTCTTTTCCAATTTCTGTGAACCAATTAGACTTCGTTATGCGGTTATGGAAGAAATCAAACATTTGTTTGGTTAGTATATCAGAGTTTATTCTGAAAAGATTTCCGTAGAAATTTAGTTTCCTTTTGCACATAGTATCTGAGAGCTCGTCAATTTTTTTGTAGAGAGTTACATTACCTTGAAATTTTGTTCCTATGATTTTTCTTAAATTTTCTTTCGTTAGCTCTAGTTGTTCTATTCGCCCTATGCGATACATGGTTCGAGTTTCTGCTGCATACAATGCTTTCGGTTTTAACACTGTTTTGTAATGCTTAATTTTGAACCCCCACGAAATTGATTTCTTGTTGTATATCTCTCTTGCCAATTGTTTGTTAATCCAGTTTTTAATATTTATATAAATATATAAAAATCTGTTGATCCTAGTTTTCAACTATCACGCACAAAAATATTATTTGACAGGAGAGTAAAGTGTTGGTAAGATGTGAATTGTTAAAAATAAATCATAATGTACGGTGTCTACTGTAAAAGTAGCGGTCAGCAAATATGAGTCTTAACATCATTTCAATGCACTCAACATTGTAGGCTCTTAGCAGGTGGATGGTGATGTTGATAACATCCAACCATGAAACTCTAACGCTACCGTTTGGAGATACTAATTCTTAAACATTTATTTTTATGTCATATACACAAATTGTGCCAGTGCTCGACGGTATATTGGTCTCGACACTGTGGAATGCTACAAATGATCGTAAATATCAATTATTGGGGATTTTTTCAAAAATTTTCACCATGTGTGGAAGGTTCAAAGATGTTACAGGATAGGGATGAATTCAGATCAATGCGTACTCAGAGCGGGCAGATCAACCGAGGAACCGTCAGGTGGACTATGAATCCAATACACTGCTCAAATCAGAATTACGTAATATAGATTGTCGTCAATATATCCGGGCATTTGTTAATCTATGAAGGCCTACACATTTTGCACAGCTTAAGGGAATTAAGTATCCAAGAAACTTTCACAACACTTTTACAGGTTACTTAAGAACAGATACGTTAAAATATGGTGTCTAGGAGATTCCACTGAGAAAAAGTTGGCCAAAGGTTTCCCACAGGGATCTATTCCTGGCCCAATATTTCTGAACAGTGGGCTGGAGCTGGTTATGACACCTGCAAAGTTCCGGGACTTGTTGCATTTGCTGACGATCCATTCTGACATTGATGCAAAAAGCGTAAAAGTTCCACATGATCTCAGTCGATGGTGCAGACAAGATAAGCTAAGATTAGCACCACACAAAACCTGTTACATGTTACTAAAACCTACTACCAAATATATGGAGTTGCGATAAAAAGAAGTCAAATGAATCGATAGCTTTCTGTAAAATTAGGGGAAAGATTGTATTTTATGGCTCATATGGAGGAAATACGTGGGAGAGACAACTCAATCATGAACAGATTAAATAGCATGGGGACGTTTTGCGTGCTACTGTACAAGAACGAAAAACGAGTTGGTCGTCGGTCGGAACGTCGGCATTTAATACTAAGACACAGTGCCACTAGTTACGTGTTGTTTCAATATCTCACTTTGAGGGACAGTTTATTTTCATCAAATGCTTGTTAAAATTGTGTTAAATGAAAATATGTAAAAGTGTTTAATTAAGGGAATTGAAGGAAAAATTATTTTATATCGTTTTTAAAGAAACAACTTGTAATTTTAGGTGAAGGTAAGGGTCAGCGTAGGAGATATTCTCTACAAATTAAGAGAAGTCGTAACGAGAATAGGGAGAGTAGCAATAGATTTTTTTAAACTTATTCTTCTTCGCTTTGAAAAATTTTATTTGTTGACAACTACCACCAACGACAGTTTATTTAAATTTTCAATATTTACAAACAAATGAGTTGGCTGGCTTAAGCTCTGGCAGTCAAAAAAGTTCTCATAATTCAATGCTTACCAGAAGACTGAGTACCTTAAGCCTGGCAAATCACAAACCTATTTATAATAATGACAGAGGATTTCCACATATGATACTGTGTCCCGGCCACCGGGACGCTTGAAAGAGAAAACTTGCATGGGTAGCACTGAATATCGTTCTTTTATTTTTATATCCACAATACAAAACAACACACTGTACACAGCAAACATGTCATTCAATAACATCCATCCAAGACAACCAGAGGAAAGAAACTAGCCTTTCTACTTCTGTATCTGGATCTACGAAGCTCTATTTAGAAGTATAACGATGTGTGAATCAGGTAATTAGCCTAATTAACTTTACGTAATCACTACGTTAAACTTGTAGTTTGCTGCGAGACTTAGATAATTGACTGACGTCTAACAAGAAGCAGCAGAGAACGCAAATTGAAAAAATGAAAGAACGTGGATTATATTGTGTCTCGTGCTAAACATAAACTGAAATGGCAAAAGTTGTGGGATAGTACCGCGGAAGAAACGTATAAATGTGGCGTCATCAGGGTTTTCATTTATACTGTCTTGAGTCGTGTGATAGGTTTTCTAACATGACATGCATTGACAGACTTTAGATGAGGGATGGTTGCTGGCGCTAAACGCATGGGGTATTCCAAATCGGGAATTGTTAATTAATTCAACATTCCTTAATCCATAATTTTGTAATTAAAACTGAGGAATGCAAACCCGTAAGGACTATAACGGAAATGGATAGCGGAAAGTGTTATGGCGAGTTGTAAAACAACGAGCAAACTGTTTCTCCTTGTTTACATTTTGAAGCCATCACATGCACAGTCACGTCAAAGCAATTCAACCCGCCGTGCCAGTCTCTCCTATTACGCCACTCCTAGGGGGCCAATTTGTTTGCACACATGTGCTCTTCAGACTAGCCATGGCACCCTGCAAACATTACAGCTTACAGCACCCTCGACGCGAGATGAAAGTGTCCAACTTTTGACGACGCATGAGGGAATTACGTAGAAGAAACTCTCGCCCACACTGCTACTGCAAGGCTGTTTTTCGAACACCGGTATATGCCACAACAAATACCAACTCCGACCACTCCTACCACTGTTAATCCTTAACTACAATCCATTCCCTCGTAATGATAACTTTTTTCCCCTTGTAGATTCAACATCAGCCCCATTATATCGCACTATTAAGACCCAGCACGATGACGTCACAGTGACACCGATACAACACCTTCACGATTCGACCAAAATTAAGATTTTTCCCAGACGAATGTCGGAATGGTTACTAAACATATGATTCTAGTCTAGGGCATC
Source organism: Vandiemenella viatica (assembly GCA_031002005.1). Classification (NCBI taxonomy): domain Eukaryota; kingdom Metazoa; phylum Arthropoda; class Insecta; order Orthoptera; family Morabidae; genus Vandiemenella; species Vandiemenella viatica. Next base: position 262,371,446 of record CM061921.1, read on the forward strand.
ATCGTTGACGAGCCGTAAATTGCTATTGTGCTTCATAAAAATGGTAAGATTACTAAGCTGTGAAAATATAACATGTATAAACTGAGTTTCCACATCATTGCAATGTGGAATCTACCTATTTAGCTTCTTAATCTTCAGTTAGTGTTGTGTTAAGGAATAATAACGGCTTAGTCTCCTGAAACAACATTAGAAAATAACTTTATCCTTCACTGAACTCATTAACAATGTTAATTAAATGAAACCTCAATGTTTATGAGTGTGTTTAACCTCAAGGGAGGGAGCTAATAAAATTCCGTCTTTCTGACGGATTTATGCACTGTAGTTTTTTTTTTATGAAGAAGTACTTAGAAATGAGATTATTTGTTTTATGCTGGTCGTCCACTGGCGCCGAATTCGTCCGACCGACTGTACGGCCGAATATGGCGGAATATGGCCGACTAATCCCGAGACAGGTAAAGGTATAGTCACGCGTCCATTTGACACGACCTGCTAGGCCGAATACAGCCGAATACGGCCGAGTCACGGACAGATTCCATTGAAATGGGATTAGTCGGACGTATTCGGCCGAATGGCAAACGCATTTTTTTTTTTTTTTTTGTAACTGCTTTACGACTCTTTTTAACATCGAGGTCTTTAGAGACGGGAAAGGATGGGGGGCAAGGATGGGGGCAAGGAATGGGAAGGATCGGCCATGGCCTTTTGAAGGAAGCATCCCGGCATTTGCCTGGAGTGATTTGGGGAAACCTTGGAAAACCCAAATCTGGATGCCCGGACGGGGATTCGAACCGCCGTCCTCCCGAATGCGAGGCGAGAACGTTAACCGTTACACCGCCCCGCTCGGTGGCAAACGCATGTTGCGCTCCTAATAAGCTAGTCTTCTTTTTTTTATCTTTTATTTGAACTTGATTTGTATTTTTTCAAACTCTGTCATACACTGTGCTGGTACGCAGTCACTATAAATATTTTAATAAAAATATATATGGAAAGAACAATTATTGCAAGTGGGTCTACACAGTTATAATAGTTATTTTATTAAAAATTTTAACAGTAAAGACAATTATTTGAATTTCGCACTGGAATATTCTCAAACGATTATGAGATATCACTTATTCCTGGGACCACATTTAGGTATAGGATATATAGGCTGCAACCTATGAGCTCGGATTACAAAAACAAAATTTTCTTGTTCCTTATAATTCTTCTGTTTGTCTCTTGTGTATGTTTTGTTTTTCCTGTTGGATGATCATTTATTTTTAAGATTGAAGCATTGACTTTTGAGGAATTGGTAACATGGACACGACTCTCAAGTTCCAGTTCTTTTTCTTCTATAATCGTTCAGAGCGATTGTAACATAACAAGCGTCTGCGCCTTCGTAATATCTATAGCAGACGCCATCTGTTAATAATATATCATCTTTGAGTAGCAAGGAGTCTGTCTTTGACCTCCGTCAGAGAAGGTCGCACGGAGTAACATTTTCGGTCTAACAGTTGAAAGTGTGGCGGACTTGGAAAAGTGTATTATGTAGACGTGTAATAAGGAGAATTTATGATTTGAAATAGAATGTTTTTTTTTAAATGACTGCATGGTGTTAAAAGAACGTTAATGAGTGGGGAGGATTTTGTTGGTATTTGAAACTCTTTTATCCCACGAACTTGTGATCTTCGGAGAAGTTCGATTCCTTATATTAATTAATAATTTGTGGTGGTATTTTCGGTCGGGTTGTAGGAGCTGAATTTAATGACTAGAATAAAGTTTTGTGTTTAGAAGTTGCTCATAAGCTGTGGAACTATTTTCATTTCATTAACCCGGTGATAGAATAATACCTAAACAATGGCGACCGCGGCAAAAGAACCTTTTATTTAATTAATGAGCATGTATGTGTTCTATAAGTGACTGAATAATTTAAAATCAGTATTCAACAGCTAGCCGTCATAGAGACAGTGAGCTTACACGATGTTAATAAATTGTATTGAATATCTTAATGATGTTCAATTGTTTTGATTTTATCTCAGCAATTCCATATTCTTCTATATACGATATAGTAAAATATAATAATAAATTTTAAATGTTTATTTTAGAATTTTGGTTAGAAAATATCCATAAAATGGGAGGTTGAATTTCAAAATATTTGCGAGACAGTGTGCACATCACAGTTTCAGCCCAAGGGTCTTAAACATCCTAATACGACCCTGACTCCTGTAATATTTCGCGTGGGCTAGGTAAAGTCATTTTTTACGAAATGTAAGTCACTATAAATTTTATAAAAAATACCCCGTTTGCTTGGTGTTGAAGCAGCAATGACGGATCGGCAATATGTGTAGGACGTTATTCGGCTTCAATGGTCGAGGTTAATCGGACGACCTGGTCGGCTGTTAAATCGGGCGTTCCTCGGACGAATGCGGTTCGGACGAAATTCCGTTCTAGTAGACGACCGGCCTAAAGCAACATCAACTAACGTGAATTAATACACAGAATGCTTGGAAGCATACGTTTCACGTTTAATTGCTGTGTGATAGTGTGACAAATAGTAACGTAATAGTAGGGCTCGCAAAATGCGTTCATTATTTTATTCTCTTAAGTTTTTTCTGACAATTAACGGGAAGGAAATTGGCTAGAGTCGCTTTTACTGAAACCACAAATACATCTGAACCGATGTATTACTAAAAATAGCACTCTAATTCACCAGTTTCCTGCAGCTTAACTGATTGTGCACAGTTTCACTCGTTTCCGAAGTCATGGTTTGGCTTATAACCAGTTGCACAAGACCAGCAACTTGCACTGCATGCGACCTCTACCGTCACGGAAGTAGTATAACTTTGAATCGTAAGACAAAACCTTTTTTTTTTTTTATTTAAATGGAATTCGGCCGTGTTAGCCATTCAGCCAGCTCAATGTGTTTGTTTCTCTTAGAATGTACAGATTTCTTATAAGTATGATTATTTTCTCTAATGTGTAAGGACGACACAAGACGAACACAACACTTAATTAAAACCACCCATGCCCTAGGCCGGACTCGAACCGGCGACCCCTGCAACGAGAAGCAAGCACGCTACCCCTACGCTGCCGGGGTCGGCGACAAAACTCATAAACCTTTAAGAAGTTACTGCTACTCTAGCGTCAGAAAAATTGTTCACTGAAATTCACACGCAATACCAATTACTGCATCCGCTCAATGGTGTATTACTCTACGTGCGTTATTATAATCCACTGTGCTTTTAGTTTGTTCGAATGGCTTACTACGTACTTAGGGAAAAACAAATTCTTACACCGCATCCGCACATATTTACCCAGTTCACTTAATATTTTTTTTTATGAATCTGTTCAACATGTGTACACCAACACATAAAGATTAAGATTATACGAAACATACGAAAACATGAAAATCCATATAAATTTCCAATAAAAGATAATTCGTTCTTTATAACTGTCGTAATCAAGTCACGATTCACATAAAGCCCTTTAGCGAGGATGAAACACGTGCTTATCTGTTAAATGTACAGTTGGCCCATTGATATCAACTACCAATATTTGTCTACTCAACTAACAGAAATAAAAACCCACATCTCATTGCAAGCAGCACGTGTCTTGACTTTGATTAACATAAAAAAAACAACACTCAAGGTATCAGAGAAGACATGGTTTCTGTCATGCGTCGAACACTCTACCGCAGACACACGTTCACTGTTCAGACACCAACCGAAGAGTAACTCGGAAAATGGAGACTGGTTACGCACCGAGTTCACAGAACCCCAGCATGGCCTTTGTTTCGATAAATAAAACGTTCACCGGAAGTGAAAAATTGATATTGTCTTTTTATAATATATGGAGGAAACACTACCTGCAAAAACACCTTTCAAAATCATGTGTTTCGTAGACGATAGGAAATGACATCATTCCAACACTTTGACGACTAGGAGTAAAAGTGTTTCGTCTTTACATTTGTGATGGAGTAACAGAAAACTCACACGTCTGGACTCACGGTAATTTCTGTAACCAAATTAGTCTTTTGATGTGAAGCTCACACAGAACATTGGTTGCAAGGAATCGCGTGTAAGATATTTATACGAAATGTTTATGCTACGGAAATTGTGACAATAGTTACCTTCTTTTTTTGGTTATAGATTAACGCCTCGTAGACTTCAAGGTCATTAGAGACAGCAGAGAATTGGAGACAAAGAATGGAGGGTATTTGGCCATGGCCTTTTGAAGGAATAATCCTGACATAGCCTATAGTGATTTCGGAAAACAATGGAATACCGAAATCTAGAAAACCAGATGGGGATTTGAACACACGTGCTCCAGAATGCCAGGCCCGAAAGTTACTGCTCACTCACCGAGCTCAGTATAAGGGACACGATATACGAGGCAAAAGTGTTACCGCCCGATCTTCCGGTTGCAATGACATGCTCACCCACACCCCTTAGCTCAAGGTTCCGTATCCAAAACAATATTCTCATGATAGTCTTAAGCCGCGTTCCCACGATCTCCTGTAACGGAGGCGGGATGGGACGGGACAGGACGAATACTCAACAACACGCCATGGGAACAGGGCCACCTCTGCTAGCGGAGATGAGACGCAGCTACCCACTCTGTGTCGGTAAACATCACAGGCGTGTGTAGAGGTGCGCTGTTGTAATCGGTTTGCAGCAGCGGTGCGCACCCCTTCTGTTGTTGTAAAGTGCTCTGTGCCAAACGACACTAGGCAACGTGGTGGGGAGGTGGCGACGAGGTAAGCAATCCCTACACTTCGGCTAATAAGGTCCCGTCCCGTCCCGCCTCCGTTACAAGAGATCGTGGGAACGCGGCTTTACACAGAAGATTAGGGACAAGCATACGTGTATCACAAATACAGGCATGGGATACCTGCTAATTTTGTGTGGTATCCCCTTTTACCTGACGAAGTGTAGCAATGCAACTTGGCATTGACTCGACAAGTCGTTGGAAGTCCCATAAAGAAATACTTATCCACGCTTCCTCTACAGCCATCCATAATCACGGAAGTATTGCCGGTGTAGGACACTCTCCCTGCACAAAATGAACATTCTGTCACCCTCAGAAATGTTCTATTAGATTCATGTCTGGCGAGCATTCGTTAGAATCGTTCAGAATGTTCCATATTCGTTTGAAATTGGTTTAAGATCTGGTGACATGGCGCATTGTCATCCAGGAAAAGCTAGTCGTTGTTTGGGTACATTAATTACTATAAATAGTCTCAAAGTAGCTGAACATAATAATTTCCAGGCAATGGTCCGTTCAGTTATAATACAGATCTTAGTCCATACCATGTAAAAACAGTCCATTCCCGTTTGAGTCTGCCTTCCTGTAAATTTGGGTCCAAGGCATCGGAACCAATCGTGAGTCATCTGACCACGCAACCATTTTACACTCATTTACGGGCCAACCGATGTGCTCATAAGATGCGATATAACCGATGGTGTTTTGTTGATAGAGACACTAGCGACGATCTTCTACATCCTAAGCCAAATTTCGCTGCACTGTCCGCACTGTCGTACGTCCCACATCTATTGTTGTTGTTGCTTGACGTAATGTTGTCTCTTTGTCAACACTGACAAATCGACGCAGACTTTACTGGTCTCGTTAATCAAGTAGACATGGTTGGCCACTCAGTTGTTCATGATGGGAGCTAATGCAGTAACTTACACATACACGACATACGGTCTATCGAGGAATGTTGAAATCATGAAAAATTTCAGAAACTGAATTCCTCATACTTCCGGCGCTAATTACCATTTCGCGTTCCAAGTCTTTTTATTTATGTCGTGCGGCCATAATTACATCAGAGAAACTTTCACGCGATTCGAGAGAGTATAAATGAAAAGCTCATCACTGCACGATATTTTTACGTTTCTTCCGCGGTGCTACCGCCATCTGGATAATTGAATCTTCTTATTCCATGACTTTTGTCGTTTATTGTATACACAGAAGTTTAGAAAATGTATACACACATGATATGTTTATGATACGGACATCAGTTCAACATTACGCCAAACACGGACATAATATCGCAGGGCGAAAGTGTTGCAGCCCGAATTTTGGGGCGCAATGAATCTTCACACTCCCAGGCTCAAGGTAATTCATGATGTAAAAAGAATACTCTCACGTGAGGATCACATGGAACCGGCCTTTAAAGCGAATTTCATTTAAATCCTTTGTAGTTGCGATACTCCATAACTTTGTAAAACCCGTTTTGACTAATATCCTTTTTCGTGCTACATTTTCTTCAGTTACTTTGTTTTACTACTGATATGGAATCGGACCACTTTCCGTATTGCAGATATTGTCTGCAGACGTTTCATAGAAAGTTTCCGAATTTATTTACCAGATTTTTTGCCCAACTAGATAATAACTTATCACTACATTCATTACAATTATGGTGAATTTATTCACGTTTCATAGGTTTCTGTACTAAAGAAGGAATGATTTTTTGGTAATGACTTGAATTTGAAAATAATGAAAAATTTAAAACCTTAATGCATTTACTGACTGTGCGTTAATTTCTGTAGGCAAATTTACTTCTCATGTGAGATTCATGCAAACTTTCGCCGACGATGACCTGACCACCTAAGCTTATCGTATAATAATACGTAATCAACCCATCCACAAGATATAGCCACGTGGAACAACACACACAGATATGGTGTAATTAAGCACGGCACACAGATGCAAATACACATATATAGTATCTTGTGATCATCAGAAACCGCACCAGGCATCTTATATCTCTCTTTCACATTCATAAACATATTCATACAGACAAACACCAAAAAGTGCTTCAGAAAGCACGACTTCATCATCACAATCAAATTTACTAGAAGTATTAACAGACGTAGGACTGACGACAGATCGATAGATGATTTGGAAAGCCCTATCTACACAGACATCTTCACTAAACCACGAACTAATAAAACTCACACGCATCATATTTAACTACTGTTATGTAATAAACGGAGGTTATATATAGGTGATAAAGGGGTTATTATGGCCGTGCAGTCCACTTGTGGGCGTCTAGATTAATTTGGGAGGTGTTCTTAGAAGCACCTTAGGAATTTAGATTATCTTCCAGATTATAATAGATAACTACTTGTGGGCACCTAGATGTTATTTGTCAGGATGAGGACATTGGCACCAGAGCGACACTATTGATAAAGCAGGAGTCCCGTTACTGCTTTACTTGTGATATTTATACTAGATCTTACGTTTCCGATATATCACAAACTCTTCCACATAATTATCTGAAATAACTTGGGATCTAACCTAACGACTGTAAATGACTGAGGCGACACAATTGATAATTTAAACATACTTCAATAATAAAAGCCTAACCATACATTTATCCGCAAATCTGTCTAACTTTATGCTGTAAGGAATTGACACGCACACATCGTTACAATGTTACCAACATACTAAACTGTTATTAAATGAATGACTAGCTTCTTCATACGAATGTAACTGAAACATGGCTTTACTGAATTATTACACGAATGACTGAATAATTAACGATCCTTATTATAACCCGCCATTACCAAATAAGATTATCACGAGGCTACAACATTACGATAACAACGGCAAACAACTCATTTAAGTAACACAGACTGAATAATTTATCCAACTACTCTAACTAACCAAATAATAACTAACGTGAGACAATGCTATAGGCAAGCATAGCTTGCCCAGTGCCGAAGGCACACAGACAAGACACAAGTCGTACTTCTTACATGGCTGCTGGCAGAATCGTTACAGAATAGCACGATCCGATGCGACGCAGGGGTTCTTTATCCGTGTGATCACGTGCTAGGCGCATGATGTGCGCTTCGTTGCAGTAACCTGAATCATACAACTTTGCAGTCCTTACGCACGTATGCATCTCACTCGCTCAGCTCGCTCGAAGCAGCTTAGAATCTTCACAGAATAAATTACCAAAACTACCAATTTAAACCCTAATGCACAGACTGCCCGTTGCAGTTACAAACTAACTAGACACCAAATCTCTATTTTTATCACATTAACACATAAAGGTGCATATATGAAACCATTAGACCACACAATAAACTCACACTTAGACACCAGACATGTTCTCTGAGAATCCAGAGAGACATCTCTATTCAGACACTTGCCAGCTGAGCATAGCATGACAGCTAATGACAAAATGGTGAAAACAAGTTTCCAGGCCCATACCAGACGTCATTAGCTTAACGTTCAAAGACCGCACAGTAATAACCTCGAAATGTTATGGGATATTTGATGGGTAGTTACTGGCCTAAAAGACAGGAGCAAATCATGCTGCGGTTATAATAAGGTAACGAATCTTGTACGACATGTATGAATGAAACAGATTAAAGTGTCATTAGACAGGACATCGAGGATATCTTTCACCTGCAGAAAGAGCGTATGCTTACTAGGAGCGAAAATGAATGCTTGTTGCAGCGTAGCAGAGTATCAGTGCGCATGGAGTTGCTTTTAAAATTGTAAATGACTAGAGCTGTAGAGGAAATTGGGTGCGAGAGCGACATTGAACTAGCAAATTCCCAAAACTTTTGCCTTACAGCCACAGCAGGATTTCGATTGGGAAATACTGTATAAATATCAATCAGTTCATCGTGAGATGTCTCAAAAGAACGACTGTAAATAGATCCGTGACGTGTGAGATCGACATTGATTTGGAAAGAGACATCCAATCACGAACTACAGAGAGAGACAAAAATAGATGACCCGCTATATACCGCAGCCCACAGAACACTAGTAACTGTAGACATCTGGATGATCTTAATCCTCGTACATACTTGATAGACGACGTAGTGGGTGACTTTATCATGGTAAAAGTGGTGGAAGATCAAGAAAGAAATATTATACTGCGAGTTGTTTTCATCCATCCTAAACTGGCACAACTAACTGAGTACATGCTTGTTTACTCTGGAGGCATAAGACTGATTTTCCCAATTTTGAAACCCAGCAATGAATTTCTGATTCTGCAGTGGGGTGACATACACAAGTGTATAAAAATATAATTTATCACAACAATTGTTTCGTGATTAAAACAATTGCTTATACGTACAGTAAATACAGCTAACGCTGAGTAGAAATATGTATTTCATGAAAGATTCCATCCTTCCCAAATATTAGACATGTATTAAGAGTTGTACCAGAAAGAAAAACTATGGTTCCCACTAAAGCATTGAAAAAAAGTATCGATACCCTGAGGTATCGAAAGAACAGTACAGATAACATGATATTTTTCAAATCATTCATTGGAATTGAGATTTACTTTAATTTTTTTTTAAGTTTAAAGGCCTGCACCTGCACGTTAACATTAAATTCTAATCCCTTTTTAAATTTTGTAGCTGAATTAGCCAGTATTCTTTTATGATGATGAAATTTGCAACAATAAATCATGATACTTTTTGTAGTCCTACTATGTGAAAAACTGTATTACAAATTAAAGAAAGGTTAAACTTAATCAGACTCAACTTTTATTTCAGTTATAAATGAAATCAATAACAAGATGCCATGGCTCAATAAACTGTGGCATTACAGTTACTTAAAAACAATAATTTATCCAATTGTATCAATAATAATCTGTTTCTTGTCTTTGGCATCTTAATCATTCGGCTGGGAATGACGTTGCTAGACCTGTCAGGTATTCGTGGGCTAACTTATAAAAGTGAGAGAATACTAATTTCACAGATTTCCATTGCTCCAAAGGGTCAGTCAACAACAGTGGTTCTGGTGTTGCCAAATAAAGGATCATTTCGTCCTTTCCACTACCCAAAGTAGACTGTAAAGTGTATGTGCTAAGGTCTTGTGATGACTCCATAAATCATGTACTGATATAGTGTCAGTAGAAGGGTCACTATCTGGATCATTGGAGGAGGTGACAGTATTTACTGCTGCTAAACACCTTATAATAGATATTGCCTTGGTACAAGCTGTGACATCATGGAAATAAATGTTTTTCAATCTAGGATCTAGCATGCAGGACACTGCGATAAAATAATTATGTTCAATGTGTTTAAATCAATTCTTAACGCACAATCCATACAAATCAAGCATGCGAACATGTTGATAACCTAACCCCTAAGCTTTCGAGATGAAAGATCCTTTTTAAAAAAAAATCTAGATAAATGTCAAAACTAAGTTCTAATAGCATTCTCAATATCTAAAATCAACAATGCAACCAACATAATCGATAATTTAACCACTGAATTCTCGTCTTAAGATTTACCTATTCTTGTCTTGGGGCCATACATCATATAGCCATGTCAGTTGAATTATATTTTCACTTTTTCTTTGAGTGGGTTTGTAGTACTGTCACTAAATTTTACACCGTAATTTTGGTATCGATTCTTGCCATAAAGTACTGATTTGATCAAAAATATCGTAAGAAAAGTATCAAGTACAAAAGTATGGGTATCAAAAGTCAAGTAGTCAATAACAAGAAGTATCGATTGTTTTTACGTGTCTCTACCTGTACTACACAGACCGATGTAATCTTAACAATAACAAACCTTCCCAAGTACAAGTCTCCCTAAAAAGCGTACTCAACTAAAACATACCATCCAAATCACTCCAGGCAAATGCCGGGATGCTTCCTTCAAAAAGGCCATGGCCGAATTCCTTTCATTCCTTGCCGCTCATCCTTTCCCGTCTCTAAAAACCTCGCTGTTAAGAGACGTTAAGCAGTTAAAAAAAAAAAAAAAAAAAAAAAATAACCATACCGTCGTTGCCCCTACAATCCCAGTTTTAATTCAAGTTATCTTCCTAAAAGTGTAAGGACGATACTGAAAGGTATGAAAGGAAATTTTTCTTCACTCCTAACCTTCCTGATTTCCTCCGATATCTGTATTAAATTAACATATAAGCAATACAAATTTTCATCAAGTGAAGACCCACAACACACTGTACCTTGTACACGTTATCGGGAACCGATTAACAACGGACTAAACAGCTACAGCGAAAAGTCCAGACCCTACTTTGAAACAACGTGATGTACAGTACATGTACTTCTGCCCGTTATGGCCTTCCGAAACGGTTTTGTCAACGGTAAAGCTGGAAGCCTACAGAATGGGACCACTGCGTGTTATCAAGCGTTGAAAGGGAACACAAATAAATAATAGAAATAAGAAAGTTGTTCTCCCATGAATGTGTATCATACATATTTCAGTTACATACAGAGAAAATTACTGACACTACAAATAACTGAAATACCATAGGAAGAGCTATTACTTAATCTGGTAGTTATCAGTACTAAGCCGCATTCCCACGACGTCTTGTAACGAAGGCGGGACGGGACCCCATTAGCCGAAGTGTAGGGACGAGCGCACGCCTCAGGTTAGCACTCGCTTACCTCGCCGCCACCTCCCCACCACGTTGCCTAGTGTCGTTTGGCACAGAGCACTTTACAGCAACAGAAGGGAAGCGCACCGCTGCTGCAAACCGATGACAACAGCGCTCTACTTTACTACGCACGCCTGTGATGTTTACCTACACAGAGTGGGTAGCTGCATCTCCGCTAGCAGAGGTTGCCCTGTTCCCATGGCGTGTTGTTGAGTATTCGTTCCTTCCCGTCCCGCCTCCATTACAAAAGATCGTGAGAACGCGGCTTTAAATGGACGAAGCTGTAGAAATAAAAATTGATCATAGTTTAGAATTATAATGAGGCACAAGGAATTATTGTTACAGATCAACAAAGTGAAAGTGAAATGAACTGCGCAAAATGTGATGCATGCGTCATATTTCGTACGAAGAGAAGTGCTCAAAGCTATCTGTTAACAGTAAAGATCATCAAGGAGGATTTCAATAACTGAGACCGTCAATGGCAGTAGTATTGGTAGAGAAACGATGTGCACGTGGTGAATCGACAGGCTGTGATGAGTGCTGTCGTAGGGGCACTGCATCTCGTGCTTAATAATTACATAATGTTTAACGACGGAGTAGTTTGACGGGACTTCACTACTCTGCAAACCATGCCACCTTGGCCATTCGACTTTGGTGGACTGCAGTTGCAACGAAAATGGTAGTAACAATGTGTTCCAGCTCCACGAGCTAGCACAGACAACAGCCGTAAATTAGCTGTCGAAAAGCTGAGAGTAGGGAAGCCACAGGTGTTAAACCACCCCTTCCTGTGTTAAGGACAGCGTGAGTGAGTTAAAGCGCAAGGGAACTGATTCCGTTCTGAAATCATTGACGGTGGACTGATTTGCAAGCAGACATGTATGGTATCGATAGTAGGATAATGGCAAACGTTCGAAGTGGGACGTACTACACGGTGTATTTCTCTGTGATGCATTGATAATCTTATATCTTGGACATATGTGATACGGCCCCTAAGCAGAAATTCTTAGCATCGATCATTGTAGTAATCGAGGTCGATCACTTGCCTAGAACCCTCGTATTTCTCAAGTCAGTACAGGGCGGGCGAGCATTAAATAGCTAAGCAATGGTAAAATTTTACGATATGGAGAAGTAGCACGCCGATCGGCAAGTCGCCAGTTGTCAAGCGCCTGTCATTATTGAAAGCTGGTAAAATGACCTCACACAACAGGTTAGTGAGGAGTAATGCGCTCTCCACACAGTGATAATAGGAAGGGGAGATTCTATTTAAACCCTGGGGGCAGAGGTCTGTCTGTATATCTCTCTACGAAAGTCTTTAAACGTACCACATCGACGGGGACGCTGGGAGGCGTTGGCCTGGCGCCGTCGGGCAAACTAGAAGATGATGTCAGACGTCTAACATAAAGGTGGGCTCCACTGCGATAGCTGTGAATGGACAGTAAAATGGTCAATCATTTGGTCATAGACATGTGGGCCTAGTCTTACAGGGAGATTATCAATATTCCATTTAGTTTGGGTTGCGAGGCGCCCATCAGTTACATTCTCGCCTAGTCCATTGCCCTATCTCTAATGATGCAGTTAAACGCATGACGATTCTGATACAAAGCCAATTAAACACTTTAAATATTCAAGTATGCCACCAGTCACTGCTCATGTAAATTAATGTGTGAATATGTAACTGCCGTTTACAGTAATTTAACCTCCATTCCTATATTAATATCTGAAGGTACTGAACCATAAAACTTGTCAGATGTTGCAGTTGGGACCTATGACGATTATTCATATCAGAACCATGGCCGACTTTTATGATTGTCCCTTATCCACGGCTCCATTGGAAGTTTACCCTGTCCGCTCTTGTCGATCAGCTGACAGGGTCACTACACAACTCGCTGCAGCGCTTAGCAAATATGATGTTAGGAGGACAGTGGCATTTTGTTTGCTGATATTTAGTGCTGAGAAACATGGATTTCTCTCTTTACGTTGAGTTTTGAGGGTCAGAAAATATAAAGTTTTTTCGAGTTTTACGTCTCGTTGACGCCATTAGATGTGGGAAAAGACTGGGAGCATGGAAAGGAAAGGAATTCAGCCATGTCCTTTTGAAGAAACCCCCGCTCGGAAAATGTTGGGAATAGCTCTGACACTGACGGAGTAGGAAGCTGAGCAGTATTTGTCACAAGACCAGATTGTGAAGCAGCTGCTCGCGTTCCCGGGACTGATAATGTTGAGAGAACACGCAATGAATGGTTTGAAGATGGACGTTCTTTATTAAGTCCGCAAGGGGCTTCATATTAAACAGAATAAAAGAAAAATAGTAACAAAAAAAAAAAAAAAAATGGGCGGTAGTCGCCGTGACAATCTAAAAAGCCATTCAATGGTGTGATGTATATCTTGTTGGTTTCCTTTCTTTTTTCCATGGGAGTAAACATGTGTATAAGCCTTTCTGGTCACAGATTCTAAGCGGCATAATGGTCAGAATACCTACAGTTTATGGTACCGCGTATTTGAGCAGAAATCAGTATCGAAATTATGTCAACTATTGAACAACAACATGAAAGCAGTGTATAAGATCTGATAACTATACCATGTTTTCATCATGCTCTATTATCTCCGGACAAAGAATGTGCTAAAACGCAATCACGGAAAAGGTGACTAAAATGGTGAGGTACTGCATATCCCAGAATCGTACAGCTTGGGACATTTGGACTCTTTGAACTGCCTTGGCCCGAAGTACGACGCAAAACTGTGCAATGGTGTATATAATTCCTATATTAATCTTCAAGTTTATTGTGAAATGGTTAGGACTACACAAAGAAAAATTAAAAATCGGGTTACACGGTAGTTATTACAGCTTCGCGTTGGAATTTGGAAATTACATTCAGAACACACTTCGCTGTGCCTGGTAGCACGATCTGGCACGAGTGGCACAATACGGCTTGCAGATGGAACAACTTCAGCAAATGGAGTCAATGGAATGTGGTGAAGCAGTGCAGTGCGTTCTGTCGAAGAAATGTATCGATTCCCAATACACTGTATCTGAAATGAAAATTTCAACTCTGATCATTCCAAAGATACGTGAGAGTATAACCGTTATTGCCAACTTTAATGTCAGACCTCGTTTAGAGCAGCCAATGGCCATGTTCGCAATACTGAGCACTGCTATGTGGTGACGAGTTCAACATGTGCGTTACCAAACAAGGAAAACACCGAGAATAACTAAGAATATTCTCTGTCAGCGCTGAAGAAGACTTGAAACGCCAGAGGACTCTCGCCAGCTAAGACTCAACCCCAGAAAGGAGTAAATTACTAGTATACTTATAGCTGAACATCTGTGTACCACTCGCAGGTATCCAGGAAAGGTTTACATTCGTGCTCTGCGGGAGTTCAGGTAGAAAGCATCCCTCCTCACCGTTAAAGGTACTACCACGCTCATATTAATCCGAACGACCTGAATTGCACATCGCTACATTTCCTCCTGGGACTTATTCAACCTATTATACACATATACGAAGACAGTACTATACCCTGGAGGTGGTACAGTCTCACGACTATTAAAATTGAGCCACATCCACCTCCCATAAAACGAAATACATTTCCGCTTTTTTGTTTCATAATCCGAAATAGTGATTACATTTCGGTAATAAAATAGTTATAGGAACATCGAATAAGTTTCATTTACTATTTTATAAAGACATTTTACAGTTATTAAGTGTTCACACATAACACGAAAGTTACGAATCTCAAACAAAATGCTGGTTTTTAGCAAGTACTGGATAACAACAAAATGCAGATTTTATACCCGTCTACAACAACTTAAAATGACTCGAAATTTACATTAATATTCAACGATTGCTCTGTATTGTAATTTTTGGAAACAGTACAGACTTTTCTAAGAGTTCAGTCAAATATATAATACTTAACAAGATTTCGGATTTAATAATATTGGCAGTGGTCTTGTAAGTATGCTTGCCTGTAAAAGCAATTCTTCTAGTTCTGTCGTTTCTTGAACATACTTAGCGTGGAACAATAGAAAATAATCATAAAATTAATGTTCTGGCTGACGTGAGACACTGTCAACGCAGCATGCGTGAGTAGGATTTGAAAAACACTTTTCTATTAAATTTAACTTCACCGTAAAGATTTCTGTCGCTCAACATTCCCGATTTTTTCTAGTGCTCATAACAAAGTCGGGCGATTGATCATTGATGTGATACGTAATTGTTTAAAAATAATCAAGGAACTAAATCAAACTAATGTGTCTATTGTGCGAAAAAGTTTTTTTAGCTAATGTCCTTATTGTGGAACAACGATAATTTCTAGCCTGTGGTATTGGGAAGCAAATGATAAATGAAATGGAAAGTGGCTGTTCTTACGAAAAAAATTCTCATCAAAGAAGAACATAAAAATTCAAAGCCTCCGTATTTAAAAACATGGTGCTCCGACTAGTGATAGCTAATGATATAATTGATGCATAAACCCAACTGGGCATTATTCGTGGCATGGAGTTATCTTTCATGTCCTATCGCGTTGACCGCTATCTCCGGGAGTCCGTAAAACATTCGGTTTGCGGTAAGGGGCAAAATCGTTAGCAAAAAGAATATACATTATTAAAGAAGTGCAGAAATGTTAAAAGTTAATTCTAACGCACATCACCATTGATGAAAAGTTTCTTTAATTTTATTTCCTAAATTTAAAATTCCAAGAAATAAACAGGAAACGAGGAAAGATATTTTTTTTTTTTTTTTTTAAATTGGCATTTGGCCATATTAGCCATATAGCCAGCTCAACGTGTGTGTTTCTCTTACAATGTAAACATTTCATTTCAGTGTCATTATATTCTATATTCTGTAAGAACAACACTAGACAAACACAATATTTAATTATAACCACCCATGCCCTTGGCCGGACTCGAACCGGCAACCCCTGCAACGCCAAGCAAGCACGCTACCCCTACGCTGCGGGGTCAGCGAGGAAAGATAATGCCTGGCTCGTTATTAGTTTCTCCTACCTCAGCTTCCGTCCCTGGTAAGCCCGACACAATGGTGCTGTAATTGGCTCAGGTTCGGGGATGCTGATCCCGGAAGGTACGCGGTGCGATGTCTTGCGGTTCCACGGTTCGAGTCAGCCGAGCGTAAAAGTAGTTAAATGATGCTTTATGTTTTTCTTGGGTTACCCGTACACTGGGACAGTGAAAACATATTTTACACCTATTGTGAAGTTGAAATTACAAATTTCTGCCTGTATCTATTGTGAAATCGCAATTCGTTGTTATTCTTCAATAAAGTCACTATTAGTTCAAATGCACGGAAGAGGCTGTATTCTAAAAACGTATACGAATTCGGCAACGATATTTGAGAAATTGCAATTCCTCATTCCGTTGAGTAATTTCGTGATTTTTTATTTAAACATAATTTTTGATAGCCAGATCGTGAGTGTGAATTGACTACTGTATAGTGCCACTGATGAAATTTACCCTTCACCCAATTCGTTCAGCTATTAATTAATGTAAAATTCCGGGAAATAAACAATAACTTTCAGGAACGAGGAAAGATAATACCAAGCTGTTTATGCGTTGTAGCTACCTCATCTTCCGTCTCTGGTAAGTCTGACGCGATGGGGCGGTAAGTGGCTCATATTCGCGGATGCAGTTCCCGCAAGCTAGAGCGTTGTCTCGTGGTTCCACGGTTCGAGTCGCGCCGCGGGAAAAAGTGGTTAAACGATGCGTTATGTTTTCTTGTGTTACCCATACACTGAGACAGTAAAAAACGTATTATACACCTATTGAGACGTTAAATATTACAGCTTTCTGCCTGTATCTATTGGCAATCCAAATTCATTTTTATTTTTCTGTAGTCATTATTAGTGCAAAGGCCTGGAAGAAATTAGGTTTTTTTTTTTTTTTTTTTTTTTTTTTTTTTAAACTTTAACGAATTGGTCCACGGTTGTTGAGAAGTGGCAATTCCCCATTCCTTTGAGTATATTCGGAATTTTTTTTTATTTAAACCGAAACTTTTTTGGCTGGATCGTGAATGTGACTTGACTACTGTCTAATGCCGCTGAAGAACTTTGCCTATTTGTTTGATGAACAGTAACACAATCAAGATTTAATATAAAACTGCTGGTATCTGTATGTATTGACATATTAACTCATTGTATGCTGAATTAACGCTAAAGTAAATACAATCATGTTGTGGATACTGAAATTTGTATCAATCTAGTCTTAAAGTATAAATTGTTCGCGATCATTCATTTCGCCAAAGTGTAAAGTAAAAGGTTTGTTTCCTCATAGTTGTAGAAAAACGATAGACAGTATATAGACGTCATAACATCCACGAGGACTATGAGAAAGAAGAGCGGTTTTATAAATTTCCTACGTTTCATTTATTCTAAGCAAAAAACTATCAGTTTCTAAATTTTGGAAAATTTTTGTCTCAAGATAAATATCATAACAGAAAGAAATAGTGACACTTATTTTTTCGTAATGTTTTGTTAATAGAAAACTTAAAAAATTATGCGTCAGCTGATAGATGACGATAGCACTATCAAGCGCCACATTGTAATTCATTATTAGGATTTATAGTTTGTCTGAGTTACACTCGGCAAGTGATGTGTGGTAGGAACATCATGAGGAAATAGGGCTGTTTACACGTAGCGTTGAACGCGCAGCCTTTCCGTGAACGGCTTTTTTTTTTTAATTTCTTTATTGCAATCGTTCAGCGTATCTGCGCTTTTCAGATTGGGGTGGAATACAGTCTAGAATTAAAAAGGATAAGTATACATTTAACGGTGCGGCACTTTGAGTGAGGTTAACTCATCGAGTCCCTCAATAACATTAGTCATAATAACATTAAACATAATAACATAAAAAAATAATAACATTAAACATAATAACATTAAACATAATAACATTAAATACAATAACATTAAATATAATAACATTAAACATAATAACGTTAAACATGATGGTTTTATAAGAACATTATTGGGTGATGTCTGAATAGAAGTAGTCTAAGCGTCTATCTGGAAGAGGAGATCCTGGGGTAAGCGGCTGGCGATTCTTGTAGGTCTGTCGGATCTGGTGCCCAGGGAGTAATATGCCGCTCCTGGCACTCTGGGAAGGTGTTGGTAGAAGCGTCGTGCTTGCTCTTTGATAAACTGTGTGATGGTAGGCAGTCCGAGTTCGCGGTGCAACTGGGAGTTGCGGACGAACCATGGAGCATCGACGGAGATCCGCAAGATTTTGTTTGGAGCGACTGTATTCTCTTGAGTTTGCTGGCAGCGCACCTCCCAGACTGGGCAGGCGTAGGTCAGTAGAGGACGGATTAGAGAGGTGTATAGTAGGATGGTGGTGTTACTTTTGAGTGAAGACTTCCGGTTGATAACAGGATATAATTTAGTGAGCCGGGAGTATGCGAGGTTGAGTTTGGAGTTTATGTGGGTTCCAGGTGAGTCGTCGGTCCAGATGAACTCCCAGGTATTTGACGGTCTCGTCTGGTCGTTTCCATGGTATAGGTGTGCCGTTGATAACGATCGCAGTTGGTTGAGCTGGGCGTCGGAGAGTGAAAAATCATAGTTTCGCACTTAGTTGGATTCAGTGCGATGCGCCACATGTTCAACCATTAGTTATGGCAGTGAGGGCCGCTTGAAGGTTGCGAACAGCTGTTTGAATATCTTCGTGGGAGGTGAACAGTGCTGTGTCGTCGGCGTACATTGCTATGGCTGAAGTGGTCAGATCGGGGCAATCAGAGATGTAATGTTGAAGAGTGTTGGTCCGAGGACAGAGCCTTGAGGAAAACCAGCTAGGACAGGACGGGGAGTGGATGTGACTGAATCAATTTTTACTGAGAAGGTGCGTCGGAGTAGGAAGCTGTGGAGGTTCTATACAGTAATCGGGAAGTCCAATGTTGCGCAGTTTATACAACAGTCCTGCATGCCACACTTTGTCGAAAGCTTGGGTAAAATCTAGGAAGGCGGCGGCCGTGTGTTGTTTAGTTTCAAAAGCTCGTGCTATGATTTCAGTGATGCGGAGGAGTTGGTGGGTGGTAGAGTGCTGTGTTTGGAATCCGAACTGATACATGGGTATGACTGAAGCCTGTCTGAGGAATTTGCATATGCGTTTCTTGATGATTTTTTCGAATATTTTAGATAGCGCCGGAAGTAAACTTATTGGTCGGTAACTGGCTGGTTGGTTGGTAGGTTTGCCGGGTTTGGGGAAGACAATTATTTCCGCGTGTTTCCAGGAGGATGGAAAATAACCAAGGCGGAGTAGTGCGTTGAATATGGATGCTAGGAAGGCTATAGCTTTATCAGGTAAGTGTTTGAGGGCCACGTTGGGAATTTGGTCGTGGCCGGGGGCTTTTTTGGAAACAAGTGAGTGTAGAAAGAAACGGATTTCTCGGGGTGAGGTAAATGATATTGGCAGGGGAGCGGTGGGGTAAAAATGAGGAAGATTCTCTATTTCAGTTGCTGATTGTTCGTCGTGCGCTGTGTTTGGAGTGAAGGATGATTGGAAGTGATCAGCAAGCAGTTCACATTTTTCTTCATGGCTGGTTAAGTAGCTGGCTCCTTGTCGGAGGGGGGGTATAGTGAGGGGTTCGCGAAGGATCCTTTTAGTCTCCTTCCACAGAGTGCCGTCGTGAGGAGAGATACTTGAGAGATGGCGCTGATAAGTATGGAAACGGTATGAGTCCAGAGCTTGCTTGACTTGGCGGTTTAGTTGATTCAGACGAGTACGTTGCCACTGTAGTCGTTGGTTTTGCCATAGCCTTCTCATGCGATGTTTGGCTTGGAGCAGGTTCACAATTTCTAACGGTAGGGTTTTGTGGTAAGAAATTGGTCTAGCTGGCCGTGGAGGGGTTGATGAGGCTGCCTTTAGAGAGGATATTATACTTGCGGTGAACTGTGAAATTGCCATGTCAACGTCGGTTGTATTTCGTAGAGGAGTATTAGGGTGAAGATCTTCTTCGAGATGACGTTGAAATTTAGCCCAGTCAACGCGCCCCATTAGAAGTGAGGGTCTAAGTGAGTAGGTGGGGGTATTTATTTCGAAAGTGGCTACTACTGGGCAATGATCAGAATCGAGTTCGGGTAGCACTTGCATATGAATAGGATGGGAAATTTGTTTCACTAGTATTAGGTCGAGAATGTCTGGGAGTACTTGAGGGTTATAGGAATAATAGGTTGGCTGGTCTGGGCTGAGGATATGGAATGCGCAGTCATTTGCTGCCTGTAGAAGGCGACGACCATTAGGTGTGGTAACTCTACATCCCCAGAGGGCGTGTTTACTATTCAGGTCTCCCATTAGTATAGTGGGAGACGTCATTGTGAATAATGTACTGAAGTCTTGCTGTTCGAGGCGTTTCGATGGCGGTTTGTACGCGGCTATGATGGTTAGGGATTGTCCGTTCCGCGTAGAGAGCTTGACTGCGCAAGCTTCTAAGTTTGACAATGTTGCCAGAAAGATGGGATGGTGGGAGATGTTCCTTTTGATAAATAGCGCAACTCCGCCGGAGGCGGTAGCAGCAATGCGATCTTCCCTATAGATAGAATATCCTGGCATGGTGAAGCGCTCTTGTGAAAGTAGATGTGTTTCGGAAATACAGGCAATGTCTATATTGTGTCTGGACAGAAACTCAAGAAGACCTTGTCGCTTAGATTTAATTCCGTTGGCATTCCAGTTTAAGAATTTGAGAGAAGAAAACGCTGGAGGCACATTATTAGTCATTACGCAGTAGCTCCGTGACGAAGTTAAATAATAATGATTTAAAGCGAGGAAAAAATGGCTGAATAATGTGAAGGAAGGAGTGCAAGAGAGAGGTTAACAGTCCTTCCAATGTTGCAGAAGAGGAAGTGCTTGTGGGATTTGTGGATTCTTTGCGGTGATAGGGATGTTTGGGAGGCCATTGTGGTACAGAGTGCTGATTGCGGGAGCTGCCTGGCATTGCAGGAAAATTGCGTTCGTCAAGGAGCGGTGCCTGAGATGTTTGTGAAGGCGAAGGGGCAGTGGAAGATGGGTTGTTCAAGGGTGGCAGGGTAGATTGTTTGCTTCTTTTAATGGTGAGGTAATAGGCACAGCCTCGGTAATTAGCAGAGTGCTTACCGCCACAGTTGACACATTGTGGGTCGGTTTGTTTAGACTTTGGGCATTCTGAGTAGTGGTGGTTTTCCGGACATTTTACGCATCTGGGAGGAAGATGACAGAAATTTTTTGTATGTCCGAAACGTTGACATTTAGTACATTGTGGGATTGTGGGAGATTTTCTACGGTATTCTACAGAGATGATAGCATGGAAGAGACTAGTTAATTGGAAAATTTCTTTTGCTTGCTGGTTGTCATCTAATTCAACGACGCACAGGGGCATTGGCATTTTATTTTTATAAAGGAGTCTTGTCACTTTTGTAGCTGGTAACTGTCGAGCTTGAAGCTCTTCTAGTATTTCAGCATCAGTTAATGAGAATGGGACGTTGCGAAGGACTACCTCTAGCTTCGTGTTTTGAGGATCTTTGAAGGTGTGGTAGGGGAGCTGGGCTTCGTCTAGGAATTTTGTGACAGCGCGGTAGTCAGTGGTAGAACTAGTATTAATTTTGATCATCGACCCACGTTGCTGGGTCGTGAATCATCCTTCGTTAAGGTGGACAGATCTTTCAGAATTTGCTGATAATTGTTAACATCATGCAGAAAAATTGGGGGGGATCACTATTTTGACTGCTGCGTCAGATGCGGCATCAGTGGGCTCACGTTGATCTTCAACGGAGTCTAACACTGAGAACTTGTTATGCACAGCCGTAAGGTTAACTTGGTATTTACGATTAACAGAGGAGGCAGGAACAATATGCTTTTTGCGGGGTTGTCGGAATTCCAGATTATTGGGATCGGAGTCTAAGGGAGCAGCTGTTCGTTTGGCGTTTACCTTGGAAAATGAAGCTGAAGGAGGACTGGTGGTTTCCATCGGGATGTCTGATGTAGTTGGCATGGTGAATTGTGCCCAGGATGCAGTAGCTGCCGCTGGAGAAATGGTTGATTGAAGCGTAGGTTGTTGTGAAGGTAGCTCTTGTGTTTCGTTGACGTTGTGAACAAGATTCAGTGCAGAGCGAACTAATTGCCCTGTGTCCGGCTCCTCGAGAACCATGAGTGATGAGAACTTGAAAGATAAAGATTTGATATGCGGTTTTGATTAACACTCCGAAGTATAGAAACGACTTTAACTGTAGCGATGCACGGAAGTAAACACTTGCTAGCACAGGCGAGCTGGTAGGGTAGAGCGCTGCAGGAAGTGCACACGACCGTAGCTATCAGCGAACGTCGTGAACGGCTCGAATGGAATATCCATTCCCAGGATATTCCTACTTCTTAAAGAATGCATAATCATTAATTTTCTATATATACTCGTACAGTCTTTGCATTTAATGTGGACAGCGCTGTCATGTTCTATCAGTCTTTTTGCACAATCTGGCATCAATCTCATCCCACGAAAGAGTAAGACAATGCTGGCTTCGCCTTTTGGCAATATCATTGGGGGATATTTCATTCAGAGCCATCTATATTTCAGATTATTCATTTCCGTAAGTCAATGCATGAAACAAAACTGGAATTTAGCTCCTCCCCACTGACGATTCATAATGGCGGAGTAGTTCATCAACCTTCCCCTACATTTCAATAACACTTTAAATAAATTCAGATCGTAAAACCTATCGCAAAAGAACCCCTAACACTTCCGTTCTACTTTTTACTACAACTGAGTAGCGCAAAACTTTAACGATCATTATTTACATACTGGTTTGGCTAATTCCATCCGATAATATTTCACTCATAATGTGGTCTGTGGACAAACCAGCGAATAACCATTTCCGAGGAGGTAGAATTTTTATTACTACGAGACTACAGAAACAAGAGATTATTTCGGAAAACATTGAATGAAACAGTCTTCCTAAGCAGCATTGTTAACAAACTGACGAATAGGTATCTGGCTTGAGCGGGGGGGGGGGGGGAAGAATATGGTTAGCGTTGTGGTTTTCTGAACCTGCGGTGTAAGGTTCAAATCCATGTAATTTCATATTCTTTTAAATTTTTTTCCCCTTTTATAAGTTCCAAACCTACACTATGCTTATGCATATTATATATTTTGATTCCTTCCAAACTGCCTCAAGGAATAACATACTTAAGGTATCTCTTATAACCGAAAACTATCAAATGATTTTTAACCAACTACCAACATGAAAGTAAACACTTTTGCGGCGGCAGCGCTGAAAGAAAGCTACTCTGGTTTCCAGCCACGCCGAAATCAGATCGTCTGTCACATATCCAACTGTACACGTTTATCGGAAATAATCATTTCGCAGTAGATCAATTTCACGGTTCAGAAACAATTAATTTATCATTGAAATTATGTCTTCTAATTTTAAGCCATGTCTATCATTAATTCTGTAGGTAGTCTATAACGATCATACACCGTCGTCAAGGAAAACAAAAATATAATGCAAAAACATGAAAGGAAATCGCATAAAACCAAATATTAGTACTGTAACAAGTTTATGTGTTGGTGAATAGTTTCTTTTAATAACATTGAATCAAGTATAATATCAATCAAGGAATCGCGAGATATAATAATGTATCACTCAAAAAAAAAAAGGCCAAGTCTCGTGCTTGTGCGGTGACAAAAGTTATCAGGTCTTGTTCTGAGTCAAGTCTACACTTTACAGAGTATATTCACTTCACTTTGTGAAATGGTATGCTTTTCTCGGTGTTATGGAACGTTTATTTAGATTTAAAAAAAAAAAAAAAAAACTCTGGTAACTTGGCCATTAAGCAAACCATATTTTTAAACTTATGTGATGTATTGAAAGGCATATAATATGACCTAAGACTCAATATTTTACATTTTTATTATTTATTTAAAAATGGTTTTAGATTAAA
Source organism: Vandiemenella viatica (assembly GCA_031002005.1). Lineage (NCBI taxonomy): Eukaryota > Metazoa > Arthropoda > Insecta > Orthoptera > Morabidae > Vandiemenella > Vandiemenella viatica. The sequence goes on from CM061921.1 coordinate 262,395,705, forward strand.
AAACATAAATGTAAAACCTCGAAATACACTTAAGACACGCTAAAAAGTTTTAATGCCATTTTGCCAATCAAAATATTGCTAACATTAAAAATTATTTATTAATTTAATTATTATGTAATTTATTAATATTTTAAGTAACTATGTTTTAAATATATGCGTTAAAAAACTGTTTGTACCAATCCCGCGGGATCCCGCGGGATTGGCGCAAAACCCGCGCGATTGAAAACGCTGCGGGATTGCAATCCTTAGTTTCAGTGTATGGGTAACACAAGAAAACATAACGCATCGTTTAACCACTTTTTCCCGCGGCGCGACTCGAACCGTGGAACCACGAGACAACGCACTAGCTTGCGGGAACTGCATCCGCGAATATGAGCCACTTAACGCCCCATCGCGTCAGGCTTACCAGAGACGGAAGATGAGGTAGCTACAAAGCATAAACAGCTTATCATTATCTTTCCTCGTTCCTGAAAGTTATTGTTTATTTCCCGGAATTTTACATTAATTAATAGCTGAAAGAATTGGGTGAACGGTTAATTTCATCAGTGGCACTAAACAGTAGTCAATACACACTCACGATCTGGCTATCAAAAATTCTGTTTAAATAAAAAATCTCGAAATTACTCAACGGAATTGCAATTTCTCAAATATCGTTGCTGAATTCATTTCCGTTTTTAGAATACAGCCTCTTCCGTGCCTTTGAAATAATAGTGACTTTATTTAAGAATAACAACGAATTTCGATTTCACAATAGATACAGGCAGAAATTTGTAATTTCAACTTCACAATAGGTGTAAAATATGTTTTCACTGTCCCAGTATACGGGTAACCCAAGAAAAACATAAAGCATCATTTAACTACTTTTACCCTCGGCTGACTCGAACCGTGGAACCGCAAGACATCGCACCTCGTACCTTCCGGGATCAGCATCCCCGAACCTGAGCCAATTACAGCATCATAGCGTCAGGCTTACCAGAGACGGAAGCTGAGGTAGGAGAAACTAATAACGAGCCAGGCATTATCTTTCCTCGATCCTAGCATTTACTATTTATTTCTTGGAATTTAAATTTAGGAAATAAAATTAAAGAAACTTTTCATCAATGGTGATATGCGTTAGAATTAACTTTTAAAATTTCTGCACTTCTTCAATAACGGAAATTCTTCTTTTTTGAGAATTTTTTTCTTAAGAACAGCCACTTTCCATTTCATTTCTCATTTGCTTCCCAATACCACAGGCTAGAAATTATCGTTGTTCCACAATAAGGACATTAGCTAAAAAAACTTTTTCGCACAATAGACACATTAGTTTGATTTAGTTCCTTGATTATTTTTAAACAATTATCATTACGTATCACATCAATGATCAATGAGCACTAGATGAAATGGGGAATGTTGAGTAACAGAAATATTTACGGTGAAGTTAAATTTAATAGAAAAGTGTTTTTCAAATCCTACTCACGCATGCTGCGTTGACAGTGTCTCACGTCAGCCAGAACATTAATTTTATGATTATTTTCTATTGTTCCACGCTAAGTATGTTCAAGAAACGACAGAACTAGAAGAATTGCTTTTACAGGCAAGCATACTTACAAGACCACTGCCAATATTATTAAATCCAAAATCTTGTTAAGTATTATATATTTGACTGAACTCTTAGAAAAGTCTGTACTGTTTCCAAAAATTACAAAACAGAGCAATAGTTGAATATTAATGTAAATTTCGAGTCATTTTAAGTTGTTGTAGACGGGTATAAAATCTGCATTTTGTTGTTATCCAGTACTTGCTAAAAACCAGCATTTTGTTTGAGATTCGTAACTTTCGTGTTATGCGTGAATACTTAATAACTGTAAAATGTCTTTAAAACAGTAAATGAAACGTAGTCGATATTCCTATAACTCTTTTATTACCGAAATGTAATCACTATTTCGGTTTATGAAACAAAAAAGGGGAAATGTATTTCGTTTTATTGGAGTTGGATGTGGCTCAATTTTAATAGTCGTGAGACTGTACCACCTCCAGGGTATAGTACTGTCTTCGTAGATGTGTATAAAGGTTGAATAAGTCCCAGGAGGAAATGTAGCGATGTGCAATTCAGGTCGTTCGGATTAATATGAGCATGGTAATACATTTTTTTAACTGCTTAACGTCTCTTTATAGCATGGTCTTTAGAGACGGGAAAGTATGGGGGGCAAGGAATGGGAAAGAATTCGGCCATGGCCTTTTGAAGGAAGCATCCCGGCATTCACCAGGAATGATTTGGGAAAACCCAAATAAAGTTACATTCTTTGTAACTCAGTTGTAAGAAGTTCGGTCAATCTCACAACATAATGATTGATGACGAATTGCTTCACAATTTGATGGTTCTGGCCCTGCAGCTCCTTCGACACGTTAGTACTGTATATACTTTACATAGCGGAAACTCCGCTCAAGGCAGAGCCATTTCTCAGACGTCAAGAGGATTACTTCCAGAGTAAACGTGTAATACCAATCAGGCTTTGCTGAACAAGGTTGGATCAGATGCATTTTGATAACACCCTCTCGCTTTCCCATCCACATCAGAACATGAGAATCATGGCACTTTTCGAGTACCTCCTTCAAACAACTAACGTTAAACGCCAGACGTAATTCTTCTTCTGCCATTACTGTCTGTCTGTATATATGGAAACGCCTGCTATCAACCTTCACTTTGCTAGAAGCTGGTTTTGATATTAACTGGTTCCAGTACGTATTGCCAATAGACGTGGAGATCTGAAGCTACTGCAGGATAGATTTCGACGTTTATTGGACGGCCCCAGTGATTGACTAACAGAATCATTAGTATAGAACAACAATCACTCCTCCATAGAGGAAATCTTGGAGAAAGTTAGCTAGATGAATGTGGTCATCATATCCAACAATCACAGTAGAACTTGTAACGTGACGCGCTGTCGCCACGTTCCAATGTGCATTTTTATTATATAAATAATAATATAAGGGTAATTTCCATAAATCTTGGGCGACCACCTAAAGAGATTTTTGTTGTAATTTTATAAAGTACGAAAGATTCTAAGTGAGGACTGTAATGCAATGGTGAACATTCAGTGTATCTTGTTAAAGCGAATATTAAAGAATTATTGAGCTGTGTAGGGTTGAAGCTAATCGTGGTCTTCTCGAACCATGGCGACAGGAAGTCGCGGATTTAGGGTTTTGCCGGACGACACACTCTGCTCCCTGGGGGAAAGCGTGCAACAAGGTCACTCACCTGGCGGGAAATGCCTGTCGCCCGAACACAGAGTCGTCCCCGAACGCAGCCTAATATGTCCGACCTCTGTTAGATATGCTGGGCAAATGAGTTATCGGGGATATCACGTGACATTAGGTGCCAACCTGAAGATCCAATCCAAATGAGCATATAACTTAAAATCCTGGTAATTTTCTGTTGAATGTGATCTTCGAGACTGCAAGGGGGTGGAGCCAGAAGTTTTCCTTTTGGACCGAAGAGTGAGGAACTGGACATTTTACATTCGATTACATGCGAGTCTAGTCTGAGGTGGACTTGGAAATTTGGCTTCTCTCGCCAATTTGCCGCTGTACGATTTCTGGCTGCCGGCTTGCTGGAGCAGGCTTATCACGGCGACACCGCCAGTAATGCGACGATGCGCTTTAACAGACAGGACGTGTCTGTAGCCGCCGTGTGAGATAATCTCACATACCGTGGGTCATCTCTGGTCACCGCAGACATCAGGCGCAGAACTACAATGGTAACTTATTACGACCAAGCCATCTGACTGTGCATTCCGTGAAACAGAACCCTTAAACGACTTTGAGAGGATAGATCCATGTTCTAACTTTGTAAATGAAAAACCCCTGAGCTAGCGGCATAATTTGCCAGAACTAGTTATTTTCGAATGATATATTGTTCATTCGTGGCGCCCATGATTTTCTTTTTAACTGTAAAGTCACAGTATTATGATACCTTTGTCTGAGGTCGTCATAACTTGTATTTTTCATTGTTTCCAATTGTCATTATTTCTTGCATTTTAATTCTGAGATATATTTAAAAGTAAATATACAATTGTTTGCTTGTTCATGACGGCTAATTGTACCTCTGAGCGTTGCTTTTATGATTTTACCAATTTGTGTTATTGTTAACGGTAAATTCGCTCAGACTTGTAATCGCCAATGATAAGAAAATAAATGTCATATGGTGACAATTTTACTAAATTCCAACTAACATCGAGATTCTTGCAAAATTAATAAACTTTCACTCCTTCATAAAAATTAAAATTAAAAATTCCCTTTGATTAATCATAAAGGTATGAAAGATAATTGTAACGTATTTTGCCCACTAAGGCACCCACTACAAATTTAAGAATTATTTATCTGCCAGTGAAGGCTGTTATATAGGAGTCTATTTATATTTAAACATGAAACGATTATTGCCTTAAAACCAGAAAATGGAAGAATCGAGGTTCCGCCTCTCAGCGTGATAACTGGAGGAAATTTCTAATAACTTATTGTTTTGGGCGAACAAATGATTGTTTTTCACCCCAAGGTATAGTCGAATCTATATTTACGTACAATACTGGAAGTTCATATATTTCGTCTATTTCGTACATAATTCCACACATTTTAAAGGATTTCTACCAAACTTTATTCAGTTGACCATTGGAGATAAGCAAGTAAATCCACCTGATATCTTGATTCCTGACACATTTCATTTGACTCCACAACCTTCATATACTAATAATGCAAGTTGATTAGTAGTGAATTACTTCTGAAATATAGTAAAAATATCATTTTAGCGTCTCGCTGCCAGAAAAAATTCTTAAGATTCCTCAAGAAGTTACCAGATATTGCCTTATAGGCCCTATTGCGCACTGTGTTTTATATATTTGCGTTTTATTGCACCACCTTTGATGCATTCCACTTTCCGCTACCCCTCGTCCCGTCCTAATCACCGCTTCTCGAGTCACGGAACATGCCTTTCCGCTTTGTGTCACTCCCCTTCCTTTCTCTCTTTCATACATCAGCTCCAACTCCATTCCAAGCATTCCCCTCTCAAATTTAATTTTAAATAAATACAGCACGGTGAGTGTCGAAAGCTGCAGATGAAATCTATTTATCAATCGCTGGTATGTTTGTGGGCAAATGAGCTGGAAGTACGCAGACGAATTTTGAGTGACTCCTAATTTAAAAGAAACTGGAGTCGGTGATATGTGCCCTATATGCTTGTTCGACAATTGCAGGCTATTATGGCCACTTGCGTGAATCAATGCCGATCAGTGTAAGTTGTCCAACAAAAGCCCTTCCTGCTGAACCAATGCTTCGGGAGCGCGGTCACGACTCCTGTAAGAGTATTCCAGATTTTTTTCTAATTATTACTACAACATAAAATATGGGATTTAGTAATTTTATTACTATGAATGTTACATACGTTATTTCTATGACTTGCAGGAAGGAAGTTACTGTACATAATTTGCTGATGCTGTACAATGGATTCAGTTGGAACATACACATTACTTAGTTAGTAGGTAGAGCAAATTCTAGGCTGCGATTCATAGGTCGAATCTTGAAAAATTGTAATGAACAAACAAAGGAGATAGCGTACAAATCTCTTGTGCGTCCACATTTGGATTATTGTTGTGCCATTTGGGACCCATTTCGTAAGGGGTTGATCGAAAGTATAGAGAAAGTACAGAGAAGAGCCGCTCGATTCGTGACCGCTTGCTACAGTCCTTATGAAAGCGTCACAGAATTGATTAGTAGACTAGTTTGGGAGTCTCTGGTAGATAGACGGCACACGTTTCGTTTAAACTTATTGGTAAACATGCGTACTCCCACTTTCACTTTTGAGTGTAGTGAAATACTTCTTCCACCAACCTAGTTGAGTCGGAAGGACAGGAAAGATAAAATTAGAGAAATAAGGTGCCGGACTGATTCTTATATGAATTATTTTTTCCCTCGTACGATTAGGGATTGGAATGCACAGCAAAGAGATTAGCTTTGGTGCTGAGCACCCTCTGCCACCCACAATTTTGTGAATTGCAGAGTATATATGTAGATGTAGAAGTAGAACATTAAGAACGGTGGTATACCGTATGAGTACTAAGTTTTGAACTAAATGAGAAATATAAAGTCAAACGAAAAAATTGGATGAACTAGAGTAAGAGTTTAGTTGACTGTTTTCTCAAATATATATATATATATATATATATATATACATATTGAAATAATTTGTCGATTTGATATGACGACGAAACAAAGGTACTCAGAATGTTAGTCAGGTCTGTGAATTGAACCTGTAGGTGCAAATAGCATGCGATTTTTAATTAAAAAACGCTTCAGCCCTCATTAATGCAGTGAAATTCTTTCTATTTGTGCCTCCAAATGTTATTGAAAGAAAATTCTGGTTTGCGGAACTCTTCATGTGGAGAAGGGGTGAAGGACGCGACTGACGAATGATCTCTTTACCCTATCACCAACTTGCTAACAGACTTGCTGACATTAAAAGAAAGGCACAAAGTATATGTTGAGAGCCATGATCAGACAAGATTCTAGCCTGCAGGTGGATAACCAAGGTGGCCACTGTGTGACACTGGCTGCCTAAGTATAAGGGCTAACCTACGCTTGCTACTTTTCCGAGTTCCGACCTAGACTATCAAAAGTCTTTAGCTGATCTTCTGTCCCCATTCGTCGCGTAACTCCAAGCTTGGGCAAACTCAGCAAACTTGTAACAATTGCTTACTTTGATGTTATCTTTGCAGAGCTCTTCACAACTCTGCACCCTGAGCATCAAACAAATTTGGTACCGTCACGAGTCACACAAGCGTCCAGATTTCAACGGTGTAATTCAGTAATTATATCAGTAACCAATTATTACCATTTTCCTTGCGAATAGATGAATTCATTTGAATTAATAAATGGAGAACAACATTTAAAGTTTAATTCCACCATCACTTTTGTGATTAATTTTATTTAATAATAATGTTTTGTTGAAATTGTTGAAGAAGCCTGTATTAACATTGAGAGTTATCAGGTAGCAAGAAATTATGAAGAGTGAACGATGGAAGTAAAAAAAAAAATATTTGAAAAAAGGCTACTGTTATGTATTCCAAATTATGACTTAAAGATCGAATAAAATCAGATCCACTTCATAGCTGACACGAATTAGATTGGTTTTGAAATGATATTGTATACCTCCATAATTAATAAAAATTATAAGTATCTTAATTTTCCAAATATGCATATAATTGATTAGTTAAGTTAATGATTGAAAAAGGGTGCTTTAAATGATTGTCTCAACAGATGTATGATTAAAACATGTCGTAATCTGACATATTCGTTTTAAAAATGGTCCACCGGCATATGATGACGCTCAATAAACAATCAAAATTATATCAAAGCAACACCTTTGTCCTACATTAATGACCACTAAAAATAAGTAATTAAATAATAGGGGAATAAATTAGTTTAAAAAAATCACAATTTGAAGCAGGAAACGTAACGTAAATTTAACGTGTTCTGCATCACTAACAAACGTAACTGAATTAAACCTTGATACACAAATGCCACGATAAATTTCTCAGTTTATAGTTCGGAGATTAGATATTCTTATCAGGCAAATTTCTTTGCTCACGGTGTTAATTTGGGCTGCCATATAAGTATTTAACTGCAAACACTGTTTTAGAAAATTAGGCAAAGTTTCTGATACCACAGACTGCCTTCGAACTGAATCTATATAAATCCGGTCGCATGATATGCTGCCGGCTTTTGGTCAGTCCCTTGAGCTGTTAATGATGGAAGTCCAGGCTCGAACCAGTGAGACCAAAAAGACCCAGGGAATCTTCTCTCTCCTCAATTTAAAACCTCGTGTCGGTGCTACCCCCTGCCGAGATCGAATCAGCTTTCTTGCAGTTCCCACCTCTCTCGCCATAGGTAGGAAACGGAACAACAAATTATTTTGCTACTTGCTAAATCATCTGCCCCTCCAAACACTCTCAGTATCATACATCGTTCGTCTGATCCGGTTGGCTAGTCCGATATTTTTCGTGACCAGTCGGAGCTTTCTCTCTCTCTCTCTCTATGGTTTCGATTTATGTCTCTCTTCTTCAGTTGTCGTGACCTTAATTTGGTTTATCTTGACGGTGTCACGAATCTGCGATTGGCCACGCCAGCTTAAGTGCTGTCACTCTTCCGTCATGGCGGTGAATGCACTGACTTGCTGTGAGAGGCTTTCAAAGTATGGCAGGTTGTGAAACTTCCCTGTCCGTCTCTTATAGTGACTCTGTGTTCTTGGTTGAATAGAAATTCTAAGGACTTTCCCTTAAGAAACAAAGTGGTCGTTCATTTCCACACTGTGGAAACATTACGCTAAGAGCGCGTGTTACATGTCTTGTTGCGTTTGCTTGAAAGAGTTAACTTGTTTCTTCTATAATGATTTTAGCGGAAATAATATAGTCACTGAAGTCCATTTCTGCACAACATTATTTTACCTGAAATTAGAAATGTCAGATTTTAATCACTTTGATCCAAACATAAATACGACACACAGTTTGAGTTGTAACGTTTATTTTAATGTGTCATAATAGTCAGCTTACAACTGCAGGAAGCAAAGGATCCGCTTCCCCGTGGCTGGGGAAGATTGTCTGAATCTTTACCACCTGACTATGACAAGGGATGGTTTATATGGAGGTCTCTGAATAGGTTAAGATGAGGAGTGGGCAGATCCAAAGTAAACGTAACAAGATGAGACTATGCTGAGATCGATGATATCAAGTGCGATTGGAGATAAGATCAGAGTGTTCAGCACTTGCTTCAGTGTCGACTGTGTCCAGCATCCTTTCGGAAGATGATCTATATGAGGCCACAGAAAATGCACTGGAAGTGGCCAAGTTTTGGTAGTACAATTTAATTTTTGTAATTGTGTATCAATATGTTTCTGACAAGAAGTAAATAAATAAATAAGTAAATAGTAGTCATGGTTGTGTTTGGCTTATTAAACTCAATAATATGAATAATATGACATATACTCCAGATATGGGGCTTTAGTGTTTCTAATCCATGAAATACATTTGTGCAGTTTATAAAAGTAATGAATTTTACTTGCTAATTTCAACAATTTATGAATGCCTATAAGCGAGACTAAAAATTTAGCTAGAATAAAATATTTTCGAAGGAATAGTATGAAATCAGTCCTGTCAAAAAGGATACAAAACCACTTAGCTGTGAATGGTGGAAGGTAGTTGTCTAATTATTTTTTTTAAATGAATAACGTCGATTTATTCACTAAAGTAAATAAATGACTATGCTATTGTAACAGCCCTCAAACCTCAACTTTAACTGGAATTGTATTTTATGAAGCATTTTTAGCAAGCCAGAGTGTGATTTGTCTTGTATTTAATTGTAAATCAGTGTAAATGGATGTTGTATTGTGGAAAGAAATTATGTAAATACCATTTAATATGGTTAAGGATATAACTATGCAAGAGAATTACTTAAATGTTTGTAATTGTAAGTATTATGGTGAGCTAAGATGTTCAAAGGACGATTTACTATAGTTTAAAATGATTTATGTGGATAATTTATGTTTAAGAATCTTTTAATTTTCATTTCTAAGCATTTTGTAATGATTGTAAATGATTATTTCTTAATTCTGATAGTTTTTAATATAAACGCCGAGAAAAATTACATTCATTTATAAAACAAGTTTTTAATATGTTTTCAAATGTTTAAGTATTGCTAATATTCTAGAAATATCTGTCGGAAGCCTTTGTAGTGTTCTAGAAATTTCGATGGAACTTATATAATGCGACCAGCAGAAACTAAGAGACAGTTTTTACAGTAGCTGTTTACAGACTCAGATTACGTCGGCCAAGGACAGTGTTGAACGAACAGTTTTGGTAGTATTGTCTTTGGAAGAAGTGTCGACTGTAATCGTTGGAGTGATATGTTTATATGTGAACTGTATTTTGAATTCCGATGGCTTACTAGCAATAAAACAAGTTAAAATTTGAAATTGGATCGTGGACTAGTTATTTTATTAATTTTATTAATTAAACCACGAACCATCTAACAATAGTTTTCAATCAAAACTTAACATGATTACGCATTCTAAGATTAAGCTGAAATACATAATGAGAATTAATGGAAGCGGAACCGTTTACCAAAAGGTTTTCTCTCTGTAGTACCCATCACAACATCTAGATAGTATTGACGATAATATATTTTAACCGTTACCTCTTCAAAATCCTTTGCTTTTACTAAGTATGTAACCTGAATCATGTACCTTACTACTGATTTCTAATAGTGCTATGGACCAGCTTACTGCTTCGCCCTTATCACGTAGACCCTCGACTTTGATTATGCAGATATACTCGCCATCGTTGCATTTAGTAAGGCATACATCAGTGGTGGGGTTTCAATATCCAATGAATCCGAGAACGTTGGTGATTCACTCCTCAACCCTCCCCTACCCATAGTCTGATGTCCGATAGATATAATGATGAAACATCTTGAGGGTATCTCTGGACTTAGTACTCCATCTCTAGTGTGAAAGCCTAGGATGCATATTAGGAGCTCCGCCACCGCAAATCCACCTGTCATCGACAAGTGAGCTTATTGCCTGACGCGTAAACCAATTCGAATAGCACCTTAATCAACATTCTTGAACAATAGCTTCGTGGAAATAAGGTACAGATAAAATATAGACTTAATGTTACTGATCGATACTGGGTTGCAACCCAGTATTACGAGCGGAATGAATAGTGTGCAATTTGAGTGTTCACAAACTACACAACGGAGGACAACGGACTGATCGGGGTCAGGCAGAGAAAGCTTGAAAGGAATATTTATAGTGGTCAAAATTTCTCCACTCCCCACACGATGTGTTATAAGAGACGCGATTTGTTAGGTAGTCGGGAAGTAAGTTGTGCAGAACAGCTATTCAATGCAACAGCAATTCATCAGCAGTCCAGTGAATCGTGGTTCTGAACTAATTCGAATGAACATCAACGTCACGGACATCCTGCTTCCTCATGTGTAACCTCTCAAGCGACAGTATCGTGGCGCCATTTTTTAGCAGAACAATGCTCGTCCACACACGTCAGGTGTCTCAATGATCTGTGTGCGTGCTGTTGAGGTACTCCCGTGACCAGCAAGATTCCAAAAACTGTCTCCTATAGAACATACATGGGATCAGCTCGGACGTCATCTCGGTCTCAGACTGTACGCTGTGGGTGATGGGTAACGGTCTGGCTTAGCATTCGGGAGGAGGTGGGTTATGCAGAGTTGGGTTTTCAATGGTTTCCCCAAATAATTCCAGGCGAATTCAGGTATGGTTCCTTTAAAAAGCCATAGCCGAATTCCTTCCCGTTCCTTGCCTCCTCCAGTCTTTTCCATCATCTAATGACATCGACGATAACGAGGGAGGATATAACAGCTTTACGACACCCTTCACAACCAAATCAATAAATGCATCCATGCTAGAGGGAATTCAACGTATTACTGATAAGTGTGCTCATACTGTCAAGCTATTTGTAAATTAACTCGATTTTGTAATAACTTGAACAGACGGTTTACCACATTAACATTGACCAGACTAGAATAATTCCTGCGCGAGTACGTTGTTTCCTTTATGTAGTGAGCTTCCGCGCTACATTTGCGAAATCGTCCACCAAAATCTCCATACTGAAGATGCTGTCAAATCCATTTAGACATGTGGTCCCGCTGATAACGATTGTTTACCGGAACCTGTGACAGAGCCAGAAAATAATTTAGCAACATAGAAACAAACTTGCCAACAGTTCTGTAATTCCAGCTAGGCAGCGGTGATGGTGCTTCTCTAGTCGATGGTAGGTCCTGTGAAACCGATGGTGGAATATAATCTTCACGGGTTTGCTGCCAGATTGCGGGGACAATACGGCAGCGAACTCGTGAAGATTTGATATTTCAGCAACATGTCGGGAAAGCCTCCGTTCACACATCACGAATCTGTTAGTGTTAGAATTCGTATCGATAGCGTGGACGATGCTGATGGTAGATCCTGCGACTCCATGGACGCTAAACTCCTGATCAGCAGTCGCATCCATGATGGCGTCAGGCCCGTGCTGCGTTGGCGGTACAGTTAAGCGACAGCACGTCTCAAGGTGTAGATTGTGGGCTGCTTCCTGAGACATTATATAGTAGCGTAAAAATTATGACCAGATTATGGATTAACGTTATGGATGTTACATTAATTATACTTTCGATAGTTGTTCTCCTTGATTTTGCTGAATGTATTATATTTTCTTGATTCATCATTAGATGTTACTGATTGTGTTTTGCGGTAATGTCCAAAGACAAATCTGGCAGCTCTTCTCTGCACTAGATTCAAGCCGTTGTTGTCACAATCACATTACTGGATGTAAATGCGACTCTTCCTTCAATATTGGCACAGCGTGCGGTTTGCTATATATCTCCGTCAGACATAATGGTATTAATTTGATACCATACTAACAAATACCTCATTGTCACTCACAATATTACCGATCGGCATTTCAAGTCTGCAACTTTAATACCATCGTAAAGAATACTTAAAGAAAGTTGGATGAGTTCTTACCATGGAAGTCGACCGCGACAAGCTGAATATATAATCTATATCACATAATAAAACTTTAAAAAACTTTTATGTCTACATTCAATTTTTTTCAAAAAGAATAATTGTAATGTAAGCTACTGATAACAGAGGAACAAAAACGTAAAATTTGTTATTTTTGTCTCTTCCCACAGCATGCAAAACTAACGGACGGATTTAAACTAAACTTCGAACATTATAAGCTTATATTTTAGATAAGGACCCAGGACAAGTTTTGTCCCAATACGTTACAAATTATCGACAGCAGAGATTCCAAAACTGTAGTTTCAGTATTTTTTTAAAAAAACTGTCACGCATCACACAGAAACTAATGAGTGGATTTCATCAAAACACAGATTTAGTAGTTATGAAGTAGGATACATTTGATCCTGATTACAACATACTCCACATGATAAAGCGGCAAAATACGTAAATTATCAAACCTTGGTGTATTTTTGCACGCTTATCATAAAAACTATTGAAAAAATGTCAGCGAAGCTTAGCATAATGAAAACATACATCATCTGTTTACATATAGGATACTGATTAGCAACATGTTAGACCTATGGTACTGTAATGTCCTACAGAGCACGTCGGCTCGCTGGCGCGGAGGTATGCTGCCCGACACTGTGTGTATCTGAGGGCCAGTCGATGATAGAAGGCAGACGCCTGTCCCCAGAGACATGTTTGGTTTGGCGCAGGGGCGCGGGACACAGACCGCCCTCTCTTCTCGCGATATTTTTGTTTTTTCTGGAGGGCTTGCCGTATGTGGTACAGTGTGTGGGACAGCCAGAGGATGGAGGGGATGGCATCTACTCCTCCGAGGTGTTTCTTTTGCTATGTTCTATGTCGTCGGGAGAGGGGAGAACGTTTCTGGACGCCCGAGAGCAAGGTTGTGGACAGTGGCTGCTGCTACAAGTGATAAACGGAGGTAGCTGTGTGTATCAGCCGGTCGCGCTGGTCAAACCCTGGCCCGCCGTCGCCGCCGCCGACCAGTGTCCTGCCGGGTAATGTGTACCGCCTGCTGATATAGAGACTTACTGCAACATCTCAAAACCCTGGAAACTGCCCTGAGAGACTCATGCCAGAATTAAAGAGCTATTAGCCTGGGTGCCTATCATATGTTTGCCATATATTTGTGATCTTGAAATGACAACAATTTTGTCTTAATGAATAAATTCATTTTCTTTTAATGTGAACCCATTTCTTTTGTGTGATCCCCTGAGAATTGTCATGTGAAGAGCCCATTATAAATATTATTGAATAAAATAAATTAACTTTGCTACTTTTGCAAGCTGGCACCATACAAGGTATTTCAAGTCTAAACTAATACCCCGGCCAACGAGATATTATAGTACGGAGAACCAAAACTTAAATTTTCAAATTTATGTATATCCATTTAATTTTGTCTATTGGAGCTTTCTCTTTTACGATAAGTGCTATAAGTGAGGTGTTGCTGTGCTCTACTTGAAATTCTATTAGGGACTTTATTTCATAGTTTATATACAAACGAATAAAGCACTCTATTCGTATACATTCCAGGCAGCACCATTTCAAATATTTCTTGACAAGAAGCCATGCTCACTATAATGAAGTGTGCTTGTGGGTCATCAGGAAGCATAAACTTTTCCAGTTAATGGTAGAGAAGAATTAAAAACATATGATATGCTTAAAAACTGAGACGCAGATGAGCGGATCCAGTGGGGGGGGGGGAGGGGAAATTCTCTAATCGCGCGTGATGAAGTCGCGGGCGCAGTTAGTCTACAAAAAATATTAAATCCATGGTTTTTCCTCACGAAAACACCGATCTTCCTCCTGCTTGATCGCAGTTGTCTAATCAACCAGTACGGCCAAGAATGTCTTGCCTGAGGAAAAAATAACCAATCAAAGTTTAACAATATTTACAAACCATTCTCATTGCTGCGTTCTTATTTGTTAGGGCGTTCCTCTCTTTTCGTCTCTCCTTTGTCTTCCCCACACTGTCAAACATTCACGTCCACGATACCCCATTGCCATCTGTTCACAATCTTTATTTATTGCCACATTCTGGCAATTGCACACTCAATGATATATTATTTCCTTCTGTTAAAATCCTCTGCGCCTTTAAAAGGTCGTTTTCCCTTGTGAGAGTTTGCTACTAAGCAGGAATCCTTCCCTTGCTTTGAAGCTGTAATTCAATAGCTAATCCCTTCAGGCTCCTGGCGGTACGCTATTGTCTAGACCTTATCTGCTCTGCACACCGTTGAAGGTTGTTGCCTTTGATGGGCACCTGCTTTAAAGTGTATGGAAGTCCACACTCGTAACCTCAATACAAAATTAGTGTCTAATATCAATACTGAATTATTAAGCAATATGTAACTGGTAACGATAGTTACGTGTTTAATAGAAAACATATATCATTGCCCCCAAAATGGCGAGTCTAGACATTCATTTTTGTTGAACGTTGGTTTTATTTTGCTAGCGTGTATAAACAGAAAGTCTCACTCAGCTCCCAGTGGTAGATTTAACAGTAATATAAAATGTACTGCTCCCCCTTTATGATCAGAAATCATAATCATTAAAAATAATGCAAAAACAACACACACGTTAAAACTCGACACAAATAAATGGCGTACGGAAACCAGAAGAAACACTTTCGAATAGCATCAGAAACACGCAGAAATAATTTAAAGCAAACAGAATATGTATCTAAAGGTAAAAAAAGGAGAAAATACCAAAGCACGCATTTCGTCTTTCCATTCCACATAACAAATATTGCAAAATCATAAGTGAATGTAAATACGTCTTTCATCTTTAATGTTGTTCGGGAAACTGTTTCATAGTTTTCAAGGGAGTATCGCCAGCTTCTCTGTTTTTACAACTTCGCTGCTTTGATAACAATATTTTTGCATGCATAATAGATAAGAGACGCATTAGTAATTCTCTCTGAGGTTCTAAAAACTCGACCTTGCTGGCATCAACGATGTTGACGCTCGCGTGTACAAACCTTCAATAAGAGAGGAATTCATTAATTATAAAAACAAGTGGAAAAGCGCCAAGAAATACTGAGCCAGTTACCGTTAGCAGACATTCGTGTCAAGAGATACAATTGTAAAAAAATGTAACGTTACAATTTTAATAGACTATTAAGCAATAAAATATTATCAGAAATCCTAAATGAAACATTATTTTCCTCTAATGTGAAAGAATCTAAGTAGGATTTACCAACTATCGGTATTAAAAGTTCTTTAAGTCACGTAAAACAACTATGTACAGAAGTAGAAAAATAGTATTGAGTTTCTTAGAACACACTAAACGTTTTGTGGAAGTATTGGCATAAACAAACCAACTAATGCTACATTAGCAACAGAAGGGAAATAAATATATATTTCCGTTATCAAAAACCAGTATCTGTAACTTCATATTCCATCACGTAACTGTAGCATCTGATCTTAATAAATGTCAACGCAGAGTTGTTAGGCCACTAAACATTTATTGCTAGCAGAAATAATTTAAAAAAAACAACAAAACCTTAGGACGAACTCGAGATAGAATGGTGTCATCACATCACAGCAACAATCATTATACCCCTCAAGAAGAAAACAATCTTTCACCCATGACAGCGTTCACTCATGGGTATTAAAACACCAAAGAAAGTTATCAGTCACATAAACAGTTTGTCATTTTTTAGTAGTAAACAATCAAACGACTTCATAATAAGGGATATAACCAAAATGTTAAAGTTTTATGGAGCAGTACAGTTTCTGATACAGTTCTGTAAGATCTTAGAAAAAGTATACGGCAGGTCAATATATTTTCAAAATTTTTTATTGAAAAACTTAGTCCAGAATCTCTCACCTAGATACATATTAAAAAATACCATTTCCCAACGTCATTAACTCATCGTAGAAAAATCAGGACAACGAATTACACTGTGTACATTAGATAGGAAAACGCAAATAAATGAATGTTTCACTAAAAATAAGGCAAATGTAATAATAGCTACAATAAATAAATAGTAAATAAATAAAAACTGCTGTATGATGATTATGGCATAACAATGACTAAAAAGATTTTCACCAAAATTAGGTGTAAATAAAGAAGGAAAAAATAAAATAGACCAGTACCAAATCATCTAACAAATTACAAAAAATTAGCTTTTCAAAATTTTATTCGAATAATACCTAAAATAGGGAAAGAGAAGTATGTTAGTTCTTTTGCTACGTTTTTGTTAACTATTTTGTGGCAACTACTTGAGGGAAAATTATACGTAAACGCAAAAATTGTATAAGACAGAAAAAACGAGCTTGAAATATTATTAGGGCGTTATGCCCACGGACAGAGCACATATCTGGACGCCCAGTAGTGGAGTCAATAGCGGTACTGTCTACCCTTATTGCTAAGCGATTTGCCCTAATTTTTGCACATTAACATCTTATGCCTAGATTACCCATTATGTTTGAAATTAATGTTATGCGTAGATATCGAGGGACTTAACAAACCCATTGAATTTTGTTTCGTTACGTTATTAACATTCCTTTCAGAATCCAATCAGATGCTTCTGCTACTAAGCTTCCCTGGTCTTCTCACAAAAAGATACAAAATCCAACAAAACATTTCTTGTGAAAATAGGACCAATTCTAGTTTCTGTATACCGTACTTGTAAAAAGTTATGAGATTTTGTTCTGAGCAAATTACACACTACAATGTGTATTAACTCAGAGCAAAATCTCATACCTTTTTATCACTAAAAAGCTACACGTTTTGGCCCTATATTTGCATTAATTGCTTTGTTGGATGACTGTCTACAAGTTTATATTACCTATAGTGCCACATTGGGCTACTAAGCAGTTTTATGTTGCATTTAATAATTGTAATACCACATTTAGTTCTAATTATTAATTGCATGTTAATTTTATTACCATATTTTAATTTAAGTTTGTATTATGTCAACTACAAGGATATTTTTGAAAAAAGAGCATTACATATTAATTGTGCAAACATTTTCCCGTTTCATACGTCAAATGAGATTACATCACGTTATTCAAATTATTAATACGTGAACGTCATATTTAATTAATTTATATATCTCAAAAAGCATATTTACTCGTACCGTGAAAACATATAGACATCGTGAATTTATAATTAAATGGGTCAGAATATATTAAATTATAATTAGCAATATCATGAATGTACTGTTAAATGAAACACTTAAAAAACATTATATTACATCAACTTAGTAAGTTAAATGATGAACATACCGATATCGAAACATGTTAAATTACAGCAAGCTAGCAAATAAAATATTAACATAGTATGAATAGGCTTTACTTCCAACAATGATATATGAGTTCTCTCTTTATGGAACGAATTAAATAAAAATTAGACAGTGAATTTATTATTTACTGTACAATCACTTCACTGTTCACATATTACCGTAGTTCTTGGTGTCCTTGTCTTCAGACCTGTAACTAGCTCTGAAAGCAGAAACCTTTACAGAAAACGAGAGCAGACGTTTTCACTCCCGTCCTGATCCCCTTCCAACAAAATTACCGGACCACGTAGTCAGTTGTTTAGATTAAGTCACTTTCACATAACATAGTCACTGAAATCTTAGGTCACAGAGAGCTTCACTAAACTTACAGTGAGTGAATTTCTGAATTTCGCTCTTGCAAAGAAAATCAGCAATTGCAGCGATCTCTTCAACGTCAGAATAGAATGAACTACTTTCGCCACAACCGAACATAGCGCTAACTTAATATTTTGTCTCATTTGTTCTTCTATTTCCAGAATGTTTCTTTATATTGTAAGGATGTAACGTGCCATATTGATTCTCCTGCGCTGTTTTTAAAGGTTGCTTATTTTTTGGTAGTGTCACCCACTCACTTTCCCAACATGTAATCGATGTATTTGACTCTAAAATAGTGACGTGGTGAATTACCCACTTTTGGTTTTATCATAAACTGTCAGTCCCTGTTCTGAGACCCTATTATATACGTCGAAATATCGATTTGGAATGTCTCTCTCCAGTTCTGAACCATCCCAAAATATGTAGGCATCCTCGCCATCAGTAGCCAAATATCGGTCGGCCCCATGCATAAGTTATGGAGTTTTTAGCTAGGATTCCTTCGTGAACATCGTGGACGAAACTGCGTTTATACAATCTTGCTGTATTTACATCTATCATGAATTTTTCAATAATGAACGCGTTTAGTTCCTTCACACTCCAGATTCGAAAGCAAGGGAGATTGTCCTTCAAGTCCTTTCTATTATCTATTCGCTCACATAACATCGTCCTGTCCATTTTCTGTATATATTTACCACCCCATTAACTCAAACACCTAAGCAACCAAAAACAATGACCAATTCATATTCATTTAGTCTCCGTATATCAGAAAATATTCAAAATGCAAATAATTCATCCTTGTGTCCTTCATTTATAATTAAAATCTTTTATTTCGGCATGTTTATCGACAAATCCAAATTTACAACAAATTAACGTGGGACAGAAATTATCAGATGCCATCGTAGGTTAAATAATCGTCTAAAATTACTACATTCATTTAGTATGCAGACCTACATCCATACTTTGAACCCCTATGAAAATGCAGTACTGTCTACAACTTTTTAACACAGTGAATTTTTTTATATAAGGTTTGAACAAAACCTTAAACTGACGATCTATATTCATAAATATACGTAATCAAGCTAGCTTTACATACACATTATTTTACGCAAGCAAGATAACTACACCAAACATTACTGTACTTACAAACTTTGACAAAAATTACTGCTGCATCGGTATCATCTCCTAATTTACTAAAAAATTTTATCATAAACTATTCTTTACTGCAATTCTTCTCCACAAAATTATATTTCAACGACTATGGGACTTATAATCTATTTTATCAGTTAAAGTATAACTATCGGGTACGTTGATATTTTATTCAGTTACATAATTGCGGTCTCGTGATTACACTTTACCTTAATTCTTGTCGTTTCCTTTATGTTTAACCTGTGCATCTCGTGCTTGTGTGCAACACTACCCTGCATGCCTTTATCACTAGCAGACCTACAACAAGTGTCTTCAGAATCGACTACCACAACCAATCTCTATAACCTCATCTGGATGTACGTTTCATGACCAGTAAAATAATTGCAATTACTTCTAACAACATATTTCATCTCAGAACGCCGGATTCAGATTATTCTTTCGAATACTCGAAATTGCATGGGCAACTACAAACAGCTACATTGTTCGATTCGTCATTTAATTCTCTTATGTTGTCATACGTTGTACGATCGCACATTAGATGGTTACCATTTATTAGTAAGACAAAACAAAATGCCTTTGAATTAAACCCGTTTCTCCTCCTTAATGCGAGCTGAAAGCCTCCCCTGTTAGAATAATCTGTTTACTAAAAGTAAAAAAAAAGATTCTTTTATTTATTAGACAATTTCAGATCTCGTTTGAACGCGTGGTGATAAACTTCAGTGATTTTCACTTCCCCATTTAGTCCAAGAACCATTTACTTCTTTCTGAAGGAAGATAAAATTTCTGTTTTGGTTCACTTGTGACCTTCTGTTTCTCTTTCTCTTTTTTTAATACCTTAGGCTATTTTTACAGATCTTCAACAAATTATTTCCAAGCTAAGTTACTAAAATATAGAAAAATTATGTTTTTCAACTATACATTTTAAGCTTGAAAGAAAATTGAAAAATAACTATAAGTACGTTCGTTTTCCCGAAAAATCTGAGATCCGGAAAGGATTCCAAAATTATGCTAAAGTAATCAGTTTCAAAGTTTTCGCACTGAATCTGAAAATACTCTGAGATTAAGTCTTATTATCTTCCGGATTTGTTTTCTCGATGACTAGTCACAATTTATCTTAACCACGCTGGTCATAGTGACATGTTCTAAACTTCGCATTTGCAGGTAGCATTTTGTTGAGTGGAAGGAATATGCAAACAGGTTAGCATTCAACATGAAACTTTAGAAGGTCAAGACCCATAGGGGCCTTAGACTCTGTGAATGTTTTAAAGAATTCCCCTTCCTTTTGAGCACTGAGGATATAGCAAGCATTTTCTAGCATTTGATGTGTCTCAACGAAAGGAATGTACGATCATGAACTCATGACCCAAAAAAATTTTCTGCTAACCATCTGTATCCTGAAATGACCTCAACATCTTTGTTTTGTATTGTCTGAAATTTTAGCTTTAATATCGTCTTCTTTAATCAGTAGTTTTGTGGTGTCTCTTATTTGGAAATTCCCTCCAAACTGTATTGTGTTTGATGTAATTGGCTACTCTCTGAACTTACAGTTTCTAAACATATTCACTCAGTGATTAAGGTAGATAGATTTGTATCATTTAGCTCAAATTTTACTGAGGTTACATTATCTGTGGCTCTTTTTACCCCAATATCTCTGGATTCATTTGTAAATTTCTTCTCGGTTGTGAATCTGTTACGTTCCTACCCCATTTCTATCCACTGTGATACTTGCTTGCTTCTTATTTCTTACACGTCCTTTGTCATTTCTCCATATCCGTCCCATATTTCACTGATCATATGTAACATTTTCTTCACGGAATCAGGGCTGATTTGATTTCACGTAAGCCAAATCTGTCTCTCTGTCATATAAATTTTATATAACCTTCCATAATATAAAAATCATATATTTTCAACACTGTGAAACATTCGTCAGTTAACCAAATACCAATACGATAGCTATACAGTCCTCAATATAATCACACCAGGACAAAATGGATATCACCTTTAAATAACATCCAGAAATAATCATTAGAAACCCGAATACCATATCAAAACAACGGAAAATGTCTGTAATACTAAAAAAAAAAAAAAAAACTAGCAGAAAACAAACATATTAAACATATAAATCAGTCATCAACGCTGCTGTTATTCATGTCTGTCCTATTAAAAACCTATGGCTGAAAAGAAAATGTAATTAGAACATTCATATCTTCTCACATGCACAATCATTCAGTGAAAGAACAGCTGACATAAGAAAAAGAACACAATGCGCTTTAAAATTACTGTCCACATTATCAATTTGATTTACACGTTTAGAAAACAAAAATGAATATTTCATTAAATGAATAGCCAACGATACTACCAATACGTTGGATGACCAAGCTACAATAACTCTCATTTATGCTTGTTACGTTGTGTATCAAACTGTAGTAACTCTATAGGCTATATGTCATGAATGATAATTTGATTTCCATTCATAATTTATTACTTTTAGATATATATTTTTTATTTTGCATTTTAATTTATATATTAATCATTTTATAAATGAAAAGATGCTTTTCGTAATGTAAGATCTTTTACATTTTAACTGTGGCCAATTTTTTATTTTTAGCAAAATTCCCTTTCATTATGTCAACATACTCAAATGGCTTTATGCTTTATAAATGATCAAAATATATCATGAATTGGATTTTAATAAATTTATAAGTATCAAAAAAGTATAGTTTCTACTATCAGGCAAGCACATAGAAATCGTGTATTCATAATAAAATGAATTAATTCAAAACTTATTAGACTGAATCCAGTTAGCAAGAAAACAATATAAATGGACCGTTAACAGAAACGGCCAAAACCCATTGACATAGTGAATGAGTCGTTACTTGACAGAGACAAAAAATATTAAGTTACGTTGAACTAGCAAATAAAATCATGAAGATAACATTAATTGGCTTAACGTCAAGCAAAGAAATATGAGTTCTCTCTTGGGACGTTTATGGATTATTTTTTTTTAATGTTGACAGTTCGCAATTTATCAGTTGAAAGATCGCTTTACCGTTTCGCGGCTTTCCGTACTTGGTGCAGTCCTTATCTTCTGACCAGCAGGCAGTTCTAGCGCCCATCCCCTTGGCCGAAAACGAGAGCGATATTTTTCATTCGTGTCCTGTTCCCCCTAGAGACAAATAGCGGACCACGTGATCAGCTCTTTCGATGGCGTCGGTTTATCAGACCGCTAACATTAAAATCACAGGTCTCATTCAACTATCAGTTAATACATTACACAGTGAATCACATCAGATAATCGGCATATTACGGTGACCTGTTTCATGTCATAATATGGAAGGTATTACCGTTCTCTTTTGTATCAGAACCTACCACCGCTCTCAACCCTACATCCACACAGCCAATACTCGCTTCTCCCGTGCTCTGCGGACGTCCAATTTCCCGGGATGGCGTAATTTTCGCCCAAGCCGAGCATGCCGCAAACTTCATACCTTCTCTCAGTTTGCTCTTCTATTTACAGTAGCGTGTGGTTCTATTGTGAAGATAGCAAGCATCAACTTGATGGGCCCACGTTATATCTAGTGGACGTTGTTGTTTTACACTTTCGTATTTCAGAATAGCATCATCAATCAATACAAGACTTTGACACAGAAATGTTACTGTGGAGAATTTCTCACTCTAGGTCACTGATTTCAGGCCCTCATCATTACGTTATGATTTCTGTCCAAATATCGCTTTCAAACGTTTCGCAACAACTCATAGGTTTCCCTAATGACGAGAGGTATTCTCACCATCGGTAGGGAAATGTGAGTCTGTCTCTTGTATAAACTATCGAGATTCTAACTGGGATCCATTCGCGAATACTGTACACGTAATTGAATTTTGATGTCATATAGTATCTGAAGTTGTTGGGAACTACCTGTCCCGCGATTTCGTATTGAGGAATTTGAGTCAGGGTATGATAAAGCAGAGGAGGAACCTGGTGTTTTTGAAACAAAAACTGCTATAGGCACGTTGAGCGATTTTTGGATAGGGATTCTCGTCACTGACATGCTATGCCGTGTGATATACACTTGGGACGATTTTTCGATGGGTAAAATCTTAGGAGTTTGTATCACTAACTGAAATAGCAGTACATCTGAAGCTATGAGTACTATGTGTTGTGCTTGGACAGCAGTGTATAGATTTTACTTGTATATTCTAATATATAAAAATGAATATTTGTTTGTTCGTCTTCTATGCGTTCCTACACTAATCATCCAGTTTTGCGATTAAAGTTTGATGAGTTATTGTATGCGTGCCTTGGAAGGTTTCTGACAAAAAATGATCTTTATACGAACCCACAGTTTTTATCCGATTTTAATAGTACTTAACACACGTACATTTCAAAACATGCCAGTCTGGTAGCCCAGCGATTAATGCGCCTACTTCCGAAAGTTTCTCTCTCGGGTAACGGGTTTAAATCCCATCGTATGCAGGAATTTTTTGGAATTGTACTTGATTATATGAGCTACGCCGGGACGTTCCGTGGTAAGGATTCCACGTTAAAATGTAGGCCCCTGAGGAAAGGAATTGGCCTTCCTGCCTCTGACACAATAGTTTTGTACATTTCCTTCGGGAATATTCGGCTTGTGGACTAAATTACATTTTTTAAGTGAAAACTTGGTGTTGGGTGATTTTTACATGGGTAAAATCATGAGTTCGCGTCACCGACATGCTAATGTTAACAGTATATCTGTAACTCTATATATAACCTCTGCAACATATCATGCAATCAGTAGTTCATAGTGGCTTAGGAGTTATCTTAGTAGCATGGTAAGACAGATATCTAGTTTTTCGATAGTATTTTTGCCACGAATTTTAAAATGAAAAATTCTATAAAATTTTAGATTTATGTGTTGAAGTTTGAAAATATGGTTAATAATGCAAAATTACTGTTTATTATCTAATATTAACTGAATTTTGGATTGAAAATTTTGTAAAAAACCTTAAAATTTGAAATTCAAACTTAAACATGGGAATTGACTTCTATTTCAAATTTAGTGTTTATTATTGAAATTTTAGGTTGAAAAAATATATATTTTTTCTTACTTCACTTACTATAAGCCTATTGTATCCATTTTGGAATATAATGAAATCATTGATAGTTCGAAAAACCTAAATATGGTTGAAATTAACGATAAAAATGACGAAAACAATGAAAATAATGTTGAAAATAAAGTTAATTGAAATTCATGTTATCACAAATACAACGTATAAATAATATAAATGTATATTAATTATGTTTTTTGTAATATATCTGACAATAATCGTTGGAATGTATATTATTTATTATGTTTTTGTAATATATCTGACAGTAATCGTTAGAATTAGAAGTTCGCACGTGTTGGCGGTCCCCGTGGATGAAGTGGTAAAGCGCTGTCTCGTAGAGTGGAACTTTTCGGCATCGAATTCACAATCGGAACACTTTTCTTTTTTTTGGGAGTGAAAACATCTTTAGGCAATTTGGACGATTTTTGGATAGGTTAAATCTTATGAGTTCGCATAACTGACATGTTAACAGAATATCTGTAGCTATAAGTATGACGTGTTTTGCGTATGATATGCATAGTTTTAAGATTTCACTTTTGTCGGTAATCCCCAATGACTGTCAATTGGTTTTTTCATCTCATTATTGAATACCTTCCACGCCATATAAATTTAGATTGCATGCAAATGTTTGAGTGCATCACCACCTATTGAAACTGCCGCAATTCCGGAATGATTCACAGTCACTGATGACCCGCAGAATCACTTCAGTACTGACGACCCTCAGACTCACTTCAGTACTGATGACTCGCAGACTCAGTTCAGTGCTGATGACGCGCAGACTCACTTCAGTACTGATGACCCTCAGACTCACTTCAGTACTGATGACTCGCAGACTCAGTTTAGTGCTGATGACCCGCAGACTCACTTCAGTACTGATGACCCGAACACTTCAGTACTGATGACCCGGAGATTCACTTCAGTATTGATGACCCGCACACTTCAGTATTGATGATCCACAGACTCACTTCTGTACTAATGACCCGCACACTTCAGTACTGATGACCCGCAGACTCACTTCAGTATTGATGACCCGCAGAATCACTTCAGTATTGTGCCTGCCGTGTGCGAAAAAATACTTCATTTATATATATAAATAAATTGTAATATAAAATAACAGTTTATTATTTTCTCCTGTAACTTATTTTACTATATTACTATTTTTAGATGGCAAAGAAAAAGAGAACTGGAATTACGTAACAGAAACCACTTTGTTTACAATTATCTTCTGGAATCTTAGGTGATAATGTTATTTTTTTTTAACACAAGAAAATTTATTTAGTCTAATTGAACTGAAACAATTTTTTTAGTGATTGGCCAAATACAGTTTGTGGGTTCTGACTTTCTTAACATTACAAGACTTTGACAACGATTATTCCGTAATTATGAGTTTCGTAATCAAAGGTTTTGTTACAAGATTTTGGCGTTTTACTATTGCATATCAGGTTCAGAGTCCTACGTGAAGTCGAGGTTACTATTGTTTGTGGGTTTTGTGTAATACACTGAATCATATTTTTGAAGCGTGGTTATTCTTCTGATGCAGTGATACATGGATGGAACAGTATTGTTGTTTCGTTTACAGGAATTTTTAAAACATGTTCAAAGTTCATTTATTACTATTACGTTTAAATCGCAATGGAACATATGAGCCGGAAGAAATTTCTGTGAGCATGGACTTTCACATACTTTTTTTTATTATTTAATTTGAATTCTTTCTTTGTGTGTGGTGATCTGTTCAATACCTCCCTTGATATTTTTTCCATCTTCTCACTCCCTTACCTACACAGGAAAATTTGCCACTCTATTGTGTCTGAAAATATGGCTTCCAAAGCTTCTCAAACTTTCCATCCAGGCCTCCTCACCAATGTTTACTTACAGACAACCAGCACTCTCTTAAGGCGTCTACTATATCCTAATGATTTCCAACTCAACTTCACTATCTTATAAGTTAGTGACTGTGTTTTATTATAATTACTGAAGAATAATCTTACTGCCTACCTTTGCATTCCTGCCATCAGCTGTACACGCTACAATAAGAAAGGGCCACACGGTAGGTATATCCCTGATTCTCAATTACTATTATACACGCCAGGATCACAAACAACCAATAAATGAAGGTCATTGGAATTTCTTCCTTCTTTTTTCCACCACTTTTTCCCAACATTTTGAGGTCAGATCCTGGTGTGGTTGGAGCTATGGTTTTACGGCCGTGTGCTCTTGCTGACGCCAAGAATTTTATACCTATTGCCAAGTCGTACTAAGTATTAAAGGGGGAAATGAATGGTTGCCATCTGTCTGTCGTATTCAGCGTGTAATAAGTGTAGTTTTGAAGTGAAACTTCTGTAGGCATTATAGGGAGAAATTTGATAGCGTAACGCTTTACGAGTTATGTGCTATACATTAAGAGCGCATGCACCGCAACGTTCTGAACATGCGCGTTTAACGTTCTGCGCATACGCATTTAACTTTCTGCGCATGAGTAATTATTATATTAAAACTTAAATTATTTTAATGCTCACTGAAAATCACGTGATGACTTTGGGCGGTATATTTTCATGCGGAGGAGTCACCATTATTACATATGCACCAGTATTTTTAGTTGCTTTTTTGTTTATTTGTTGCTTTTTGTGTAGTAATTGTTTTTCATTTATTTATATTCATTCAAAGTATACGCTTTCATTATATTCTCTGATCGCAGGAATCACGTTTGTATCGCGATACATTGAGTGTATTAAGACGCGTGTGATATTGTTTATTTATATTCTTTCATTGTAGACGGTCTGATCACTGTTGTAGTAAGGAAATAATTATGGAGTCACGATTATATTGCCATAGAGTGAATGTATTATCGCGCAAATGAAAAAGAGCTTTAATTTTCATACAGCAGACGGAATAAGTTATTTAGGTTTTTATATACTATTCCATTTATGAGCCAGAAATCTGCATTTGGTCCGTAATATTTGACGGGCTTAGAAGATAGTTATTAACAAATATTGAATGTTAGCGTGGTTATCAGATGATTCTGTCCAAGATGTTCACGAATAATTAAAAACTCTAAACACGAAATACAGACTAAGTCTATATTCAATGCTCTATAATCTATCGGTGTGTGCTTTAACTTTTTAATAATTTTCATTTGTTTCGAGAATAACTTGGACAGAGTTCCTGTTTGCTATACAAATGCAATATAATAGCGTTCGTCCAGTCGAGTGCGATAGAAACAACAAAAACAAAAAATACACAGAAAAAAATACACAGGAAAAATACATGGCAGTTTCACTTGTTGTGCATGTGCACACTGATACACGCAGCAGTTTTTGTTTGTTTGTGCAATGTGTAGTTTATGCGTCCAGTCATTCGCCTTGACGGCTGTGGAAAACCGCAGTCAGGATGGCCTAGGCACCAGAGCAACTGAAACACACTGAATCTCTCCCTGCCACTTCATTAATGCGTCCCATCCAACTGAGTTCATTAGTATGTGATTAGTATTTACATTTTATGCCTTCAACAAGGAATTCCTGTGTACAGTATAATCATACAAAGCCTACATTTTTCTCGCTGTGTAGCTGATAATGTAACGCTTTTTGGTACCTATCTTCATTCTGTGTCGACCTAGGAAATTATAGAATCACCTTGCCACCTGAAATTCAAACAATGTTTGCTGTCTCAGATTCTCGTGTTATATCAATGTCCATTACAGTTGTTTGTTATGTTTCCTTCAAAATTTTGAGGACATGACTGTTTTATTTTATAATATCATAGTACTAGTTTGTACTTTGCAATGAACTTAGCTGAAAATCGGTCCACATTCGGATGTAATTCTAAAAGAGAGTTCGGAAAATTACTTTCCTATAAATTAGGATTACTAGGACCGAGCGTGGTGGGTGAATGGTTAACGTTTTGGCCTCGCATTCGGGAGGACGTAGGTTCGAATCCCCGTCCGGGCACCCAGATTTGGGTTTTCCAAGGTTTCCCCAAATCACTCCAGGCGAATGCCGGGATGCTTCTTTCGAAAGGACATGACGGAATTCCTTCCCATTCCTTGTCTAAATCCCATCCCGCCTCTAATGACTTTGACATCGACGAGGTGTAAAGCCGTAACTAAAAAAAAAGGATTACTATAATTTTTTCATCGAATCAGGGAACACTTTCGACGTTTCTCTTTACGATGCGTTGTACTGTTGTAAGTTATATGATTAAAGGTTGGGTTAACCTTAAAGAAACATATTTAACATTAAAATCTTGAGGAGCTACTGAATGAGGTATAAAAATAGCTATCTGTAGCACAAAAGTACATATTGTCAGTACTGAACTTACTACTTATTCTACCGAGCGTGGTGGTGTAACGGCTACCGTTCTGGCCTCGCATTCGGGAGGACGGTGGTTCGAATCCCCGTCCGGGCATCCAGATTTGAGTTTTCCATGGTCTCCCAAATCACTCCAGGCAAATGCCGGGATGCTTCCTTCAAAAGGCCATGGCCGAATTCCTTCCCATTCCTTGCCCCCATCCTTTCTCGTCTCTAAAGACCTCGCTGTTGATAGACATTAAGCAGTTAAAAACAATCTACTTATTCTAAAGAAGATTATAGACCGAGTGGATGAACACAGCAAGGAGACATGAGTTTCCAAAGATGTTGTGCCCAAGATGCTTTATAATTTTCTTTTATTAGTGGGTACGTACATGGAAGGTAGTATGCTTCTATTCCTTTCTTTGAAGGAATGCATTAGCCAATCAGGGCTCATCAAAAATTCTCACGTGATTGAAAAACCAGTATCACGGGACCGTGGTAAAAATTCGGGGATCTTACTAGGACGAAACCTGTGTAAGGACAGAGGTCTAAATACGAGGACAGTGTCAGAGAAACGGGGACGTCTACTCACCGTGCAATAGCTGGCTTAACTTAGGTAACACTAAAACCCACGTCGAAAATATTTGCCTCGAATGTTTCATTTCAAGAGATACAGAAATGATATCCATAAAGTTGGTATAAGGAAGCGACACACAGTTGAGGCGACAGTCATGCCACCTCTGGTGAGATTCAGGTGACGTTATAATTATCCTGCTCTATGCTGTAAATACTTCAGTTGGTGGCAGCATTCACGTATGTGTATAAAGTAATGCTACTGGCGGTTTTGACATTAGTCTACAGTCAAGCCAAGTCAGCAACTTCTTTCCGCAGACGTAATTGCGAAAATGTAAACGAATTTCTACCTGAATATACTTAAAGACTTAAAATTATGAACATTAAACTGATCACATGTTTATTAAATCTTAATTAGAAGGCTCTTATAAAGTTTGAGATGTCCCATTCTGTAGATCTCATTATTTATCAGTAACAAGAAATATTGTTGTTAGATTCAGTAGTATTATTACCATAATGTATTTAATTTACATAAGTTCATATCATTTGATTTGAGTGCAGTTCTCGACCGACAAGGTTATCATGAGGAATATTTAATATTATTACTTGTCATAGAAAGGATAATGGTTGTAACCTAGTGGACAGGCTAGTGAGTAATAAAGAATGTACTTTATTGAGGCCTGGTTGACGTTCAAAATAACAGACTTCCCTTGTGTTACCGAGTGTTTTGGGGCATTAATTTACTGAAGTGATGGAGAGCTTCTCGGATATAGTAGAGGTTTGTTTAAAACAATGGACACAGTGTTACATTGTGAGCTCCCCTGTGTGGATGTTCGACGAATGAAAGGTTTCTTTGAGAGCCCCAATCATAAAATGTTCCAGCGGAGCTGTCAGACATTTCGCAGACGTCGCTGGCGAAGAAACATTCATTAACAATAAACTGTTTGTTCTTAAGAAGGGCAGCCCACAGAGACTATGGTTATATGGAGGGGGATGACCTACCAAGAAAATGACGCTGGTGGTGGGGTTATCCCAGCCAATGGAATTCATTCTCGCTGGTTGCTGATATTTTTGTTTTTTTTATTATATATTCGACCAATCGGGAGAGAGAAGAGGAACGAACTCCGCCCAAGACGAGTCTACGAGGAAGGCAGAATGGACGGAGGACACTCGAGGACGGACCGGCGGAGACTGGACGAGAGGGACTCTGGTTTCGGCGCGACGAGACAGCAGCGGGCGATCTGCGCTGCTTAGGACACATTGCTGAGGTCCCGAGGGTGAGGACGAGCTGCCGGCCTGTCGCGGAGGAGAGACTCCAGACGCCACTCCACCCTCACTCAGCTTATCTGCACTACCTGCCGAAAACGACGCAGCTCTGCGCCCCGCCGACGCGGTCGTCGACACAGCTCTCCTCGCGGGTCACCGACACGACACTATCGCCACGGCCTACGAAGCTCTTATAAAGTTTGAGATGTCCCATTCTGTAGATCTCATTATTTATCAGTAACAAGAAATATTGTTGTTAGATTCAGTAGTATTATTACCATAATGTATTTAATTTACATAAGTTCATATCATTTGATTTGAGTGCAGTTCTCGACCGACAAGGTTATCATGAGGAATATTTAATATTATTACTTGTCATAGAAAGGATAATGGTTGTAACCTAGTGGACAGGCTAGTGAGTAATAAAGAATGTACTTTATTGAGGCCTGGTTGACGTTCAAAATAACAGACTTCCCTTGTGTTACCGAGTGTTTTGGGGCCTTAATTTACTGAAGTGATGGAGAGCTTCTCGGATATAGTAGAGGTTT
The DNA here is from genome assembly GCA_031002005.1 of Vandiemenella viatica. NCBI lineage: Eukaryota > Metazoa > Arthropoda > Insecta > Orthoptera > Morabidae > Vandiemenella > Vandiemenella viatica. The sequence continues at coordinate 262,426,812 of CM061921.1, forward strand.
GTTTAAAACATGGACACAGTGTTACATTGTGAGCTCCCGCTGTGTGGATGTTCGACGAATGAAAGGTTTCTTTGAGAGCCCCAATCATAAAATGTTCCAGCGGAGCTGTCAGACATTTCGCAGACGTCGCTGGCGAAGAAACATTCATTAACAATAAACTGTTTGTTCTTAAGAAGGGCAGCCCACAGAGACTATGGTTATATGGAGGGGGATGACCTACCAAGAAAATGACGCTGGTGGTGGGGTTATCCCAGCCAATGGAATTCATTCTCGCTGGTTGCTGATATTTTTGTTTTTTTTATTATATATTCGACCAATCGGGAGAGAGAAGAGGAACGAACTCCGCCCAAGACGAGTCTACGAGGAAGGCAGAATGGACGGAGGATGGACACTCGAGGACGGACCGGCGGAGACTGGACGAGAGGGACTCTGGTTTCGGCGCGACGAGACAGCAGCGGGCGATCTGCGCTGCTTAGGACACATTGCTGAGGTCCCGAGGGTGAGGACGAGCTGCCGGCTGTCGCGGAGGAGAGACTCCAGACGCCACTCCACCCTCACTCAGCTTATCTGCACCTACCTGCCGAAACACGACGCAGCTCTGCGCCCCGCCGACGCGGTCGTCGACACAGCTCTCCTCGCGGGTCACCGACACGACACATCGCACGGCCTACGCTGCTCAACATTACGGTAACGCAATCGTCTACAGAGACCACAACGAGCTCCAACAAAATTAAAGAACTGTAAATTCCAGTACCAAAGAGGGAACAACCATTTACCCATTCAAGTGATTGTTTTTCCGAAATAACTTTGCTTTCTATGTATAAAATCAATAAAATCAGTATGTTTCTCATTAATAATTCATGTTTCACTTGTATTAATGTGAAGGACCACCTCGGAAGAGAACCCCACCCACAATCATTTATTTTGTATTAATCAGTAAACTGTTTATAAAGTAGTTAATCCCTAGACATACAGAGCGGGACACTACAAGTTCCAAGGAATTTTCATACATTTATGAAGATAGTCATCATCATCATCAGATTTCGGCCCTAGGGCAGGTTTCCACTTAGCTGCTCTCCATGCTCTTCTGTCTTCTCCCTTTCTCTTAAGGTCCATGTAGTTGCCGTTTTCCTTGATGTTGTCTGAAATTTTGCTCCTCCTTACTCCTCTTAATCTCCTCCCACAAATTAGACCCTCCAAGGCGTCTTTTATCAGGCACTTCCCTCTCAGCAAGTGTCCCATCCAGTTCTTCTTTCTCTCTTTTATGATTTGGAGTATTTTTCTCCTTTCACTAACCCTGTCCAGCACTTCAACATTAATTATTTAATCCACTCAGCTTATCCTCTCCATTATCCTCCACATCCACATCTCAAACGCTTCTTGAAAAATGATACATTTACAGAACACTATACATATGTGATGAGAATATTGAATTTATTTTCTACTGTAGGTTTATAATTATATAACCTTGGTATCTAACTTAGAAGGCACATAGAGGAAACAAAAAATCGGTAACAAGAATTAAATGAGATTGAAGAATCCGGTGAGCTGCCACGTTGGTTTGGCGGCAGTGAAATAACACTGCTTGGAGACTTCTGCGATCTGACACGGAAAGATTGTTTCAGAAGCCATTTTGTAAAGCTTTTCCAGTAGTATCTCTGTAGCGACGCTTCCGCAGATGGTGCTTGCCAAAATTGGAAGTTTTGTCCAAGGTGTTTCTCCAGAATTATGAATTCCTGGCTGAAAGTCAATTATTTTAGGGCAGATTGGTTCCTTCTTCAACAGCACCCCATCCTTAACCTTATGTAGCTTACTAACTAACGGTGTTTTCCACGACTCCTGGGACAAAGTCAACTGAAGGAAAGATTATTGGCACCTGAAAAATTGAACAGTAAAATTATTAGCCTACAGATCTCATATGTTTAGTATTCACTTGTTGCACTGGTTCAAAAAAAAAAAAAAGTAAATAAATAAAAAAAATTTGAAAAAATTGAAAAAAATGACTGTGAATGGTTTATATGCCCCAGTGTCTTCGCTGGAATCCATAAGGAATGATCGCATTACCGCAAGATAGCAGCATCAGATATCAAAAACTTATTGATAAACGGTTTGTGTTTTCTAGAGTAAGGAGCTCTTCGGATATTTTTGTTTCTTTTAGGGAAATTTTTAATCATTCTAATTGTTACATAAAACGTTGTAATTGGTTTGATGCAAACTTTTATCAGTTAAATGACAAGAAAACAATTCCCCATTATGGTTGCTTTTAACAAAGCACAGGGTTCGACTTTGGAGAGGGCTGGATTGCGCTTACCTGACGCTGTTCTCTCGCACTGAAAGTTATACGTGGCTTTTTCTAGAGTTATGTGATTTTTTGATATTTTTGTTTCTGTGCGGGAAAAATTTCATCAAAAGATTGCTGAAGACCATATTTTAACTTCAATTATTGACCGAGCGTAGTGGGTGAGCTGTTAGCGCTCTGGCCTCGCATTCGGGAGGACGGTGGTTGGAATCCAGGTGCGGGAATCCAGATTTGGGTTTTCCATAGTTTCCCCAAATCATTCCAGGTGAATGCTGGGATGCTTCCTACAAAAAGCCCACGGCCGAATTCCCTCCCGTTCCTTGTCTCCAGTCCCATCCCACCTCTAATGACCTCACGTCGACGAGGCGAAAAGTCATTAGTAAAAAAAAAAAAACAATTATTGGGTACAAAGAGCTTTTGAAATGTACATATTTTGTGCTTTAAATTGGTTACGTAAATATTTTGTAATTTCATTTACGCGTAAATTTGAATATAATTAAATTTTGTTTTGTGTTGTAAATTACCACGAGTATTTATCATACGAGTAACGTGAAAGTGTTTTCTAATTGTTTTTTAAGACGTTGTAAGTGTTTTGCTACGTACAGTACCTATTTCAGTTGACAAATATACAATTGCTACAAATGAGCCAGAACTTTTTTCATCCTACTACAAAACGCCAACCTCGCTATTAATGTATCGCTTGCGAAATTTTCGCACCTGCCACCAAATTGAACATATTATTTACGAACTGTTCGTAAAAAAGCATATTACAAGAAATGGCTTTCTAGTCCATTTAGTATAGTCTGATGAAATCTTTGGTGTCATGTTTTCTAGAGGTATATGAAAACTGTGTTAGATAAGAGCAAAGGAAGTTTAACCAAGAACCAATATTTTAATTTGCCTGATATATAGTATTTATGATTGTTCCAGAAAATTCTTTCTCGGTAAAGTGCATCTACATCTACATATATACTCTGCAATTCCCAAAAGTGTGGGTGGCAGAGGGTGCTCAGCACCAAAGCTAATCTCTTTGCTGTGCATTCCAATCCCTAATGGTACGAGGGAAAAAAGAATTCATATAAGAATCAGTCCGGCACCTTATTTCTCTAATTTTATCTTTGCTGCCCTTCCAACTAAAATAGCTTGGTGGAAGAAGTATTTCACTACACTCAAAAGTGAAAGTGGGAGTACGCATGTTCACCAATAGGTTTAAAGGAAACGTGTGTCGTCTATCTACCAGAGACTCCCAACCTAATCTACTAATCAATTCTGTGACGTTTTCATAAGGACTGTAGCTAGCGGTAACGAATCGAGTGGCTCTTCTCTGTACTTTCTCTATACTTCCCATCAACCCCTTACGAAACGGGTCCCAAATGGCACAACAATAATCCAAATGTGGACTCACAAGAGGTTTGTACGCTATATCCTTTGTTTGTTAATTACAATTTTTCAAGATTCGACCTATGAATCGCAGCCTAGAATTTGCTCTACCTACTAACGAATTAATGTGTATGTCCCATTTCATGTTCCTTTGTACTGTTACTCCCAAATATTTCATAGAATCGACCATATCAATAACTGTATTGTTTAACTCATATTTCTGAACAATTGAATTATTTTTGTTAGTTATGCTCATTGTCTTGCACTTTTTACAATTTAGAGTATGTTTCCACTCAGCACACCAAGCCAAAAAGCATATTGAGAATTTTCGTTTGAAGCTAGGTATACGAGACGAGTACCAGGTTTAGGAGCTCTGACTATCCGCCTGGTGTGTAATTACGATGCCTCAGCCTTTCACCACCTGCTTAGGCTGCCCGTAATAACACGTTAGAGCCTGCCTGCCGCCTCGCGCCGTTATTCAAACAAGTGTAGCTGCATACGAAAAATACTCCACCATACCATGAGCCCGAAGGGCCAGTTCAACCTGCCAATGACCCACGACGTGCATAAATGGAAATCCTTGCTTAGAAATTACTTTTAGCCTTGCAAATCGCTATTACCATTTCACTATTCCTCTTTCTTTAATTAAGATATATTTCTGATGCTACAATAGACGAAAATTCATCACTGCCTGAAAATTAAACGTTATTTAATATTTGGATTAACTCTATTAGTTAGAGATGTAGACAAATTTTTGGCATAAAAATGGCAAAAATTTATACATCTATGGTTATCTCGCATTGTTGGTTTTACAATAGTGTTTAATACTTCATTTTGAACACTACCCAGTTAAAAATATGACTGTCCTATTTGTCTACCTCAGAGTAATCCCGTGATTGGTCATTTTCCATCATCAATAAGATATAAAATATGTCGTAGTACGTATGTAGTCAATCCTTACCACACAACACGCTGTTATTTTAGAAACTATATGGCCTTTTTTGTGATCTGACAATAAAAATAACACAAGTGATATGTATACATCCAGCATTTTTGACAATGTATACATTTAAATATAAATTATGTTTCATAAGGTAGAGAATTTTATGGTGTATACAAGAGAAACATAGTAAATTAATTACGATAGTTGATAGCATACGACATGCAGCTTCTTAGAAACCTAGCTAAGGTAAAATAATTTGTTGTTACTCCTAAGAGATTACCATAAATGCTAATTCCACTGTCTATTGTGTTCCATAAATGTATAGTTAAATCACAGTATGTTCAGAACATTATTTTTGAGGCTTAAAAACATTTTAAAAAAATCAGATAACTGTTTTTAACATATACTTTTGTGTTGCTGGAATTCCTACAAAATTTAACTGCACGAGTTAGCATGAAAAATATCTAAAACGTAATTACATCGAGAAGCATCAGGTCCTCATTGAAATTTTTGCATAAGCTAAAAGGTAAGTAGTTTTTCCTTGCAGAAAAGTTTTACTTCATTAAATGACATTGCCATATCCTGTTTATTTATTAAAAAAAAACTTATTAAAATTTAAATTTAGGCCTACAATAGGTACTTGGCATTCGGTTAACTTTAATCTATACCAATATTATAAATGGGAAAGTAACTCTGTCTGTTTGTTACGTTTCTTGGGCTAAACAGATAATCGGATCGTGATGAAATTTGACGAGGGGATGCTATTTGGTATTTGGATGGACATAGCATACTTTATAAAACTCTAAAGCGAAAATTATGTGTTCCTAATATTAAACTCTACTACAATAAAGATTCATAGTTGTTCCCTGTGTTTCGCTTTGAGTTACATCCTCTACATTTGCGATCAATGTTTAATAATGTATTATTTGTGATTTCAATGGGATGTTTGCGCGCGAAAATACTGGATTAAAAAGAGTAGTTAAATTGTACCACATGGAGAATAATTAGCTAACAACGAAAAATGCTTGCCAACAAATACAACACACATTTGAGTGGTCTTGTGGCTGAGTGGTAAAGGTCTGTAACTGGGGATTGAAATGTCCTCAGTTCGAATCCCTGTCGCGGCTGGAATTAACGTAGGTCCCAAATCCGACCTTCACCTCTGAGCGGAGTGCGCTATTAATAGAAACCCTGTCACCAGTTCATTACGACAACACGGAATTAATATAGTCACATTTCTGAGTTATGTGGACGTCTTTCAGCAATAATATAAAACAGCTACCAGGTTCGACTGAAGAATTTGAGTCGTGGCCCAATTCAGGTGTCGTTCACCTTGGCCTTCGTCTGCCTCCGTAACTAGGTGGACATTTCTTCCGAGTAGGAACCGATGTTCCCCACGCCGTGCTCAGAAGAATCTCTTGGCCATTTGTTAGTGGCCACATACTGAACAAATTTACAATGAATTTAAATTGATTACAATAACTCGTCGATGCTATTTCCTAAACTCAAAAACCCTGTCTCCCGTGTTTTATGCACACGCTTTCATTAGTCACCGTTCCTTTGATGACTTTATACTGCAAAGTGAAGCTAGGCCAATATCCAATACACCGAGTATTCGGAAGGACGGCGGTTCGAATCCCCGTCCGGGCATCCAGATTTGGGTTTTCCATGGTTTCCCCATATCACTCCAGGCAAATGCCGGGATGCTTCCTTCAAAAGGCCATGGCCGAATTCCTTCCCATTCCTTGCCCCCATCCTTGCCCCCCATCCTTGCCCCCCATCCTTTCCCGTCTCTAAAGACCTCGATGTTAAAAAGAGACGTAAAGCAGTTACAAAAAAAAAAAAATCCAATACAATAAAAGAATACCCGATCAACTACCTAGCTTTCAGTGGTCGGCAGTATCCTCCACCATTTCAGCCTTACTGAAAATTACTCCCCATCTCTTCAAACTTTTCCAGCTTTTGTCCTTAGTTGTTCTCGCCACTCATGATTTATTACTATTCCTCCTGTGGTGAATATGGCTTCCCACTGTCAAAGATGCTGATTTATTTCATACAAGAAATCCATACCTGCGAAATTACAGCGACAAACGTTCAGTCGTTTTTTCTCATGTCACGATATTTCGGAAACTATACGATATCACAAAACTAGCGGTTTTTCAAAACCCTTTACTTTCAAACCTCTATTTTTCTTGGCAGGAGGTATTGCCCTAATTTAATGTTACGTCACGCACGTGACACTGTGGTCCACAGCCTGTGGATCAAAAAATGTTGAATTCACGAACAATTTCCGATTTGGAATGCCTCATACGCGAACTACAATTTCTCGTTTCAGCCTGTTAATTCATTTCGTGCTGATATAACCACGACAGAAAACCTTTCCCGACACTGCAGTGCACATTCATATGTTTCTTTCACAATTCTATGGCTGTCTGCAGATTTGCATCTTCATATCTCATGACTTTCGGCACTTCAGTGCATATAGATTATTTTCGGGAATTTTCGATCCTATTAGTATTAAAGGAGAAGAAAACATTACTTTGATAAAATAAAAAGCCGTCTTATTACTGAATGGAGCCACAAAGCGAATGCAGCGTAGGAAGAAATTAAATGCTTCAAGGCAGTAACTAAACGATTTGTCAATTTCGGATGTGCTGTTTTATCGCAAATAAATACGTGAACTACTGTTCTAGTTTATATCATCAAAATTACAGGCATTCGACCCTGGAGCTTTGTTTCACCGTTATCTTTTCTATTTTAATCTTAAATTTACGTATTAATTAAATGATAAGGGTTCTGACAGTAGGAGGTTGGCCACCTCTGTTCGTGAAATAGTAGGCGAAAGAAAAACATTTAACAACGTTATGTGAAACCTACCTCGTTAGCAGAGTACTCTGTGAGATATAAAGCTACAGATTTTGCTGGACTGTCCTCAGAACTTTTGTTTGCTTCTATGGAGTTATTTTGAAACTAATGAGGAGTAAGCGCCGGTGTACAGAGAACTAAAGTTTCTTTTGACCTGAGCAAACGTGTCACGGTGGAGAGCAAAAAGAACTTGTGAAAGTTACGAGAAAATTCTGGCGAGAAGTTTTAAATATAAGTTGATTTAATAAACTTAAGACAAGTCACATTTAAGCATGGTTTGCCAAGAGTTGTAGTTGTTGCCTACAAAAACGAAACAGCATTTTAAAAATTCCAGTAAATATTCATTTTTTCCATGTGGTAATCAGCACAAAGTTCGTAGTAGGGAAGCTCAGTAGACGCCTAGCATTTGATACATGAAGTATTCATTTAGTTTTTATAGTTCTTTGGAAAATGAATTACGCTATTGTCACCGCCCAAGGCGCCTGTCGAGCCACCTGCGGTATAAGGTCGTCACTTGTCGCTTATTATCCATGTCTTTTAGTGTTCTCATTGCTTTTTCTAAATCAAAGTTATCGCATACGTCACAAAACTTGCAAAAGTAATTATTGTAAACATCCCTTCATTTCGGTGACAATCGCTTCCGGGAAAAGTCCATTGCGTAAGTCATCAAAAGAATACAACAGTGATCTTGGTCAGCCGAGTCCGAGCCCTGATTAGTACGCTGCAAAGGATCAGCTCTTTGTGGGAAAGTGAAAGACATTCTTCAGCGCTCTATAAAATGATACTAAAGATGCCAGGATTGAACGACGACGTTAAGGAACATTTTTACGTCGGCGTGGTGGATGTACGCCCATTATCGACAACGCGTTTGTCGCTGTGCGGATAATTTCTACACTGATTAAATTACTCATATTGGGTATTGCTTGTCTGACGCTCTTCCCTATGTTACATAAATTTTTGTATTTCGCCTGGGCTTTTTTATTAGTATATGCGAACATTTTGTTGCTTCTGTTTATTTCCAACATGAACTCTATGAAATTTTATCACAACCATTCGACATTATTCTTTTACACACGAAACCAATACGTCTGGACGGGGAATGTAAACCAAGCTGACAGCGAGTGTCGTGTTATTGTGCACCAGCTTCCAGACACCGTGAAACTATCACAAGGTAAAGGCGCACTCCTTACCTTCACGTCTTAGTAGAACGTTTCCGACTAGTCATAACCAGTCATTCGTTCTTTGTTATGCAAGGCATAATTTGATTTTGGATGTAGGTAATAGATTAACTTCAGTTTATATCGATTGCCAGGACGTAAAAATTTTGAAGATTTGCCAACTTAAAAAAAAAAAAGTATTTGGTCTTCTCACTTAATTGGGTGGTGCAGTTGTATTCTGTTATAACTTACAAACTTTCTGCTCCGCGCTAAGACCCTCTGTTTTCATAAAAAGTTTAACAAGCTGTCATAACAATTAAATTAGCATGTGCTGAAGAATCACAACAATGCGTCACCTAGAAGAATATGTGACGAGCCGACACTTGGCACAGAAGAAGTTTTTTAGTATTACGCTTCCTTTGGAGACTGTGGTTTCGATTTAAATCAGCTACTGCCTCACACATTTCAGGTGTTCAATAGTATTTCCAAATGATGGATGATTCTTTATTTACATTATTATCACGTACTTGGAAGTGACAAGCTTCAATATTTCGTTGGTTAAACTGTGTTCTACTGTTATTGAAACAAGCTCAAAAACTAAAGGTGGTCGTTATGTTCTACTGTATTGCATGGAAGCCACAGTATAGATCAGTCAGTAGGGTGATTGTAAAGTGGACGGCAGTGGTTAAGTTTCCTACGAACCCGGGATTTTTCTCCGGAGGTGAATATCCCCAGTGATTTCGCAGCATCATCCAGTCTATAGAAGTGGCCGGAGGCTGGTTATCTTCCTGTCAAAGACTCATAAGGGAATACAAGGCTTTCTCTCTGCCAGTCTACGCCCAAAGGAATTCAGAGCCCCTAGAGTTTCCATCGTGACAACGGAAATGCTCCAGGACTTTGCTCCCACAACGCTGTCAGCACATATAGACGAGCATATCCCTAACAAAATGAAAGTAACTGTTGGTTTCACACATAATATACAGATTTTACCAACTAGTTACGAAAATCTAAAGACATGCTTGTTAGTGGAATTTCCTTTCTGATATATACAAGCCTTTAGCAGTGAGGAATCCTATGTTCTAACCCAATTTGTTTACATTTTTCGCGGCTGCGTGTTCTGGTACAAAAGCAACCGTGGTTACCCAACGTCATTTTTAGTTTTGTCAAATCACGTCCCATTCGGTGCTACGTGTACTGGGAAAAGCCCAACCCCTTCATGGCAATTTGTTCACATATTTCAAAGTGCCTACCTACGTCACGCGGACAGGCGCGTATAATGTTTGCGACGTGACACTTGGCGGACAAGTAATATTACATTAATGGCGGCACTCCAATCACTGGCAGGCTGCGATAAGGACTGTTCGACAAAATAGTGAGAAATAATTAGATGGAATTTAATTTTTTTTTAACTGCTTTACGTCTCTTTTTAACATCGAGGTCTTTAGAGATGGGAAAGGATGGGGGGCAAGGATGGGGGCAAGGAATGGGAATGAATTCGGCCATGGCCTTTTGAAGGAAGCATCCCGGCATTTGCCTGGAGTGATTTGGGGAAACCATGGAAAACCCAAATCTGGATGCCCGGACGGGGATTCGAACCGCCGTCCTCCCGAATGCGAGGCGAAAACGGGAATTTCAATAGTATTGACGTGATAAATTTAAGTTCCCTTCCCATCTGTGTCCTAGTATGCCTGAAATCCCACAGCTTGCATTCCAGTGGCTGAGAAACCTTCGCTACACCTACGTCGTTCAAGAACTAAGGCAGCAAAATTTTGCGCTTACCAAAAGGAATCGTGATAATGGTGAACGGAAGCTACCACTAACATGTAATACTTCAATCGTTGATGTAACGGTACTTTATTTAGAATGCCAGGGGATACAGTGGTACTTCTCCGTGCTTGCAGTCACAAACAAAATACATTACACGTATCTGTCCGCATCACGTATGCACTTTGATATTTGTCTACAAACTACGAAGGAGGGGAGGATGCTTTTTTCCCCCAGTACATGTGGCAGCGTAGGATGTGATACCATTTGATAGCAGGATTGCTGTGATGTGTTGAGTAGGTTGCCGTCAACTTGTTTTACTGAGCGGTCTGGTGGCTCAGTGGTTATGGCATCTGTCTGGAGTTTGAAAGGTCCTTAGTCCGGATCCCTGTTACTCGGAAATTTTCAAAGCTCTTAAAGCCAACCTTCACCACCGACACAGCTTACTGTGTAATGTGAAGTACGCCAGAACGCTTCCATGGTTCGAACTCCACGTTAAACTGTAAGTCCCCTACAATCGATTGAAAGTAGAGTGGATTTAGGATAGCTTTCTAATGAAAATCTAAAGCTAGTTACAAAATGTTTTACGTGATTGGATACGAATTTTATTTTTCAGAATGGAAATTATGAATTACATGTCCGATTTCAGTCTGATAGGTGAGCTGTTGTATTTGGGCTTGGCGTTCTGAGATGAAATCGTGGTCTAAGCTTTCAGATTTTCGTTTTTTATTGTTCCTCGAAATCTATCCAGATGATTCGGCCAATTAACAGAGTCTCTATTTGAAGTTCGTACACCTTTGTCGTGGCTAACTAAACAAACCCGACAATCCTACCGGGTAAAGGGGAACTACAGTTTATCGTGGCATCTAAACCAAGGAAGCTTTCTGGCGTACTTCACATTACATAGCAAGCAGTGCTAGAATTGAAGGTCGGTTTAAGGGCTTTTGAAAATCTCCACTGAGACAGAGATTCAAAACGGAGACATTTCCATCTCCAGTCACACGCCTTAACCATGGAGCCATCAGACCGCTCTAATAATTTGATAATTCCTTCAAAACGCTGTTGACGAATTCCTTGCGGCATCTTACCCAGAATCCTAAATGAATTTAAAATGATATAATCCAACAGGCAGATGAACGCATATTCTATCGACGAAACCCAACCATCATAATAAACAAGTGCAGTTTTGGGTTTTTAACCATTGAAGTACTCATCATATCATAGCATCATTGTTCTTGTTAACGATTTTCCAGCAAGCAACGCAAGCCTCAGTCAAAACATAAACGCATATGTAGGCGTTTCACACAGTAATTGACAATTAACGTGCCCTCCTCACTCATCAAATTCAGCTTACGACAAACAAGACAAAAGAGGACTGTGTGGAATAAACTCAGTTATTTACTAACAGGATACCCGAAACAGCAACGCCAAATGCTTGAAAATAAAATGAAACTAGTCACACCCGGTTTATGGAAACGAAATATTACATGCAGTTGAGATTGAACACCCTGATAATCTACAAGATTGGTTTACACAGGAGTAGAACTGGCAATCCACACTAAAGAAGTACATTAGTCTTCAATATCCTCAGATTTATTTTACAATATAAAAAATATGGAATTTACGCAATGGATTTCTTTGTATCTCCATTTTTATTCTGACTTTAATGTAGTCGTACCCCGTGTGTCAATGTCTGTGTTGAGGAGGGCACACCATTCTTTATCACCATTAATTTCAACTGCCTTTGGACATAGGCCTATAAATGCAGAAGAAACATTTTGCTGCCACTCATGATTAAGGTCCAGGGACATTAAAAACATAACCCAGGTCTGAATAGCGGCTGCACTCATTATGCGCACAGCTACTTCTTTTGAGCACCTCTGCTGCGTCACTTCGTACTGGCGCAGCCATTGTGCTTAGCAGTAAGCCTCTCTTCTCAGAACTAGGGCATCGCTCCAGTAAAAAAAGGCCACAATGGGCATTGAATAGGGGCCCTGATGATGATCCGGCAGTAAAGAAGCCGACTATAAGGCTGACACCTCTCCACACTGACCTAAGAGATACACATTCTACGAAACCAAATACATCGCTATCTGAAAATTATGTGTGAGCGAATCAGTGCAAACTGTTTTGTTAAGAATATCAGTTCTGCGTTCCGAAAAAGTATTTTTTTTAATTTTTTAATTTTTTTAAATTTTTTTATTATATATATATATATATATATATATACAAATGATTAGAAAGGTAGTTACGAGTGCTAAACAAAAGTTATATTTCGTGACTAGTTGGAAGATTTTGTTTTTGAGAGTTGTTTTGTTCACTTTCCTTGAGTAAGTTAACAAGTTTCTATGCTTGTTTAATCTTCTGTGTGTGAAGCAAACATTGAAAATGAGACTAGTTATTACTGCCATTTATTCGTGATTGCAAAAAGTCATCATTCCTAAGAATGTTCGATTGGAATTAGCTCCTAGCTGACGAGCACAATTTTAATTTACCATCCAACATCTTTTAATTTTTTTTTTTTTTTTTTGTAATTTATGTGGTGGGTTTGTGCAGTAAGTAGGATTCTACACCTCTCTCTTTTTTACTTTTTAAAGAAATAATTCTTGGGTATAGCTCAATGATAAATTAATTGTATACATTTGTGCGTTATGTTGTCTTAGTTAGCGTGCAGGCAATATAATATAACATGAACTGTTTTAACTTAAGATTGAAATTAGTCGGCACAGAATACTTACCTGCTTTCAAGTAATTTTCAGTCTCTCTCACACATAGTGTATTCTGTTTCGTGAGAAAAGGCATACTCAGACGATTAAATAACTATCCATATTTCACTTACAGCGTGCCAGCAGAACTGTAATTATTACGTTGGGGGGAGGGGGAGGGGGGAGGGGAGGGAAGAGACGTTGGCATTCAAAGAATAATCGGAGTTATTATGAAATTACGTTTATCATATCAGTACCTGAAGCTTCAGTATCCACATCCGTACAAGTAGAAATGCCAAGTATTCAGTAGATGACGATGATACTGAGAAAACGTATTCCACAATCGGAATGTTATTTATATTTATAAATGCGAAAGAACATAGTATCAGTAAGGTATATTTGAGAGAGGAAGAGAAATATAAAATTTTTCGGTGTACTTAATACCAGCAGACATAAATGTCATGAAATCCTACTGTTATAGTTTTTTTTATAAATAGAATATATTAACATTAGATGCAACATTTATTGATAATTCGAAAAGAATGTAAGCCTTTAACAGCCCAATTGACACACAAAGGCATCCCTTGTATTATGAAAATGTAATTATTAAACAAAGTTACAGAAAACAGCCTATAGAATGTGAAGCATTCTCGAAAACGTGTATTAGCTCTAACTACAGTCTCAAATTCCAGGTAACAACAGTCTGAACGGAAAATATTCGACATAGTAAAACAATACCATTCTAAACGGAAGTCTTATGGTAAATTCGGAACTACGTAAAAGCTGTTGTCAAATTCCTCTGAAGAATAATGGCATACACCTTTACCACAAAAGTAAAATTGACGATAATAGTAGAAATTTTATCAGTGAGGAGTCACAGAAATTGATGTACTGGAGTACAAAGTACCAAGAATTTTAAATATAGAAGCTAATAATTTAGTTATTTTTTTTTATAAAAAGAGACATTTATCTATAGAATAACGGATAAAACAGAAGTTTGAAGAAACAAAAAAAAAAAAGTTTCTCCAATTATTAGAATTGAATACATGCCAATCAAACAGATATTTCAGGTATTATCATCAAAAGAGCTGATTAGTAATTTTGCTTGTGCTAATAACAACTGAAACAGCCACTACAATTTGGCCTTTAAGGTCACATAGGCATATACAATGAAGACAGTAGAACAATTTCTTCTGATAATAGGAGGGCTGAATAAAATTTTAAATAAATAACTCCTTCGCAAACAATTTCCATCATATCGAAACATTGGCTTGCCATTCTATGTTAAAAGTAAGCCCTTGAAGCTATACTTATTCATGAAATTTTAACCAGTTCTGCTGGTACTGAAATTTTTTATGTCCACTTTGAAGTATATTTTTCAGTAATGTTGTGTATACCATGGTCAACAAAATTAATGTTTTGGTTTTCAGAGGACTATAGAAATAATTTCAGGCTAACAGCGGACTAGTTCATATTTAAATACCATTGCCGGATTTCTTTCCAATCCTTGGGAAACAATATTTTCCTTTACACTCCAAAATATATAAAATAAACTAAGAAAGCATTTGCCTTAATTTATCGATACATGCATCCTCTTTTAGCTTCACAATTTGTGTATGATGTGACTTTAGTGATCCACATTACAGTCAACACAAGAAGAACATAACGGTTCATGAAAATCGCTCATGTCTGAGGCTGGACTCGAACCGTCTGCTTCAGGAACTACCCGAGCGCTAGCCACCATGCTTCCGGGTTGGCAGTGGCACCCGCGGCGCCTACAGACCTACCAAGACGGATCAGAGGGGGAATTTTTTTATTTTATTTTTTATTTATTTGTGTTGGCTTTCTGCCTGGTCGGCCATACTGCCAGGTTCTTTACATTAAATTTTACAATGGTTTATGTTTAATGTTTAGTTAAGTTACAATTCTTATCCTTTATTTTACAATGGTTCATAAGTCCCATGAGAAATGGGTTACAATTTCTTTATAAAATATTTCACGTTATTACCTTTTCAATTGCACAGTGTGAGTCGTCGCCAAAAGCCAAAAGACAGGGGCAGCTTTTTGTATATTTCCACCACAATTGAAAGTTCATGAAATAGTTTCTGTGGTTGCCTGATCTATTTGGATCCTTTGGTGAGAATAATGTTGCGTACTTGTATTTGTAACTATTCTCATTGGGTGTTGCTTTAGTGTGTATGTTCTAGATAATGTGGAGTATTTGTGAAGGGTTAGTTTATCTACTTAGTTTATGGCTGTTGGTCTATGATTGGCTTATCAGCTTTGTCTTATGAAACTACTCTTATACACGTGTTTACCAGCATTATGTTTCCTCGTTCCCAGTTTCCTGTGTATTCCTCCGAAGTCTCACAAACAACAGTTACAAAATATGAAAACAATTGTTCATGAATAATGATCTGCATCAGTATCAGCTTGTAAAATTTTCGCACTTGTGTAACTTCTTGTTGTACTCTGGGTTACCAGATGACTCGTAACAATTTTACCCATTAAATCAGTACTAGTTCTTTATAGACTACTGTCAGAAGAGATAACCGTAGTATTAATATCAATTCTGGGTGAAAAGTTGGTCTACATTAATAATTTAAAGTAGCAAAAAGCGTATAAATTACGAAATGAACTAATTTTTTCGTACGTGTCCGCTAGGAAACGCAGCAGTTTGTAAATTAGCAAATGTTTTCAGTGCACCTCGTTGGATATTTACAAATAGTTTTTTTTTTTTTTTTTTTGGTAAGAACAGCCAACCAACGTTTCACCTGTCAATTGAGTTTTAACGGCACCACCCACAGAAAATCACTAGCTCGATAAAACGGTATTAGTTCATGTTCTTTGCCCGCTTACAAAACATCTCCAAAACCACGAAAGTGACAAGACTATGCGAAATTGTGTCTTCATCTATGAACTCTCATCGTGCTTTGTTTTTGTTTTAAAAGGAGTATTCACTGCGCTTTAAGCAGCTTTCGATATTAATATAGGTGAAAATAAATTTTTTTACTCTAAAATACTGTCAACTCAGACTGCGTTAACGACTTCTCATGTCTCCCGCAACAGTAATGTAGTTATAAGTTTTTCCGAATGTTTCTAAAATAAGTTTAAATGTAGCGGTAAAAAACAACATGTCTTAATAACATACCGCCAAATTAACGAAGTTCCAAAATCTGCAGTTATTTGTCAAAGCACTCACTTAAAACTATTTCCACCCAGAATAGTTATACATCGCAAATATTGTTTTTATTATTAATATCAAGTTATTGTAAGTCATAGACGATGGGTATAACGTATTCCATTCTTTTGACCCAAGAGTTTGTTCAAAATTAACGTTTTGTTTGAAAACGGTAACTTTTTATGATCTGTATGGACAATAATTTCTCTTAAAAGTTTTAAAAAACTAAAATAATGTGCATTAAATGTCTGTACAACTCTTTTATTGAAATATAATCCATATTTTCGTTTGTATAACGAATATGTTGAAATTTATCACGTTTATTTGTGAGGTGGTTCAGTCTTAATTTTGGAAATTCACATGAGTATACCACCTACAGGCTATAGGACTGTGTAAGCAGATGGTTGAATAAGTTTTAAGAGGATATATAGCGATGAGCGATTCAGATCGTTCGGATACATATGAGTATTGTACTACCACTTGTTGATAACAATCAGTTCAATGTTTACGGAATTCTCTCACTTCCAGTTGCAGTTGGTACAAATTACAATTATCTGTTTATACTACAAGAGAAATATATTCTGCTAACTGATAATTCTTGGATGTTATTTGCCAAGTTTAACCACGACAAATTTAGCTACAAACAATAGAATCCTGGTCTTAGTGTATGGTAATAAAATTTTGTGCGGTCAGCTGCCTACGAAAACGCACCGTGTGAAGTGAAGCTACTAGATGCGGACCGATCAGTTCGCTATCACTGCACAAAGAAACTACTTTCCCTAAAAGAGAAGGTCTATTCACCAAACCAAGAAATGAAGGAATGTTTAGTCTCTGTGACAATGGACAACCCACCAATGCCATTTTAAAGGGTACTGGGAAGGTAAGGTTCTTTCATTCGGTGTAAAAGATTGTAATATACGAATTTAATCAGAACTAATATAACCAGATATTTTTCAAGTTTTAAAATTAGAAGTTGATTGCTGTTTCATGGTAATTTCATAGAATTAAAAGGAAATCATCCAATCTTGAACACCTCAGACATAAAATCGATGAGTTACTGTCTGAGATTGTAAAGAAAGAAATAAATGCCTTTATAAGTTATTCAATCATATCTTATATTGGTGTAGTGCAAGTATTTTGTATTTTACTATTTTGCCTATTTGAGAATTGTAAATGTTTCAAATATTTTAGTGTAACACAGCAGGTGAATGATTCCAATCGGATTTATGTACGAACGACAAATGTAAATCAATCAACTGGTACATAATTGTTACGCATTCGTGCTCGTGGACCGATTCACAGTAATAATGATGCCACTGATGATTCAAATTATGATGAGATCGTGGTATTTGAACGACCTCGTTCACTTACATTATATAGAAGTGTAAATGATTCGGATCAAGCCTCGATAATATCTCGTATAGATCGGAGATAATTAATTTGAGCCGGCCTCTGTAGCGTAGGGGCTAGAGTGCTAGCTCCGCGTGGCGAAGGCCGCCAGTTCGAATCCGGCCGCCAGTTCGAATCCGGCCGCCAGTTCGAATCCGGCCGCCAGTTCGAATCCGGCCGCCGGTTCGAATCCGGCCGCGGGCATGGATGTTTAAGTGTTGTGTGTCTGTGAATGTCCTGTCCGTCCTGTGGCGTCCATACATTGGAAAAAATAGAATATATATACTGGATGACGACTTACACACTGAAAGCTATAATAATTACATTGAGCTGGCTGTATGGCCATCGTTGCCAAATGCCATTAAAAAGAAAATAATAATTTGAAGACAATTAGTGCTATGAACTTAGTAATATGTTCATATTTCTTAGTCAGTAAGGATAGCTTTTTGGTATGAGTGCAGAAAATTTAATAGTTTAGCTTTTAGCAACCGAGAGATGGAAAAAATAAAACTTTTAATAAAAATTTAGTATCTATTAAAAGATTTTAAGTTACTAATTAAATTTCAAGAGATTATTTGTATAAATGTTTAGATTAGCAGTTTATGATGTACACGTGCTTAGGTTTAGTCTCAATGGAGGATACCAGAACATAAAAAAAATAAAAATAGTGTGATCGGAATGACCTAGTGACAGGGTTTCTACTGGCTGCGCATTCCGCCCCTGTCGTATCCGAGTAAACCTAACCAGGGAAACCTACCATATACAGGGGACTTACATATGTTATCAATTTGCTTCTTGACTTAATTTCTATTAATCTTTCAATAATTTTTTTTAAGCTAGTAGGAAGGCAGGTCTTCTCGATTGAGAAAGTAATATAGGGAGTTTCGCTGGATCTTAGAGACCCATGCTAACTCTACTGAGGGCGGGAGAGGTGTCAACCTGGTATATTTTTAAATTTTGGAAGGTAAACTAGGCATGTGCAGTGAACAAGCGCTCCCAGGCTATATGGCACTTAGGATATTATGCATGTGTGCTTACTTCAAGGTAAAGTTTTTCTCCCTCTGAAGCTGCCAAAAGCACTTAGTAATCTCTATGCGGCAAATTAAAGTTCAACCACGCCAGATGCACGTAGGCAGTAGTGACCCAGAGGGTTGTTTTCCCTTTCCCAAGGAGCCACTTCAATCTGGCCGCGTGGCAATTAGCTATAGCCACCACGAAGACGTGAAAGCTGCTTTTCTGAAGAGGTTAATTGGTACAGGCTAGTTTTATTCCTTCCATAATTTCTGTCGGCTTAGGAAAGTGTCTTTAACATCTTTTGTCGAGTGAACTGTATTTGCTAGCACTAAGCAATAATGTAAGTGATCTTTCGTCCACAAAGTAACATATTTTGGATGAAAAAGCCTCAATAGTGGGCCGGTCGAACGAACCCTTGTTGAGTATTGCGACAAACCACTCGGGGCGCTATTGATTGGCTACGAAGTTTTAACCAAACTGCTTATGAACGTCAGTAACAGGTCTTTGAAAAAAGTAACTTGCCGAGACAAGTGTCAACGTGTCGGAGCCGTCACCTCATTTAGTGGGATGGAGGGAGGAAGCTGAGGAGGTGGGAGTGGGAAACAGTTGGAAGCCGCTTGAGACGTACTATTCCGAAAGACACCTGTTGGCATTCAAGTTTAACCTCTCCATCCGACCAACGGAGCACCATCAACATTTCCCTATGTCATTAATAAACTCTTCTCGGGATTCCAGCGGTGAATAAACGTCACAAAACTCGGACGTTTCGAAGGCGTCTAACTCTTCCCTCATTTTCAACGAACTGTTTGTTTATTTGGTGCCGCCAAAACGGCGGATGACAAAAACTGATCCACCACGATGACGTCATCCACTCTTCTGCTCCTTACCGAAGCGAAACTGTTTCAATATTTTGACAACCGGGTTCCAGGCCACATTAAGCTGGTATCCAGTGTCCTTCTTAATTAAAGAATCAGCTTTTCTGATTTCAGCAGCTTCCCAAAAATCTCTGACCTGGGCTAAAATACTAGTTTCTTCAAAATTAAATGTATGTGTTGGGCCACAGCTGATTTTTTTTCTTGCTCCAGTCTACCTATTTTTGAACTTCTGTTTCTGGGTGGTCTTAGATACAAGTATAATCTATACATTCACTGCTGTCCAAGTGCAATACGTCATACTTATAGTTACAGATGTACTGCTATTACAGCATGTCGGTGACGCGAACTCATAAGTTTTTACCCATCCAAAAAACCGACCTTCACCTCTGGCACAGCTTGCTGTGTAATGTGAAGTACGCCAAAACGCTTCCATAGTTTCTGTACTTGGTAGCACTATCGGGTTAGGTTAAGACGGCTAAGATAGGGGCGTGATGTGCCGCCATTGCAAACCCTGTCACCAGCTCATTACGACCACACGGGATTATTTTTATTTAGTATATCTGTAGCTATACGTATTACGTGTTGCGTGGGTGATATTCATAATTTTTTATAATGTAGAATTAAAAATAAGGTCCATGTAATATAGATGGTAAAAAGAATGGGTGCAGATTCAATATTGAGACTTAAAACCTCCATAAAGCTTTCCCCTCCCCCCCCCTCACCCTACGACGCTGAGCGTTCGTAATAAACCTTATGCACGTTCAGCCTATTATCGGGCGAGTATTACTGCGATTTCTTTATCGTAGATGTGAGCTGATGAAGGAAAATGGAGAGCTCTATATCTGTCAGCCGTCAATCAGATGCCTGTAGCATGAACTGCAACTTCCTTTTAGAGACAAAAAAAAAAAAAAAAAAAAAAAAAAAAAAAAAAAAAAAAATTTGCACTGTAAACACACTTGTACCAAAATAATTATGTGCAGTATTGCTTGATTGACGAAAATAACGCTTCCTTCTTTTCCAAAAAATAAAATTTTACAAACTATTTTCCTTATGAATAAATGTGAGGTTTCATTCGAGTTTATCAACTCGGGTTGTTAATTTCCATGGGTAGGCAAGTGACATTTGGTGGAAACTCTGAGTGTGAACGCGCAGAGTTCCAGAAGGGATTTCCCTCTAGCTAAGTTGGCTGCATACGGCCACAAACAGGTTTACGAATTGGAAGCAAACGCTCGCCGACCACTGGCTTTTAATGAGATTACTTGCCGTGCAGTGCGCAGCCCTTAGACACACACGGACGCTAATGGGAAAGTCCTCAGGCACAAGGATCGACGTGAAATTCGTGAAGTGTACTGTCTGAATCAGTTAGCCTTATAATGTAGTAGTAAAATGACTTTCTCTTCCTGCTATTTACTTGCGTCTGGTAATCGATCAGTTCCTATATTTTGTATGGTTTTAGATAATTTTGTTACGAACACTAAATTTTGTTGAATCATCCAGTTGTTCACAATATAAAACACTTTTTGTCTACGTCTGAAAACATCCCCAGATACGTAAGATATATTGATTTTGTTAATTTAAATATTAATATTAGTAATATTATTATTGGTATTTATTTTAAGCTTAAAATAGGGAGTATAATTCAGTTTTAGAAACAAATTGTGTGATGTAAATATTAAAATATATTTTACTATTACTACTGTAAATAGGTATTAAATGATGTACTAAGTGTAGTAGGTGAAGATGTCTTTCATCAACTTATCAAAGCGTCTCTAAATATCGAATCCTAGAATAAAATTGTGACAGAAGGATTTCAATAAGTTTTTTGTGGTACACGTGAGTCTCGACAGATTACTTCCATACATGCTATATTTCCTGATAAGTCAGTTTTTGTGGCATATTAGTTTCAAATTTTGTTTGCTATAATATTTTCTTTCTTCTATACAGATCCATTTGTGTTGACTCTGTACATTATTGTGCTTTTTTGTGATTTGTACTGTAATAAAACAATGATTTCTCTCTTACGCAATTTTATGACAGTTATTGTCAGTTTCTGCTATAGAGCAGCTATTTCTGAGACTTATTTCGTTGGCTCTCTACTCAAATACACCTGATTTTCCACGTGGAGTCAACGGCGACACTGCTACCCTTCATTCGGAAGTGATTCGGACCATTTGATCCTCAATTTCTTCGCTCAGGGTGACACTACATGCCTCAAATTTCTACATAGATACCAATAATATTAACAAACACTTTAAACTTTGTTTCGTATCTATTCTTAGAATGGAAGTTGTTCGTGATTAAGTTTAATCGATTTTGGCAGTAACCTACTCACTCAATTATTAATGATCATTAAAACTCCAAGGTACTTCCCGTAGTCTTAGAAATGCGAAATTTTTTACACAGATAAAATTTTATGACCAAATTACAAGATAAGTGTAAAACCAGTGTTTTTCCACTTATCAAAACGATTTCATACCTCAAAAGTAAAATCGCTCTTTACCCTAATATCTTTACACGCCACAGATTTTTATTATAAATGGAGCATTCTAAGCATAAACAGGGTGTAATAATTTTACTACAATCCTCTCTTTACCTTGGAAGTTTATAACCGACTGCGAAACTCGGTAGTAATAGGGAATAGGATATTAGATATACAGACATGGTTTCACCCGTAAATCATAAGAATTTTGGTGATTTTCCTTGTACTTATCCAACTGATACCCTAACGTGAAACGTTTCGGTGCAAATTTGTGCGCCAATTGTTTTGCAGTAGATGAGGTTATATGCCTCAAATTTGTGTTGCGCATAGAGATCAGCGAGCTCAAGTGACGCATTAAATTTTACTGTCTTCCTACACATAGCCTGGATGTTCTTGGCAGACATAATACTCTGATGATGGCAGTAATGCAGCCAAGGTGTCTCTCGCCCAGAATAAATCTGACTTTATAAGAAAAGCACAATTCAGTCTAACAAATCGTGGAGAAATAATATTACTAATAGTAGATTCAATTTGTTCACGTCCCGTCTGTTTTGCCTGGTCTGCTTCTTATTCTCTTGAATTTCACGGTACCCTTTGTAACTATGAGATTGACGTATGAAACGTGCAATCCATTCTTTATCAAAATCCGTGTTACCTTCTACGTGTGAGCTCTGTGAAGTGTACGTATATATTATTCCCACAGAAATAAGTGTGTCATTAACTGAAAATACTAGAAGAAAAAGACAATCATTATGACCAGACTTATGTGTTTCACCCCAAAATCATAAGAAAAGTTCAATATTGGGTATTTTCCCAGTATTTATCCCATGGCAGACTCAAACGCGAAACGTTTCCATGCATATTTGTAACCAAGTATCCCAGCTTCGAATGCCACTACATGCTTCAAATTTCTTTTATAGTTAGTGATCACAAGCTTCACAACCACATTAAAGTTCACTTTCATCCTCTATTTAGTTTTGAAGTTATTGGCACGCCCTCATCTCTTAATCTGGGTGCACTGTAATATTTCAGATACACGATATGCCTCACAATCATTAAAACGGCAAAAATTCATGAATTTCTGTATATTTACCCCCCGATCCATCCCAAACATGAAATCGCTTTCTACCATTTTGTCTTTAAATGCCTCTGATTCTCAATACAGACATTCTAACTATTGTGTTATTTTTTTTTTTTTCGTTCCTATTCATACTATTCAGAATACTTAACCGACTGCGACAATCCGTTATCATCTGCATTTTCAATAGTCCTAGAAAGAGAAAATTTGGTACATATACATAATTTTACCCCCAATTCATTAGAAAATTCAAATATTAGTGGTTTTCACTAAATTAATCCATTGGCAATACAACACTAAAACGTTAAGGCGCATATTTCCAGGTAACCTGCTTGCTCTGGATGAGACTATATGCCTCATAATTCTATTATGCATAGAGATCAGCATTCAGTTGTGCTTAGTTCCTATGCTTTGTTTGGATGTAGCTTGGTATTTACTTATCGTGGCACGGCAATCGGCCTTGCTCGTCCAGGACTCACACCCTTTGTCTGCAGAGTGCGTACGCATTTTTCCTATCGTACACATGTATATTAATAAGACTTGAATTCTCGCATATTCTTATCCACGGATTTTTAAATGGAACCGTTACATTTTAGTGATTAAAAGATCAACTTACAAAAATAAATGAAATCTCACATATATAATTCTTGTATAATAGGTTGAATTTCGTGGTTCTTGGGTGATATAATTTACGAGATCTATTTCTGAGCCACGTTTACACTCTCCATTGTCCATTATCTTTTTCATTTTCTGCAACAGAATTATTTTTCCCGATGTTATGAATCGTTGATTTAAAACAAAAACTAAAATTAAATCTGATGACTTGACCAATATGTATTCTGAATTAGTGAACTAGATAGTAAAATTTCTACGTATATAAACACATTTATTGTATCTTAGAAATACAAAAATGCCAAAATTTTCTTGCAGATATTTCGGGTTTGACAAGTCTTAGAGAAAATCATATACAGTTTCCGATAACTTTGCACTCGGTTGAAGGCAACATAAAGCTTCTCAACAGTATTTCATTTTTCCAAGCAGAAAGCACAGAAACAGCTTTGGGAGAATTCTCTCCTTCTATTGGTCCCAAGAGCCATAGGAGTTCAGGAAATAACTTTGGCATGTTGTGTAACTATTTCTTTTCTTTATGGCTACTCAATATTAAGCAAGAAAATTTATCTATTTGGAAATGCATAGATTTGTGCGTGTGAATGGTATCAATGATACAGAAACCAAACACTCTAAATGATAACCAAATATGGTATGCCATCAGTAACGTCTGAAAATTTCTTTCCTAGTTTCTTAAGTAATGTTTTCGTTAACAGCCTTAGCACATCGCTCACGAAGGCTGTTATTATTTAAATACTACGGCTTGTATTTGAAATTCGCCGTTCTTATTCTGTTGATTCAGGTAATAAGAGAAAGTTATTTTTAAGTAAATGGCTGATTTACAACAACTCAAAATTTTGTTGATTCAATATAGCAAACATACTACGACAGCAGATTCCAGTGTATAAGATTAGACTGGTAACATTCAGTACGAATCATCAGACAGACCAGAAATTCTTTATGAAGCAGAAACAAATTAAACAACACTGGATATCTTGAAACACTAGATAAAATCGGACGAAGACTTTTGAGAACAATGTTATGGCCTAAAATCAATAGGGAATCAGAGTACAAATTAAGATAAAACAAAGAAATACATTTTGAAACTGAACAACTAACAGACATAATGTGAAAAAAAGGACTACAATTTTATGGGCACATACACAGAATGAAAAACGAAATATTAACAAAACAGATATTTGAATTGATAAACAGCTGCAAATTAAAACCCACATGGTACCAGGAAATAGTAAAATATATACAAAATGCTGGAATCAACATAGACTCACCAAATGACAGAACACGTTTTGGAGAGGAAACAAAAAAGGCAGGTTTTCAATAAAGAAGTAAAAAAATAACCAGTGGATAAAAGTGGACACAGGAAGAGAAGGAAAGGCACTCGCAAAGGATGAAAGAAGTACGGTCACAAAGTAGATTGAATACAACCAAGCAAAAATGAAGTAGATTGATCACACACTCGAAAAGGGTTATCGAAGAAAGCAAGAGAAGAAGAAGACGGGCAACACTGTATCCAGCCCGACGCATTTAACAGATCTATCCATAGGAAAAGAAAGACCTGAAGTTATTCGTACTTACATTTATGCAAATATGGAATAAATATCCTACGCTTTTATCTCATTTCTTAAACTATATGAGGTGAAGCTCAAAGATAGGTTGTAGTAAGTTATAACCAACTGTGGAAAAAAAAAGTATCAAGAAGATAAAGGTTACTAGTGAAGCGAAATGTTGATTTATATATTTTCTATGTAAAGTCAACTTCTTTGGTGTACAGTGTGTTGCAATTTATGAAGAATTTTTCACAAATCCTTTGTTTAAGCATTTTTTTTTTGTTAGAAATAATAATTTTTTTTCCTCTAGCACAAATTATTATCTTTGTTGTACTGTTTTATGCAATCCGGGTAGTACATAAACGTTAAGCATCTAAAATGTTATATATCAATTTTACATAGCAGTGTGTAACATTAGACGTTATTTGGCGCGGTTATTCATAATAATGTATTTCCAATTGAACTTTTACGATACAAAATTACATTTATAGGCTATATGAGATTTAACACCCAACTGTTGCTGTCCGTTTCATTATCATTGGGAAAGTATGTTGATGTTTAATAAAATTGGTATTTCTCAGTAAGTAAATAAATAATAGTAATTAAATAACGGTAA
This sequence comes from Vandiemenella viatica, assembly GCA_031002005.1. Taxonomy (NCBI): domain Eukaryota; kingdom Metazoa; phylum Arthropoda; class Insecta; order Orthoptera; family Morabidae; genus Vandiemenella; species Vandiemenella viatica. The sequence continues at coordinate 262,452,734 of CM061921.1, forward strand.
AAAGTTGTTACAACAAACACAAAGGTGAATAGATAGAAATTATACTAGCACAGACGAATTTGAATGTCTTTGTACTGTCTTGTAGCATATTAACAGTATTAGTTCATAAATAGAAATATTTGCAGCGCCGTTGGGTACTGCTGTCATATTATGGAAGTTACTTGTTCCTGCAGATTTGAAAGAGTACCAGTAAATAAAGATAAGGGATGATCATTTCACCTACATTTCATTTTATTTCTTGAATTACACAACCCTTCATGGTTTATCAGAGAGCCAGTGATAGTGATATGTTTATTTATTTATTATTCTAAAATAGCCTATTGCTAATACAAATACAGTTACATTTTGATAGGTTTAGCTATACTTTATCATCATAATTAACACATCATCTGAATAGCCTAAGGTGTCAACATTTATCTAGCTTTTCTCCAAAATTTGTAACAGTTCTGGAACTTGTTATTTCTTCTTTTAATTGATAATACAATATTAAACAGTGTTTTTTGTGCATTACTACTTTAAGTACAAGACAGATGAAACTTATTTGCCTGACTTAGTACCACTATTAATAATTTAGCGTAAAATTTTTACTCTTGGAATGTATTATTCACCTGTGCACCCTATTCATAAGGCGCACCGCAGTTTCGTTTTATTGGTAAAACTGATGTTCTTCCATTGCTCCACAACACTGCACTTATCATTTTTACCATTATTTGAACTCGAATCTTGTCGCTCTCCGTCAAATGATTACTGTTACTATGTTGTTAGAACCTTGATTTAAATGTGCAAATAATTAACTTTTCGACCCTTTTTATGTTTGCCTACTCCTCTCGTTAGATATCAATAGCTGAACAATGACAAAAAGTAAAATAAAAAAGTTTTTTCTGGTGATTTCTAGTGCGGTACGCAGACAGCAACGGAAATCTTAGGGTGCTGCTACAGGACAGGTGCGTTCGATGCAACAAAGGCTCCCCCCAGGGGGTTTAAGTCCTTTCTTCCCTTTCACGAAAAAAGACCTTATCCCCGAATGTCAAGCCGTACTTATCAGTCAAGGAATCTAATTTATTCCGTAAGCTGAGTCGCAGTTACTAAACATGGAAGCCACATCAAAAGCTACAAAGGCGGAGACGGTGGATATGTATCTCAGCCGGCTTATTCCAAGCGCTCGTACATAATGCTGCATCCACTTCTTATGTACCTCCAGCCTCCTTTTTCAGACTCAGTATTACTACAAAACGGGGATCACGCAACAGTCATAAAAGATTGTATGCTATAAAACCTTGTGGGAAGATTTCTGCGCATGCACTAGACTTTACTTTCGTATAAGTTTAGGCGACGGGTTGGATTTCATATTCTGACTTATGTGATATCACAAAGAGCACTCTCAGGTCTCTACTATCTCAAAAGTTTGCAAAAGTGCAGCCGCTTCAGCTGAATCATAGAGAGTGCTACCAACCTGATTCCATTTTCTACATCAGCTCTTTGAACAAATTGACTGATTATTATATCCTTATAATATAATACATTTAGAAAAAACTCAGTGTTCTCGTGAAACACGCATTATTGAATGGAAAACTTTTGGTCGAAAAGAAATTATTTGCAAATCACTGAATCTAAAAAAAATATTCTTTACAAACATTTCTCTCAAAAGATCATTATTTAATTCAATGAAGTTTTATTATTGTTCCTAGGATACCTATTAGTTTTACTACCATTTCTTTCGACGTAGATTCCTTTTGAATTATGCGTCAACCTTTACTATAAAGTAATCACCTACACAGGAACAACAATTAGATTTAAAATTATTTACAACAATATTTACGCAAATCTAAAATCTAAGCTTTTAATACCGTCTTGTATCGTTTTACAACACCCCCCTCTCCTCCCTCAGCTAACATCAGACACTGAGTGGCTGAGGTAGCCCACAGGGGATGGGAAAGGTCCACGAAAACGCCTCTTTTTGTAATCGTAGTTTCTCTCAAGAATGTATGTTTCGTTTCTGACTATTAATTATTTCGTTTGTTTGAATAAATTGACGTTATTTTGCTATTTTTGTGTATATATAATTTAAATCGCCATAAAAAATTGTAAATACCAGTTATAGTTCGAACACTGTTTTATATTTTCCTCGTTAGTGCCAGTAGGAACAATATGAAAAATAGCTGCCTGAATCTTCAGCCTGTGAAACTTGTAACTAGTGTCGTATGGTATGTGTATTATTGTTTGTGATATGTGTTTTTTACGAACCAGAGATTGGAGACCATACTGGCGTATGTGGATGCTGTTTATTTATTCCTAAATACTGTCAAAGGATACACACATTGTAAACATGATTTTTAATTATTTAGTCTTGCACTGTTGAGTTGTTAATTGATAAATTCTTTCCTATGTAACATTTATAAACATATTGATAAACATACTTATAAACCTGCTGATTACAACTGTTATTTACATTCATTTAAGTGCTACTTCTATAATTCTAGCAGTACAGAAAACTCTGAATCAAGCTTTTTGCAGTCACAAAAGGGCAAGTTTAACGAACGAAAAAGCATAAATTGTAAAGTTTTCAGCTAATTAAAATCAGATGGATGAATATTTGCATGAATTGCGGGTACGGAGATGTGAAAGAAGTGCTATTCAGGTCTGACGTATGACAGCCACCATTATGTTCCCAAGTAAAGTGAATCTGTGCAATTCTTTGTAACTTGTACAGACACTAAAACTTCAAATACATTAGTAGCAGCGAACAATTACCCATACCAAGAGGGTTAAAAGCGTCTGATGAAACAATTAATAAAAAATAGACAACGATTACTTATATTTCAAATATGAAGCAACAGTGAAAATAAGCTCTCAATTATGAATAATCCTGACTGTTCCCATTTTAAATGTATGTGTACGTGATATATCATACATTATCAGGTCAACACAGGAATATTCAGTGTTAAGAGTAGAACTCATTGCATATAAAAATTTGCTGGTATTTCATGATGCCAAATTAGATTTAGTTAGAACTAGAGCGCCATAAACGATGATTTAATTAGTACAATTTATCTGGTATAAGAAAGATGTTTAGTATTGAGGTTTAAGCGCTGGTAGTGATAATGGCATAGTCTAACAGGATATGATAAATAGAAACATTACATCTCAGTTTAGATTTATTCCATTAATCAATAGTCGATTAAAAACATATTTTGAGCATCACACTTAAGATTCTAAAGGATATTTTATTTGAGAAATTTCCTCAATAAATTAACTTGTTTCAGTTTTCGCAGTGTCTTAATATATTAGTTTGTAACAGACTTTCTTCCAGATAATCTTCCGGAACCATGGAGCCTTCTTCTGACCAATTATGTACACAGTAGCACCTTCTTATTTTGAAACTGCCTGTAAAGTAGTTCATAGCTTACAGCATGTCGCACAACTAGCCTAACAGTGTGTACAATGTTAGCATTTTGTCAGCAATCCAAATATCGATTCGTGGTTTCTGAGTGCTGGTAACCATTCATAGATACCATATGCACAGATAATGTTTTCCGACTGAATCACAAACTCACCGACCGATTTGAAAACAAATACAGCATCTCTCGTCTTATATCCCAGTGCATCCAGGAAAATGGATGTGATCATAATGAGCGGATAGAGGATAGTGCTGCTTTTCTACGTTAACTTGCGCACTACAGGGGAGCGTATTCTACAACACGGTAATGCGGAATCAGGCAATATGTAGATTTTTTGAAGGGGAAATTCTCACTGCTTTCAAATTCCATACGAATATCTACAACTCCCATTTCAATTCATTTATTTCCACGTTAAATGTCAAATAGGGCAATTGATGCAGACGCGACAAATTCATTTTGGTATAGCAAAGGCATTTCATTAGTAGTAAGACGGTGGAAATCTTAAGTCCTGTTTTTAGTGAAGTGTGGATTAAATTTCTCCTATTGGAATAGAAAACCGTTTAGTTAGACTCTGGAATTGTTGAAACACGCACATACACTAGTTTCCTCGTTATGTTTTTTTTTTTTTTTTTTTGTTTGAAATCTCGGCATCACGTATCAGAATTCTCCAATTACATTGTTTTCTTTAATGACCAAGTGTGTTTACTGCTTACACGAGATATCCGAGGAGTTCCTAATTTATAAAATTAATGAACCGTGTTTCCTATTCAGAAATTTTTTGAGGAAAACAAGTTTTTCTGTAACAACACTATGCTACCCGTTTACTTAACAAACTATACTCTGTGGAAACCCAACAATATTACAAATAAAATTAAAAACATTAATACAATTATTGAAGATACTTATAATTAATAAATGCTACATACTTAAATAATAATAATAGTAAATTAATAATAAAAAATGATGGGGTGTTAGTTATAATGTTACATCCGACCCCACACGTTCTGTCGTTGACAGATCTGGGAATCTTTATGGCCACGGGAGTACTTCAACATTACGCAAATAGTTCATAGACACACGTGACGTGTATTGACCTGCTTTGGCGTGAAGAAAAATGGCACCACGATACTGTAACATGATAGGTAACACATGAGGATGCTGGATGTCCGTTACGAACTGTTATGCCGTCAAATTTCCCTCAATCACTACCAGCCATGATCTTAAGTCATACATGATGGCTCCCGGGAGTAACACCGCTGAGCCTCTCCGAAACATTGGAAGAATAGGACTACCCCATGTCACCGCCACACTCGCCTACGAGAGTCATCCGAGGTACTGCATCACCGAGATTCAGCTCTGAACATAATGCGACGACATTCGTCAGTGTTTCATCGTATTTCCCGGTCACGGCATCTCCAGACACAGTCTACACATGGAACTATATCTCCCTAGTCCTACTGCTGCTAGTCTCCTACTAGCAGCTCGAAGACAAACACGGATGTCTCCTATCCGGTGATCTGTTTAATCATGGACAGCAGCCTGGAAGAAAAGCATGTAAAAATAACGCTATATGAACCTAGATGACAGCGACCTATGCATTGCAGAGCGCCACGTATGTTGTTAATGTGTGTGCAAGATATGCCGCTGCCAAGATACATCAGTCTTTATAGAGATACATCAGTCTTTATAGAGATAAATTAGTCTTTATAGATACAAATCAGTCTTTATACAGATACATCAGTCTTTATAGAGATACATCAGTCTTTATAGGGGTACATAAGTCTTTATACAGATACATCAGTCTTTGTAGAGATTCATGGGAGCAGCACCGAGAGTGATGGGTGAGTGGTTATCGCTCTGGCCTCGCATTCGGGAGGACGTTGGTTCAAAACCCCGTCCGGGCATCCAGATTTGGGCTTTCCATGGTTTCCCTAAATCACTCCAGGCGAATTCCGAGATGCTTCCTGCAAAAGGTCATGGCCAAATTCCTTCCCGTTCCTTGTCCCGATTCTTTCCCGCCTCTAATGACCCAAACGTCGACGAGGCGTAAAGCCATAACAAAAAAAAGGAACATCAGACCTTAAATACGACGGAATATTTCACCGCATCTCCGATTTCACTTCAGACACTGGAAAAAGATTCTAACAATTGTAAGAAGAGTGTAGATCATAATACAACCTGATGTGAAGAAACAAGAAAGAAGAGAGGAGAGCGGGCAAAGGAACATTGCGTGCATTCCAATTACTTTTCGTGCCATCAAATAGGGATACATGTTCACTTCGTGTTAGGCTACTCAGCAACAGTAACATAAACGAATGCTTTATGACTGGGGTTAAGTCTTCGTCTCCAGTCACGGCAGCACAAGTTTTACGTGGTTCCCCGTGGGCATCATTAGGTGGCTAATGACGTTTAAATTCGGAGAGTCCGTCCGACTTCGCCAAGGGGAAGGGTGGGAGGTAGTATTTTCATGATCATTCTCCTGGCTATGGGCTGAATTATGTAGTCGACATCCTGTAAAAGTTGTGAGGGATGGATGAGCACAAATTCTAGAAAACCTAGCCTGCTGCAAACCCAAAAAAATCAAAGAAACTCTATGTGTATCTTAAGTACTGCCGGAAGTTAATGTTGGCAAGCAAGAAACGCTTCATATGCAATGAGAGTTTGTAGCGTTTGGCGACTACGATTCTTTATATGTAAGTCTGTGCGTAATAGGTTTGCCCCCAGACTCAACGAATTCGCCATCCTTTTGAACAGTTCTAATTAGGGTATTGTGAAGCGTTTCCCACCGTGACTGGAAGATAGATGGAATTATCTGGTAGTTGTAAAATCGTGTACCCTGCCGGTACTGTTGAGAAAAATATCGTTTAGGACATTTGGTGATAATATTATTATTTTTGCGAAGAGATACACATAGGGTGTACCCAAGAATTCATTACGGACATGCGGGGGATATAAATATTGAAAATATGTAATGAGAGATGATTGGACGGTTAAAAATCAGATCTTAAAGAAATTACTGATATTCAAGCTGAGTCTAACGCCACTACACAATCACAAACAACCTCACAAACTTGCCATTTCGGTTTACCGGGTACGTTGGAACTGGGAAAACATTTATCTTTAAACTCAATTTAATAGCCCATAAATAACTTGTACTCACGTTTGCCTTTCGTAATTTGGAGAGGTTATCTTTTGGATTTTAAATTATCCAGACAAAACAGAACCATTGCTTGTTACCGAAGCTCGTAATTTTCTACCGAGACCGTTTTCATCATTCTTGCTTTTCAGAAAATGGTAAGGTCTCTTTCATGGATAATGACGTAGGAGAATGTTTGAAGAGATAACTGATCATTCGTTTACAAGTTGCATGTCTTTGATCCTCGTCACAAGAAAATCTTTTTTTTTTTTTTTTTTGATAGTAATCTTTGCAGCTATAACAGTTGCTTACACCAACCGTTTAAGGTATTTTTATTTTTACATCTCCTTAACTCTATAAGTCTCCAGGAAGAACGGTTTGTTCATTCTGCATCCCGTTATCATCAATGTCATAACCTGATCGTCCGCCTGTTCCTACGGGGCCAACCACATTTCATTATTTATTTGAACTAATATTTAATACAACCTTTACAAATATGAATCTAACAAAGTATTGTTATGGCTTTTAGCTATTTAACATGTGTTACTATTTCTATACTTCCTGACACGGTTTCTACAAACAACTGAAGTTCATTACGTTAAGACAATGTGAGTAGTAGCGACCCTTGGCATGGCTGCTGTATAAGACCAATGTAAATACGCTTCTTATGTGTATTAACTAGTCAGAAAGTAATTTTTACCAACTTTTCATTCTAATATCACTCATTTCACGTATATATACCAACTACAAGTTACTCGATTATCTGAAGTCTTTCATATCGAATATACCTCATCAAAAGCGTACACATAAAGTTTGACAATGTCGTGTATTGAAAACTATGCCTCAAAATTGATTGCTAGTCAAGTCACGAGAGCAAACTATACCAAGTGCAATAGTGTAAAAAACAACATGCTGGTTGAGGTCGCAGGCGAGCAACGACCACACCTCAAAATGCAAATGTAAAATCAAAACTGTACGATGAAGATACCTCGGCGAGAGGCGAAACGCGTCCGGAAAGTAAAAACAATATCCAACAGTTGTAATGGCGTATTATTAAACAACAAATACTAATTTATCAAGCAACTGTAGAAGAAAATGGCCTACAATAATCAAAAATACCTCATCTCAGCTTGCAATGGATTATTTTGAAAACTAGTCCATCAAATTTGTGTACCATTTAAAGATTCACATTATAATGTAAAAGTATCCACTACGATGATTTAAATCCTGATTTCAGTTAAGAGGGGGACGATTGAAAACATATTTAAGGTATTCCGGAAAACTGAGAGAGTTCAGGGAATAATTTGTTGGGCATATTATTTTCCTATCCTCAGTTGTGCTGCTGAAACTTGGACAGTGATGAAATAGGATCTGATAAATATTCTTGTCAGACGAATTAAATATCTGTGAGACAAAATAGAAAAAAAAAATAATTGAAAGGGTCGGGAATAAGGTGAGGGACACAGTGAAATGGTAGCCCTACAGGAAAGGATAAAATAGACATAAATGGAATTCCATGAACATGAAAAGAGAATGGGGATGGATAGAATAATAAGAAGTATTAATGAGATGGGGATACGAGGACTATCCAGAAGACGACCGATAAAAGGGTAGCTAGCTGAAAGGAGTGGATTACGATGTACAGAAAATAGGAGATAAGTATACTGAGACCCAACAAGTGTCTGGAAGTTGCGTGTAATGATGTCAATTTTACAATACACAATTGAGTAGTTTGATTTAACTCTTGCACAGTCTCACTGCATTCAGTATTCATTATGGCTTTAGAAATTTTATCGCAATTGCTAAATAACACGCATTAGCTTGATATTTTTAGAGCTGGTTGTTGATCTCACTATTAAGAAGTTTTTCTGTTTTTCTTATAAGAATGAAGCGTTAAACTGACATTTACTGTTGAAGATGAAGCAGAGAAATCGTCGGTTTCAGAGGCCAGAGATTGCGTGTCGACGACTGCTGACACAAGTATCGTATATCATGGCCTGTCCGCCATTTGCTCTAATGGGACTTGTGAGCTACTACACGACCATAAAGTCCACCGCTAATGTATTACTACGGCAATATAATTACGAGGATAATAGTCTTCATTAATAATTAAGTCATAAATAAGTTAAGAACATGAGACACACAAGAAAATCCCGTTCACCTATTCTTCTCGAGCTTCCAAACTTATTGGCTACTTTTGCTAAGAAATACTGGAACACTCAAACAGAAAGTTTCGTGCATTCAATCATGCTCTCTTCATAAGGCTATTGGCATACTTTCTCGGCACTGCAATGACGAGTAGAATTATCACTTAAAATGGATGGATGAAACATTTTCCTGACTCAGTTGGTAGTTAAATCACCACTGTTGCTGCTTGCTGATTTTACCATTTATGAAATTATCAAAAAAATTACAATTAAAAAAAACGAGAATGCTGGGTGAGCGGTAATGTTCTGGCCTCGCATTCAGGAGGATGGCGGTTCGAATCCCCGTCCAGATGTCCAGGTTTGGGTTTCCCATGATTTCCGCAAATCACTTCAGGCGAATGCCGGGATGCTTCCATCAAAAAGTCATGGCCAAATTTCTTCCCGATAATCGTCCCCAGTCCTCTCTTATAAAGTCGACGTCGGCGAGGCGTAAAGCCATAAGCAAAAAAAAAAAAAAAAAAATATATTGCTCTTAAATTGTGTTACCACGATGGAATTAAACGAAATACGTAGACTGATAATCAATACTAGATAATAAAATTGTAGAATAATTGTGAATGGAATCGGAACAACCGAATCGTTCTGGCGGACTTCAGAATACATATTAAGCTGTGTCAGAAGGGAAAGTCGACTTAATGGCCTTTAATAACCTTCATCCAGTCAGGGATTCGAACCGGGGACCTTTATATCTGCAGGCAGAGTCCTTAACCACTGAGCCACCAGATCGAGCTATCTCGTCCCTGATACATACTCGTAAATTTTGGAATATTTGTGTATCCATTTAATTTCATGTTCTCTGGCTTAGTTGCTTAAGACTCGGGACTCAGGTACTAAACGTTCCAGGGCTGAGACCCTGAAATTTTTAGGTGCCTTGGAATTGCCCTTCACCTCCGGCAAAACTTTGCTTTGCTATTATGAAGATGCAATTGTTAGGTGGAACTCTGTAGCCATGACTATGAGACCAAACGAAATAATGTGTTGTCTGGTGGAACTTTCCGGCAGACGAAGTGAAATATATGCGGTGATGATATGACCGACTCAGCTATGTTATTGCGGAGTTTATATCACAGTTTATATACTTACAAAGTAAGCAATCGGTAAAAATACACGCTAGGCACCATGGCACTATGATTTTTCCGCAGTTGCTCAGTAAATTAAATAAAATAATAAAAATAACGCCAATGCAACTGGTTTTGTATGCCTTAATGCCGTACGCGTTTCGCCTCTCATTGAGGCATCACCAGCGACGAAACTATGTTGAAATTATACATGATGACGGGCGAAACGCATACGGCATTAAAGCATAAAAACACAGTTATATTGGCGTTATTTAATCATTTAATATGAAATGTGTCTGTGAGTTATCAACAAACTTTCCCAACTACTCTCGAATCTCAAACTAATTGTTGGTCTCCGTCGCTCAACCTATTGAGGACTCGCAAAAGAATCGACAGCGTTTTTAATGGTAATCTACGCAGAAGATGTTTCCTCAGAACAAAACCTTCGCAACGGTAGTCACAAGGATGGCGTCAGACACTACAATTATTTCTGATGCCTAAGAAATCAAAGGGAGATTCTACCAACACCATATCAATTTCTGTGATTGCGTTGAAATGGGAATACGTTGCATTATATTAGATATTTTACATGCCAAACTTTTAAGCAATGCAGTAGTGTTGTTATTTATTCTCCACGCAGTCCCTTGTGCATTATCAGTAAATAACTCAAAAGCAACTGTTTTAATTATTTATTGTATTACGAGTTTCATGTCTCATCGGCATGGAAACTATGTTGAAATTGACACTTAGTGTTACAGCATTGGTTAAATAATTTTCAATGTACTTTGTTATTTGTGTCTTAATTTGATAATTTACTTAGCAGGTTTTGTAGCTGAACATTTTTAATTTTCTCCCAAATAATTTTCTGTTCATAACAAGCGTTGGGAAACTACGGCCCGCGTTTCAAATCCAACCCGCCACTTGTTATCAATACAGCCCGTGGGTTAATATTGTATTTGGGAGTACATACTTACGTGAAAAAGCATTTTCTAACATCAGATATGTGAAACTTCATCACTGGTAATGAATAACTGCTGACAATTTACAATAAATGTTAGTAATAGTTAACACTATTATTAAATAGTCTCCGAAGAAACAATTTAATTGCCCACACTATTAGAAATTTTTGTCATTCTATAAGTTAATCAAAAAGTTTTTGCTTTTAAGTATCAGCAATAATGTGTACACATAATATATACGTATATCATCAGTATATATATATATATATATATATATATATATATATATATATACATATATATAAACTTTTGTATTTATGTTTAGAAGAAATATTTATATTAGAGCTAGATACCTGGACCATAAAACGGTTTTTTACGATCTTTCCCCTTTTTTAAAACGTTTGCCGACCCTAGGTTTATTTGCCTGTTTATGTCACGGGCATTCAGACTTTTTGATAGTGTGTGTGTGGATAACGTTTCCATCATTTGTTTTGCATTTGTGTGCAGTCTGTGTTTGCACACTGTGGAATAGAAGTAAGTGTTTGCGTTCTGTAAATTTCTTCGCATCGCGACTGTTATGTGTTACCGATAACGTTGATGAATAAAGATTCCTGGAAACTAGGATGCGATCAGAAATACTGTTTTCACAGTCAACGGTGTAGTGAATATGCCACACACTAACGCAGTTGAACGCAATGTCAGATGTGCCAATGTCCAATCGGAGCCCACCCCGGCCATTTCTATTGATCAGCCTTAATCCTCAGTTCGCAGGCGCTTCTCCATTATCGGATGTAGTAAGTCTGTCAGGCAGTGTTCTCGCTGATGCTAGGCGTAAATTGGTTGAGGCTGCAAGTCTGACAGTGTGTGGCAGTCCGTATGTCTGCCGCACAGTGTGTCGTCACAACAGACAGACGGATATCATCCTTTCGGGCGTAGAGCATCATGTCTTTCTAGTGTCAGGTCTAATCCTATACAGTTATTTTCCACCGAGCGTGGTGGGTGAGATGGAACGTTCTAGTCTCGCATTCGGGAGGACGATGGTTCGAATCCCCATCCAGATATGGGTTTCCCATAGTTTACCAAGATCAACAGAAGCGAATTCAGTGATGGTTCCTTCAAAAGGCGTTGGCCGAATTTATTTCCTTGCACCCTGTCCTTTCTCGCCTCTAATGATCCCGACGTCGACGAGGCGTAAGGTCAGAAACAGTGAAAACTTAAAACTATGAATATCATACGCGCAAAAAGTCATACTTTTAGGTACAGATGTACTAAATATTAATAATTCCGTGTGGTCGTAATGAACTAGTGACAGCGTTTCCATTGGCTGCACATTCCGCCCCTGTCTTAGCCACCTTAACCTAACCCTGTAGCCTTCCAAGAGCAGGGGACGTACAGCTTAACATGGAATCCGCACCACGGAGGCGTTCGGGTGTAATTCACATTACACAACAAGCTATGGCAGAGGTGAAAGTCAAGCTAAGGGTCTTTGATAATCCCGGCCGATATAGGGATTCGAACCTGGGACGAAGCAGACACCATAAACACTTAGCCAACAGACCACTATTATGTTGTTATTAGCAAGACGGTGATACGAACTCATCTAACCCATCTAGAAACCAACCAACACGCCAAAAGAAGTTTTCATCTCAAAAACTAATAATCTAACTTATTCCACAACCCGAAGGTTGGTCGCATCTTCCCGAAGGAGATGTACAAAGCTATTGTGTGAGGGGCAGGAAGGCCAATTCCTTTCCTCAGTGGTCTACAGTTTACCGTGGAATCAGAACCACGGAACTTCCCGGCGTGGCTCATAAAATCGAATACAACTCCTGCTGACCACAGGATTTGAACCCGCAACAGGAGAAAGAAACTTTAAGAAATAAGCGCCTTAACCGCAGACTGCCTTGTTTTGAACTATACGTGTGTTAAGTAATATCAAAATTGGATAAAAACTATGGGATTGTATGTACAACGTTTGTAGCGGATTGGTTGGTGGGGGGATGTTATTTGCTTACCTTACATAATTTAAATCGCCACCTTCCACTACCTTCTGCAAATCATGTATAGTAATTTCAGGAAAGAAAGGTGAAACCATTACTTCTGTTATTGGTATTTGAAAAGACCCTAAAATTATGGTTTATTTGGTACTCATGAGTGCTTACAGACTGAGGAATATTTATTGTTAATCTTAAGCGTCTGTCTGTGCAAAAATAAATTTCAACTCAATACCTCGTCTTACAGTTGCGAAATAGCAAACAAACAATTATCGTTAGTTGAAGCTAAGAAATTGTAATACATGTACACGAGCTTTACAAGGATTTACAAATTTCATATGCAACTGAAGCAAAAACTCTCTTATGTATATTGAGAGCGATTCTTGTTTTTACAGTGATAACAAGTAAACATCAAATCTGACTGGATTTTACAGGGCTCCAGGGAATTAATTTGTTCCCACAAAGAATAGTTATTTAAAGTTTCCAAACATGGAAGTCTGTCTTTCAATTCAAAATAGAAAAAGAAAACAAAAAAGCACTCTGCTTTTATACACAGCTAACTCAGAAATTTATGTCCGGCGGCATAAGAACTCTCACTCATTATACCGTTAAGGGCTGTCTCAAATATTCGCCGCGTGTTTCGTGGACGAATGATTACCATGTCTGTCTTGGCTGCACGAAGCGTCTCAACAAGGGCGGTATCGTCACTCAAATTGCGCACTTGTTCAGGTACTGCAAGGCTCTCGTCACGTCAGCCAGCACATGTGACAACATAGAACGGATTGGCGCTAAGTCATCCAAGCCTCCAGAACGGAATCACCAACACTGCTCTCGCAAGTCGTGGCCAGACCGCTCGTTCTCGACGAAGTGCCGTCTTCTCGCTCGCCAAGCAGGTCTCTCTCCCTTCTCCTCAGCGTATATCATGGAAAGACAAAATTTTTGAAATTTCCAATCACGTGAGGAAATAAACTCATCGTATGGCTTCGCAAAAGATTCCTCTCTTTGCTGGCGAAAGCATTGCCTCTAATTTTACAAAACTATTCGGCTGCGATAGGTATTCCTCGGGATATACATCATGTGAACGACAACCAAAGCCGCAATTTCCGGTGGCGATCCTTTCTCACCGGGATTTGCATTCGCCTCGCTAGAGATAATCCCCCGCTTTGTCTCGCACTATCTGACAAGACAGCCACATCCTGCTTCTTACGCTAACAGGACACGCAGCTTCCTGTCTCCAGCTCGATATAGAATTTCCATTTTTGTCTTATGTTTATTAAACTAAACTCAACAATAGTTAATTTAAATTTGCGATATGATGAGTATGGGTCATCTCCAACAAATTTAAATTAATTATTGTTGAGTTTAGTTTAATAAACAAAAGAAATAAATGGAAATTATTTTTAGAACTGGAGATAGGAAGCCGGGTATAGCTAAGAGAGTTTCTGTTAGCCTAAGAGGATTGTGACATAAGCAGCTTTTGTGAATCAAACATAAACAGTATTTTTCTGTTGGGTTTAAAGTATACGTATGGAAAGTTACATCAAAATTGGTTAAAACTGTGTTTTTCCAACAAGTGTCTAACGCGCCTATCATACGCCCAGCACTTCATAGCGTGTCGGTGACGCGAATTCATAGATTTACCCCCAACCGGCAGCCTGCCTATAGAAGTTTCCACTAAAAAAAAATCATTCTCTGGGTTCTACATAAACTTGTATTATACTTACCACATGCTATGAAATATAATAGGATTAGATATCACAAGTTTTCCCGTCACAAATGTATCCGTGGGCCGCTGGGCAGCTGTTATCTGCAGAAAGCCGGTGTTTTGCTTCGTCGTCTTATTGGGCTTCAATGTCGATGCGAAGGTTACCATTAAAGTGTGGTATTGCACCTCGCGTAGATGGCGCATATTCTGGTGACCAACTAAAGCGCAATTCACCGGCCTCGGTATCGTAGGGGTTAGAGTACTGGCTCCGCGTGCCGTAGGTCGCCGGTTCGAATCCGGCCGAGAGCATGGGTGTTTTAAGTGTTGTGTGTCTGTGTGAATGTCCTGTCTGTCCTGTCGTGTCAATACTTAGAAGCTGCAATATATATACTGGATGACTGATTCACTGGAAGCTACTATAATCACATTGAGCTGGCTATATGGCCTGCGTTGCGCAATGCCATTAAAAAAAAATGCTCCACCTTACTGGAAGGCCGGAGTAGCCAGAAGAAACGCATATTCCAGCCCTGACAAGGTGCGCTTCCTATGTAGCGCCAGACGCTGGTGTCGGATGGTTACGACAGCCGCTGATGACTGCTTTAATTGAACCACTTCATATAAGGCGCCAGCGACCAGCGTTCTCTGAAACGGTAATAAGAATACAATATAATCTGACATAAATTTATTCATATTGTTTATTATCTTCGTGTCCCTTAATATTGTATATTTATTACTAGAGAAGCCTTCAAAAAATACAAGCTACATCACGTAGTGTAATTGCAACATACCACGTTGTTAATTGTGATTAAAACTTCATTTAGTAGTTACATTGTATTACTGATTCTAACAGATATAGCAAAATAATCTCTCAGTTCACACTATTCGCGTTATTTTTACTTCCATAAAAATTTAACTGTTGTATCTGCATAGAAACTAAATTTTTTGTTTGGCATGAAATGGACATCAAATAGAACTCAAACTTTGCGCAGGTCGAATTCTTTGGCTTATAGGCACGTTCATAAAATTATTGTTTCATTGACTTTTCTGTCTCATCTTTGTCTGTATAGTTATTAAACTCAATATTAACAATTTACATAACTGTTTTGTTGCATAACACAAATTAATGAATAATACACAAAATTAATATTATACATTCACACAAATTCAAGTGTAAATTTTGAATAATTTTTAAGATAATACAATTAGAAAGTAGTTATAATAATTTCTTGCAATGTGATTTTATTTTTTTTTTTTTTTTAATTGGTTTTTGGTCGTCAGACCATTTCACCAGCCCACATACAAAATTTTTCCTGTTACAGTTATTCTGACGTTTTCTCTTAACTTAATTTACATATATATAATATTTAACATGTTAATGATTTACACGAGGGATTTTACATGATACAGATTTGAGGTTTAACATAATTCAAATTGACATTTTACAGACAAGTTTATATGTACATATATATACATACCTACACACATACATACATACACACACACATATATATACATACACCCATGAAATACATATATATATTTATTTATACACACACACACATATATATATATATATTGCGTCCATTTGCTTGTATTGTTTTCTTCAGATGTTAATCTGCCCATCTCTCAGAAAGTCTATAAGTTTTATCTTCGCGTGTCTCGACGCTAGAAGGGTGGTTATCGATGTAGGCAGAGGCACCTGGAGTGATAACAAGCTGTTTAACAGTTTTTGGCTGTGGGTGTAGTATTTGCTGCATGCAAAAAATATGTGGTTCAAGTCTGCTTCTTCCTCCTCGTCCGCGTCGCATTGTGGTGATTCAACCACGCCTATTCTATACAAGTGGCTGGGGTAAGTACCGTGTCCTAGTCTCATTCGTATAATAGATGTTATATATTGTCTTTTTGCTCTGAAGTCTTGAAACCAAGCCATTTTTGGGACTGTTGGTTGTATGGTAGCATAGTGTTTACCTTTGTGATACGATGTTGATGTCCAGAATTCTTGGAGGTCTTGTTTCAACTTCTGTTTCACTCTGGGAAGGAAGTCTATGTAAGGTAGGGGCAAGAATAGAGGCGTGCCTTCTGTAGCTCCGCTTTTAGCGAGGGCGTCTACCAGTTCATTGTATATGAGACCCGAGTGACCTTTCACCAACATGAATCTTATGTCTGGAGCTTGGGTTGATACTGCGCACTCGATGATGTCCATAATGTAGCTATTGCTGCTAAGGTTCCACTGTGGGTTCTGGAGCCGCTGTAGTGTGCTCCTGGAGTCGGTTAGGATCAGAATTTTCTCAAAATTTTGTTCCATCCCATAATTGATGGCTTCCTTGATGGCTAGTATTTCAGCAGTGTAGATTGAGGTCTCCGGTGGGAGTAAAAAGGATGCTCCGTAGTTGTTGACTGGGCAGTAGTAAGCGCATCCTACACTGTATCTGTTTTTGAACCATCCGTGTAGATGTGGGTGAATTCCCCCCAGATCGCCGATAAAAGGAGGGAGGCAGATTTCGGATTTAATTGGGGTGGTAGAATATATGTTTGCAGGGTTGGAACAGAGCATTCATAGGGTTTCGAGAAGACTGGTAAGGCGGGTTCCTTCGTTATAAGCGGCTCTGTGAGTTTGAGGTTGAAGTAACTGTACACCAGGAACGGGCATCGTGGAGGGCGTTTATCTCCGAAGGTTCCCATGCTGTTAATTAAGAGTTTAGGGAGTAAGGGGTGTTGTGTGAAGGAGAGCCTTTGGAGTAAGTATTTGTCCGCGAGGTATTGACGGCGGAGTTCGAGTGGAAGCTCGCTGGTTTCTATGAGTAACGCGTTCGTGGGGGAGCTTTTCATGGCTCCTATGCAGATGCGGAGGGCGCGATACTGTAGTTGATCTAGTTTCCGTATGTGCTGTTTAGGCACATTGCCATACACGATACTTCCATAGTCTATTCGTGATCTAATTAATGACCTGTAGAGTAGTAGGCAGGTCGCAGGATCTGCACCCCACCATGTGTGAGCTACTGCGCGAAGTATATTTAAGGCGCTGCTCGTTCTGGCTATTATATCCTTTACATGTGCGATCCAGGAAAGTCTGCTGTCCAAGATGAGTCCAAGGAATTTTACTGTTGATCGTACAGGAAAATCGTATTGTCCCAAGTGGATGTGTTCCAGCGAGAGTGGGCATCTTTTACGAGTGAACACAACTACTGATAACTTTTGTGGAGATAGGGATAGGCCTTGTTGCAAAAGCCATTTGGTGACTTTTGCTACTGCTTCTGAGATCCTCCGGAGTATCATCCAAAAACACATGGAGTAGACATAGATGCAGATGTCGTCAGCATACTGAAGGATCTTGATATGTAACCCCAACAATGTCTCTAGATCACTGGTGTATATAGTATACAAAAGTGGGCTTAGTATGGAACCCTGCGGTAGGCCTCGGTTTATTGTGAAAGTTCCAAATAGAGCGTTGTTCTTCTTACGAATATAGATGGTGCGTTGATGCAGGGAGGAGTATATACCTTGCAATAGATGTTTCGGGAGGCCCACCTTTTGTAATTTCCTCATGAGGATCGGTAGATGTACGTTGTCATAAGCACTCGAGATATCAAGAAACAGTCCCAGTAAGTATCCGTGGTTATTTATTGCGCGTTCGATATCTGTAGTGAGAATGGCTAGGCTGTCCATGGTACTACGGGCTTTCCGGAAACCAAACTGTGATGCTGGGAATTGTTTGTTGCGTTCCAACCACCATTCAATGCGATGTTTCCAGAGACGTTCTGCGGTTTTATAGACGCATGATAGCAGCACGATTGGGCGGAATGAAGTTGGATCCTTGGGGTCCTTTCCGGGCTTGATAATTGGAACGATTACTTGAGTAGTCCATGTATCTGGGAGTTTGTTTGTTGACCACAGCTGTTGTATCAGCTGTAACAGGTAAATTCTTGCTCTTGGGGACAGATGGCGCAGCATGGCGTAGTGTATGTTATCATATCCCGGGGAGGTGTCACTGCATGAGGCTAATACCCTGTCTAATTCGTGCAGTGAGAAGGGTCTTCGGAATATGTTATGATCAATGTCTTTTTCTTCTGGGTTGATCATACTCTCGAAAGGAGGTAAGGGAACCGATGGAGGGGCAAGTACTGTGGCAAGGTCTTCGACATCGCAGGTGATTGTTGAGGTAGGTGATGGTTTCTTCTTCATTTTTCTGATCATGGACCATATTTCCTTTGTTGGCGTGTCCTTAGATATTTTCGAGCAGTAGGTTTTCCAGCTGTTCCGTTTCTGCTGTTTGAGGAAACGGTACGATACTCCATTGGAAGTCACTTGAGATGGATGGGGAGATTAAGGTTAGGTCCACTGCTGAAGGTCGGTGTCCTGGTCTTGGGATAAGAGTGGGTGAACCGTCATTGAGGATTATCAGGTCGTGGTCGTCCAATAATTCTTTAACTGCTTGGCCCGGTAGGTCTTCATATACGCATCCCCAAGATGTGCCGTGTGCGTTGAAGTCACCGCAGAGGATATAGGGATGTTCTAGTTGTCTGAGTAGGTGGTGCCATTCCTGTAGATCTACCTGCGTGCGTGGGGGACGGTAAATAGAAATAACAGTGAGATTGTAAACTGGCAATACGATCTGGGCAGCGACGGCTTGGAAATGATGGATATTGGTTAAGTCTAGTTCAATCTTTCGGACATCTAGAGTAGTTTTAATCAGTAGTGCCACTCCACCGTGGCCGTCTATGTGATCTTCTTGGAGAGTTGCATATCCCCGAAACTTAGTTGCTTGGCGAAACCAGGTTTCGCTGATTGCAGCTACTGATATTTTTTGAGAGACTATTTCTTGTTGAAGGGTTTCTTTATTTGATATCGCTGATCTGGCGTTCCACTGTAGTATCTTAAATTCCTCCATTTGTTGCGAATAAGTTTGATAGAAACTGACGGATGACACCAGTTGGAAGTGATCGGTCGGGTGCGGAGAGAGCTTCGGATATGAAATATGTAATTAACTGCAGGAGTTGTTCAACTAATCCTTCATGTCTTGCATGGTTAGTTGTATTATGATATAGGGGGGATATGGATTTTGGATCATCGGACTGATGGGTAGTTGTGCTGGGATATACGGCTTTTGTTGCCAAGGGGGTGGCATAGATGTGTTGTGGATTGGTGGAAGGGGTAACAGAAGTTCTGTCAACTCTAGGTTGTATGGGTTTGCCGAGAGGTGGTGAGATTGGGTTGAGATTTGGGGTGGATGCTGCTGCGTTTTCTTGTCGCGGCCTATGGCTTTGTAGCCTCATTTCTTGCGCTGCGTTTTCCTGTTGAGGTATAGGCTGATGTGGCTGCCTCGGGGTGATAGGTGGAAATTCCTCTTCGTTCTTCTGAGAGGGTGTTGCTGTAGCCATATGTGCATAGCTGTGGAGTCTTGGAGGAGAGATTGTTTGGAGTCCTGGATCGTTATGAGCTGCGTTATATTTTAACTGTTTTTGTTGTTGATATGCCGGGCATGTTATATCTGTGGCGTAATGGGGGCCATGACAGTTCACGCATCTGATGGTAGTAATGTCGGAGCAGCCTTCCATGGGGTGGGGTCCTCCGCACTTGTTACATCTAACAGAGCTCCGGCATTGCTGTATCTTATGTCCAAAGCGTAAGTATTTTTTGCACATGATCACTGGTGAGATGTAGGGTTCTACTGGACAACGCATGCCGAGGATGTAAACATAGCTTGGTAGACACTGAGAGCGGAATGATAACAGACACACCGGTATGGCTACGCGTTCTTCGCTTTCCTAGTGCGAGCGTTTCCTCGGGATAGGCTGACTGGATTTCCTCCTTAATTTCATTTTCGCTCAATGATGTGTCGACATTTCTGATGATTCCAAGTTTATGCACAAGAAAGTTAGGAATATAGGCTTCCAAATTTTTGGAAGTCATTATGGGTAGTTGAACCAGTAAGTTCGCTGCAGCCGCTGATTTCATTTCGATTCTTATTCTGTTTTTCCCTAATGAATTGATGTTTATTACATCCTGCTTGATTTGAGGGTTATGTTGGAAAAGCAACTTCCCGACTGCCATTGGATGGAGCATGCCGACATTTTTCTCCATGCTCTCGACGAAGACGTAAAAAGGTCCTATGTCTGTATCATTATACCGATTGTTTTTGCTTGGATGTTTTATAGTTAGGGTTGCTGGAGGTATGTTCACTGGAGGAGAGGACTGACTATTTTCACCTTGGTCGAGGGGACTGGAAATGCTTTTCTCTATCACTACGTTATTCGTCACTGCTGTACATAATCTTTTACTTGGTTGCCCGCCGTTATCTAAGATATTTGCTCTGCTTTCGTCTACTGGGGGAGTAGCCATGTCTAGAGGTGTACCTGTTGTCCTGAGTTGCAGGTGAGAGCTGAGCTGGATGGCAGTGCTGTTTTCTTCCCCAGTTGAGAAGTCCATCTGGTCGTTCTCGTCTGGTGGAAGCCCTTGCTGGTAGGGCATCTGTGTTGAGTTTGGTATTAGGGCTGCACACATCTGGTTGTCATCCCCGTTGTGGCAGGCCTCCAGAGCTTGGCGAATGGATTGGCCCGTGTCCCGGACCGTCTCCATTGGGGATTGCCTCCCTACCCTGTTTTTCCCGGCACACGACACTGATTCTTTTGTTGGCGTTAGAACGTTACTTTAATATTATGTCACACGCAGATAAAGTCTGCTATTCACAGGTAAACACGATGACGTACGAGGAAGTTAACTCCGCGAGCGCTCGCGCTAGACGTTGCAATGTGATTGCCTTGCAGGGTGGTAGCCATAAACCTGCACGAAGTGTCATAGGGAAGTATCCTTAGATTTTCACCTCTTTCTAGCAGGATAACGGCGTACTTACCTGACAGTTTATCCTCTAATCTGGCCAACATACCAGTATTTTGTAATTCCTTTATTTTACTCTGATACATATGCCTGACCGAGTATCTGTGTTTCCATTCCCACCATATTATTTCAGTTCAACTCGAGCAGTCGAGGAAGCAACATCGTTTTCTTTAAGTGAGAGTGTAGGGCACCCAGTCCAGTGAATAGTATCTAGTGCTGAGTATAGACCACATTCAACTGAGTGATATAATAATATCCACCGAGTAGTGCAAGTGAATAGTGAGTGTTATGGAAAGCGGGATCTTCAGGGAGGGTGGCGACCCATCCTACATGCTGCCCCTCGATCATCAAAATGCAACAGCAGAAACACTGCAGGCGGTGGTGATGAATGCTTTACACGTTCTACACACCAACACACCACACCTCGACATGGAGATATGTAACTCTGAGACGCACAAACGACGCAGTGAAGAAAGCAACGACAAGCGGAAAGCCTTGGCAGCATATAGTGTGAGTAAGCCAACAGAAAATGCTGTAGTTAATGTGCAGTATGAAGATAACGCAGCTAATAGATTATAAAATCAAACTACACCAATCCTGTCGTCAGTTCAAGACAAGATAAGTTACACGCGACTAGAAAAAATAACCACAAAAGTAGAATTCGGTCCCCGCTTGACGGAAAATAATGTGTACCGCCCACCCGCGTATGTACACAACAAGGCAAACCGCTACAAAGTAGACTCACCAGGACCGTATTACATATATGTGGATGGATTAGGAAAGAACATTGGAAACCTACATCCCATGGCGATAGGGAAAATAATATATGGAGCTAACACACAATTCAGGAAACTTATTCTAAACATAGTTGCACAAGGAAAGTACAGAATCAAAATAGATGTTGCGACACCACAGGCTGCCAACAGCCTCGTTGGTTCACCAATATTCTCCATACACCAACTTGTAAATTATATCCCAGCACATGTAGTAACTGGACAAGGAGTAATAAGGAACGTCGACACAATTATTGGGGAGGACGAATTGATTAGCGTTCTCGAATAACCGGTACTGGTAATTAGAATTAGACTAATGACAAAAAGGGTAATAATAGAAAATCAAACAAAAGTATTCCCATTGCAAACTTGTGTAGTGACATTTGACACTCAAACATTACCAGAATATGTGTCGGTGTACGGGATGCGCTGACAAGTATCTCCGTATATAGCAACAGTCCGTCAGTGCTATAATTGTTTGAGTTTGGACATATAAGCAATCAGAGCAAATCACAAACAAGATGCACAAAATGTGGAGAAAACCATTTAAAAACACATTGTACCAATCCGAAACCAAGATGCGTACACTGCCATAAAGAAAATGAAGCCACAAACAAATCATGCCCAGAGTTTAGTAAACGGGTTAAAATAAACGAATTATCGGCCAAATTAAACATAACTTTCAAGGAAGCAGAAATTATTATCACCCAGCCCCACATATCCAAGAAAGACTAACTCTCCCAGCATTACCTAACACCCAGTGGAAATACAGACGCGCACGCCCGCCTCTACCAGCTACAACCACAACACGGATCAAACCGCCAATATACTAGACCAACCACAAGAACTATCATTAGAACCCATACGACGTAACCCATACTCTCCTCAGACACGGGAAACACCACGACAGAAGACAACAACAGTAGGATCACCCAACATAAAACAATGCACAGAACACATTGATCACCATAGTAGAAAAAGTATTCAGCATCATCATGCAAATAATTGAAGGAATCCAGAGCCCAAAAACCCCAACCATAGATTCGGCTGCAATTAAGGAGCATTTTAACTAGCAAGCTATAATGAAACTCCTACAGTGGAACGTACGGTCAGTTGTCGCAAATAAAAAAGCAATCCAGCAAGAACTACACAGCCAGAAAATAACAGTAGCAGCTGTATCAGAAACATGGATAAAACCGGGAAGAAGTATCGCATTCCCAGGATATCACACGATCACACATAACAGAAAAGATGGAAAAGGTGGTGTAGCACTTATAATCAAATCAAATATACCACATGCAGAAATCAATCTAAATACCTCGAGCGAATGGAGCATTCAAACAGTAGCAGCACATGTGCGCGTTGATAATCGAGAAGTCACAATTGTATCAATCTACTGTCCTCCAAAAACACTCAGAGAATAGTACTTACTGATGTCACAACTGGAGCCACAGTACCTGTTGTTTGGAGATTACAACGCTCATCACACCAGATGGGGCTGAGCGTACAATGACGCTAGTGGAAAGACAATCTTAGACACATTTAACGAATTCTATTTAACAGTTTTAAACTATGGCACACCCTCCCTTATACAGACGCCAGAACGACGACCCTCAGCTATCGATCTCACCATTTTTTTATTAGACATCGCAACAAAACTTAGTTGGAAA
Source organism: Vandiemenella viatica (assembly GCA_031002005.1). NCBI lineage: Eukaryota > Metazoa > Arthropoda > Insecta > Orthoptera > Morabidae > Vandiemenella > Vandiemenella viatica. The sequence continues at coordinate 262,476,468 of CM061921.1, forward strand.
CTAAGCAATCAGTCCATGGGATCTGACTATCTAGTCATAAATATACACTCCTGGAAATTGAAATAAGAACACCGTGAAATCATTGTCCCAGGATTGGGAAAATTTATATACACATTACTGGGGTCAGATACAACACATGATCACACAGACAGAACCATAGGCACATAGACACAGGCAACCGAGCAAGCACAATGTCGGCACTAGTACCGTGTATATCCTCCTTTCGCAGCAATGCAGGCTGCAATTCTCCCATGGAGACGATCGTAGAGGTGCTGGATGTAGTCCTGTGGAACAGCATGCCAAGCCATTTCCACCTGGAGCCTCAACTGGACCAGCATTCGTGCTGGACGTGCAGACCACGTGAGACGACATTTCATCCAGTCCCAAACATGCTCAATGAGGGACAGATCCGGAGATCTCGCTGGCCAGGGTAGTTGACTTACACCTTCTAGAGCACGTTGGGTGGCACGGGATACATGTGGACGTGCATTGTCCTGTTGCAACAGCATGTTCCCTTGCCGGTCTAGGAATGGTAGAACGATGGGTTCGATGACGGTTTGAATGTACCGTGCACTGTTCAGTGTCCCCTCGACGATCACCAGAGGTGTACGGCCAGTGTAGGAGATCGCTCCCCACACCATGATGCCGGGTGTTGGCCCTGTGTGCCTCGGTCGTACGCAGTCCTGATTGTGGCGCTCACCTGCACGGCGCCAAACACGCATACGACCATCATTGGCACCAAGGCAGAAGCGACTCTCATCACTGAAGACGACACGTCTCCATTCGTCCCTCCATACACGCCTGTCGCGACACCACTGGAGGCGGGCTGCACGATGTTGGGGTGTGAGCGGAAGACGACCTAACGGTGCGCGGGACCGTAGCCCAGCTTCATGGAGACGGTTGCAAATGGTCCTCTCTGATACCCCAGGAGCAACAGTGTCCCTAATTTGCCGGGAAGTGGCGGTGCGGTCCCCTATGGCACTGCGTAGGATGCGACGGTCTTGGCGTGCGTCCGTGCGTCGCTGCTGTCTGGACCCAGGTCGACGGGCACGTGCACCTTCCGCCGACCACTGGCGACAACATCGATGTACTGTGGAGACCTCTCACCCACATGTTGAGCAATTCGGCGGTACGTCCACCCGGCCTCCCGCATGCCCACTATACGCCCTCGCTCAAAGTCCGTCAACTGCACATACGGTTCACGTACACGCTGCCGCGGCATGCTACCAGTGTTAAAGACTAAGATGGAGCTCCGTATGCCACGGTAAACTGGCTGACACTGACTGCGGCGGTGCCCAACCGCTGCGCATCTAGCGCCCTTCGACGGCCAACACTGCTGTTCTTGGTGTGTCCGCTGTGCCGTGTGTTTGATCATTGCTTGTACAGCCCTCTCGTAGTGTCCGGAGCAAGTATGGTGGGTCTTACACACCGGTGTCAATGTGTTCTTATTTCAATTTCTAGGAGTGTAAGTGCAACTAGGAGATACTTTCAATTTCCGTAAACCAACAACCAAATGGAATGTAAACAAAGCGGACTGGGAGAAATACACTAATATTATAGACAAGAAAATCGATACAGTGACAAGGGAAGAAACAACTGAAATAATGTATAAAGAATTTATCAACTTAATAAATGAAACAGCTAACATCAGCAAAGCTACTAGGTCTTTATTTAGATAGCAGGCTTACCTGGCCCGACACGTTGAACACATAATGGAAAGGACTTGGAAAGCTTTAAACATACTGCGAGCAGTAAGTCACGTTTGGTGTGGAGCCAATACAGCAACAATGGTAACATTATACCGCTCTCTCATTCGATCAATAATAGATTACGGAAGTATCTTTTAAGGAAAAGCCCCCAAATATGTACTGAAAAAATTTTACATCCTCCAATACCGAGCTTTGAGGTTATGCTTGGGAGCAATGAGATGAACCCCCACAATACACTTTTAGTAGAAGCGAAAGAGATGCCCCTTCACATCAGAAGAGAACTAGTGACAAACATTTTTCTCATCCGACGAGCAGCAATAACATCACACCCACTTCCAAAAAAAGTGAAGATATTAATGATAATTAGAAACGCGCAAGGAAACGCAAACCAAGAACGGAAACCTCTAATACTTAAATGCTTTGAACAACTGAGGACAATCTTCACACTGATCTACAAAGACCAGAGCTGCTAGTCTACAGCTTAACCTTTACAAACTACCGATCTATAAACAACCAAGCATTGAAAACTACAGAGGAAAGATCAACAACTACATACAGAGTCATATCAGGGACAACTGGCTCGACTTCACAGAAATTTATACTGAAGGATCTAAAACCTTAGGAGGAGTGGGGTACGCTTTCTTTTGCCCCAAAACAGGAGCCACTGGAAATGACACCCTTCCACTAGAGGCAAGCATATATATGGCGGAAATTCTGTCCATAACGGAAGCAATTCAATACCTGGTACAACATTTTGGTAAAATCCTAATTCCCACAGATGCGAAAAGCGTACTTAGCAAAATAGAACATCAGAACTCGACCACACGTACAAACCCATATATATATATATATATATATATATATATATATATATATATATACTGTAATTTTCCACGAGAGCCAGAGATTGGAATTCATGTGAGCGTGTTTTTTTTTTTCTCGTCGTGTGTGCGTCGGTCCCAGGGGAGGTTCTGCTAGTGTTTGGCGAATGCCAGTCCCTGAGTGTTGCCATTAAATCTGGCATAACAGTCCCAGGACACAACTCAAGAGGAGCTTGGGCTGTTTCAGTAAACAAATAAAATAAAATAAAAATTAAAACTGTATCCAAGAACGAAGGGTGAGGGCAAGCCAGGGAGTACAGCCAATAGGAAAAATTTGTATTTTTAGTATGAAAATAGGGCGGTTTTGTTGCATGTCCCGAGCCAACCAGCGAGAAGAGCTTCCCTCCAAATACAGACATTGGTAGACGTCATCAAGAGTGACGCTTCGTCTTGCAGCACGGAAGACGAAGTAACTTGTTGGTTGCTGGCCGAGGGTGGCAGATCGACCGCCCAGCTGACTACTGGGGGCAGCAGGAAGGCAGCCGGCTGTTACATAGAGCTGGTCAACCCACCGACTGCACAACTTAGATTCGCCTGCACGGTAATCACCATTCAGAAAAAGGAACTTTTGCATCAACGTCGTTTACCCTAGTTATCGCCCCGAGACAGACTCTCTTTCACTCCACAGAAAAAGTTATGTACCCTTGTGTTTTAAAAAGAAAATTAATCTATGTAAAATCTTGTCAAGTAAACAATTAAAATACATAAGTAAATTGTAAAGTCAGATTGTGAACCTTATTTTCAATAGATCCCATCCGGTTATGTAATGTGTCATTTGCCTTTATTAATAATTCTAGTTGTTCAATAATTCATATTTAAGTAACAATACTTTGAGATATGGATGTCGCTTCCCTCAGAATAGGGTACACTCCAATCTCTGGCGCCCACCTGTTTTGTTTTTATGCTTAAGATTATTTGGAAATTAATAACTGGTAGTGAACGGCCACACTAAGGTCGAGAAGTCGCTTTCCTAACATGAGGAAATACTTCAATACTGATAGATTTGATACTGCAATCCAAACAAGCAAATAAGGAAAAAAAATAATCTGGATTAAACGACACGCAGGAATAACTAACAACGAAATTGTCGACGACCTGGCAAAGGCTGTGATAGCTGAAGGAATATTCAAAGCTATCCCGTTACCTCACACCGATTCTACAGTAAAATAAGATAAACAGCTTATGAAAAATGGAAAAAAGAATTGGAAATAACAAAACAAGAAAAGGAACGACATCACGCGACTAACCAACAAGAAATACCATCAAAACGTAGGTACAATAATATAAACCTAAGTAGACGACATGCGTCATCAATAATGAGGTTAGGTCACGGGTGCTACCCAGCCCACCTCCACCGCATTAAAGTTTCCGAAACCCCCTACTGTGAAGAACACCCAACAGAAACATCTGACCTAGACCATCTGTTTTTTGGATGCTCAAAATGCAACACCTTACAAAACAAATTACTTGGCTGTGTTATAAATAGAATATCCCTGAACTAACCAGCATCGCAACCTTGTTGCATGAGAATAACCGACGGGTTGTATCAGTCATCATTAGATTCCTAGATGAAACCGGCCTCTACATATGAATCAGATTCATAAAATTGCACCCAAATTGTTAAAAGGACCACGAGACAACACATGAACAATAAACAGAAATTAGTATCATAAACCTCTTGTAAACATTCCAAAAAAAAATATAAAAAAAATGAAATTGCAACCACAATTGAAAATGTATTTGTAAATTATAATGTAAATGACTCTAAATTATTATAAACTATTTTAAATATTGAATTATTACAACTGTTTTTATAAGCTATTGTAATTAAAGAACAGATGTACAGTACAGCCAACCAGTTGCATCGATAATTCTAATAGTCTTTACCGGTTTCGACCAACATAAGCTGGTCTTCTTCAGAAGCACCTACTATCATGCTATAAGAGAGAGTAAAAACTCTTGTCATTTTCAAGGTATAATCCCTTATGTCATATTAAAATCAAGATAAAAACCATCAAAATACAATATTTACCGTACCTAGTGGGCGGAGATGAACATGTGCTTGTACCAAGCACACTGCGTCAACTGACTAATCTGTTGTAAACATTCTACTAGGAAGACTTTATAGGAGGCGCTACATGCGGGCGCATTCACGCAAACAAGGATCGATTTCGTGAACTTAACTATCGATAATTAGAATAAGATTTAAAATCGAATACATTGTGTTAGACTTGGTAACAAGTACATGTTTTACATAACTATATAATATTTTATATCGCTTAAATGTAACAACAAGCCATTTTTTATAGGTTTTCTGAGGAGAATAACATCGATTACTTGTTAATAAGTATAGGTCTGAAGCCTTCAAAGAATCGTCTGTTCGCGAGTTGCAACTGATCGTTTAACATATTATTGTCATTTTTTTCTAAATGTTTAAAAATTTCTAGTTCTTCAAATAAGTCCATTTTACGTCCTTTGACCTCTTTATGCAAAATTATGGTGTCTTTTAAAGCTCTGGGGACATGGTTTGTCTTGTGTAAGTGTTCAGCAAATGTAGAGTTACGTATGTTGTTGCCATTCTTACTTAATAAATGCTCTTTATATCTTGTTTTAACTGCTCTGCCTGTTTGACCTATATAATATTTGGAACAATTATTGCAACTAATTTTATAGATTCCAGAATTAGAGAATGGGTCGTCAACTGTCTTGAGATTGTGTATGAGGTTTTTCTTTAAAGAATTGCCCGCGGCAAATGTTATTTTGCAGTCATATTTCTTCTCTAGTAAGCGCTTTATTCTATATGATACGTTCCCTAAAAAGGGGATCGAAATGAACTTACTGTGTTCTTCTTTACTAAGGAGGGATCTATTTGTTTGTAATGTAGAGCAATTGTTCATAGTTTTTTTAGTAACAAAAGCATCTACTAAATGTGGATCGTATCCATTATTAACCGCAATTGTTTTTATTATATTTATTTCTTTTAGTAGGTCGTTATGCGACAGAGGAGTTGTCAGTGCTCGTTTAATAGCGGAACGGAAAAATGCTACTTTATGGGATTGTGGATGATTTGAATTAGCCGGGATGATATTATCTGAATACGTGGGTTTACGATATATGTCGAAGTTAATGTAGCTGTCTGCTATTGACAATTTAAGGTCAAGGAAATTCAGCTCAGATTTTTTATTTTGGACTTCTTTAGTGAACCGAATCGTTTCATGAAAACCGTTGAATGTGTCGTATAACATTTCTAATTCATGATCATCGCCATCGAATATGATAATTACTGTAATCACTGTAATTGTAATTACTGTAAACAGTGCATGATGTAAATGGTGGCTGTATGGTATAAGCCAAAAGCCAAATAAATAAAAAATAAAAAAAACATATTATTTCCCACTGCCACTCCTATCAGCCTCACATCGATGGGAAAGTCTTGCAACTGTTGATATATCTGCAAGTCTACCTGTAAGAAGGCAGCCTCGTCCATAAAGAATTCTGTATGGGGGCTACTGGGAAGCCTGGATAGTGTGTCTGCTTCATCATGCTTTGCAGTTGTCTTATTACCTTTTGGAAACGACGCCCGGCATTGGAACTTCTCAACTGTGTCCTCTGTAATTCTTTCACGTGGTTAAAACATATATATCAAGGATCAGTTATCAAACAAAACTTCATCCCATATACATATTCGTGGAACTTCTGTAGATTACTGCCAGCGCTTCTTTCTTAGTCTGAAAGAAGAGACGGGGTAGTAGGTCATATTTAGAGACATGCAGGATGGGTTAATTTTTTAGTGACGGAAACATTTGAAGGTAAGAACTGTAGAGAAATACAGTGATAAGGAATGGAGGATTGCATCAAACCAGGCGAAAGACTGATGACAGCCAAAAAAAAATCTATCGTTACGACATTTAGGAAAATGTTATATGTGCCAAATACTTTGTTCAAAGTGTCCTGTGGAATATCATTATTTCTTCTTTATTTTTTCTTATCAACTATTACGAAACAGAGACAAACAGAAGCTGATACGGTTCAAAAACGAAATACTGCATTGTGTTCCTAATGGGAAACCATGTAAGAATGAAATGACTATGAAATAAGATATTCTCAGTTTGATTTGATTTTGGATGTGTATGTCACCCATCCGATCTGTTCCCTGATTCAAAGTCTGATATGGTATCTTTGATTTTTCCCATCCTACGTTTGCTACCTGCATTGGTCGGTAGCAGCAATAGTCAGTGTATTCTACCGGAAATGTGGCGCATTGTATTATTACCCTCATATCTGATCTGCATTTGCTATCCCGCATCATAGTAGTGGAGACGAAGCATCCATTCAGTATCAGAACGACACAGATCCTTATTCACTGCCGGTAAAGTTAAATAATTTTTTAGAAGTCTTGAAATGTAGAAGGTATGAAGTAGCTGCGAATGCTTGAAGAATATCGATCCGAGTTTTCCTAAGATAATGTAGAAATATGCCACGCTACCTTACCTGCACGCCAAAAGCAAGTTTTATTTAAAGACATAATAATCTGCAATAAATAAAGGGTAAACTGGCAATAATATTTTAGAAAGTACCTTGTATGCTTTAGTGCAATATGGAAGTTGAGAGTTGTTCTGTGTTTATAAATGGAGAAGAAGCGAAAGCAGTAAGTGATGTCAGGAGCAGATAGGCGCACAGCTTGGGATTACGTGGCACGCAAAGCCATGTTTCACTGTTTCGTGTCTCCGCTGTAATTATTGCTTGAACAAGCAATGTAATTTCTTGCGTTCCCTTTCTGCGTGAATCGACTGGCCAACAAGGGTGGTGCTCTGCTGCTGGTGGCGCGTAAATGCCTTTAACTGCCCATCAGTTAATTAAACTGACAGTTGGAAACGAGCAGTCTGGGGGGAGGGGGGAAAGGCACAATGTGCTGATCCCTGATGGATTATAATACTGATTACTGTTCGCATTCATCATAAAGGGTATGGTTATTAGCAAGATAAAGCTCAACATCCTACATGCAGGAAATAAACTTAAATAAACGCCGTTTACAATTATTTAGATAATATTTAATGGACTGTTTACACATCAGCATTACAATTTACCTGTATTTTTAATTATTATCATTAGTGATAATGAGGATAATTGTAATGAAAATTGGCTAACAAGATTCAAAGTCTTTCTTTTTAGTAATGTATTGTACTGAAATATAATGTAACGAAAATTTAGAAACACGTGCTGCATCCTTGATTATTACTTGTCAGTATAAAATAGTTTACAGAAGTCTTAAACATTCATCATGACTCATCTGCCATGAGAATACAGAAAAATGATTTTCAGATTTTGGAATGTTTGATATTATGAACCCGTATTCACTCATTAATGATCATAAAAACACTAAAGCACTTGCTGAAATTCTGAATCCTTTAACCATCAGAAAAGTCTAAAACCCAAGAATTTCCGTATATTTACCCCGTATACATCCCAAAGGCGAAATCACCTTTCATCCTGTTATTATTACACGCCTCAGATTTTCATTAGAGACGGAGCTTACTAAGTTAAACTAATGTGTCAAATTTTACTTCATTCCTTTTCTCACTTTGGAAGTTAGTGAAATTAAACTATTTTAGTCATATTTCCACTGTAAATCCCGTGATCCTACAACCAGATAAAATTGTAGTTTTGGGTTATAACAGAAAGTCAAATTTTAATACCCCTTTGACGCTGTTTCGATATTTTCATTAAGACTTCTGAGTGTTATTTCATCATGAGTTCTATCTGGAGGTAACTCATGTGATTTAATAGTATAATTAGTGACTACCCAAATTTCAAAACAGTTTCACGTCTACTTACCCAATTTTAGGGTTCACCAACCAAATAGATATCTGTTTTAAGATGATTATTAGGAAACCTTTAGTCAATACATTTTCTTTATAAACTGTTTTGAAATGTTACTAGTTTACATGATCTATCCACATCCCAAGATAGCGGGACATAGAGATTGTGTAATATTAGTAAACGTCAATTAATGATTGCTTTTAGTTAAACGTATAAACGACAATAATGAGATTTTGATAACATATGGAAATTGCAAGCAATAATGTCGGGAAAAACCAATTGTACTTCTGAGTTGAAAGGTCTTGTTTCTATGCCGCTGGAAAATAATTATTGACTAATAAGTTTGGTATTTGAATCCCAAATTTTGTAGCCTCCATCGAGTAGACTCCAGTATACGTGTTTCATTTGTAGGAATTCTATTAAAATATTTTAATAAAATTTTACAAGCACAAATGAAATTCTGAATAAAATAGGTATGAGGTTATTGGTAGCTAGATTGACAACAATCAACTGAGCGAAACTTCAGGTTTATTTATTTCTCAGATATAAAGTCTTTTATCATATCAGGTTTCGAAGCTGTTATTTATTACTTTTTCCTTTAAATAAGTTTAATAATTACTTTATAATCAAGTTATAATCAAATGCTACAATAGGGGATCTGGATTCAGAATAGTGCGAACGCCAAGTCGAGTTAAGGTGAGACTGCCTACCCTTTTCTAGAATCAATCCCGCCCATTTTTATACCTTAATATCTTCTGTCTGGATGACGCTGCGTGTCTCAAATTTTTATTATGCATAGATATCAGGAATCTTGGTAAACATAAGATTTTTTTTGTGTCTGTATTTAGTTTGGAAGTTATTAAACTGTAAAATGCTTCCCGTAGTCCTAAAAAATGAAATTGTGTACACAGATACAGTCGTATAACCTAATTATGAGAATAGTCTAAAATTATTAAATTTGCTTAACCCTTATCTACAAAAAGGTGAAATCGCTGTTTACCCTAATATCTTTATACGCCTGGGATTTTCTTTATAGGCTGAGGTTTTATAAGATGAATTGATGTGTCAAATTTTACGTCGTTCCTCTGCTTACTTTGTAAATTAGTTAAATTCAGATTTTTTTTCTGATTACTCCACTTTATCATCGTATTTCCACTGTACTTTCAGAGGAACTACATACAGGTAATTTGGTACAAGAGCATAGATTCACCCCCAAATAATAAGAAAAGTATAATATTTGAGATTGTTTCACTGTATCTATTGGCTGGCAACCCCAAACGTTAAATCTTTCCACCCAAATTTCTAGGTTAATTGTTTTGTTCTGAATGACGCCCTATGTTTCAAATATCTGTTATGCATAAGAATCGTCAAGTTTAAATAACTCATTGAATTTTAATGTGTTATTATGCTTAGTTGGGAAGTTACTTGGAATTTACTTATGGTGGCAGTTAGATTTACGGCACACAGTATTTACAAAGAACGTGTGCGTTGTTGGTATGAAACACATGTGAGAAGTCTTGAATTCCGAATTGTACTTATCCCCGGATTTGCAAATGAGGCCGTTAAATACGAGCGACGACTCAGAATAAACGATCAAGTTACAAAAAAATTATATGATAGAAAAAGAGTTCTTGTAAAAATATACTACGTTATATGGTTGTTTAGTGACGAAAAGTGAATACATACTGTAGAATATATACGTGGCTCAGAACAACTTTTTTTCACTAGATAATCACGATACTTTCCCTATTTTAACAAGAAATGTTTTGTGGGATTACATATGCAAGTCCTGTGTTTACTAAAAAATAAAAATATTTAGTTTTAGTCGTTCATTGGGACAGTGTGGTTTAATCAATAACAACATACTAGAAATCTACTACAAGTGTACGAGATGAGTGCGAATAAGCTAATAACATTTCGTAAACTTATGAAACTACTAATTAAATGTGATATAGTGGATATGTTTTATTCCTTCAAATTATTTAAGGTTTTTTCAGTTTCACAAAACGTAAGCTTCAGTGGAGCACGTTACAGGTATCTGCTGGTTAACCCGAGTGGGTAAAGCTCAATGTTCCGACGCGGTCAGCAGAGTTCACATACGGCAAGTAACAGGTGAGCATGCCTTCACGTGTTTCCAGCCTCAGGCGCTTATTGACTAGTACACATCCAATACTAGTGTTAACCATCTGAACTTAAAAGTTTATCAGTCAGGGAACCTTGCCGCTCGCTCGACTTCTACATCTACATCTATACTCTGCAATTCACAAATATTGTGGGTGGCAAAGGGTGCTATGCACCAATCTTAATTCAGTGCAATCCAATCCCGAACAGAACGAGGAAAGAAAGAATACACAAGAGCATCAGTACGGCATTTTATTTCTCTAATCTTATCCCTCCTAAATAGGTTGGAGGTAGAAGTATTTCATTGCATTAATAAATTAAAGAATTTCGCATATTCTCCAATAAATTTAAACGAAAACAACTTCTTCTGTCTGCCAAACGATCCCAGCCCAATTTATGTATCAATTATGTGACAGTTTTGTAAGAACTGTAATCAGCAGTCACAAATCGAGTGGCTCTCCTCTGTACCTTCTCCAACTCGTCAATCAATCCCTTGCGATACGGATCCCAAACTCCACAACAGTTATCCAAATGCGGACGCTCTAGTATTTTGTACGTTATTTCCTTTGTATGAGCATTAAAATTTCTCAAAGTACTACCTATGAATCGTAATTTAGAATCAGTTTTTCCTACGACGGAAGTTATGTGCAAGTCCCATTTCATGTTCCTTTGTACTATAATGCCCAGATACTTCATGGAATCAACCGGGTCCACAACTAAATTGTTAACTTTGTACTCGTGAACAAACGGAGTCTTTTAGTTAATTATTTGCATTGCCTTGCACTTTTTTGCAGTTAAGTGTAAGCTGCCATTTATGGCACAATTCCGAAATAAAATGCAGATCGCGCTGAATTTCTAAGCATTCTTCAAAGCACCTTACTTCCCTATAGATAAGTGCATCATCAGCAACCAAACGCAACCTGCAATTGACGCTGTCACCGAGGTCGTTTCTAAAAATTAGGAAAAGAAGTGGTCCTATTACACTTCCTTGAGAATTGCCCAAAGTAAAATCTAGCTTAAAAGAGGCGTCCCCGTCAACAACGACATACTGTGACCGACCAGTTAAAACATCGCGTATCCATTTACTTACGGTAGTAAAGTCCATTACTGTATCTCACTTTTAGCTGCAGTCGTATATATGTTACAATAAACTGGGACTTTCAGAAGAGATAATATTCGATTATGGTAGAGAAGAGTTAATCTTTGATTATATTAGAGTAGTAGCAAAACCCCATATGACTTCTGTGGTCCTATGCAGCTCAGATTTATGTGTAAATTAACAAACAAGAGCTGAAGACACAAGGCAAGAAGAGGTTAAGTTGCAATCCTTAGGGGAGTTAGTAAGGAAACGTAATCAAAAGTATAACAGAACGCCGACGACAGACATCCACAAAATAGAGACATTACGATCACCTTTCATGAGGTACTTTCAGCATCACTGAATGTTCCAGCGGTAATTTACACCCTGAAAGCGGCAAAGCAGGCAATGCTGGCTACTCGGAACACAATGAGAACGGAAACTGCAGTTAGTAAAATTTTGGGAAAAGAGAAAAAATCATTTACTGGAAAACTAAAACCATTACGATAATGAGTGAGAAAGGGGAAAGCGTATGTCTCCACTGCCATATTCCATAGAGTTAGTTCTCGTGAGATATAAGAATAAAAGAAAGAATTATTCCTCCTTATATAACAGAGATCTGTTGAAGAAATTAACAAAACGATCATAATTTACTTCCATGAAGCACTCCTTATTTTTTGTTGCTGGAAGGAGCTAATTGCCAGCGATATAGGCAGTAGTAAGAAACTTGGATACGTCTAGACTACTACATGAAAGTAAACTGCACAGAAAACACTGAATTCGTTACTTTCAGGTGTTAGCACAGAAATTGAAACCACACAGTATGCTGAATACTGTAAGAAATGTACACACACACTACGTCAGATCTAGGGAGAAGCAATTGGTATAAAATTAGTGTAAGTGCCTATTCCTATTCTTGTAGTAAGCGGTGCTGACGAAATACTGGTGGACATCATTCAAAAGTATTTTATCGTAATAATTGCTTACTTGACGAGACAGAGCAGTGAATGCTTGCAAGAGGATGGTATCGCAGAGTCCAAAATTCCTACTGCAGAATGTAAGTGGGAAAATAGTGAAAAATCTGCTACATAAAAGTTAATCTTATACTTTACACTGAAATGTCTAAATGTTCAGGCCTGAGAATGGCAAAGTTGACGGAGAACGCATTGAAACTAGTGGTGAAACTATTATGCAAGTTTGATTTGTATAATTTTTTATACGACCTTGCAGTTGACGAGCCATGAAGCACAAACAGAAGAACGAGATCCATTGTAGTACACGACGGTTAGTTCCCTTCAGCCTGCTTGAAGCATACGAATCAGCGTGAACAAATGTGGCCGGCTGGTTGACGCTGGATTTGAAATGAGGGAAGTGCGTGCCTTTTATAGGAACAAAGGAGGAAACACAATGGAAACAAAGGCTGACCCATAAAAACAAGACAAGATAGTGCCATGACTTGATTGACAGAAGGTTCCAAAAGTGAAATAACTGAGATCTTACAACGTAAACAATGTCATGAAGATTGCAGTAATTTCCTATAACAAAGGGTCTCACAGAAATCTACTGGTGAATCACTGTGTGAAGTGCTGCATATCGTATGGGAATCATAACAAACTGAACCATGAAGAGCACAAACGAATATATTAGGTTATCTAAGAATCTACACCCTAAGGAGGGCAACAACAACAGCTTGCTCTTAAGATGGCTGCCAGCCAGCCCTGTTGTTCTTTTTTTTTCCCCCAATGGCTTTCGGCATCTTAGGCCATACAGCCAGCTCGATAGTAATTATATGTCACTCAGTGCTTTCAGTTTCTCCAGTAGGAATTTTTCCCATCTAATTAGACACCACAGGACTGACATGACATTCACACACACAACACTTAAACAGCCATGCTAGTGGTCGGACTCGAACCGGCGACCTTTGGCACCTTATAGTTGTTGACAGGTTGTTAGATTTCCTGCAGATAGACGAAAACAAAGGACGTCGCCATCTATTCAAATTACCAACCTAAGTTGCAATAGAGCATTGCTAGCAAAAACTCCGCGAGCTGCCAACAGTTAGATGGATTGCTTGGTGGTGGCCCAACTTCAAGACGCCGCCGGGCCATTATGTTGTCGTCCCTGCTTATCTGACTTTGTTTTTAATTTTTGACCTAGTTATTTTCAACCCTGAGATAAACATATAGAATACTTTTTACCCCGATTATTACCATGTTTTGATCATGAAGTCAAAACCTTAAATTCTTGAATTTTTTATGTGTGTGCAAGGATCAAGGGAAAAAATCAATCCTCTCAGTGAAACTGTACAACTTCATAGCATATGTTATGTTTAAATATGATATTAGCACCATAAGAAATAAAAAGTATGCTGATTTCACTATTCTATAATATAATCAAACAAATTAGACGTTATATGGGTCGAGTTTTCTCTCAGTCGAAATATTTGCTAGGATTGAATATAAAATGTCCAGTACCTCCTTCCAACAGTTCGGGCACTGCTACACATAACAATTTACAATTTATGAACCTTTGAAAATAATTTTTATTCTACATACAATGTTGTTGATTTTTATGCTTAACACTGAAACATCGTTCTTATAAATTGTTCACAAATTTGTAATGAAAAATTAAGACTTATGTAATTATGTGTATTATTTTTGTTGTATTCTCAAACCCTACGTTAATGACATTTATTATTGATGTTGATTCATCACAAAATTTGGTCCAAACTTTAGTAAATTGATTGCTGTAATTTACAAGACCTAGAAAAAACAAGGAATAGTTTCTTTGGTCCACGAGAACTAATAATGTCAGTACAAGGTAATATAAGAATTGCTTTATAGTACTGTAGAACTCCAACTATCCGAACTCCGATTATCCGAATTGCTTTTTTAATTAAGATGGAAACATACTGCGATAAAGCTTCCCCTCTTTTATAAAAACCAACCCAAATTTTGGATGACTGCAGCATTGTTTACCTAGTTGTACGGCGAAATTTGAATCCCTGAAGTGCAGAAGCACCAAAAAAAAAAAAAAAAACCTTGGAAAAGAAGGCATTTTCAACATACATACAATAATTAATTAAAATATACCCTTTTTCTGAAAAAACCCGATTATCCGAATTTTTGATTATCCGAATGGGGTCCGGTCCCAATTGATTCAGATAATTTTAGTTCTACTGTATTGCTTCTCATCCAAACATTACTTAATTAAACAAAACACACAGATGAAAAATTAAAAAAGACACAAAGAACTACTGATAAATCGTATGTAAAATCTTGTCTAGTCAAAAAGCATAGTCCAATTGTTTTTGTGGCATAAATCAATATAGAAGATCTTTTGGTATTCCCTGTAAACCTTCCGAAGCGGGATATATTTTTTAGCTGGCATGTATAGCAAATTTGCTATGTTCCTTAATATCTGTGGCAAACTTCAAGATCAAGATAATGTAAGATTCCAAAAAAAAGTATGAAGGTTATTCAAATGTTAACTACATTAGCTGATTAACTCTCAATTGAGTTTACCAGGAAATGAAAACGATTCTATGCTGATAGTAATAAACAAAATTACGGACTAATTTCACAGCTTTGATAGGGCTTCAGAAAGCTAGATTTTAAATAACTAATTTATGTGATGATGAATTTGTCCCAGTGCTTTATTCCGGAGTGATGTACTACCATACTGTGCCATCAAAACAATCAAAAGCGACCAGTTTAATCGTCCCCCGAACTGAAGGGTATAAACAGTTACAACGGACAGAAAATTGCCAATTTAAATGTGAATCACGTTAATCACGTCGAAAAGGTAATCTGTGCTATGTTCCAGCGTTTGAATATACTGCGATTTTGAATTAGCTGGAGATCTAATTCAGTCGCAATAAATAAAAATAAAATCAATAGCAGCTAGAACAAATGATCTGAGGATATTTTTTTATTATTATTTATAACAAAAGCGCAGACATGTTCCGAACTGAACATTTAATGTTTATTCTGAGAAAAAAAAGTTATTGATCATTTTAGCGACAGGAATAAAAAGGCGTCGAATTAAACGTTATTTTCATTAAATAGGGAGAACTTTAATAACGTTGAACCAAAAATGTGTATAGAATACATGAAATGCATTGTTACTGAAGCCAGAAATCATCAACACGCTTAAAATACATAAATAACGAAATCACATTTTATGAAGGGAAGTAATGAGATAAACAATATTTTGTGACCTGATATCTCTGCTGAGGGAGAGCAGCAACTATTAGGATATTCATAGTTAACTTCAACCATCGATGGTAATGTTAGCGTCAAACTATTTAACACGAAATTTCATTGATAATTAGAATGATCCTCCCTGTATAAAAGGGATAAAAGTAACATATCCCTATTAACTTAACTTAAAGAATTAATTAAAAAATAGAATTAATATTTGTTAGATGACATAAACTCTTGTATTAACGCTACATCGTATCACAAAACAAGCATTTAAATGCTCACAATAAAACCGGGATTCCCAACACAAGTAGTTTTCTGTACACGAATTTGGTTATATGTAATAAGAACCTGTCGGAAACTTATTCTACACCATGAGTACAAAATAAATGCAGCACAGGCGATTGGCTTGACCTACACTGGTACTGATGTAGAGAAGTGAAGACTGAATGAACAAAATAAAATGAGTTAAATTTAATCAGTTCTGGATGTTCGATGGCAGCCGCACATAAGATAGATATCACTGAAGATGTTTCTCACCTAAAACCGAGCTTCAAAAAATCCACATCAAGTCCTTCCAATAAGGCCATTTCCCTTTTGTACCCGACAATGGAGTTGTGCCTGAGGTTTTGGTCAATCCCTTGGTAGCTGTCATACGTCACGCCAATAGGTTAATAATTATAAATATATAATATATTTATTTAATACTATTAAAATTATAAATTTTATTAGTATTTCTAGATGTAAGGAGTAACTGGTCGATTTATGGAAGAGGAAAACGAACAATTGTGATGTCTAGAATAAAGAAAATAAGAGAAAGCCAAAGATGGCGCAAGATTATGGCGGCAACCTGGACGAAGCGTAGAAATTATAAAGCAATTAGTTGGATTGTAAATGAAATAAACCAACTGCATTGTATAATGTGAACAATGTGAAAAATGTAAAGATTCTGATTATAATATTGAAAGTAGAGAGAGGCAACCTAACGTTCATTGCCCAATATGCCCCATCAGAAAACAAACAAGTAGAATCTTAACAATAGTATGAAAACATTCAAGTAGTGATAGATAAAATTAGTAAATGTGAATTTCTAATAATGGCTGGTAATTTTAATGCTCGAGTGGGAAACAGCCAAATTCCAAATGTAATGGGAAATAAAGGTGAATACACGTTAAATGAAATTGTTAAATTACGGAGAGAATTTGCTTCCTTCAATAAATTAAAGATTAATAATACATTCTTTTTATAAAGAATATCCGTAAATTTACATGGACACCAAGAGCGCAATGATCAATTATAAAATTATTAAAAATTAATTCCATATGTAGTAGACACCAGAGCACATGGTGATTTATATTCAGAACATTACCTCGTTATTTCAAAAAATAATACTACTTGCTAAATGGAGAAAAATACAACAAAAATCTACAAGAAAGATCAAAACGTTTGTCAGGATTATCTGTTATAAGATGAAAGATTAAGACACTTAAAGCAAAGCTGATTACAAAAATGCTTGCTGTAAAATCCAACCAGTAATGATGTCAACAAAAAATGATTATAACTTAAACTGAAAGCAAAAGACAAAGCCATTGGAAAGAAAAAGAAATCTTGAAGAAAAACTGAACTTAAAATTTGGAATGAAGAGGTTACAGAAGTAGTTAAACAAAGGCAAAAGTTTTATCTAAAAATGATACAGGATCTAACCCAAAAAAATGAGAATGAGTATAAAACAAGGAGAAGTATTATTAATATAATCCCAAAGAAGCTGAAATAAGAATCATGGGACAGATAATTACGTTTTAGTAGTCGATAATACATGTGGTTGAAAGAGATGGCTTATAAGTTTATGTAACATATTATCAAAAATCAAAGGGAATCTGCTAACGTAAATGTAATAGAAGACGAATCATGGATAAAGTGGTATAAAGAATTATGGTATGTTGGTAAACATGGGAAGAAAGTAGAGTATTATTATTATTACTCCGCGATTCACTAAAAGTGTGTGGCGGAGGGTGCATTGCACCTATCCGAAAGGGTGATAGTTTGAAAGGGATATACGGGATGTGACAGGAGGCGCCCATGGGCTATTGTGAGGAACCCAGTATTCGCATGGAGTGATCTGGGGAAACCATGGAAAACCCAGATCAGGATGGCCGGAGCACTTTAGCGAACGCTACTCCTGTCTGATTTTAAGTTTACTCGCCCGGTAAATACTTTCTATTCCATTCCCTAATTGCTCGTGGGAAAAATGAGTACAGAAATGAATCGGTTCTGGCCCTGATTTCTCTTATCTTATTTCCGCGGCCATTCCGAGATATGAATGTTGCTGGTATCAATATTTCCTGGCTGTCATTCCAAAATACGTCAGTCCCGAATTTTTCAATTAGCTTCCGACGTGAGCAACGCCTTCGGTGTTCCAGGTCTTCCCAACCTAACTCCTTCAACATCGCACTTACGCTTTCCCTCCAACTATATATACCTGTCACGAATCGGGCGGTTCTTCTTTGGACTTTCTCTAACGCCTCCAGTAAACCCTTTTGATGGGGACCCCATACAGAACAACAATATTCTAAGTGACGACGTACTAGTGACTTGTATAGAATCGATTTAACTTCCAGAGTGCATTGGTTTATGTAAATTACAACCTAGAAACCTGAGCATACGATTTGCTTTCCCCGTTACATTCTCGATATGCTCATTCCACGACAAATTGTTACGAATTGTTATCCCTAGGTATTTAGCGGAATCTACCATTCTAAGAACAGTAGCATTAATTGTATATTCATAGTTAACTGGTGTCACCTTTTTACTTACACGCATGACTTGGCACTTTTTCGCGTTTAACTCCAACTGCCAATCTTTACACCACGCAATTATTTTCATAATATCTTCTTGTAACAAAGCGCAGTCGTCCTGGGTTTTGATTTCACGATAAATAATAGTATCATCACCAAATAATCTTTTCATCCCCCCTATTATGTCGCATAAATCATTAATGTATATGAGAAACAACAGAGGCCCTATCACGCTTCCCTGGGGTACCCCGGACCTCACTTCGGTACGTGATTAACGCTCACCGTCGAGAACTACACACTGTGTTCTGCCCTTCAGAAAGTCTGGAACCCAGTCGCATATTTGTCTAGATATGTCGTAACCAGGAAGTTTCCTAAGTAATCTAGTGTGAGGCACCGTGTCGAAAGCTTTTTTAAAATCTAATTGAACTAAATCAACCTGGGATGCTCATTTATAATTCGGCACAAGTCGTGAATTAGAAGTGTAAGTTGTGTTTCGCAGCTTCGGCCTTTTGTGAATCCATGTTCATTTGGGTTTAAAAGATCACCTTCATCCAAGAACTGCATGACATTTGAAGAGATGATATGTTCTAAAAACCTGCACAATATTGCAGTTAATGAGATTGGCCTATAATTCTGAGGATCATTAACATTCCCATTTTTAAACACTGGACTTACGATTGCGGACTTCCATTCGACTGGTATTTTTCCTTGATCCAAGGAGACGGTATATAATTTCACCAAAGACGGTGCAATTTCCTTTGCGTACTTTGAGTAGAATGTTGTAGGAATACCGTCTGGTCCGGGAGCCTTATTGGTTTTTTCATTCATAAGAAGTTTAGTTATTCCCTCGACATCAAGTACGAGATTATTCATAATTTTGTCGGCACGATTGTTAAATATCGGAATCTCCTCTGAATTTTCTATCGTGAAAGCTTTTTTAAATATATCATTCAAAATTTCTGCTTTCTCTACGCTTGTTTCTGATAATTCACTGTTTTCCTTAATCAGCGACGGCATAACCTTACCAGAGCCTCTTATTACTTTGATATACAACTAGAACTTTTTGGATTAATAATCAGATCTTCGGATAATTTCCTGGCTTGGAATTCTTGAAACGCATTGCTTATTGCCTTACGCACTTCCGCTCGCAACTGGACTAATTTAGCGCGATTAGATGAGTCCCCTGATTTCTTCACCGTGGCATGTAAACGCCTTTGCCTCCTGAGCAAACGTTTCACTTCCCTATTGAAACAAGGGAAGTTCTTACTGACCTTAATACACTTCTTAGGAACAATTATGTTGATGTAGATCATGGTAGTGTTAAAGAAATTGATCTTATGGACCCTCATAAATAGAGTGTAGTCTTTAAATTCGCACCGGACTGCATACATTTTTATACTAGTACACTGTAAAGACATGATAATTTCTAAAGAAAAAATCAGTATTTTAAACGTCTCGTTTGTGGTGCAAAGTAAATAGTATGTCATGCAGTTAAAATTTCTGTTGGTAATTGCGCTGTTACTAACCATCGTGATGCACAGTAAACTCTCTCTGTGTGTGAATCATATCGAATAAAATTACATGAAGAGAATAATAATGTACATTAACGTTTCCATAAATCTGTATCATTTATCCAAAACTGGTGAGTTATTTAATGAAAAATCTACAAACCATCAACTAGAAATATATTTTGATTATTGTATTCTTGCAGGCATTAGCACTGTCGTCTGAATTGTCTTACTCGCTAGAGACGTGTAACGTGACGGGTAAGAAGAATCATATACATTGAATGCAGCCACGACCGATTCGTCGTGAACACGAAGAGTTAGATACTGATAAGCCAAAACGTGTTGTGACTATTTTCAAGAAATCACAACGAGTTGTGGTCGTTTTTCCGCTCAACGAGGGATTATGGTCTTTGAGCCTAACTAATATAAAACGTCGATTCTTACGTAGAGTCGTCAAGGCAGTGGTGTACCCTAGACCGGATCAACGCAACATAGTGATTTTAGATTGTTAGTGGTTTTATTAATATGATAAATAACTATCACGCGATACAGTTCACTTTAAACTTGCTTTTTTTCATAAGCACGACGTCAAAGATACTTTTTACATGCATACATAAAATCCAGCGACTGTATACAACACTTCTTCCACAGACAATACAGTTCTTGGCCGTCGTAAATTGAGTCGTTGAAAAACTGTTTCTCTGTCTCGGATGTTAGCTTTATATAAACTCATCGAAATTTCTAGAACACTTCAAAAGCTTCCGACAGATATTTTTCGAATATTAACAATACTTAAACAATTGAAACAAAATAAAAACAATCAGAATTAATACATAATCATTTACAATGATTACAAAATTGTCAGAAATGGAAATTAAAGATACTTAAACACAAAATTATGCACAGAACTCATTTTAAACTATAGTAAATTGTTCTTTAGACATCGTAACTTGCATTAATACTTGGAATTACAAACATTTAAGCAATTCTCTTGCACAATTCTGTTCTTAAACATATTAAACGGTTTCTAAATAATTTCTTCTCATAAAACAAAGTCTATATACATTGATATACAGGAAATTTTAAAACAAACATACAAGATCATATTCAACCAAACTCTAGCTTACTGAAAATGCTTCATAAAACACCATTCCATTTAATTTTAGGTTCGAGGGCTGTTACAGTGATATTTCACTAATCCCGCGGTCGAAGATGGCTCACGATGGCCTTGTTCTCCATGATAGATACTTTAATCAGCTTTTCCTGTAAACAGGGTAAGAAGACATGGTCTTCTGCTCCTTCCATGCACGTATCCCGGTATTAAAAAGTTAACGTTTCAGGATGCGACGTGTTTGAGACCTGGAGGGCTTGCTGCTGAGCCTGGGAGAATAGTAGTGTTGCAATATGTCTGAAAAACGTGTAACTATGTTATGTGTGTGATAAGTGTATTTTTATTTGTGTGATGTGTAATTCACGAGTCGGAGATTGGGGTATTCGACTTGGTGATTGTAGAACAACCAGGACGGCCGATACGAACGGATCAGACCTCGATCCCGCCCTGCACTATCTCATCCATACAGCATGCGGCCTATGCCACAATGGCGAGTGTCAAAAGGGCTGGTAGTAAAAAAATAAGAGAAATGATTTTCAGGAAATCTAAATCATGACGGCCTCACGAGTCAAGAATGTTAACCGGTCACCAACCGATTTCAGATCTCGGAAACAGTAAGTTAAACAAATAATGGTATCGCATGACTCTAAGGTGGATAAATTGCTTGTTGAACACTTAAATATCTTTTGCTAAAAATCTCAAGTGTGTAGATAATATCAGAAAGGTGGTGGGTATCGGTTTAAAAGTCCAATATTTATTTCAAGTCCTGATTAAAGTATGTACCAGGGGTTCCAAGGGTCTCATGAGCCAACATCGACTGCAAAGTGAATGACCTCACAATACGCTGTGCTCTGAAAATAATTTCTAAGTCATTGGGCTTTAACTGAGAATGCAATATCACTTCTATTTAAGAAGGTACACTTCTCTTTTGTTTATACCTAAAATCCTTTTCTTTTATTTTTTCTTCTTCTTACAGCATTTCACAGGAAAAGTCTGCTGGTTAGAATCACGGCCTATTGCCGAGACTACACGATACGAATCCACGCAAAGATTTTAGTTTCTTTTTCGTGGTACCTTTTATTTAATTGTATAAGGCGTCGTTAGCACATGATTTTTAATTTTGTTATTCACATATTTTTGTCGAA
This sequence comes from Vandiemenella viatica, assembly GCA_031002005.1. Taxonomy (NCBI): domain Eukaryota; kingdom Metazoa; phylum Arthropoda; class Insecta; order Orthoptera; family Morabidae; genus Vandiemenella; species Vandiemenella viatica. The sequence continues at coordinate 262,498,838 of CM061921.1, forward strand.
AATTTTTGCGAAGGATTAATTTTCTTTTTTTCCTCAAGTAATGTGAATCACTTTCATGGCGCATTTTTTTTGGCAAATAATTATAATACCATTCCATTGAGAAATTCTTGAATTAGACAGTGAATACGTCGCGAAATTAGACGCGCTATATTTGTAAGTGAATTTTGAGTTATGTATAACTTTGGAAAAACAACTTCACAAGGGGATAATGAACTGCATTAAAAGTAGCTTGTTATCAAATTTCTTTCTAAAATTTAAAAATAAATTAACTAAGTGAATTCGGTTGAAGACGTAATATCCACGCAGAAGCTTTTATGCGAGAGAATAACTGACTTGGCACAATTTTTCTTCTAGTATCCTTTTAGGTTCTAATCACATCTTGTTAATGGATTATTCATGTTGTCATTCTACATCTTCTAGTAGGTATGCTCCATTTGTGACCAAAAGATGTAATATGTTTTCTTTCTTGTTATTCTTTTTATAAAAATTGTATCCCTCGTTTACGTCGTGGTCATTAGAGCAGCGAAGTGAGTTGCTATCAGAAAGGAACGTAATTTGGTAATAATACTACAACATTTTTGAGTATATGAGTCAGTTACTTCCTCTAACTGATGAAACCATTCTCCTAAGGTGACGGAAAACCTAATCGGAATTTCCGGACCAGGGTCATGTAGAAATTAAGCTGAAGTTGCATTTTTGCTCTAGCAGCAAATGTAAAAAGATTTGGAAAAAGGTGTGTTAAGATTTTCTCAAGCACCAACAAATGTTCAGTACTAAAATAGTAATATCTCTGAGCCACATAAGAGATTTTACATCAAAATTAACGCGTTTTCACAATTTTGCCTTTGTTTTGCTTTATCAACACGTGCGCTGGCAGAGCGTTATAAACTAGCTTATGGGGTCGGAGTGTAAGGGTTTGGGAGAGACTATACTAGCCTTTTCCAACCAAACGTGGTGCACACTGTTTGGAGGCATTCATAAAGTATGTGAGGTGAAATACGGGAGGGGGGGGGGGGGAGGGCCTAGCGAGGACGATTTCTAGGGGTGTTAATCTCGAGGACCAGATCTCACCAGAAAGGGGGGTTCTGGAAAACATCCCACGTAATTTATGGATGCCCCCTTTGCATGGACGAGGCTCTGGTGACTGGAAGATTCCCGGTATAAGGAGTCACCCACTGCTTGCCAACGACCATCGAAAGGAGGTCACCGAGCGTGGTGGTGTAACGGATAGCGTTCTGGCCTCGCATTCGGGAGAACGGCGGTTCGAATCCCCGTCCGGGCATCCAGATTTGGGTTTTCCATGGTTTCCCCAAATCACTCCAGGTGAATGCCGGGATGCTTCCTTCAAAAGGCCATGGCCGAATTCCTTCCCATTCCTTGCCCCCATCCTTTCCCGTCTCTAAAGACCACGTTGTTAAAAAGGGACGTTAAACTGTTACAAAAAAAAAAAAAAATCGAAAGGAGGTCGGAAAAGCGAGGAATGGTCCAAGGCACCCTCTTGTCTTTGGGGTTGGAAACGGCCCCTAAAGGCGGATGAATCAGAAATGATCAACGGCATGGGGATGCAGAAGGCAACGGGAAACCACTGCATTAGAGACTCAAATGGTATCCCGAGGATATGTAATACTCTCAAATTACATATATAATGATTGCTCCTTCCTGGGTAGAATATTCCTGAGGTAAAATAGTCCCCCAATCGGATCTCCGGGTGTGGACTGCTCAGGGATGAGTCATCAGAATGGATAGAAGCATTCTACGAGTCGGAGCGTGGAATGTTAGAAGTCTGAATAGGGCAGGTAGATTAGAAAATCTAAAAAGGGAGATGGAACAACTTAAGTTAGATATTGTTTGGATTAGCGAGATTAAATGGAAGGACGCACAGGATTTCTGGTCTGGGGAACACGGGATAATTAGCACCCAAACTGTCAATGGAGTCTAGGTCTTTCCAAGTGAAAAACAGTGTCATCTTTTAATAAAGGAGGAGTTACAAATAAATTTGAAAACTAATAAACAGAGAGTTCAAAATATAATAAATATTAAATTTTAATGTTGTTGTGATTTAATTTTTGTAAGTTAAACGCAGATATTTCATCACAGTCTCGCGTATAGAAACCGCTGTAAAATTAATGCAAATAGCACCGCGAGATACAATTTTCCATCTTTCTTCTTTCCTTGTATTACCAGCAAACAATCGCGAGAAGCATCACGTTGAAAACGCACCTTGCCACTTAAATAATATTTTGTACAACTTTAATAAACAACCTGAGTTATACCTAATTTATCTGTTTAAAACAAATTGCGTCTTGTAACTAGTAACCATAGCTATGAGAACAACCAACTTGCGTGGTGAGATATGCTGCTTAAAACATGTAGAGTAACCAGGTTTATCTCTCATACTCTGGTGTAGCTGTAACTGCCCACTTGCAAGGCTTACTCTTGTGTGTGAACGCTAAAGGTATGGTGAGATTTAACTTTCAGAACCAGGGGACCCAACATTATCACCAGCGTACATATACTCACGTACAGTGTGGAAAGATTTAAGATTTAAAATATTACCTGTCTTGTTCTCTCATTAATTATGAGGAAACTTGCTCTCATCACTCTTGCAATCAACAGTTTACAAAAGATGCAACATACATACCAGTGTCAAACATGCTATCGTGCTTCAGATTTTCAGGTACTGTATTTGGAAAGTAAAAACAGACAGTGTATAAACAGTTCTTTGTGACATTTTATTCGAGTTCTTGGACAATAATTATTAGTTTATCAGTTTCCACTGCAGACACTAATAACTATTTTCCCTCCTTTATTTACAAATTTATAAATTGCATTACAGTTCAATACTAGCTCTTTTTCTTTTACCACGATGTGGAATAAAACCCTACTTCAAGTGACCATTTTCAGGGTAGGCTAACATTGGCAAAGTTTGAAATGTAGTCTTCACGGGTTTTCCGCCGTATGTGGTTGAAATGCGACAACGAGCTTTCGGTGGCTGACTCTGCCGCCATCTTCAGGTTGGATGTTGTGCAGGGAGAACCAGCGCTGCACTGGCGATGTCTGGCCTCCACGCGCCTTTATAAGGCCTTTATAAGGCGCGTGGAGGCCAGACATCGCCAGTGCAGCACTGGTTCTCCCTGCACAACATCCAACCTGAAGATGGCGGCAGAGTCAGCCACCGAAAGCTCGTTGTCGCATTTCAACAACATACGGCGGAAAACCCGTGAAGACTACATTTCATCGATACGCCGTGAAAGCCTTCAATCTCACATTGGCAAAGTTTGTTTGTGAACAGTGTTGATATAACCAATTTTTTTTGCGATCTTTTTGTGAAAATGAGTAATCTATGAGGCGGCGATTCGGGACCGTTCCAGCATTCATTCGCATAAGTGATTGCAGGAAAACATCCGAAAAATGCATTCAGGAGGGCCTGTACGTCATGCACAGTAGGGTGTCCCAAAAAATCGAAGTCGTTATTTTTTAACGCATACCCTCTTAATTTATTTTAATGATGTCAAAACAATTGTAAATAAAATTTCATAAACGTAGGATCTCGGCAACCCGGGCCGACTTGTATTGGAACATGTCTGTACTTGCGCAGTAAGACGAACGCGAGCTAAGGGGACATCCATAAATTACGTGAGGTGAAATGGGGGAGGGGGGGTCCGGCGAAATCTCACCAGATCTCACCAGGGGGGAGGGGGGGTCTACGGAAATCTCACGTGAGATTTTGCGAAAAATTTGGGGACAGTAGAGCAAAAAAAAAGTCTACAATTTGCGCCAAAGTCGATTTTAGGAGGGTATTTCGTCAAAAAAGTTAGGGTGTGACCTAAAAAAAGAAGGTCTACAAAAGTTTCCAGGGCGATTTGTAGGGGGGGTTCTCACGGACCAGATCTCACCAGAGGGGGGGGGGTCCGGCCAGATCTCACGAAATCTCACCAGGGGGAGGGGGGGGGGTCCAGAAATCCGGAAAACACCTCACGTAATTTGTGGATGCCCCTTAAACGCGTCGATGTGCTTGTAACCAATTGTTGTATTGTTAGTAAACGTATTGTTTTCAAACAGTGAACAAGTCAACGGAATTACGTAGTTCTAAAAAGGGTATATTTTTAATAGGGGGTGTAAAACATCAAATAAAAGGTTCAAAATTGCCCTCTAATGGACAAGTTCTGGCAGTTTTATTTTATAATATCCGTGATGTGAATTTAACTGTCAATGAAAGTGCAAATTTCACTATTCGCGAATGTATTATCTTTTGGGAAAAGGCGTGTATACCTACTAAATCTTTGCCTAATTGTGTGAAGAAACTAGTGAACCTATATCAAGGTTGGAGGGAGTTACAAAAAATGCACAAAAAACACAAAAGGTATTTGAGCAGCGCCGACAAGAGTTTGTCAACAACTTAGATAATTTGTTTGACATTGCACATGCCGAAGCGCTTCAATTAATGAAAATGAATGCGGATAGAATATTCTTACAACGACATAGAGAGCCAGGTTGGCCTGGTCACTTAGCTGGAGTGGACAAAAAACTGACTGATAAAGAGGAAAGGGCGCGCCTCAGAACTATTGCTGAAGAAAAGCGACGTGCTAAATATTTCTCCACGCCAACTCCTTCGACATCATCTTATGAACCGTTACAAAACGACTCATCTTCTGATTCAAATGAAATTGACATGCATTTACAAGAAGATTTTCCAACTCTGATCGAGAACATACAACCCGAATCTAGTAAAAGAACTATGCGGAAAAATTTCATTACTCCAAAATTAGTAGCAGCGCTAGGTAGGTGTAGTTAAGTATGAGAGATTCAGTGTTTATTCTTGAAGCTACCATTGAGGAACTTGGATATAATACTGATGAATTCCCTATAAGTAAGTCCTCGATTCATAGAATCTGCATGGAAAAAAGGAAAGAGCTTGCGGAAGCTATAAAAGCTAATTTTCAAAACGAGGTACCAGATGTTGTGACTGTTCACTGGGATGGCAAACTATTGCCTGCTGTAGATGCTCGGAAATAAAAAAAATAACGTCTTCCCATAGTTATTTCATATGGAAATAAAGAACAACTTATTGCAGTGCCAAGGTTGGAAAGCTCTTCAGGAAGCGAACAGGCGCAGGCTGTTTGGAACACGATTGTAGACTGGAATCTCGAAGATAAAGTGCAAATTCTTTGTTGCGATACTACAGCTTCAAATGTAGGTCATATCAATGGTGCCTGTGTGCTTCTTGAACAAAAACTTAATAGAGAGATGCATATTTTCCCTTGCCGCCATCACGTATATGAATTGGTGTTAAAAAGCGTGTTCGAAGTAAAAATTAGTCAAGTGACAACAAATCCTGATATTCCACTCTTCAAAAAGTTCCGAGATAACTGTAAAAGTGTCGATCCAGATAAAATACAGTGCTATAAAGAAAAACTCGCATTGCACCTGTTACCGAAATTAACAATCTGCTTGAGTTTTACCGAACTGAATTAACTAAAAAAAATAGTCAGAGATGACTATCGAGAGTTGATAGAGCTTTCTGTGATATTTTTAGGCGGCGATACACAGATAAAATTTAAAATTCGACCTCCAGGTGCCATGCACCAAGATTGATGGATGGCGAGAGCAATTTATTCCCTAAAAATATCACTACTTAGTGATCAATTCAAAATTACAAGCAAGGGTAAGGCAGCGCTGTTTGACGTTTGCCGGTTCATCGTGACATCTTAAGTCAAGCCATGGCTCCAATGTATTTGGGCAGTAAAAGCACCTTACCAAGATTTGTGCTTTTTGAAGTCGATGAAGGCTTATGAAAAAATTGATAAAAGCAGCTTTACAAAAGATAAACCAGCATTTATGGTTTTTGACTGATGAAGTTTCTGTCTTGTCACTGTTTGACGATGATGTGGATCAAGAAACTAAAGTAAAAATGGTTGAAAATTTTACCAAAGAGAATTTATCAACTCATGCTAAACGTTACATCCCATCGAAGGAAGAACTTTGCGGTTCATTGTACGGTAAGTTAAACAAGTAAATATAGAAGTTGTTTCTTTAGTTTTTTGTGTATATCACAATTTTGCTAACTGACTTTTTCTTTTTTTATTGCAGAGAAAAACATATACGACTTCATTTCACTCAGAAGTAAGTCATTGTTCGATCGTTTTAAAATTGATGACACTTTTCTCCACGAAAGTCCTACTATGTGGTCAAATAATGGTTTGTTTCAAGAAGCCAGAAAGAAGGTTTCAACGCTGAGGGCAGTGAACGATACAGCTGAAAGAGCGGTTAAGTTGATGCAAGACTTCCATGGTTTATTCACGGTTGAGGAGGAACAAAAGCAACTTTGTTACGCTGCATACAAGAACACCGGAAGATTTATCCTGACTGTAAAAAACAAACTTTGAAAAGAAAATTTAAAGAATAGTGTTTTTTACATGTTAAACTGTAAATAAACACGATTTGGGCATATTAGTGTTTAATTTACCCAATAAACATTTAAGTTCTAGAATCTTTCCATACTAACTCAGTACCTATTTTCATGTCTCATGTTTGGCATCGAGTCGGCACGTGTTATCATAATTAAATCGCAATAATATTAATTATGTGAGTTATTAAGATGAAACAGAAAAAAATAGAGGATATGCATATTTAATTTCACGAAAAAAAAAATCTCCCTTATGTATTGGGACACCCTAATGCACAGGGTATGAACCCGGATGCATTGAACTTTCCCTCTCTTGCGTGATGACGCCCAAACTGGTTTGTATATAACCATTGTGTATTCGATTCCAAAATTATGTTCATAAAGGTATTATTTAAATTTCAACGAAAAACGGTTCCTGCGTAAAAGTGACTGAAGGCCTGAATGCTTACAGAGCACTAGAAATTGCAGTTCATATCACGCCACTGAGTATTAAAACATAAACAGGAAAAACGATTAAAATGTGCCGAATGCATTAGAGAAATTCGTTATATCATCTGTGAGATAATGAAATGATATGATAGTATATCACAGACTGCACTTTCAATCCAAAGACACTACTATGCAGTTGTGATACAAAATATGGGCCAGATAGAACCAAAGCTGGAAATGTATTGGGTTGCGCGGCAGTGTGATTCAACCCCAAGTTGCAGCACAGCACAGCAGGCGAGTGAATGAATTTTGATGGCGCGGCACCCTCACTGCTCGGGTGTGATCGGGCGAGGTCGGCTGCGGCCGCTGGTCTCCCCCCTCCCCTAACAGTATCTACGCGGCGCGGCGGCGAGCGACGCGAACGCTGAGCCGCAGTAGCCGCTCCGCCTCAGTTTGGGCTCGGTAGCCGAGCCGAGCGCGTGGGAAGTGGGCGGTAGCAGCCCCATGTGGTGCTGCTGTTGCTGGCTTCTGCTGCTGGCAGGCGCGGCCGTCGCCTCGCCGACGTTACGCTACGAGGCGCCTGACGATTGCAAGTGGCGCGTACGCGACGGGGCAGATGTCGCACTCACCTGCAAGCTTCGTACTATCAACAGTGAGTTTGACACCACCAACTTCAGCATCATTCCGTCCGAGCACACAACTTCGCTTCGCATCGAATGCAACGGCGCCCTGCTGTCGCGCAGTTCTCTCGACGAGCGCAGCTTCGCACATCTGACGCGTCTACGCGAGCTGGTTTTGGACAGCTGCAAGCTGGCCAAATGGCCCGCGGGTGCTTTGCTCGGTGTCCGTGACCTCCGGAACCTGACTGTGCAGACTCGCAACACAGACTGGCCCGAGGTCAGCCTGGAGATACAACCGCACAGCTTCGAAGCGGTGCCGCAACTGGAGAGGCTTGACCTAAGCTACAATAATATCTGGTCTTTCCCCGAGGGGCTCTTCTGTCCGCTAACCAGTTTAGTGTCGCTGAACGTTAGCTGGAACCGACTACAGGACATCAGTGAGATTGGTTTCAGGGAGCGTCCGGCACCTCAACCGCTCATGAGCGCTGAAGCGGACAGTGAACAACACGTGGAACCTTCGGCCCCACCCTGCTCGCTTGACATCCAGCTTCTCGATGCCTCCTTCAACCACTTCGTATTGATGCCGCCAAATGGGTTTAGCACGCTGCGTCGCCTTCGAAGGTTACTGCTTCACGACAACGAAATTGCCATGGTGGCTGACCGTGCACTTGGCTCACTAAAGGCTCTGCAGGTATTTGACCTCTCTAACAATGAAGTAGTTGCACTGCCGCCAGAGCTCTTCCGCGACTGCGCCTCTGTCATAGAAGAAATCCTTCTTCAAAACAACTCTATCAGTGTTCTCGCACCCAATCTGTTTTCAAACCTCGGACATTTACAACTTCTTGACCTATCGAGAAACCATTTGACAAGCGCATGGATAAATGCGGACACTTTTTCTGGCCTGATCCGTCTTGTACTGCTGAATCTTTCTCATAATCGTATTTCCAAGCTAGATCCGTCATTCTTCCGTGATCTATACACTCTCCAAATCCTCAACCTTGATCATAACGAGCTGGCTGCTATTCCTGCCGATACATTTTCCCCTATGAACAACCTCCATACCTTGGTGCTTTCACATAACAAGATAAGTCATCTAGACGCTTACGCACTTAATGGCTTGTTCGTCCTATCTCTCTTGTCACTTGACAACAATAGTCTAAAAGACATCCATCCCGAAGCATTCCGGAACTGCAGCAGTCTGCGAGATCTGAACCTCAATGGAAACGCTCTTACTAAAGTGCCAGTAGCCCTGAAGGAAATGCGGCTTTTGAGAACTGTAGATCTTGGAGAAAATGTTGTCACAGATTTAGATGATCCTGGGTTCTCTGGTATGAACAACCTGTATGGCCTGCGACTAATAGGAAATCGCCTGACCAACATAAGCAAGGGAGTATTTGTCGAGCTACCATCTCTTCAGATACTTAATTTGGCGCGAAATAAAATACGCCACGTTGAGCAGGGTGCTTTCGACGACAGCAAGAATTTGCAAGCTATTAGGCTCGATGCCAACTTTCTAACCGATATTAATGGTCTCTTCAGGAACATACATAGTTTGTTGTGGTTGAATATATCCGACAACCAGCTGGAATGGTTTGATTATGCTCTTGTACCGATGAGTTTGCAGTGGCTGGATATGCACAAAAACAATATTCCGGAGCTAGGTAATCATTATCATCTGGAGGATAAATTACGAATTCAAACACTGGACGTCAGTTTTAACAAAATTACATATGTATCGGAGACATCAATTCCTGATAGCGTCGAACTGTTATTCCTAAATGATAACCTGATAGAAACTGTGGAGCCACATACTTTTCTGAAGAAGGCAAATCTCACAAGGGTCGACCTGTATGCTAATCGTATCATCACTATGGAACTCAACGCATTACTGCTGTCTCCAGTAGACCCTGGGAGACCGCTACCAAACTTTTACATCGGGGGGAATCCATTCCAGTGCGACTGCGACATGGAGTGGCTCCAACGGATCAACAGTCTGGATCACCTGCGCCAGCATCCACACGTAAGAGATCTGGAGAGCATCTACTGCAAGTTGATGTACAACCGCTATCGCACTTACGTGCCACTTGTTGAAGCAGATCCGTCATTTTTCCTCTGCACCTACAAGACGCATTGTTTTGCGCTTTGCCACTGCTGCGATTTCGACGCTTGTGACTGCGAGATGACGTGCCCACCTAACTGTACCTGCTACCATGATGAATCCTGGAAAGCCAATATTGTCGATTGCTCGAATGCGGAATATATGATGTTGCCAAATAACATTCCTATGGATGCCACCGAGGTGTACCTGGATGGCAACGATTTCGGAGAACTAACAAGCCACTCTTTTATTGGAAGGAAGAATCTGCGGATCATGTACCTTAATAATTCAAATATCGAGTTCATATCGAACCACACTTTCAGCGGTCTCTGGAGGCTGAGCATTCTTCACCTCGAACGGAATAGTCTTCGGGAGCTTCGTGGTTTTGAACTGGAGGGCTTGGAAAATCTGAACGAGCTGTATCTTCAGGACAACGAGATCTTCCGCATCGACAACCGGACCTTCTCACATATGCGTAAGCTGCAGGTGCTGCGACTGGACGGTAACCGTCTGAGTACATTTGCTGTGTGGATGCTGGTCCAAAACCCGTACCTAGTGAACATTAGACTAGCAGGAAACCGCTGGTCGTGCGAGTGCGGTTTCGTGCGCACACTCGCTTCGTGGTTGCGGGTTCACACGGATAAGGTGGCGGACGCTGATCTAGTGACTTGCAGTCTGGGAGTGCGGGTCGCCGAACTGAACGCGACGCTGTGTGCTCTGCTGGGCGGCAGCGCGGCGCCGGCGGGTGGGCGTCGCGGCGACGTCTTGCCGTTGTGGCTGCCAGCAGTCGCAGCGTTATTGGCCGCTGCCGGGTTGGCTCTGGCTGCCACTTACTACCGCCGCGAACTACGCGCCTGGGCAAACTCCCGCCGCACTTGCTATAAGAGCGCGGCGTTTGACGACCGCGACAAACCTTTCGACGCCTACGTCAGCTACAGCGTCAAGGACGACGCATTCGTCTCGCAAGTGCTCGCGCCCGGTCTCGAGCAGTCCGATTCAGCATACAGACTGTGCCTGCACTATCGCGACTTCAACGTGAGCGCCCATATTGCGGACACTATTGTGGAGGCCGTCGAATCCTCGCGTCGCACTGTCATTGTGCTGTCGAGGAATTTCGTGCAGTCTGAGTGGTGCCGGTTCGAGTTTAAATCGGCCCTACGTCAGGTGTTGAAGGAGCGTCGACGTCGTCTGGTCGTGGTTTCGCTGGGAGACGTTTCTCCGCGGGATCTCGACCCCGACTTGCGGCTGTCACTAAAGACGGCCACCGTTGTCGAGTGGGGAGACCGACTTTTCTGGCAGAAAATGAAGCTCGCCTTGCCCGACGCAAGGAGAAACAGGCCACCACCAGCCATTCACTGTCCAAGGGATTCTCTTCAGGCACAGCAGTTCTGGGCGTAGCGCCTACTCCATTGCAGGTAATTGGCTACATCATAATAAACAGTAAATTATGAACTACAACTTGTATAGTGAAGACTGAGAAATTATAGTGGCTCGTTTGATCAATTTAAATCAAGATTTGATGCTTAGTGTGATTTTAGAATTTTTTGTTATTCCTTATTTCTAATCTATTAACTTATGCCGGGTTTCAAGAAATGCAGTCACCTCTCATTTCATGTATTGTTTATTTAACACCTGATACAACTGCAGCGGGTAAAAACATTCCAGCATAAAGCCGTACTTTCGATTTTTGCTACCCTGGGAAGTTTTAATTGAGATGAAAATTTAAGTAACTTAAATTGGTTTCAGCTCTTGCATAACTATTCTACCAAGAAAACAAATACTTCAGTAAGGTCATTTTGAAATCTTCCGTCGATGTACGAAAAATGCATGTTCCTTTCATATTTCACGAATTACTTTAACACTGTTCATTATTAGTGTATTAATATTAGCAACATTCATCATATAAGGTACTTTTCTCGCAGTGTTTGCTGCTTCAGTGCAACCTAAAAGTTAAATGAAGATAATGTAGAGAAATATGGTACTTGTATTAAAGTTAGCGTATTGATGACTAAAATATAAATTACAATTCAGTAAATCATCAAACAAAAGGCTTAATATTGATATGTTTCTATTAATAAAAACAACATTTATAATATTCCTCCCGTTTTGGGCTTATGTAACGGCAATACATTGACAAAAAATCATTGTTATCAACGCATTCTTCACAGTCCATTGCTGTTGTGAATATAACTGCCAATGTAAATAAATGTTCCATGCCAGGTAACGTAAATAACGCCATTGGACCCCATAGCAATATTTCTTTGATATTTTTTGTAATGTTAAGGTTTGGAGTGTCATGCATTGTGAATTATTCCTATACAAAAGAAATAAAATTTGAGAACCTCAGCAAACAGTAACTGGGAGCTTCATGATCTAATATTTGAGAGCCTCGTATACGTTTTAGTAGTAATCACAGTTGAGCATATTGACTTTAAATGACGTTAAAGGCTTCCCACTAAACCAGGAGTGCTGCAACATACTCCACGGTTATTAATCTGCGATTGCTCTGAGAAACCCCGCTTACGTTCGTCCTATTGGAGATGTGTTTAATGTTATCTGCATTAAGCGGAACATTAACTATAGTTTCTCCAGGATTCCTTACATCACATATTAATGTTTCTCTCTATATGTTAATCTCATATATTCGTCCACATACTTCTAAAATTTTGATGCTGTATATAGTTGCAACAAATTTTCAGTACTGTAATACACTGCGACAGATGAGTATCTAGGCCGTAGGTACCTTCTGAACATCATTACTTAATTTTTCTTAGATGATACGAAATTTTTACCATGCTTCCGAATACAAATGTTACAGTGCTATTAAACGTTTCTGTTCTTATAACGTATTTAACATTATTGAGCGAAAGTACATCAGTGTGTCAATTTCAATTCTTCTTTACCACACCAAAAGAGTAATGTCTTTTGAAATAGCCCTCAGAACAGGATTTAATTAATTTGAGCCCTATAATTAATCTCAGTCGTGCGGATATTTAATTAATTAGCCCGCACGGATTTGTGAGAAATGTCGAGGATGTTTTATATAACTGGAAACATTTGATCATAATTTTAATCTTCCATTTCCGGTTGCAATTGATGTAGCTGAAAACCGAATTTTGATCGTGTGGACATATCTTTCAGCTAAACAGTCAGAAGGAAAAAAAATGTCGTAATTCGTTGTAATTGTTAGCGGCTAAAAAAACAAAAACCTAAAAATAACCTTTTTAAGTAGTGTACTAAATTGAGCTGTTAATTATTTACCTGTCGATTTCTACCACCATAAAAAAGTTACTGTTGATACATACTGTAATGTTAATCTTCTTTGAAGGTTGTATCTTTCTTCATTGTCGTTACCTTATAAATTGTTTTAAAAAATGTATAACAATTATTTCTTAATTTGTAAATGGTGTCTGACGCTATAATTTCCAATGAAATAAAAATTAAATTTAAGATAACACAAAGGATTATTTTATTTGACAGATTATCAGTTAATTATTTTTTTACGTCACGTTTAAACCAGAATTTCATAAAACACTGCAAAGAATCATCTGAACAGAGTTACAAAAAGCGATCAAACTTAATTATCATGAAAAGTGAGCAGTCATCGTAATATAACTCAATTGCATAACTATAAATTTCAAGTTCAACTAGCTAAGAAAAAGCAATGAGTAGAACAATGACTTCTCTTTTCGGTAGTGTTAACTACCAGGGAGGCTTCGGTTTTCAAATGATAAATAAATTCGTTTGGCTGTAATGACCTGGTAACAGGATTTCTTATAGATTGTGCAATCCGCCCCTAACGTAGCCGCAAAGCATAACCCAGTAATACTACCGCGCAAAGGGGTCCTACAGTTTCACGTGGAATCCGAACCAGGCGTACTTCACATTGCACAGCAAGCTGTGTCACAGGTGAAGGTTGGGTTAAGGGTCTAAGAAAATCTCCGCTTAGACAATGATTCGAACCGCGGACCTTTCGAACTCCAATCAGACGCCAAAAACACTGAGCCACCAGCAACAAGAACGCGTGGGTTTTCACTTTAAGTTGCATATTAACAGTTCTGTTGCTGGTCGCTGCACAATAGCCGCAATGCAGACAACTCTCACTACACCGTCATCATGTGAAACATCCACAGTGACATGTGAACTCTGTCACGTACAAATGTGATAATTGTAGTGAACATATGTTTGCCCTCTTCCACATATAACTTTATCTGATCTCGAAAGAATCGATTCCAGTCTTGGCTTAACAACTGCATACGTTGTTCTTCCAGCTATACAAACTTCATCATCGATTTTTATCCCGTATATCGCGACCAGCTCTGACGGTCCTTCGAGATAGCGCCAACCATAGTCCACGACCGGATTTCCTCCATTGTCATTGGCCGTACATGGGAACAATGTTAACAGTAAATTAAAAGCAGTTGTTTAATATACAACGCCGTGAAATCCTTGGATCTGACAAACAATTTTGATTGTTTATTACTAAACTAACAGTGGATTGACTATTCCATTAATACCGCCACACTGTACGAGACTTATGCTTCTAATGATCAGTCATGTATCCTACAACTCAACTTTTCTAAGAAATGACTCACACTTTAGCGTATTTCTCGGTTTCGTGTTATCGATAAAACCAAAATTCTCTTTGTCGAACTCGTAATTTATCGTGGTTCTTTGGCCACAAACGAAGACAACAGTACAAAAAATTAAATTATTTATTTGAATTTTTCCTATGCCGTATGCGACATATCCTCCTCTCATCTTTAATCAGACACGGTACACTGGGGACCTCCTGTGTCAAACACGAAGTGACTGGTCTCCAAATCTCTTCCCATTGTTAACAGAAACAACAGCGCTGAGCCGAATACCTGGTCAGCGATATTGCCCCGCCTGGATAATGCACACCGCCTGATGCCTTGCTATTACGCGCAAACAAGCAATTCTTGTTAGTTCAACTTTTATCAGTTATTTCATTCAAACAATGTGGTTGCATCTCAATATAGAAGCCAATCTTCTTCATAATTTTTCTAACTTATAAAAATTACTCTTACGTCCTTTTATACATTCCATTCGCAAATTACGTTAATTATGTGTTTTTCGCATTTCACTTACACTTCACTGTTTCACTGATGGTTCTTATCCATACTCAATTTGTCCCTCTAATTTGTGCTAAATGTTTGTTCTTTTTCTTCACCACCTTTCTCCAACATTTTGAGGTCGGTTGCCTTTGATAAAGTTTTCTCATCGTTGTTATGGTTTCATTTGGATCTTTGGTTTTACTGCCGTCTGCCCTTGCTGAAGCCAAGCATTTTATACCAGCTGCCATGTGGTACAGTAGAACTGCAATTATTCGAATCAATTGGGACCGGACCCCATTCGGATAGTCAAAAATTCGGATAATTGGATTTTCCCGAAAAAGTGTCTATTTTAATTAATTACTGTATGTATGTTGAAAATGTGAGAAGAAATTATATTTATTGGAAAAGAGCTTTTAATTTATTAAATGAAATGGCAACATTTTTACATGTGAATCATGGTTAGAGGTGCTGTACATTAGTACAATGTACGTACCATACTGTAAATATAAGTTATTGCTTGCTGAACATCTCGGTCAAAGTTTGACTGTATTCATCTGTTTTCTGGCAGCAAAGTCGTGCATCCGCTTGACAGTGAGAAGTTTCATGTGGTGTGTAGGCAGAATCATTATTTTTTGAATCGTAGTACGTTTCCGTTTTAATTAAAAAAGTGATTCGGATAATCAACGATTCGGATAATTGGAGTTCTACTGTACTACGAACTAATGGGAAACTGTTGCAATCCGTCTGTGAAAGGTGTTACTTTGTGTGTTCTGTGTGATAAGTGTATTTTTTGTTTGTGAAATTTAGTATATGGTGTGGAGAGTGGTGACCGTATTTATACTGTTTAAACATGAAGTAATCCTTGTTACCGTCCTAATAAACTAAAGATAATAAACTGACTGAAATCCCCTTTCAACACAGCCAAGCGGTACCACAATCGTCTTCGAAAATTGTTTTCAGTTAAACACAATTACCCTATCTAGTGTTCCCGCACATTTTATCGCATCTTTAGCTATTGATGCATCAAAATCATTCGTCCTTCTTCTGTCCACAGCTTTCTACATTACACTTAACTCTAACGTTGAAATAAAACAATGATGACAGTTCTACTGCGACCGGCTTCGCTCTCCTAGGACATCCACACATTACGTATAAATAGACGACGTATTGTTGGTTTCGGACACACGTTTCCATATGAATAATTCTGAAATGTCCTTAACCACGGATTTGCCAATGGAACCGTTATATTTGAGAGAAAGGTTCAGAATAAGCAGCCAGCTAACCAAAAAAAAAAAAAAATCTCACCAAAAAATCTTATAAAAATAAAGCCAAGTCTTGTAACAAAAAATTATTGGATTTTGTTCTGAGCCAGGTTTACACCCAACAGTGTGTAAATAATTTCACAGAATGGTTTCTCTGGGTGTAATGAATAATTGATATAAAATTAACAAACTTCTGATGACTTATGAATTATGCATGCCATGTTGCAGTAGACTAAATAGTAAACCTACTTTCCATAAAAAAAAAAACCTTAAATGGGTTGCTTAATCAGTCTTGTAGATATTCAAAATCTAAGGATTCCCTCTTACGTCTTACTGGTTTGACGAGTTTGAAAATGAATCATAAGTATTATGCCGTTGATTTCAGTAAAAATTCTGACATGCAAGTGGCTATGTCTTCTAACATTTATTTTTATTTTCAATCAACTTTTAAAACACCGAGAAGCCGTTTCAGATAGTTAGGCGAATAAACACTGTAGGGTAGATTTGGCTCAGAAAAAAGTCGCATAACTTTTTGACTAAATAACCCCAAGAATTGGCCGCACTTTTACAAGATTTTTTTTTTTTTTTTTTTTTTTTTTTTTTTTTTTTTTTTTTTTTGTGAGATTATATTATCATCCGACTAGTCATTATTATAGCATGTTCATTCTAATTTGTTCTTTGAAATTTTTCGTTCCATCAAGAATCTTCGTATGATATCATTTACCAACTTACTTCATGTACACCGCGAATGCTTATCATTAAGTTTCCACATCAACAATTAAGGTGAAAATGCCTAATCCACTTGAAATCTTATTTTTACTCCATGTCTCCTTTCATTCCTTTGACCTTTTCTCTTTGAACTGTTCAACATAGCAGATTGGTGTATGGAATGAACATATTCAAGGTTGTCTGCTAATTAATGCGAACGATCACGCCGCCCACATAGCTATTAACTGTCGTCGCCATCAAAATTGCAACGCGCCTGATAAGATTCTAGTCGGTTGGACTCCTATTAGCCAGTCAGCCATGATAACCGCACTAATTAGCTTCATACTTTCTTGTAGACGATCTCATACTTTCTCATTTTCATGTACTCGTCAAATAGACATTTCCAAACCATTACGCGAATAATTTTTTTTTTTTTTTTTTTTTTTTTTTTTTTAATGGCATTTGGCAACGGAGGCCACACAGCCAGCTCTTTGTAATTATTGCAGCTCTCAGTGTGTATTATTCCAATGTATGGACGCCACAGGACGGACAGGACAACCACATAGACACACAACACTTAAACATCCATGCCCGCGGCCGGATTCGAACCGGCGGCCTTCGGCACGTGGAGCTACCACTCTAGCCCCTACGCTACCGAGGCCGGCATCGAATAATTCGATTTACCATCTCCTTCAGTTCAGAATTTTATCTGTATTAAACCAATTTTACCAACTCACTTTTGCCCCTCACATTGAAACAATCCCGATTAATCTTTACATAAGGTAACTGCTCCTTGCTTATATATAGTTTTATAAATTTTCTTTGTTGCAACTTACTGTTTCAAATAGTTCTTGTCAATATTCCTTCATTAAACTCCCTCTTTACGCTAGCGAACATTTCAATTTTACGTGTAAAGATGAAGAAAAATTAATATATCACATAAATATTACTTAAATCTATGGCCATCCGCATTTCTCCTCACTAACTTCCCGTATACAATGCGTTAGAACTGTTGACGTTCTTCTACTCATATGAAATATCTTGCACGACGATTTTTACTCATTAAATGGTTATTCTGCTGGCCGTAAGCTGGTATTAAAACGTACTATCGCCTCTCCACAAACTTACATCCTTGTAAAAGTATATACGACGCATCTTAGAAAATCTGTTATTAGTTATTGGGAAACATGCGCACTCCCACTTTCACTAACGAGTGTAGTGAAATACATCGTCCACCAACCTATTTGAGCCGGAATGACAGGAAAGATAAGATTAGAGAAATAAGGTGCCGCAATGATTCTTATATGAATTCTTTCTTCCCTCGTACCATTAGGGATTGGAATGCACAACAAAGAGATTAGCTTTGGTGCTGAGCACCCTCTGCCACCCACAATTTTGTGAATTGCAGAGTATATATGTAGATGTAGATGTAGAAACATATTTACGTGACTGCAGCTCTGCTAGTAGTTTCCTTCAATCCTCCCAAGTGCTTTCTTTATCCACATTTTCTTTCTACAATATTCCAAACCCGTATTGGTTTACTATCTTAATTTTAACTTCCCGTTCAGAAAATTGCTTTCTTCATAAACAACACCAATGCTTTCCTTATTCCGGGTACTTAACACAGTTCTTTTAAAAACAAATTCTTGTATGTCAATAACTGTTATTTCGTGTTTGCTAATGTTTTACAGCTTCCAGTCGTGTTTCTATGAAAGGCTCTAGGATACCACAGCACGACAGCTGATTTAGTCGAGTACAGGAACTGAATATTATGCGAGTCCTCACTTTCCGCAGCCATGGCACCTTTGAACATTTCTCCGATCTTGTCAGTTGAAACTACTTCAATCAACTTTGGTGCTAATAATTTTATCAATATTATATTTATTTCCCGGACCTCTTCTTCGACTTTAAATGTTTCATCATCATTACTTACTGTGACTTCTGACCATAGGTCTTTCTGCGAATCATCTTTAATCTTATCTAGGAAATATATTAAGCAGTCACTCACTACTTTCTGTTTGTCGCCATGGACCGCCGGATGTCTACAATATTAAACTCAATGTTCTTATCATTAATTTGGGCTTTCAAATTTCAACCTGTAAATCGATGTGCCTTGGTGTAACGTTACCTGTGGAGGAAATGTAGAACTCTGGTAACTACGCCTGTACCCGATGGCTTGTTCTATACTTACGAACTTCAGCTGTATTTCCGTTTGAAAGTTGAGAGTTGCCGATTCGAGTCCAAGAGCTTGGGTGATTAGTGTATGTGTTGTGTGCCTAATGTTTTGTCATCCACTCGAATGATCAGCTAAATGCTGGAAGGCGCAATAATATACACATAATGATCATATAAATACATTGAAGATTGCTGGATGATTACCAAGTTTCCTTTATTTTTATTTTTTTTTAAAAGAAACTCTGAATTTCGGATACAATCTCGCCTATTTCTACTAGTTTTTCTGATACTTGCGTCAATTTGTCCGCAGTTGTTTAGTCAGTTTTGTCGATTATGGTTAATACCTTAATTGCATTTTCATTCGTTCCCACATTGTGGCCACAATTTCCATTCTGGTGTCGACAATCACACAGGTTGTGCGTTCGCTTGTTTGTTCCAGGCCATCGCATCTCGTTGATAATCTCTTCGCACTGGCTTCTAAATCCGACACTTCCGCCAGAATTTGCGATTTAAATTCGCCCAAATCCATCTCAGGGTTAACGCAAACCAGGGCTGTTTATTCTTTCAGCTTCTCTCCTGATTTTGCGTCAAATCAAGAATTAAATTGTTGTCTCACTTTTTTTCTGATCCTCCTGGACTGTTTTCAGTGCATGAGTAAATTTTTCCAATTTTTGCCTGTAGAAGTCTCTTTCCTGAATCGATTGTTCAGAAAATGTTTGCAATAATACCATCTTCCAATTTTGTTGAGTACCGTAATTTTGTGTTTTTTTTGGTTTTCGGTCAGCGAACTTCTCCTTATATCGGAAGTTGTTACTATTAAATCTTCCGTGTCATGTGTAATCGTTGTGTCATAATTCTGTTACATCATTTCACCCTATTATTAAACGCAACTCTTATTGCTTCAGCTCTATCTGCCTCGACGTCTAGATGTAATGGTATAGTTTCGGCCTTCTTATAGTGGTTCTTCTTTACACCCATTTTACCGTTCGTACTACGAATATGTAATTTTCATCCTGATCTAAGTAAAATATAGCGGTAAAAAAATTGATAATTTTTCTTAGATAATTCCTTTCACCTCTTCCGAAAATATATATGGCCGGTTTAACTCAACAAAATACCTATACTATTTCATAAAACCATAGAAAAGTTGTTCACATTAATTTTATTTCTAAAATAGTAATTGCAATGGAGAAAACTGATGATAGAGATGCCAAAATACAAAAGTTGGAATTTTTGTAGATCTGTCTCCGTTTGTTTGTCTGTTTGGGCGGATTTTAAGAAAACTGCAAATAGTGATAGCTTTTATCGTCGGTTAGGATATCATACATTTTATCCGATAAGTTGCAAAATTCCCGATGATGCAGGGGTAAAAACTCTGATTTTTTTGTGTCTGTTCGCGCACTACGCAAAATCTAATGAACAGTTTTTAACTAAACTGCACGTAGTGGTAGCTTAGGTCACCGGGTGGCATGTAAATACTTATTATCGACAACATAATCCTCAGTAATACAGGGGCTGATACAATAAATTTTGGAAACTTTGTCTGTATGTAAGTGCTTTACGCAGAAACTAATGAATGGATTTCAGCTAAACTTTACATGCGACCTGCTAGGATCCAAATTAGAACATGATTACCAATGATACAGAGGCCAAAACTGTAAATTTTGGAGTTTTTATAGGTGCCTCACGCAAAAACTAATGAATAAAATTCAATGAAACATTTTAATGTAACATCTTATGTCGCTGGTTAGGGTATAGGGTTCCTTTTATTCAGACTAAAAGTTATTTTCAGATGTTCAGAGGCCAAACCGTAATTTTGTATTTTTTTCTGCGTGCTCTCGTTTCACTCAGGAAATAGTGGACAGATTTTAATGATACTGGACGCAATGAAGGTACCAGTGATACAGAGCACAATAGGCCTATGTTAATTCTGAAATTTTCGGTCTGATCACGCATCGCCCAAAAAGTGATTAACACATTTCAATAAAAACTTTGCATAGTAATTGCTATTGTTATGAGGCAACATACAGAATTCTTTTTATCTACGTCAGTAAGATAATTATCGACGATACAAAGAAAAAATGCCAAATTTTGGAATCTTTGCCAGTGTATGCACACCTCACGCGAAAAGTAATTAATCTTTTTCAGAGAAACTTTATAGTCAACGAATAGGCTACTTTTTTTTATCAGTATTAGTACCATTTTACGTTCTTGATATAGAGGCCAAACCATACATTTTTTGTAAGTTCTGTATGTGTGTTCACTGATATGATCTGCAATTCACAGAATTGTGGGCAACAGAGGGTACTAATATCTACTCCGTACAATCCAATCCCGAATGGTACTAGGGAAGAAAGATTTCATGTAAGGATCAGTGCGGTAACTTTTTCAATTTTATCTCTCCTGTCATTGCGACCCAAATAGGTTGGTGGACATAGTATTTTATCGCCCTCGTAAATGATAGAGGATGTATCCATATTTATCAATAAGTTCACATAAAACCTGCGTCATCTGTCTACCTAAGAATCCCAGACAATCTACAAATCAATTCTGTGACGGTTTGGCAAGTATTGTGGTAAGCAGTCACAATTCAAGCGGCTTTTCCCTGTACCTGTTCTATAGTGTCAATGAATACCAAACGGGTAGCGGTCTGGTAGCTCAGTGGTTAAAGCGTCTGATTGCCGATCGAAAGGTCCCCGGTTCGATTCCCTGTCTCGGCGGGGATTTGCGGAGGCCCTTAACCCGACCTTCACTTCTGGCACAGCTTGTTGTGTAACGTGAAGTACGCCAGAACGCATCCGTTGTTCGAATTCCACGTTGAACTGTAGTCCCCCTGCACTCGGTAGGATTGCCGGGTCAGGTTAAGGCGGCTACGACAGGGGCGGAATGCGCAGCCAATAGCAACCCTGTCATCAGGTAAGTACGACCACACGGAATTATTATATTTATATAATACCAAACGGCACAAAATTAGTCCAAATGTGTACGCACGAGTTTCGTACCCTATTTCCTTTGTTTGTGTATTACAATTTTTCAAGATTTGACGTATGAATCGCAACCTAGAATTAGCTCTACCACTGACAGAATTAATGAGCAGATCCCATTTCATGTTGCTTTGTACTGTTACGCCCAAAAACATCAGTGAATCAACCATATCAATAATTGAATTGTTTACTTTGTACTTCTGAAGAAAAAAAAATCATCCATTTTCACGAAACTGCACATAGCGATAACTTATGTCACGTCAGTGCTTGCTTACGATATGTTTCGATGTGACTTCGACACGTTGAGAAATAACTCATTGCCATGGATGATGTCAATATTATTGTTTTTCCTAAACTTACGTTTTCATTGGAACCGAAATTTATATGCGTCTGCAATGTACTTAATATATGTCTAGAAAATTTGGTCTAAATACAGACTTGTTTAATACTGGAAGAATATGAAAATTTAATGATATTTATGCCTCAGGTAATAAAAATTTTGTTTTGCACTGTTATATAATACGACGAAACATGTCACAGGGTATTCTGATGAGAGAATGCGAATTATTTATTGAAAGCGAGGGCCTTAGGATATGCATGTTACCACCCACTAGTTAATACAGAAATATATATATATATATATATATTTCCAAAATCATCGACATTCTTTAATAAAGTAACACAGTACAAACACTACTAACATGGCATAACCGTACCAAGATGGACCACAATATTCGTTAATTTCAGCTGCACACCGGAAACGAATAAATAATGCTGTTGTCTGGCCAACCCAGCTTTCCAGAGCAGAGAAAATCACTTACCTTCCTGATTCTCGTAAATGGCTCGTATTTTTTTATTCAGTGTTTATTTTTAAATTCTTCCACCAAAAGCTACTTCCAACCCCGTTTCGTATTATATGGTACAGGCTCATCAGAGTTCCGTTACGTTACACACTGATCAGACATCCTATTAATTTATCTATTTGTATCAGTGAAACTAAAATGTGGTTATAAAGTTTTCAGTTCCGAGATTTCAGAGGCTCTTAACGACTTTTGATATTCGGAAAATAATGACATTTTTTCTCTCTCGATGTTATTTCTCTATGGATTATTGATGTTATTTACAAGACAACAAATATTTATGAGTTTTATTTAGAACATGTTTTTGTTGAGATAATTTGTTACTGGTATGGAACCTTGTATTCTGATTTGGATGTTTTTAAATCTGTTTGTTTTAAATAGAAACTCTTACGGAAATTATGACGTGAACAAAGAATATATTAGCAATTTATCATTGTTTGTAAGAAAATTCTACATCTCTTCCTCTACTGTACTAGTTCTTTCACCCCTGTGTCTAACGAAACGTAAGTCAACAGTCATCTGACTCACATACTCAAATATTTTCCTAGTTATGCAGTTCCGCTTAGCTGTACTGGAAAATTAACCAAATATTCGTTTATGGAAACGTGACCCACGATCCTAGACTTTGTTTACTCATCATTTTCAGAATATCTTTATTTAATATCTAACCGGTTAATTTTGAATTTACTTGAAAAAAAAATTGCTTATATATGGCATAGGCAGTGTTAACGTTGATGAAGGATCCACTTTTGACGTGTCCGTTACTTTCAGCTTCAGTTTATATTAAATTTTGTTGCTAGATTCACAAAATAATAGAAAATAACAGAACTCCCTTATTTCATCTGTTCCATCTATTCAGATTTTGAAATGAAACTTACTGTGATCGCTGCTTATTTTTATTATTTAGGACTTTACGACTACTCGACGTCATTAGCGCCAGGAGATTATTGTGGGCAAGGAACGATAAATAATATGGGCCGTGGCACTTGTAAGCACAATCCTCACATTGCATCTGTAGTGGTTTAGGGCAACCATGGGTAGAAATATCTGAATGACAGACATAGTTTACTACTGTAGTTCCTGAATTTGATCAATTTACTTTACGATTTGTCTTCAGTCATCTGTCGTTATGTTTTTGTAAACAAGTAGCGTCTAACAATATCCACTCTTATCAGCTATACGATAATCGTTATTAAATTGCTGGATAGTTTTGCATTCTACTTCAACCGTTATGTCACACGAGAAGTTTTATTTCACTTCATTATTACCATACCAGGTGACAAACAGAGATGCAACCTAAATTTTTTCCCACACAGACACTATAAATGCGGCCTTATTTCTCTTGACCTAAGCAGCTTGTACTAATTAAAAATCTAAGATTATTCATTCTTATTTTTTTTTTTTACAAAAATATATTACAATATATAAATATCTCGTAACCAATTCTGTTTCGCAGCATTATGATTCAATTTCAATAATCCTTCAATTATTTCTTCTTTTACCCTTAGTTAACTATCCTGATTCCACGTCATTTATTCCTATTGCCTTCTTTAAATTTAAATATTTCAAATTTGTACTAGATTTCGTCCTTAAAGCCAAGTCTTCGATATCACAAACATCTTTGTTACCAACGCATTATAATCCTAGTATTAATTTCATAAAGTTTTCCGCTTATTTGTTCGAAATGTGTTCCACTTCTTCTGTCCACAAAAACGTTCCCCCGATTACTTTTACTACTAATACATCTTATTTTCACTTTCCAAGATTCCTTCTAAACTTCCTAGGTACTACATGTACCCTGCTTACAACCATTTCTCAATCTACTTCACAGTGATCCAATTATTTTCGCACGTTTCTCTACTTGAGTACAATGTTTTGTTACGTTCCTTATATCCTTCTATTGCATGGTTATAGAGGTCTATTCTATCTCAGGTGAATTATCTTCATGAACTTTCCTTTGCTCTGTATTCATTCTTTATGCCAATTTCTGTTTCAATTTCTAGTTTTCCGGCTCATACTCTCCCGAAAAATGGCATGCTACTTTATTGTATGGCTCTAACTTTCTTGGCAGTCGCCAGCAAGTAGAACGTAAGCACAGAGGTAGCTAAGAAGCACGTGCCATTGTTAATGGCAGCAATATGTCGATGCTATATTCAGAATAACCCTGAAAACAGAGAACTCAGAGAAAAATGATGAACTTCCAGTAGTAAGTTTTTGATAACTTAAGGATTTGTATTATATAACTAGCTGGCAATATATCTACGGGATTTGGGATTTTCATTGTTAATTCACAGATAAACTATCAAAGACAAGTTGCATAGGTAGGTAAAAACACACCGAGCGTGGTGGGTGAGCGGTTAACGCTCTGGCCTCACATTCTGGAGGACAGCGGTTAAATTCTCCGTCCGGGCATCCAGATTTGGGTTTTCAATCACTCCAGGTGAATGCCAGGATGCTTCATCCAAAAAAGCCATGGCCGAATTCTTTCCGGTTACTTGTCCCCAGTCCTTTCCCGCCTCTAATGACCTCGACGTCGACGAGGCGTGATGCCATAAATAAAAAAAAAGGGTAAAAACAGAAGAGTAGACACGTTTTATTGGATCTCATCCTATCCTTCTGACTTTTGTATTGTCTCTGAAAAACTTCAGTTTTATTCTTACTGTTAATGTCATATACGAGTATTTCACCATAAATTGCAATCTAGTCACGCGGTTCTGTATTCATGTAAAAATTTTATCACATTATTTCATTTTGTGTTCCTGAATGTTAAAATATGTGTTTATATATATTTTTTTGAATGTATAATATGTTAGACGAGTAATTGAAAAAGAAAACTGATTTTCCTTGCACTATGATTTCTCTCAAGAGCTCTTAACCTAAACTGACAACGGTTTAAATTATAGAGATGAGATTATATGCGCCACAAACGAAATTGTAGATAGTTATTTGTTAGAACGATGTGCACAATTCAGGAAAATCTTTATAATTTTGCGCATTGTATTTCCTTTTAACTAAATTCTAAAACCTAATCATACTGCCGAATATTTTTTATTATAAATTCAACGAGTACTTACTAAAAAAAATATCATTAATATTACTATTTTCCAGGAAAACTGCTTCTGCGTGTGACATACAAATATGTTTCCGGCTTTAGGGATTGTTATTCGAATTTACTTTGATACTAAAATGACAAATTTTTGTGTTTCATGTGATATAAGTCACTTTCAGGGATAAAAACAATATGTCACAGGATAACGTATATCCCTTGGCTTAGAAGGATTTATATTTCCGAGTAGACGCTAACGTTTACTATTGAAATTAAGAGTAAATAACATTCATGAACTCAGCAATCATGCTTGACAGCGTGCAATTTTCAGGGGAATCTGAAATAAAATCTCACTATTCCGGTATTTAACTTAGCACCTTACATTCAGTACAGATTTGATAATAAATCAGGATATAATCTGCACACTGATTCTGTCGATTCTTCAGTGTTAAAGAATGCAAGGATGTTAACGCCGTTGGAAGCCAAATTTTGTGTACAGGTTTGATTTCATTCACTGATTAGCCATTTAAGGGGAAAAGGTCAGGTAGTTAGAATTAATCTCCGTGGTATACTTTTCGGTCAATACAGCGCAATTATAGTATGAAACAATCCGACCATACCCTTGACATGCCTGATAGGTGAGATGTCAGCAGTTCGTCGAGGCCAGGGAAACAATGGTACCCGTGGTTTATCGATGAAGGCTTGTACATTCATCGTCTCATGTGGCCGGGTATTTTCCTGCTTAAATGTGGCATTTTGAGCTGCCTGCATTAGGGCTCATAAACCTATTTAATGTAGCGGTTGCTGATCAGATAGTCCTCAATACGTAGGACGCGCGATCACATGCAACCATCACAATTGACGTTTGTCCTCTACGCCGTTCAACAATGCAGTCTACGTTTTTGGCTTATGGCTTTACGCCTCGTCGACATCTAGGTCACTAGAGGCGGAAAAGGAATGGGGGCTAGGAATGGGAGGAAATTGGCCATGGCCTATTTAAAGGAACTATCCTGGCATTAACCTTGAGTGATTTGAAAGCCATGGATAACTCAAATCAGGTTGGCTGCACGGGGATCCGAACACACGCCCTCCTTCATGCAGTCGGCCTGATTACGTTCTCCACGATAACGTTTAGCATTACGCGGCCATCACTGTTAAAATGAAGGAGGACACGTCCGGAAATACTTAGATGTTCTCGTGCCCATTGCAGAGTGAGGCGTTGGTGATTTCTGGCCAATGGAAGTCGACGCCATAATATGCGTGCCCTCAGAGACGGCGTCAAACCGTCGACACAGACATATTTGCAGAGTTTCAACGTAGAACCAACTCTGTGGAACAAGTTGTTCTGTTGGTTCAGTCATATGGACGATAATGGTTATCCGCGCTATGGTCACATTGTGTCGTTCAGTATCCGTTCGTCACTGTGTTGCGACCATTTTAAATTGACAGGATTCGCACATGAATCGCTCTAGAAACGCTGTGTCACTGTAAGACAAACTAATCAATCTGCCAGGTTTGAACTCAAGCACGTACTGATTTTGCACCCTTTGACTTCGACGAGGCATACCGGCATTTTGTTGAATGTTTCCACATTTGACGGCTGTGGTGTAACGTTAACCTGCCCGGTCACACTAAAGTTGGTGCTGCTGGGCCTACGTGCACACTATCTCTCTGCATTCCTAATCAATTATTATGGTTCCTCTGTTGTAAAAATCCTCCAATTTTGAGATTATTCAAGCCATTCCTTCTATGTGTTACAATTTTCACATACATTAGTGTATTTCAGATAAAAAATATAATATAAATTTTGGTTTTTAGATCCCATACCGAACGGAAAGCGATGGCGTATGGTTCACACTACCCTGTCCGTTTATCAGTCATAGTTCTCTGGTATTTAAACCAAATGAATTGGAAAATTCAAAATTTCAGGAATATCGTAAAGAAAGAGAAATTTTTTAAGCCCAGTTTTTGAGACATAGTCGTTTAGAACTCGACAAGTGGAGAACTATGATATTTCTTTAAATTTTGTTTTAATTAGACCATTTTTATTACTAGGACTCTCTAAAAAAACGGTATTACGTTGGAAAATAAAATTTTTCACCGATATCAAACATACCCCTATATTAAAACAACAAATACTAATAATAGTTACATCTGTTATAGTTTCTAAGTTGTAAAAAAAAAAAAAAAAAAAAAAAAAAAAAAAAAAAAAAAAAACGAAGCAAATATTTTTAGATTAATTATGTTATTGAAAGTGCTCTTAAATCAGACTTATGTGCATACCTGTATAGTGAATTGAATCCGAAGGATTGCACTAGCAGTGTTGGCAACAAAATGGAGAGGCGTTGGAAGCCTTTGAGTAGAGAAATGGTTGAATACACAGCCATCTGTTTGAAATTTATTTGCAGTGCTGTAGTTACAATTATTTGAGCTTTGATTATTTGCTACTGTTAGTTAGTGACAGTTCGTAGTATATTTTATTCAAACTTTAATTATTTTCTGCTATTAGTTAGTTCACCACATCATTTTACTTTGTTCTTGGCTTGCGAGATCAGTGTATTATTTACATCACATGGAAAATTTCACTCTTTCATCTTATTCTCTGTTAGAGTTCTGATGGTGAATGATCTGTGCACTCAACTTGCAACTTTGTTAACAAAATAACACAGCAAGAAGATGTCATAAGAGGCTGCAGCAGATGTGAGCCAGTTGATTCTAATGCAGCTAGGTCGCTTATAGGTTCACCCATATCAATCATAGCATCTGAAACCCAGGCTGAGTGGAAGGATGATTTGCGATTGTCGGTGATTGGCGTGTGGTTTCTGAAGTCGAAGCCGCGTGGGGGGGGGGGGGGGGGGGGGAGTCAAACAAAATTAGAAGCAAAGAATGTGAACTTGTATTACTATCCAACGGGTTTGACGTATTGTTGGAGACAATAGCCATCCTATGAGTGTGCCTCGCACCAACCTGGAAGGTCTGAGCAACTGCAGATGAGGATTCTGGTGGTCGGATTATTTAGGGAAAAAATCCTGTGCTCATTCTGTTTGTTTTCTAGGTGGTGTGATCCGAGATGTAGAACAGGCCATCCTTGATCGGATGGGGTGTATCCAACTGTGGATTGTGACGCATGTTCGCACCAGTGATGCTTGTCATCTTGTGTAGGAGGTTATCCCCTATTCCTTCCGGTGGGTGGCTGAATGTTTGAACTGTGCGGTCAGTAGTCGCAAGAAATCGGTGGAGCTAACTGTCTGAAGCATCATCGTCAAAAATTATCGTGGATCTCGGGTACTGTGCCGTGCTTAGGGGCTGAATCAGAGGATACGCCACTTTTGTGATTTTTTTTTCGATCTACCTCACAGAGGCGTGTAAAGCTGTTTGATATGGCAGGTGTGCACTGTACAAGTGAATCTGGTGGCAGTGGGCTCGTGGAGTGTTTTGATAGGTTTATTAGGCTGAATCAGGGAGACCCGGGACTTCACCATCTCATGGTAGGAGTAGCTTGAAATCTCGATAGTCAAAAGTTCTATTAGCAGTCTGTACAGGTGTTTATAAATCAATTGTCCGCATGATACCGCCATAACTGTCACCGAGGAGTTAAGAAATGATGTAAATTATATCACTGATAGAGTTCAGGATTATTTTACAATATTATTAAGTGATTTCAGTCTTCCTCATATCTTCTGGAGTAGTATGTTCATGTTAATGGGTGGCAGGGATAAATCAGCTTCTGAATTCATTCTCCACCTGTTCTCAG
Organism: Vandiemenella viatica; assembly: GCA_031002005.1. Lineage (NCBI taxonomy): Eukaryota > Metazoa > Arthropoda > Insecta > Orthoptera > Morabidae > Vandiemenella > Vandiemenella viatica. Next base: position 262,528,258 of record CM061921.1, read on the forward strand.
ATTATCGTCGTAAGCAGTTGGTTCCTGAAAATAACGCTATTTAGAACGGTATGGTTATCAGTAGGCCAGAATTATTCACAGATAATCCAATTACCATGGCAATAAGAGATGACAAAGCGGTAACTTTTACCGTAAAATCAATAATAGAGTTCAAAAAAAATAAAAAATAAAGGTTGTTTGCAGTTTCAAAACGGCTTTAAAGTAATGTTTTAGAATATATTTTAAGGATAATTACCACACCTTTAAAGCAACAAAAGACTGTTGAAGGTATTTGGCATCGGTTTATATGTATAGTCAGAAGTATGGACATATCTAGACCGAAACAGACAATCAGTTAAAGGAATAACCCACCGTCGGATACACCTGAAGTTAAAAGAGTACTTAAAGGAGGATACAGACACCCTCAAGAAGGATGGGGTACCGTAGTGGTTTAGAAAACTTAGTTGAGTTAAAGGACGCGTCAAAAATTCGATGTGCGAGTCGTATAATGATATCCATTGAAACTCTTTTTCTAATTTAACCTAAAAAAGTTCTCGTCTTATGTAATACAAGGCAGTTATAGTGAAAGCAGACTGTCAGTGCTAATTCGCGACTGATGTGAAGTCAATGTAAGCCGCGATAAGATTAAAGTACTTGAAAAATTCATTCACTGATGAAAACTTCTATTTTTCCACGTCCTGTAGGGTTGCAAATGGATTCGTTAGGAATAGATACTGTCGGTACTGTAAAGCGCTTAGAGCTCCTGAAGTGCGGGTCTCGATCGAATACCAGTAAGAGTATTTTCAAATTATGTGACGGAAATTGGAACATTTCCGTCTGATATATACTGTAAAATATTTTAAGGGAAAAAAGTACCATCCTACTGGAAAAATCGCACAGGTAGTTCCAATTTTTTAAAACAGAGATTTTTCTGCTTTTTGCTTGACGCCTTGTCGATGTGGAGGTCATTAGAGGAGGGAAAAGATGGGGAACAGTAAGTGGGAAGACGTGGGTGAGGAGTGGGAATGAATTCGTCCATCGTCTTTTGAATGAATCTTCATGGCATTCACCTGTAGTGATTTAGGGAAACCGTGGAAGAACAAATCTGGATAGCACGACCGGGATTCAAACCCACGTCCTCCTGAATGAGAGGCCAAAGAATTGCAGCTCAACCACCAGACGCGGTAAGGGATCAAAGGGATCCAAGGAACCACCTACCTATACCTATAATATATGTTTACAGTAAAGTTGTGGAACATATAAAATGCTCAAAAATTGTGCATTTTATAAACAAAATCAACACGGATTTTGGAAGAAGAAATGGTGCGAAATACATGTGACCCAGTGAAAGTTATTGATGCATTTTCACATGTTGATGATTGTTTTTTTTTTGGGGTGGGAGGGGGGGGGAATTCCAGATAGCCTTCGACCCTGTAGCACACAACCAGCCTGTGGCAAAGATTCGAGCGTACGGTGCAGATTGGCGAATGGACAGAAGACTTTGTAACTTGTTGGTAGCAGTTATGTTGTCATTGACGGAGAAACCTCATACAATCTATATGTTACATCGGACGTCCCTCGAAGAAGAGTAATAGCACGACTATTTAATTTTACACTCTGGGATCAACTTTAATTACAAATTGAGACTCTTCGCTGATGATACAGTCTTCCATAGGGAAGTAATGATTTCTGACGATTGATTTGAAATTCAGTGCAATCTGGATGTTATTTCGGTATAATATGGCAACTAAACACTAAATTTTCAAAGGTGCAGGGAAAAATTCCTAACTAATAAAAAGAATCCGATTGTTGAAACGTACAATATCAGCAATTGATTTGGCTGATTCACTGAGGTATTTGGGAGTAACGACAGAAAGCAACATAACCCGGACCTACATCTTACCTTGGTCGTAGGTAGTGCTAATTCCAGACTGCGATTCATAATTCGAATTTTGAAAAATGTAACGCACAAACAAAAGAGCGTAAAAAACTCATGTACTTCCACCTTTGGTTCGTTTGGGATTCGTTTCTTTTTTTTAACTTATGGCTTTACGCCTCGTCGATTTAGAGGTCATTAGAGGTGGGATGGGTTTGGGGACAAGGAACGGGAAGGAATTCCGCCATGGATTTTTGAAGGAAGCAACCAGGCATTCGACTGGAGTGTTTTGGAGAAATTATGGAAAACACAAATCTGGATACCAGGACGGGTATTCGAGCCCGCGTCCTTCTGAATGCGATGCCAGAGCGTGGGATTCGTATCCTAAGGTAGCGATTGACGATACAAGAGCGATTCTGTTTGTGACTGCTTGCCACAATTTTTACATAACGTCACAGAATTGATACATAGATTAGGCTGGGATTGTCTGCCAGACAGATGACGTAAGTTTCGTTTCAACATGCGAACTACCACATTCATCTAGGAGACTGATGAAATACGTCGTAAACCAACCAACTTGGGTTACAATGACAGAAGTGGTGAGATTAAAGAAATTAGGTGCCATACTGCGGCTTGTATTAACTCTTTCTTATTGGAACGCACAGAGTGGAAATAATTTTTGTGCAAAGCACCTTCTGCCACTCACAATTTTGTGAATTGCAGAATGGAAATGTGGATGTAGTTGAAGACACAATCCGGAAACGTATCAAACATGGACTTTGTACCAATTGACTATCTGCTAATCTGTAGATAACTATTAAAATCATTGAAGTACGAAACCCAAACTCCGTGCAGGTTGACTCTGGGTTGCGTGGTCTTTTTTTCAGAATCCAGTCGCGAACAGAAACCGATGCTTCTTGTGCACCCTAAGTTCTTTGTCTGCCCATCTGTCACTGGTATTTAATTCGTTGACGGAATTAGTTTCAGACCTCAAGATTTAATGTGCTGTGTGTTGCATAAACCCAAAGTCAAATATAATATATAAAAATTTTATAAAATGGGGTCCCATACAAGTAAGGATGGTTTGTGTATGTATCTTAGCACACCCTTTTCTTTAAGGACTGTCAATTTTTTTCTGGAAAATAATATCGTATGCATCTGGATAAATCTTCAAATTTAGACCGTTTCTGCTGTCAGATTCATCTAAAAAACGTTGCTATCAAGGAGATTCAACATGGAACATACCCTATATTTAAACAACTAATAATTAAAATTTATAACAGTTTGTAGGTTGAGAGAAAAACAAGTGAAAGTGTTTATTTCGGAATTTATTTTTTAGTAAATAATAACAATTTATTTAAAGCGGTCTCAGCTAAGAGTACATTGCACCTATTGAATGGAAACGTAACTACTTGTTATGTACTTCTCTTCTGCATCACGTTTTCCAAACATTTTTGGTTCTGCTGCCTTCGTTGAGTTTTGCATGGTCAAATTTGGAGCTATGGTTTTACGGACGTATGCCCTTTCTGACGCCAAGCATTTTGTACCTACTGCCAGGTTTTACTAAGTACTAATAGGGGAAGTGAAGTTTTGTCATCTATCTGCGAAACGACTAAGTTTGTTCAGCGTGTGATAAGTGTATATTCGGCAGCCTCGGTGGGGCCTCACGTGCCGAAGGTCGCCGGTTCGAGTCTGGACGAGGACATGGGTGTTTAATTGTTGTGTGTGTGAATGTCGTGTCCGTCCTGTGGTGTCCATACTAAAAAGCTAAATTTACTGGCAAAACTGAGTCACAGATATATGATATTCACAATGAGCTGGCTGTATAGCCTTAGTGGCTGAATGTTAAAGAAAGTGTATTTTCTGTTTGTGCAACGTGTAGTTTATGAGGCGGATAATGGGGACCGTCCCGGTATGAGCTTTGATGGCTGCAGAAAACCGCAGTTAGATAGGCTGGAACGCAGGGGCCGGCACCACCTCGATCAAGTATAAGGCGGCACACTGTCAAGTATCTATCACGTACTAGGTTTTTTTTTTTTGTGAATAAAACTGGACTATTGCGTTGACTGAACTAAACGTTGCGAGGCGTCCGACAGGTTAGTTGATACACAGAGTGCTATATGCTAAATTTGGCATACAAATCTAAACACAAGTCCAACCATCCAAATTCATATCTGAAAAAGTCTTTACAATGACAGAGTTTAACGCCAAGCCTTAGGCCAAAGTCGTGGTTCGATAACAGAAAGGGAGAACTTACGTATTGCTTTATGTTTGCCAAAAGAATAAGCTAAGTTTTGTATGTATGGTACCCTGATTTGTGTAGTGTAGTGTTAATTGGGGACCTTCACATCATTTCACTGGAAGATTACCGATACGGAAAATCCAATAAAACCATATTCAATGATGGAACCTAGTTAGGAACCTGTACATCCTCGTGTACAGAACGGATGCGCTTTGAAGCGGGAATAAAATAATTGGTTTCTAATTAGTGCAGCAGGCTTTAATTTAATATTTCAAGAAGAAATGCGGTGGAAGCGAAATTAATTTAGTGCCTTTCCCGTAAGTATTTCGCTTCTCGTGACAATCGCATTACATCGTAAAATATCTTCTTTTTTTCCTTTTTCTCTCCCTTGGGGCTAGTAGCTAAGCCCAGTCTCTGCCGCTGATTCCGTTCCCTGGAGTAACCAGATTCAATTATGGACCTCCAGTTTCAGATATTCGTAATAATTCCTGGTTCATGTAAGATGAATTACCCTATCGATTATTTCGAAACCGTTTTTTAAACAACAAGAAATTTCGATCATCTTGAAGAATCGTGAGACCAAGAACTATGAAAACCTAGGAATCTTAGCTAGTGTTAGCGTATATTTTGTTATAAAATAACAGAAGAAAATTAGTGATGATTAATTCAAAGTTTCGTCAGATGTGATCCCATGAATAACCGTTTTCTAGTGGTTTTTCTATCCGTCTATTACAGCTAAAATAAAAACCTTTGTTTTGACATATATGTTTCGATTGATTAGATCATTATAGTAGCCAGTTTATAATATCTTTTTACATTTCAGTCTTTTGTTTATTTATTTTATGTAAAGACACTATTATTAGTGTTTCCTAGTTTTCAACATAATTAAACATCCTCCTTTAGTATCAAGAACAGCAGATAAAATTCCTCTTTAGTGTGTGTCAGTCTTATGGAACTGGTAAGCCGCTAATAGAACAGTTAAATCTCGTGGCCATGTTAGTGCACGAAGATGCTTAGGATCTTTTCAAACACTGGATCTTAAGGATTGTGCATAATTAACTGCAGTAAAAAATTATTTCTATCTACTGGTAGTTTAGCGTACATTCTTGGAAAACTAGCTACCATGCAGTTGTATCAATACAAATTTACGTTTGTACGCGAATGTTTTGTAGAAGTTTACATATTAATGGCGCGAAAAATATCGTGCACTGGATGAAAAGTTGCAGATATTGTCCAAATACGTATGTAAGGCTATACATTATTGTTGTATCAGTACTGCCGGAAGTGTTATAAATGTGGTGTTCCCTGTATATTACTAATATTTCTCTTCTTAATTATTAATAAAATGTATCGTTCCTTTTAAATAACTAGAACCGTGAAGTAAAAACTGCCATGAATAATTTTTTTATCTACAAACTAATTATTACGAAGCACTAATTTGAAAGCTTAAAAAAATCGTTAACCCTCAAATCAAAATTAAAAACTTGAAATCAAAAACAAAATAAGGAAAACCAGCATTTCATCAGCATTAAAATGATTTTACAAATAAGTTAATTTTGATGAAACGTGAGTTTAGATGTGTGACATTCGTTGAAAGATCTGGTTACTCAGAAAAATAATTATAAAACTTGGACTCTAATGTACGTGAACGGTATCCGAAAAGTAGAGAAGTTGTTGGTAATCAACAGTTCAAGGGGATTATATTTACAGCAAAACGATGATAACATAGTCATCATGGCCCGCACGTACACTTTACTGTAACAAAAGTACGACTCGGCATTACGGAAGCACTAACACCTGGATATGAGCGTGACCAAAATACTTAAGTCACAACAGTACTTCTAAAACTTGTCACAATTGAGTATCTATCGGGCACTTGTTCCAGCAGCTGATCTCGACTATTCAGGAGCAGAACACCCAGTTCATCTGGTCACTCCACCCTCCTCAGCACTATCACTTTCCAGTCAGGCGAAGAGTTCTAGACCCTCCCTACGCCATTCACTGGACATGCGAACATTTCGAATAACAATTAGTTTATTGCTAGCTAAACAATTATTCTATTGGTTAATTCACTCTCCCCCATACGTTCAGTTTTACTTATTCGCACATTGGCTGAAGTACTTCTCCTTCCATACCTTATTCCTGGAAATCTACATTGCTTGTCGAGTTATTGAAATTTTTTAATATCTCACGCCCTATCAGCTTGGCTGATTATTATTGGTTATATGTCAGACACATCGTCAATTATAGAGATTCTCATAACTCCACGAACTGCACACCGTTATCCTTGCATTGATAAGCCGATTGTAAACTCATGATCTAACTATCGTAACTAACTCGCTGCTCTAATATACGAATGCAACTTTTAGGATTAACATTAAACGGTAGTTACTGCATGTTTTGGATGGTTTGGCCCTATCACCCGCACGCCGTCAGTTCGTTAAGTTCTATAATTACTACAGTTGTTGAAACATATCCTCGAATTAAGCAGAAGGTAATATTAAATCACCAAAGAAAATTCACAGTTCTAATCAGAAACATTAGATTCAATGCTTCTCTCCTTAAATCACACAATACAAGTTTGCTTTTACATTAATTCCGTAAATTATTATAGCTTGCGTATTCCAGCAATACAACTAACTCCACCTAACATTTGCCTCACTCGCTCGGCGAGACCGAGCGGGGCGGTGTAACGGTTAGCGTTCTCGCCTCGCATTCGGGAGGACGGCGGTTCGAATCCCCGTCCGGGCATCCAGATTTGGGTTTTCCATGGTTTCCCCAAATCACTCCAGGCAAATGCCGGGATGCTTCCTTCAAAAGGCCATGGCCGAATTCCTTCCGATTCCTTGCCCCCATCCTTATCCCCCATCCTTTCCCGTCTCTAAAGACCTCGATGTTAAAAAGAGACGTAAAGCAATAATAAAAAAAAACAACGCTCGGCGAGCGACCTTCACCGCACACACTCTGCTTCTCAACTGTTGCGCCAAAGATACTATACAATCATTCTTTCAGACTAAACTAAAACTACGCCGATCTCTACAACACACTACTATCTGTGGAATCCCGATATGCATTCGATGACAAACCTTTATATTATCATTTAGTGTCTTTATAATTAATGAACAGTTAAAACAACAGTAATAACATAGTCGTAATGATAATAATTAAATCAGTGGGGGGGGGGGGGGGACAACTGTGACAACTCACAGTCAGAACGGCGAGGGAAGATGTTTCCTCCGCAACACAATGCGGCTCCCCTCTGCAAAGAAAGAGAGACTTCTCGAACACGTGAAACTTTCCATATTCGCAGTTAGTTAGCTATATGCAAGATATTTCGGAAGAAATGGACAAGGGAGGGTCCTACACCAGATAAAAACTATTAGAGTGGATGAACTGATTTGCTGTGTAGAAGAATTCTTAAAAGGTAGAAAACCAACTGACGGAGAAGAAAATGCAGTATCAAAATAACTGGAAGTGAAAATGGGAGTGCCACCGAGTAGCGTATTGGGACCATTGCTGTTCTTTATTCATATGAATGGTTGTGTTGATGGTTTACTATCAGAAGTTAGATTGTTTTCAGATGACATAATGCTATAGACTGTGAACAACTGCAGGCTGATCTAGACAGGATAACTAACTGGGTAGGTAAATATGGAACGAAGATAAATGCGCAGAAGAGTCAACTTATTACGTACACAGATAAAAAAGTTAAAGGGTGATTATGATTACAAGGTGGGGAAAAGTTGCTTGTTGAAGGCTTGAAATCGAAATACCTTGTAAAATTGGCAATAAACTGAACAGAGCAGATCACATTGGACAGGCAAAGGGAAAGGTTTAAAAATCCCTCACTTGTTGGAGAGAATGATGAGGGGATGTACCAGAGAAGTATGGGAATTGTGTTACAGAATTGAGAGAGTTGCATGGAAGGAAAATGATGACCATGACCATAAGCTGGATCTTGATTTCAGGCGTAAGGGTGTAGGAAGACTTTCTTTCGTAGGTAAGGGGGTGAGGAATTGGAATAAATTACCAAGAGAGATGATTAATAATTTACCAAACGTGCTGAAAGTATGTAAAGTTGAAATTTGTAGAGGGCAAAAGAAGGTGAGTACAAGAAAGGGGAAAATGTGAGTGTAGGGAAATTGCCACCGGAGAGTGCGCTCCATCTCAATGAAATCAATTACAATTTGAACATAGAGGATTAACTTGGCATTGTGATTTTGAGTGTCATATAGGCGAATTTCGTACCTACCTGTTCGTGAGATGGAAACCACACCCTCCCACGGACATTAACATCTACCCGTGCATGTAAAAATACTCGTACAGGTCGTCTTGACCAAGTGTTTTTCTACAATATTGATTTAAACAAGTCTTTTAATAATTATATTTACAATGGCAAAACTGTGGAGATCATGACTATACCGCAACTTATGGAATTATCATCATTATCATCAGCCAGTTCAATCTTTTCTGATGTGTCCTCTCGAAGTTATGATTCAGCTAGAACTTGAGTTCTCCAGGTCGCACTATCTCGGGCGATCTTCTGCCAGTTAACAGCGACAACCCAGCGAATTTCCTTGTCCCATCGGTCTCATGGTCTTCTCTCGGACTGTGGTGATCTCTTGTTCTCCACTCTAACACTTTTTCTTCCATCTTTGGTTTTTTATCCTCGCAATGTGGCCGGCCATTACCACTTCAAGGATGCTGTCTTCTCTAAGATGTCTGTGACCTTCGTAACTGACCTAATGTCGGTTGCTCTTTTCTTATCTTTTCTCGTTAAGCCTAGCATTAACCTTTCCATAGCTCTTTTGTAAATTCATTTAAAGTCCAGGTCTCGCAGTCTTATATCAGCACAGGACGAATGCACTGGTCATTAACTATTTTCTATAGATATGTGGGCATGTTAGATTTGAGGATAATGGAATGCCTCCCAAATGCTTGTCATCCCAGCTTGATTATAACATCACCTCTCATGTTAATGAACTCGCCAAGATAAATGTGCTCTTTCTAAAGATTTATTATCTAGTTGTAAATTCCCTTCCGTGGCCCATTTGTTGAACATAATTTTTGTTTTTGAAAGATTCATTCTTAGGCCAACTGCTTTACACTCCGAGGCGATATCGGTAGCTAAGGTCTGTATTTAATCAATTTCGTTAGCCACAAGTGCAATGTCATCAACAAATCTCAAGTTTTTAAGTCTACTGTCAATTATTTTAATTCCTTTTCCTCCCGTTATAGCTTTGACATTGCCATCTCCAAACAGCTGAAAATAATTTTGGAAAGATGGGATCACCTTTCTTAACATCTCTTTCGATGCGGAAGTCTGTAGTTGGTTCGTTAACGCTGACAAAGGCTGAGGAAGTGACGTAGATATTATGGAGTACTCTGATTTAAGCTGCATCCACGTCATGTTCAGTTAAGGCTTGCAAGACAGCTTTGTGAAAATCAACACGGGCTACACAAAGAGTCATCTGGTATTCGTTTGCACGGCTAATTAGTTCTCGTATGGCAAGAATATGGTCGATTGTGCTAAAACTGCTGCGGAATCCTGCTTGATCATTGGGTTGGACAAAATAAAGGGTGGAACTGATTCTGTTCAAGAAGATCTTTGTAAAAACTTTATGCAAAACAGCAGCAAGCATATAGGTCGGTAGTTTTTGATGTTGTGAATACTTCCCGTTTTGTGTAGAGGAATTATTTTAGCTTTATTCCATGATGAAGGCATTGATGCATTGTGTAGACAGGAAGAGAAGAATTTAGCCAAGTGATTGATAGTTTCTTCACCAACTAGCTTCAAAATACCAACGGAGAGACCATCTTCGCCTACAGCTGTTCAATTTTCATGGTATCTATAGCATAGCTGACTTCAGATGGAAGTATGTCTAGCACTCTCGTCAACATATCGGTAGGACCCTAGACGACTGGTAACAGGTTGTGTGGTCAGATAAGTCACAATTTCAGTTAGTAAGCATTGATGGTAGGGTTCGACTGTGGTGCAGACCTGTCGAGAGCATTGACCCATGTTTTCAGGAAGGCACTGGTGGTCGGTTCAACCTGGTATGAACTGTGTTTACATGGATTATACTGATAACTCTGGTCAAACTGAACCAACTATTGACTGGAAATTGTTATTTTCAGCTTCTTAGAGTTAATTTGCTGCCATTGGTGTCCTTCATGTTCTCAACCACTGATATTTCCGAGGACAACAGTGCGGCACATCACTGGGACGAAGCCGTTCACGATTGGTTTGACGAATATTCTGGACAATTCCATCTAATTAATTGGTCACTTTTATCGTTAGACCTGAATCGAATCCAAGATATCTGGGTCGTGATCGAAATGTCAGTTCGTGAACAACGTCCTGCACCGGCAACACTTCCGCAGTTGTGGGCGCCTGTAGAGGAATCAAAGCTGAATATTTCTTCAACGGAATAACAATCAGTTATTGAGTCAATGCCACGTCGGGATGCCGTGCTGAAGGAGGTCCAATACGATATTAGGATGTAAATCATGACTTTAGACACTTTGGTGCAGATACATATTATTTAAAGCAGTAAGTGTTGCTACGTTCATAGATTAGTGTCAACATTTACCAATGTGCGATGTGTTACATTTAAAGTGATATTTGTGTTTTAGAGGATGTAGTTATGACAGTGCCACATACATACGTATGTGAGAAGTTGCATTACAATCGCATTCTAAATATCTTTAGTTGAGAAACTTGTGATGAATCTTATTGATTTTGTTAAGCTATCTCCACCGTCACTGTAAAGGATTGTAGATACATACGAAACAAAAGAGGCTGATTTAATAAGAAGGGTGGTACAGTTTTTGAGCTTGTCTTTAGGTATCTACTTAACCCTAGCGGGGAGCATTGCACCGTTTTGTGGTTCTCTACTGGAGCAAACTTAGAATGGCTAACAGCGGTATTGTACAAATCACAACAATATTTTGCAGTGTAAATTGTGGGAAGTAGTTTTAGCGATCAATGAGTAAATCGCATAATGTTCCTAAAAATACGCGTCGTGATTTGTCTTTCATAGATGAATTTCGGTTATAGATAATGCATTACGACATGGTCAGACTTGTTTCCAATATCTACTTTGAATCTCGCAAGGGTATTTTTCCAATTATTACGACAACGAAATGAACGGTTACATAAAATGTTTCTGCTGTGCAACGTTTCATATGTGTCATTGGAGAATGGCTATCCCAATTTTCTGCTGTTAATTTTGGTGGCGTTAGTCTTTTTGTCATTGCGGTAGGCGAATGTTGTGTCACGATTGTTTGCAACTCTGATGCCAAGTTCGCTACGTCGAGCAGAAAATTGCATTTTCGTTGCCGTGATGTAGTTTCATTGTACTGGGAATGAAGCGGAGGGGATCCAGGCAGCCATTGCATTTCCTGACTGACACAATATATTGTTTCATATTTTCTTATTTCGACGGTTCTAAACGAAAAGTGTTTTCTAGATTTAGCGCATAACAATCTGAAACAGTTGATGTACAGTTGTGAAATGAAGAAATATGTTTTGCGTCAAGTTTTATTTTTGTAATAAAAAGCTAAACAAATCGAGTTCGTTCAATATTAGGATAGTTATGAGATGCTAAGAAATTAAACTGAGATATACTCAACAGCTTAAAACGTTAAAATCCCTTCATCTGGCACCTGGCACCTGGCTACTGTACGGCCTCCCTGACGGGGTAAACTGGTTCTAACACAGGTGCTTAGAGAAATTTTTACCATTTAAAACTTGTCCGATAGCGCAGGAAAGGTGGCACTTCGTGGTTTCATGATTGGCTGTAGAGGACTGCATCAAAGCAGCCTAGAAAGTGGAAGAGAACAGATTTTCTTTACATTCCGTTGTCATAACGATATGAATTGTGGCTATAGTATTTTTTGAACTGTTCATGGTTCTCGTCAAGTGAATCGCGTTAGAAACTATGCATAGAGAATCTTTATTAGACCAATTTCAGTGAAGATGTGCTCACGGCTGCTCCTTTATGAGACAATACGGTTGTTTTAATTAATTTAATGAAGCCTAATGACCCTCATCACCACATATTATTGCACATAACTTTTCTGAAATGCAGTTTAAGCATGTACTGTTTTAGAATTTTATTGGTAACCAAAAACTGTGCAATTGTATTTTGATTGGTTCGTATCACCTTCTTACAGTCATTGTTTAACCTTGAAAAGAATTAGACTTTATTGTAGAAAACTAAATGAAAGTGGACTAGTAAGTCACCTAGGACGCTTATTCACCGTTTATTGATAACGAAGCACTTAAAACTATCGCTCAGTGGAAAACGTGACATGTGTTTGGCATTATTGGTTGGAAACCGAAAAGTGCATTTTGGCTGCGTAAGTGGATCAGTTCAAATTTGCTGTGGGATCTGCCTATGTCGTGGTGGCTACCCTGAACTAACACTGGTAAACGGGATTCTATACTTTTACTAGAAATCTGAACCATTACAGGTTGTGGAGTTGGGTAACCGCTTTCGTCGAGGTGAAGGTCAGTTTCAATGAGCAGTAAATTTCCTGCTGAAACCGTGATTCTAATCGGTACCCTTCTGATCCCTAATGAAATACCTTAATTACTGTTGTTTCACGTATTCCTCAATTAATAGGTTTCAGAAACTGTGCTAGAGCCTAATTTCTTCTGATCGCTTCATTATATCTCATAAATATGTTGGCTGTAATTTTGGATATTATGTCACAAAAAAAACGATCAAACATTCGAAATTTAATGTTTGCGAATATTCCGGAGAATCTGAGTGCATGAATATAATTACACTTGTGAACGTGGAGTCTAAGGTTCCGTTACTGTATTGCTGCTTTGTTAGAACAGTTATATTTTGGTGTTTTACGGTGAGATTTTACTAGGGAAATTGCTACCGGAACATGTACTCCATCACAATTAAAGTAAAATCAAATTCAAGTTCTTCTACTTTTACGCTCTATGAATTTATTCACTGTTCCAACAAATCGAAACTTAAATTAATGGTATATATCAGCTTTCGCAGCTCGTTCAGTGTTTGTAAGCTATACACCCTAGTAGGTCAGTTAGACTAATGACACATTTTTGAAATTTATTTTCTTATGATCTTTTCCATATTACAGGAGTATTAAGATTTCTACGTTCCAAGACTTGGCCATCCGCTCTAATCCGGTCTAATCATCACGTATTAATGATACGAAGTGAAATTTTGATAGAAGGAATGATACAAAACAGGATATAAATAAAAAATTTATTGTTTTACGCTGACAAAATTCGAATAAAACGTATCCCCGAGACATTTGTTTGCTTTGCATTAATTTTTCACCTTACTTTTTTTCCCTTAAGTTTAGTATGAGATTTTACGACATAAATTTAGGAGAAGAATTAACTTAAATATAGAAGCTGCTGGGTGAAATGTTAAGTTAGACAGTTTCTTCAACTGACGGGACTGAAACGCGTTAGATGCAGATGACGTACAGTGTACAAAATTGACACGTTGTGCAGATTTCGGAATTTCCACTCTGACAAGGTTGCCAGTATTATTGATAAAGAGTGTACGGTGATTTGTTTGTTTATATGTGTCCGATTGTGAGGAAGACTAATAATCACGTGGTATACATCTCCACCCTTCTAAACCGCAGGTTGTCTTAAGGATGGGGCAAGATGGGATCTCTGTTAGTGAATGTTTATTACGAAATAATATTTTTATATTTTTAATATATTTTAATCAACTAAGCACTGGTTATTCCTAGAAAAACTACCTATTTTCTGTAATTGAAATTGCTTGTTATAATACGTTAAACCAGGGGTGGCCAAAACGCGTTGAACATTTTTCCGGCCCGCGAGATTCATCACACGTTTACAAAATATATTTATTTTATAATGGCCAAAGTAGTGAAAACCAATCTATTGAAAAAAATACATTTGTTCATCCAAATATTCAAAAATTAACTGTCGAAATTATGAGAAAAAATTATTCTTGCGAATATATGACAGATATTGCCTGTTTTGATTATGACTTTAAAATTATGAGTTTGCAGAATAATTAAATTATAATCTGGGAACTCATGATGCGCACGCATCTTGGAACATGTAATATAACAGGTTCTATGTACGTTTCACTCTTAAGTGACTTAACCTAAATCTAATATGGGGTTATATAATTTTTCATGCGGCCCGCGGATTTATATTGCATTTCCAAAATGGCCCCCAAGATCATTTGGGTTGGCAACCCCTGCGTTAAGCCCTTCAGGGCGCGGTCATTTAGTACAAAATTTCTGGTGTTATAATATACGTTTTTTCTATCCTAATTTCAACCCATTGCCTCCTTTCCGTGATGTTATCTTGATCTTTTTTCGTAACTGGAATGATAGAAGGTTTTTGGAAAGAAGTTTGTGAATCTTTGGACAGCATCATCATTACTGAAGTGAGGTGACTTATTTATGAACGGTTTTTCAACATTCCAGTCTCTAATGATTCTGAGTAACGCAAACAGCAAATATGAACAGCACTGCATAGAATCATAATCTATTGGTTTATTAAAGTTGATAATTAATAATAGCTAAAAACATATCAACGGTACTATAGTAAATCAGTCCTTAAAGCATTGAGTAAAGTTTTACGTGAAGCTGTAGATAACTTTTCGTAGTAACTTGTTCTCATGGAAAACAGCACCGTCCCAGATATTGGTGCTCTGAACAGGTGAAAAGTATAAAATGAATTACTTTTCGTATTGCTCAATAAATACTGTATTTTACTCTCCACTGTTTTTGTTGCCCGACATATACAACAAATGCAAAAATCCTCTGCTATAACCAAACGATTCATGTTCGAGAAGCATGAAAATGTCTTCTCCATTATGCCTTCTACCCACATAGTGTCGACGAAAGGAGTCCCTTATTTCAAAATGTAAAATCTCGAAAACAAAGATCGACAGAAGAATGCAACAAAAGGTATTTTTAGTTTGAAAGTTGTAAGAATTTCAAATGTTGCAATAGATATTAGCAGGTGGCGTGGTAGTTGGAATAAATACGTGCCTATAAACAGTGCTTCGAAGCACAGAGTAATCAGCTGCACCGTTGAATAAAACAGCAAAAAACGTTACCTAAACCATCCAACCACGCTAGAAAAGCATGAATCATTGATTTGTGTGGCTACTGAATCCATTTCCGTTGAAACATTGCAGGATGTAATGGCAAATTTCATTCTGTTTTTGCGGCACCTCTGTACTTTGAGTGGACGACATTTTGGAAACATTGTGATGTGATGAATTCATTGCATAGACTGCTTGCAGAGGACGAGGTTTTTTTGTGCATTATGTTACGAGCTGTACAGCCTACAGTGGCATCTGTTAACAGCTTTTATAACTTTTTGTTTAAACTTCTGTATGAAATTCTTACAGCTTTCACAATAAATATACCGTTTGTTGCATTCTTCTGTCGATCTTTGTTTCCGAGATTTTACATTTTGAAATCGGGGATTCCTTTGCGTACACCCTGTACTTATCTTGCACTATATAACGGAATACACGTTACATGTGTCACTATAAAAAATTGGTAAATAAATTCAAGCAAAGTGGTATGAATATTGCTGATTCGTAAATTCCATTTGATGCTTTGACTGAAAGTGGAAAGGCGAAAGTGAGATTGTAACAAACAAACCTCTCCTCATGTATATACGTTTCTCGGTGTTCATGTTAACTATTGGATACAGAGACAAATATTCGGCAACGGTGCGGTGGAAATTGCGCTGTGATACATATTTCAGCTCGAATTTTGCAAATGTTTTGTTTTAGTTTCCATGTGTAATGTATGGAGATGATATTCATATTGACGAAAATATCCCACTGCAAACGTGTCATAAATATGCAAAGCTTTAGCAAAATTCGCAGCCGGCCAAGAGTTGCCTTTCTCGCTTCGTCTATAAACAGCTACGCAAAACAAAGATTGAAATAAAAAACACGTGGTGTCGAATTATAAGAATTATGTTTACAAAAACATAAAATTGCAGTTCTGTTTCTCGAAGTATGGGGAGCTAAATAGCTGTGGTTTTGCCTTCATCTCAGCATTTTAGTTCAAGTGTTGTGCAGGATTGTAAACACGATGGAGCAATGGGACAGTTGCAAAAGATTTGGAAATTTCCTTTCAAGCTTATTACAAAGGTGTTCATCACAATAAGGACTCTGTGAAATGATGTCACTGAATCCGATAACAATATGTTTATATTCTTGAAATAATGTGCACTGAACTTTCTTACCAAGGATATGTGGTAAATAAGGTGGTGACAGGATGTCGAATTCGGTAGCTATTCTTACAATGCCAGAGAATGAAAGGTTTTTCTTAATTTAAATGATCACTTTTGATACTGAAATGCTCAGCAACTTAAAGTAGTCATTTATTTCGTATAAGTTTCGAATTTGATACGGTATTCTGCCCAAGGTATTTGACCACTAACGCCTTAAACAACATGTACAAATTTTCAGTCACACTAAAGATTTCAAAATTAAGCTTTCACAATATCATTGCACTAATCAGTAAGTAGAAGATAAGGAGGGTATGAAGAATACAGAGGAGCGTATTATCAATAGCAAGGCGCCTCACTTCAGAACTTGTTTCGCGGAATGGGCAGCAGTTCACACATCTTTTAGCCTGACCTTTACCCTTGTCAAATCCTTATTATAGTTCACAGCAATCGCTGTTGAACTGTAGGTAGCGAGTTGGTAATCCAATATATGACACAATGGAAGTTTGTGGAAGATCCAGCAAATCTAAGGATTGTGATTACAACAGCCGAAATTACATCCGCAGATCCTTATCATGCTAATTTATTCGTGTCTATTAGTTTGGTTATGTCCACTTTTATTCTATGTGAGAACGGTCTCATGTAAATAACAATATTAAAACAAATAGCTACTTGTTATAGGTTAGTTATTAATCATTCCAAAAGGACGCACAATTTCCGCTGTTATCTTGAAACACGTTACACTCAATGTAAATTACAACATTTCAACTTCAGGAGACTTTTGTTGAATATCACATTTTTACATAGTTTCGAAAGAAAGAAAAATAAATCGTACTCCAGGTTATTAACTGGAATAACAATGTCACGTTCTTCCATACCAGATAGAAATTTTATTTTCTCAGTCGTTTTCAGTTTCCAAATTTCTAAAAGATCATTCTTTCAGAGTTAAAATAGTTTCTGATTCTTTCAATTTGAATTTAAAACTGCTGATTTTGTTAGATAGAGTTTTATTCTTTTGGAAGCTCTATATGAAATGATAATGTCTTGTGCATATTGTATTTATTCACAGAATTACAGCTAATAGTGTCAGGCTAAAGTGTTCAAAATTCTCTGCTACAGTGCAGTAAATCTACACAAATATTACAAATGTGAAAGTAACTCTGTCTCACTGCCTGCTTGTTTATTTTCACTAATAAACGGCTAAACCGATCTTGGAATTTGACAGGGAAATACTGTGTATCATTAGGATGATTATAAAATACTTTTCCCGCATAAATAACATCTTGAAATTTTGAAAACTAGATGAACGGTGTGTAAGTATCTGTAACGTTACTTCAGGCACTCAAGCTATTTTTCTCTTGCAGTAAATTTTGTGTATAACGTGTTCAAAAAATTTATGTACAGACACAACTTATTATATGGTATAGAACTGATCGATTATATTAGTAATCGAATAGTGGTAATGATGCGTTGATTCCTCGAATCACATTAATTCCGACAGACCTACCGTTCCAATTGAAAATACTACAGTTGCCGCTAAAACTAGTCTCTGGGATGACTGACAATAAAGTCGTTGGACAGACACTGAAAGTAGCTGGGATACACATAGAAAAGATGTGTTTTCCCATGGGCAGTTACATGTTGCTAATTCAACGACTTCCAATTCCTAAAGGCTAAATATTGTTGCCATAAACAGCAAAGTCAAAAACGTTGTGTACAAAACCGTATTGTAATAAGATGTCCCCAGAAAGTGACATTGTTTTAAACGACAAACAAAAATCTGCCGGAGGAACTGTGGGAGGTAGCCTCCAACAGTAAACCGCCCCCCCCCCCCTTTCCTTAGCTTTTTTGCTATTATTAAACATGTTGCAAATTGGTTCTTTTCATGAGACAGGTGCAATGGTAAAATGGTATGGTAATGGCTTCCTCGTCATTTTATCCCGACATCGTGATTTGGAACACCTTTTGCTTAACTTCTTTCAAAACTGAACTCTTGCAATAAAATTCTAAGTCAACGCGTAATTATTACACAAAAAATGAATGGCCTAAGTGTTCTTACTAAATTGAAGCTGTACCTCGTCAAGAGAACCGACTAAATCCATTATTTCAGAAGGCGCCATCTGGTGTGTAGAGGTAACATGAAGCAGTATCCTTCGTAAAGTTTCCTGCTTAGAGTAAAGAGCGTCGGAAACTGGCTGTCAAAAAGAATACTAATTACAGGCGGCAGCTGGTATCGCAATATATCACCTCCCCTCTCTACCAGCTGGCGCCGCCATTCACGTGCTTCTCCCTGCTTAGCACACGCACAATAGCACAACGATTGCTTTCATCCAAATGCTGGGCGGACCAGCAATTGTGCTCGTAATTGTCCATTTGCAAACTGTAACTCGTGTATCGCACGTCACTGACAGATTTCTCTTGACCATAGCAACTCTCGAGCTGAGGGGAGACGCAAGACATAATGCTGTCATTTAACTTTACTTCCCTTGGACTACACCCAGTACCAACACGTAAAATACACAGTGACAGGCGTGGGTTACACTTCTCTCAGAGGTGTTCTGGACCTCCCGATTACAGTACCTCGTACGATTTCCGTTATTTTTATCAGTAAAATAACAATAAAACACATGTCGTTATTGACAATATAGGAGAAGGGAAGGTAAGAAAAACAGTAAAACCTACTCGTATATGTGAACAGAAAATTACTTATACTGTTATACCTACCCAACAAAGTGATTGAAAGAGTTACAAATTTATAAACGTGTGCTAGAAGTTAAAAAATGCTAATCGTTGGAAACATAGCAAGATATTTCAAATTTTCAAGAAACGAGATCGCCCCAACTACGAAAATAGTGGTGGTATACTGTTAGTAAATGAAGCATATAAATTCTATTTTAATATTATAACGAGAAGATCACCAAAACAGCTGAAGCTGTCTTAGGGAGGAACAAGCAGTATTTAGATTAATGAGAAGTTCTCGTGATGCTGTATTTAATGTAAATTAAATTTTGGGTTAAAATATCGATTACAATAAACACACATGCGTATTTCAGACATAAATTCTTTAGCTTTATTAAAAATTTTGAGAAACTGAAAGGGACAAGGCCTTTCCAAAGACTCAAAAAAAGGTCTCCGTAAGTTCATAATACAATACTGTTAAGGTCCACATAAAACAATTTCTAGAGTAAAACTGCATAAAATCAAGCATTAATTTAGGGCAAGACAAGGATGCGATTTTTCAACATTACCTTTTAAAACAGGTAACCGTTATTAAACGGAGCACACAGAAACACTTTTTTATTCTTTGAATACTAAAAATCCACTTTATGAATGCACGATGTTATTGAATTTATTGGTAGCTACTTTTCAAAATATTGCAGAAATCATACAAAGCATTTCATTTTCATGTAACTTGCAGATATCACACACTAAAACAATAGTAATTTGGTTTAATTGCGAAAATATAATTGGATAAAAAGTTATTATAATCGAACAAAATTTTAACGAATTGAAACTTTCACACAGCTGAGGTACAACAGTCTCTTCTGGCTCAATGGATGATCAACAAAAAATAAATGGGGGTAATAAATTGAAGTAATTAAATGAAAGTAACATACTATTGTTGATATCTAATATTACATATAGAAGTAAACCATGAACAACTACAGAAAAGAATTTAGCGAGAATTCAAAGTGCAAAGGTTCTTGAGAAACGTAGTAGGTGAAACAAAACAAAGTAAAGATTGGTTATAACAGTAGTAGCTCTGAAAGACGAAATAAAGTGCAAAGAAAAAAATTAAATGGGAACTTATCAGGATGGATGACAATAACTGCAGAAAATATAATGTTAGTATAAATCATTCTAGAAGAAAAAGTATATGACGACCCAAGATCGGATGGAAGGCTCTAGATGACTTCTGAAAGCAGGAAAATGTCTGAAACTGGAAGAAACATGAAAAAAAAATTCTGTGGCACTTGAAGCTTGTTCCTGGTTTCTGTTTTAAAAATACACGATTTTGCATACATATGACAATAATCAGTACCCTGCCTCCACCTGCTTATACCGTTGTTGTAGAAAAAATACTAAGGAACAAATAAATGTGATATGGCTGGAATCACTTCAGTTGTGATCACTTTTCATTAATGTTCTTACTTGAAATTACTTATACTCTCATTTTAAATCATATCCAATGCCCTCAGGATAACACCGTTATGTCATATGAAAATAATATACTGATGATTGACCATGATGAATAAGTACATAGGAATTCTGATAGTGTGGATTATTTCCAAATTTAGTACTGTATTTTAACTTTCTTCACATATGACAATTCTGTACGCTCATATTTGAAGTTCTCAAATGTTTTAATTAACTCTCTGACATTCGTTTGCATGTGACAGAATTTATGCACTCGATAAATCCGGGAATCATCAATTTTATATGATTTTACACATTTGGTTGCTCAGACCGAGGTCCAGGATATCTATCACCATCCTATTATTATTATTACAATTTTTACTGTTCACACCCTCACGTTTTTGCTAATAACCTAACTCATTGCTCAGTAACGAAAGTTAAATATCATTTTACTCTACGTGACGAAAATATGTATCGCAGTTATAGATTTTCTGCTTTAGTGTTGAAGGTATATTATAGCATAGAAAAATAGTTTTACTATAATCAATGCTTAGTGGTATTTCTTACTGTAATAGATTATTAAATCTGTAATGTAAATTTCCTAGGGCATGTAGAATATCGTTGGTGTTTTTTTTTTTTTTTTTTTTTTTTTGGGAAAGACTAGCCTAGTTTTCTAGTTTTACACACGTCGACTGGCTGTAAGAATATCTACACCAAGAGCTTACTGTAACTTATTGCATGCAGATCTCGTCTTAATGGCAAATAGACAAATGTTGTGTGTACTGATACAAATGCCATGTGCACCTGGTGCATATCAAATTTCCCAGTCCGCTGGTGACTATCCGTGCCAAAACATATTGCTAATGGTTTCATTATGAGTATGGCTAAATCTTATCACACACATTTCACACAAAAAGCTTGTCCTGACAATACCCTCACGCTACGAGCAAAGGTAAGATGTCTCCAGAGTTTAAAATGGAACTATCAGTGGAATGGAAAAACAGCTGGAATTTGAGAAGCGTTGGCGTGTTAGTGAAGTGATAAAACGCAGACAAGAAAGTTAATTTTCATCTGCCATGATCTTAAAGTGATCATAGTATCTTAATTTAGAGAGCTGGTTTAAAAACTTTGGTTGGCGCATTCGATCATTATAACTATTACTATTGAAACTTTCAAACTGCCTTTTTTTGTTAATTCTGTATTAACGTTTCGTCGGTGAGATAAATAAATGCAGAGAAACATGTAGGGACAAGTAACCATCTCATAGTTATTTTCACACATTAGGAGACAAACTGTATTCCAATGGCATGTGAAATTGCTGAAATGTAGTAAAAACTATCCTGTTTATTATTTTTAATGTAGTTCGCGACGAAACATGAGTACACACTGTTAAACCATGTCAAAGGTTTCACTACTGTTCTGCTTGTATCAAGCATTTGAAATTGATGCTGTGAAATGATTTTGAGCATAAAATTTTAGAGAACAGAGAAGAGAATAAATGGCAATTCATATTATCGTTTCTTAAAAGTTAACGAATTGTCGACGTCATGTCATTGTAGTTTGGGGGAGCGCGGCACGAAATTTGGTATTTTCTGAAGTTGAGGTTAGGCACTGTCATTTCTAAAAAAAAAATAAAAAATCAGCTATCCCCAAAGTACTGCGACGCCTGATAGGCAACTGGTATCAGAGTAGTCAAATGGGGAAAAGAACCTGTTTTACCGCTGTTATTAAACAAAATCTAGATGATTGGTCAGTTTGATCAGTCGGCTACAATGGAGGGTAAATCCAGCATGTATTTAAAGGACGAAATGCTGAAAAATAATCACCGCATTCCGAACCAGTGGTCTTAAGCTTTGGGTACAAAACTATTAATTGAGTTACCGGTGCCTTGTATCTGAGAACATCCGATGAAACAGCATATTATTTACATGTTTAGATCGTGGGTGCTATTGTTCCATGACGTCAAAGGGCCTAGCGAGTTCTTGAGTGCAAAACTGACAATTAGTTGAGTTTATAAGTGACTGGTGTCGAAACTTTACAATTCTGCAAATTGCACTGAGTTGGATGAGATTTCTGTATGTTATATGATGGATTTTGATGTCATTTGGTATCGAATAGAGTCACACTCTGATATTTGAAGTGCCTACTAATGCGTGACTTGCATGCTGCTAGTACCATCATCAGAACACTAGACTATTTATTATCTGATATCTACACAGACTCCAAGTCTCCGATATCTTACAATTTTTACTGGTTATCTATGATTACCTGTACATTTTGAAGCCTTCACTGTCGCCGCCACATTGTCTCTGCTTATATAAATGGAGTGCATTTCAAACCCTGTCCGGATTTTGAAACCGGCCCAATTGTATTCCCACTTTTTATTATGCTTTATTATGCCTGAGTGGCAGGGCCGTAGCTAAGGGGGGGCATTGTGGGGCAATGCCCTACCTTAAAATTCCAATGCCCTACCTTAAAAGATACCATCAACTAAGATAATATGCTAATTACCTTAAACTGTTTGTTCATAGTATGAAATGATGGGAAAAAATTAATGTACTACTAACATAGCGACGTGTAAACAATTCTGAATTAACTACATTTCGTCACTGTCATATATACTAATTCGTTATTCTGCCCATAGATGACATTTGAAGTATATATTGTCTATGGTGTTTATTAGAGTAGTGTAGGTACAATGTTTCAGGCAGTTAGTGACACAATTGTTTATTTAGTGCTGTGAATTGAAGACCGATTGATTTTGTGATGGATATACAGGCTTTCTTTAGCAAAAAACGAAATTAACCATGAAGGGCCTCGTTCCTCAAAACAGACGGAAGCACAAAATACAATTACCACTCCACCACATGTTGGTAATGTTAGCTGTAGTATTCCTTCCGATATTTCACAAATCGGAGAACCAATAAAGCAAGTTATTTTAGATGTACATCTAAAAGAAAATAACATAACCTCTGTAGTGGACTGGTTCAAGTGATATAAATGGTTGCACTATTCAGTCGAGAAAGATGCTGCTTTTTGCTACTCTTGCCAGCAATATTTACCTCATGGAATCGGACTGACTGTACACTTTCACAGGATTCAGAAAATGGAAAAATGCCACCGATTAAAAATCCATTTCTCATACACAAGCCATGGCGATGTTGCAGGACAAATTACATAGAATATCTACAAGCTGTGATTAAACGTTAATATGTTGAAAAGCATTAGAAAAAGATAGGTCTTATGTGATGTCTATTATTGAAGTAGTAGAATTTCTTGTTGTCAATGAATTGGCTTTGCGTGGAAATTATATTTTGGAGGAAGAAAAGAAAAAGGATTATTTCAGATTTTTTTTTTAATACAAATGCGGGAAATAACCAAATTTGAAGGAGGCTCTCAGTCATATAACACAACGCAACATATCGTTCACCTGAAATTCAAAATAAAATAATTCAAGCAATGGTTCAAGCAGCGCGGAGTTCCATTGCTAAAGCTATTGAGGAGTCTAGTGTAAACCGGTTTACTCTAATGGAATATGGGGATGAGAGATAAAAATAACGGAGAAAATATTGCAATAACAATACGTTACATTAAGGATTGGTTCGTCAATGAGTCGTTGCTGACAGTTACAACTATCGAAAACCTTGTTACAACCACTTTTACGGAATTAACGTTAAATATGCTTACAGAAAATAACATTGACCTTCCTGGCATGTTATAATCTTGCAAGTGTAATGTATGGAAAAGTTTCAGGAGTTGCGACCAGAATAGAAAATAAATATGGCCAAATAATTCCTCACGTCTACTGGTACAACCATCTCCTGCATTTATACTCATCAGGAGAATCTCGAAAAAGACTTTCATCCTTTTTTTTTTTTTTTTTTTTTTTTTTTTAATCTATACATCATGTTACATTAATTCTTTCACCATGGCAAAACAGCTGCCTTGTATAGTGGAAAAGAGATTGGCTGGTTCCTTGAACAGCAGTGGTCAAGACACGTGGCGGTTACAATAATTATTCATCGATTTTGATGAAATTAAAAATGACAGATTTACTGGTGAGGATGGAGCTAAGAGTATCACCATTAAAAGTCATACTCAAATTGGAATTCCGAATGGCCATGTTTGGGGCCAAAAAAATCTCATCCCTGCTTCAGCCTGCAGCCCAAAACGCAGGATTGAAAGACGTCACGATAGTCGTAAAAGTGCGTCCAAAATAAAAAAAATTTAGATCAGATGCAATGTATCATCAAATTTTGGAAGAAGCTAACTCTATGACAAGTGGAAATTCTGAAATTGGGACGCAGATTCAGAAGAGGCTCAAGAGGAAAATCAAAAATCAAATCAGGTGGATGATTAATAGGCCTGCTTGATGACGGTCCTTTCGACAAAAAATAGAAGACCAGGATGCTCAGCCATTTAAATCTAATTATTTTGAAACGTTGGACATACTAATTGCTGAGTTACAAAGAAGATTTTTGGACGACGACGATCTACTAAATTCATTAGTGAGCCTTGATTTAGACAAAATGGTACCATTGAAAAATTATATAGAGCGAGAGAAAATAAAACAAAACTATGTTGCTGCTTGTAAAATAGTAGTGTTATTTATTTATGTCCAATTCACAATTTCAACTTTGAATACATTTTTATGCCCTTGGGTTTAAAACTTTTAGTCAATGGAGTCCATGTACAAAGAAAATTTTTAACCACCTTACCCCAAAATCAGTCGATGCTGCTGGTAACAAAAGAGCTGGCTGAAAGTAATCTGTAGGTTTCTATGTAGTAATAAATTAGATTTTTCAGTTTCAATTGATTTTTTAGTTCTAAAAATTCCATCAAGGGAAGAGGCTACCATGGTCAAAGCTTATTTGATTCATCGCGAGGTTAAAACTGAACAATGATGTTTGTACAGGCAGCGATTGGTGTTCATAGATACATATGAACTTTTAGCATCTGTGG
Source organism: Vandiemenella viatica (assembly GCA_031002005.1). NCBI lineage: Eukaryota > Metazoa > Arthropoda > Insecta > Orthoptera > Morabidae > Vandiemenella > Vandiemenella viatica. The sequence goes on from CM061921.1 coordinate 262,553,695, forward strand.
CGACCATTGCTGTGTGCGATTCTACGTTTTCAACTTTGAAAGAAGTATGTACAACTTCCATCCCTTCCTGTTTGAGTTTTTCTATCCAAACTTTACTAGTGAACTGCGGGGCATTGTCAGAAAGCACCCTCCTAGGTTTACCAACCTTATTACAATATTTATCAATCACCTTTCTAACCAAAATTTTAGCAGTATACTTCTTTATAGGGTAAAGTTTAACGAACTTCGAAAAACCATCAAATAAAACTAAAATCTGGGACACCTGTCCCCGAGATACGGGTAGGGGGCCAAACACATCAGCAGAAACTAATTCCAATACATCACTTGGGATTATATTTTACATTTTTCCCACTCACTTAACACTATCTGTTTTAGCTTTTTGACACACTTAATAGCGTGCAAATCCTTCTCCTCATATCATTGAAATAGATATCTTCCTTCAACAGTTGGTAAAACTTCGATGGCCCATAATGTCAGTAACTGTAGTGCTAATGCCAAACAATTTTTTCAACCAAACTTTCTGGAAGCCATAACTTCCAACCATCATCGTCTTCACTGGTCCTTCTAAATAATACTCCATGCAAAGTATAATATTTCTGAAGCTTATCTTTGTGTTCTGGGTTAAGATTAGTTTTTACTTCTGCTATAGCTACATCTTTGTCTTGTTCCTCGTTGATTTGTCTCAAAGAATAATTAACCTCAGTCTCATACGATACTCCTTTTAGATAAGCAACTCTAACCTCAGTCTGTGTTCCTAGGCATATCTTTTCGGAATCCAGACCTAACGGTAGACGTGAAAAAGCATCTGCAACTTTATTTTGACTAGCAGGACTATATCGGATCTTTAAATTGTATTCCTGCAAAACCAATACACAACGGGTTAGCCAACTGTGGACTAATTTACACTTTAACAAAAATGAAAGAGTGCCTAATAGTAGGTACCTAAACTTGGTAAAACCCCACACAATAAATAAGGCCTTCCCTTTTAGTGATCATTAGTGATCATGTATCTAGTCTCAGCTGGTTGTAGTTTTCTACTGGCAAAGGCGATAGTCCTAGAATCCAGTTGTTCCATTGATTTCTACTTCCTGCAAGACATGTACTCCTAGACCGTTGTCAGAGCTATCCGCGCCAAGGCACAAGTCTAGATCCCAATCTGGATAATACAGGACATTGGCATGACATAATTCATCTATGATTTTCTGTAAATCTCTTTCATATTCTGGGGACCACACCCACTTGAACTTTTGTTTTTCCAATTCTCTTAAAGCTGGACTATTTAAAGCTTGCCCTTGAAGGAACTTCATATAATATTCACACAAACAAAAAAAAAAAAAACTCCTTAGTTGGTTACTTATCTCTAGGTCGGGGAAATTTCTTAATGGCATTTATTTATCATCACTAGGCAAGATCCCCTGTGGTGTAATACGATGGCCCAAAAATTCAACCCCTTTTGCAAAAATGTAAATTTCTTTAACTTAATGGTCTCAATGCTTCTAAACTTTTCTAAGTAGCACCCAATGTTCCTCAAGTGTTTCTGACATTATAAGAATATCATCTACATATATCTCTACTTGTTCAAGCAGTTCCTTTCCTAACACACTATACAAATCACGAATAAAGGTAGCCACTGAAATATTTAACCCAAATGGTATAACTCGAAAATTATAACAACGACCATCAAATAGAAAGGCAGTGTATTTCCGTGATTCTTCTGAAAGCGGGACTTGCCAATAGGATGCTGTCAGGTCTATAGACGAAATATATCTTTTATCTTTATCCCTGTTTAACAGCTCACTAATAGGTGGAGGATGATCCCGTTCTCTTACTAAGTGCTTGTTTAATGTGCGAGCATCCAGCACTAGTCGCACAGAATTGTCCGGTTTTATAACAACAACCAAGGGATTATTGTAGGGACTTCTTGACCTCTCTATTACCCCCCATTCCAACATTCATTTTGTCTCCTTATTTACTTCCTCCCTCTTGGCCAAAGGGGTTGGGTATGGCTTAATAAAGAAAGGCTCTTAAGACTTTACAGTAAGCTTACATTCATAGTTTTTAATCAGACCTGGTTTGTCAGAAAATACATTCCTATATTCTTCAACTTTCTTTTATTTCATAAAAACGATGTCAACAATACCGGTTACATGCATACATACAATACAGCGATTGTATACAACTTTTTTCCACAGACAATACAGTTCTTGGCCGTCGTAAATTGAGTCGGTCACAACTGTTTCTCTGTCTCGGATATTTGTTTTATTATAAGCTACATTGAAATTTGTAGAACACTTCAAAGGATTCCGACAGACATTTCTCGAACATTAACAATACTTAAACAACTGAAACATATTAAAAACAATCAGAAATTAATACATAATCATTTACAACCATTACAAAATGGTCAGAAATGGAAATTAATGATACTTAAACACAAAATTATCCACAGAATGATTTTAAACTGTAGCAAATTGTCCTTTAGACATCGTAACTTGCATTAATACTTGGAATTACGAACATTTAAGGAATTCTCTTGCACAATTCTGTTCTTAAACATATTAAATGGCCTTTAAATAATTTCTTTTCATAAAAAAGTCTATATACATTGATTTTCAAGAAATTGTAAAACAAACCTACCAGATCATATTCAACCAAACTCTAGCTTACTATAAGTGCTTCATAAAATATAATTCCATTTAATTTTAGGTCTGAGGGCTGTTAAATACTGAACTTCAAGTATCCACATTTGTGGAGGTCTGGAAATATGCTGCAGAATCAGCAAAGATATCATTACACAAATGCATGGTGTAAATCTGGGACAGAGAAGAGCTATCAGAACATTGGAATACAGCTATAATACATCCATTATATAAAAAAGGAGAAAAATCAACCCAGAGGTATCTCCCTCTTGGATTGCACGTATAAAGTCTTGTCGAGAATACTCTACAATCGCTGCAAAGTTCAACTTGAGCAGGAAATAGGACAGTGTTAAGGAGGATTTAGACCATGAGAAGTTGCCCAGAACAGATATCACCTTAAAACTAATAATGGATGCCTACAAAAGGAGACAAAAATAATTAGTAGTAACCTTTGTAGACTTCAAGAAAGCCTATGATTATATCCAAAGAGATTCATTGCTGGACATATTAAGGAATTTTCGACTCATCGAAAATTAATAAAAATGATCAAATTAACCCTCACAAATATAAAATCTACAGTAAGTTTCAGAGATGAACTATCTGAATCATTTATAATTAAAACAGTGCTAAGACAGGGAGATGGTCTTTCACCACTGCTCTTCAACTGTGCCCTTGAATGCGTGATGCGAGACTGGTACAAGGAAAATCCTAAAAACATAAAAATTGCCACCAAGAAGGATCAAATAAACCTAAATTGTTTGGGATTCGCAGATGACTTAGCGTTACTAGCTAATAACATACCAGAAGTCAGGAATCAAATAATTAGTCTACAGAATATAGCACAGAAATAAAGAATACAAATATCTTTTGAAAATACTGAAATTATGGTAACAGAACCTCTAGCAATAAATCACATAACTGTAGATAACAGGAAATTAAAAATAGTAGAACAATTTAAATACCTGGGCGAAATTATAACATACAACTTGAATGAAAAACCTGCCTGGCAAGATAGAACTAACAAAATGATAAAAGCTCAAAAACTAATGTGGTCTACATACAACAAAAAATGTCTATCAATTAAAACAAAATTAGAAAACACTACAAGACGGTGGTTCAGCCAGAAGTAACATACGGAAGCGAAACTCTATTTAAAGTTACTCAGAAAAACAGAATTGACAAAATTTTTAAAATGAAGTAAAAAATTGAAAGAACATGTCTAAATGAAAAATATCAGAAAGAAGGACAATGGAGGATAGTGCCAAATGAGGTGATGTGCAGGCAACTGGAGCCCATCACAGATACTATGCACAAGAATAGAGTTTCTTTCCTCGGTCACATCATGAGGGTACCAGAAACCAAATTAATAAGAAGAATAATAAAAAAAATTTGTAAGCTGAAACAATAGGCAGAATGGATTAAGCAAGTTAGAGAAGATATTGAAGAATTAGAAATAACCCTGGATAATCTACGAAACAAAACAGAAAAAATAAAAAATTGAAAGACTAAAAAATAAGATTTAATCCAAAAGTAGACAAACGACACATAATGAAGAGGGTATTTACAGATGAGGAAAGACAAAGAAGATCACAACGAATGAAAAGATACTGGAAAATTCTGAAAGAAAGGTGCATGGAGATGCTTAAGAAGATAACCAGAAAATGACTTAAGTGGTCCAATGAGGCCGTAAAAGTCTAATAATAATATGTTTGTAGAAATAATAGAAACCTGAATAAATGATTTTTTTTTCTCTTATCTATCACCCCTCCGGACAATTAAACAGTACCTTACTCACTCACAATCATAAGTACGACAAAAATCTATTCACCAGATTAGATCAGGTAAAAGTTTAGCTTCCGCCCTACCTGTAACCATCTCTGCCCTACCTTAAATTCAACTCTAGCTACGGCCCAGCTGAGTGGTGGTATTACTTAAGTGTAATAGTTGCTTCTACAACGGTGTTCATATTTGATTGAATTGTAAAGTTAATATATGTTCACTGGGAATTACGTATTGATTCAGTTCTTACGGCAAAATGTCGCATCGTCGATAGTATCTTCTACATGTGAGAAAAGTTTACAATCTCATTTGCGTTTGTTCTATTCTATTATAAACTGTAGTAGGTAATCGCATTATATTTACCGAGATGTATCTATTTACATTACTAAGTAATGAAACAGAACGTTATATGAATCGTAGATCTGTAAAGCATGTATTTGAGATTTACAGTCTGCAGACACGGTTGTAGGTTATGTTGTACTGAATCAAGGTTCTTTTTTTTTTTAAGCATAAAACAGTATTCTAAAAATTTAAATAATCTCATCTCTCATTTATTCTTACAGCATATATCTTACACTGTTATTCTTATATCCCAGATAAAACCAGCACTGAAATAAAGAACAGTAGAGATACCAAACGAAGCTGGGGAGACTGTAGAATGCTGCTTGTTTAATATTCAAGTAGCGTGACAAAATAGAAACAAGTAGCGCTCTCCCAGTCTCGTGTTTTTCGTCGCTTGCTCCTTTGTGGGGCTGCCGGCCATTTGTAGAGAGGTGCTTGATGCAATTGGTATGCGGATGATGAGCTTTACTTTGGCCAGCAGGGAAGCATGTAGCTGCGATATTCAATACAGCCATTCGGATGAAATGAAGAGAGCAGCAGTGCTTTGACAGATTTCTGCATTCAGAAAGGATATTTCAACGCTTACAGCTTACATGTGCTATGCATGGTTGCTACGTAAAATTGCATATAACTGCTTCACTGTTTCCCAGGAATATTCAAGTTCCAAAGAGATGTAATAAAGCAGGTCTAATGATGTTTCATACATTGACACAATTACCACTGACTTTCATGTGCGATATTCTTTTTAAAAAACTGACTGTGTATTGAACAATTGTGAATTTAATGCGGCTGTTTTAGCTTAATTAGTATCGGCTTGTAATGACGTTTGTATAAACGGCAGAAACATATGAATTTATTGAAGTCGTACTTGCGTCGATTGTTGGGAGTAGCTTCGTCATTCGTTGAAACATAATGCTGAGTAGTTGGATTAAAGCTGTTTATTATATTTGTTCCATGTAGTTACATGTAGTCTTAAAGAATTTGTGACAGAGTTTCGAATTGCCAAGCTTTCCATTGACGTGCCCTACTAGGTAAAGCAGATCGTGCGTCATAGCTTACGTCACATGCTTTGCCTTAGGTGAAGGTCAATCTAGGGGTGAGGAGTCCAGTTTGGATCCACTGCATCGACCACTAAGCCCGCAGACCTATCGGCTTTGTGAACTTATCCTCAGGTCCACATGGTCCACAGGCAGAATATTAAACATTGAAATCTAAATGAATTGAACATATAATAACAAGAAATAAGTTAACAAAAACTATTCTCATAAAATGGATACAGTATTCGTACTGTATTAGGCTATGAACCAAACTTTCTAAAATCCTGAATATTTCAACTGCCAAGCAAAAATCTAGTATTTCCAGAATGTGAGGACGTGACTACATTGTTTCTACAATAATGTATGTATCCAGCTGGAATCAAACAGCGACATTCTTTTAAGGATTAAGTTTTATGAGGGAATTATTGTAGATGTAGGTCCTGAAGGACCGTAGTACCAACCTATAACAATTGGTAGGGTTGGTTAAACATATACGTATAGGTAAAAAATTACGTCCTTTTCAGTTAGTGGGTCTTAGAATTATAGCTGGCATTATACTAGTCCTCGGGATGAATAAGGTTGACAAACACTGCTCCACACTATGAAATTGGGATGTATGTTATGTACAAATACTTTTTAAGTTTTTTGTTCAAATAAATTAAATGCTAACATATATTTGTAGCCATATAGCTAAAACTTCTTAGATTGTTCCTGTGTTCTGTTTCTTTACTTAAAAATTATTGAAATACAAACTTTTTATGATTTTTAAATATTAACACATTTCATTTAAAACTATAAATAAATTATCGACTTCATAATTTCTTCCTTCTTTCTGAGACATTCATTTTAATTGCTAAAAAAATATATCAGTGAAAATTGTGTTGCAAATATACAAAAAAATCACGTTTTTTAATAACTTAATCAGTTCAGTCATTTTAATGCATATAATCAGGGGATCTATCCTTGTCTCATATTATTCTCTTTAGTGCAAAATACATTAAAAAAATATTGTTTGGATGACATTATAAACTTGTACAGCAATATTTATCTGAGCTATAGGTATTCCAAATGTTCTACACACTGTCAAAATGCTCTTATATCTAATAATGATAAACTGAAATATTCCTAGGAAAGTGAAGCTTATGAATAATTAAGGCCAAAAAAACCGATTCTAATACACAGTTAAGAATAGGAATTAAACGTTTAGGATTTACGCTATGAATGCAATCCCAGTGATCATTCTGTCCGGAAAATGAAAACTAGTTTGGAGATTCGTAAACATTTCTCCCTTGTTACATTTGTGAAGCAAAGCATTTTATTCACAATATAGTAGATAACGTATAATTATTTTTTTATATGAGTTTAGTTCCATTCATATTGTTAAGCCCCATGATCATTTGTAAGTATAGCATTTCTTTTTCCTAAAACACCCAGTAAAGAAATTTAGTGATAAATTATCCAAAACAGAGGTAAAATTGTTGGCACTGAATAATGCAGTAGCACACCGCACCAATCACGATGAATGAGTTGTTGGTTACATGCTGACAACATTTAAACCTCTTGAGTTTCAAAGAATGCTCACAGCTGGAGTAAAAACACAGAGTAGAGTTCGTTCTGTGCTTTCGATTGTTAATATGTATTTCTTTAAGAATGTTCAGAATGTGATTATGTTTCAGGTGATGTGATGGCTAACATAGTGATTCATATGTCTTATGTTAAAGCAAGAAATAAGCTACAGCGATACGTGGTGCAGGTGATATGATTCAGAAGCAGTGACTCCGATGAATTTTCTCACACGTGATGCTGAAAGTTCTGGCGAAGCAGTAACCTCTAAATTATTGTTTGAGGTTGCCGCTTGTAACAATGGCGCCTACATGAATAGTTGGTTATAAAACCAGTTTCTCTCGGAGCACCGTCATAAATATCACACCGCTGCTCCCGAGGAAGCTCGCTTCAATTTACGTATGGAAAACTGTTTACACATTAGGTGTAAATATATAGATTGAGGAACAGGTAGATGCAAAAGCAAACAGCAGGGCATGTAGGAGCAATAACCTGACAACTCCAGATCCCACCACGAATTTTAGAACTATTCCTTAATGAACGGACTTCTGGAACTGAGATATGTGTTTCCGTGATACCATTTCCATCTTGTTTATATGGGTTTTTGGCGAATGTCTAAAAGTTTTATCTATCCACCATTGAGGGTAAACAAATGAAAATCTGCGACACAGTTACTTTTGTTGCTTTAATTTATTTTGTGCATGACGCGTTTCTTGTTTCAGAAGGCAATGGCCGAATTCCTACCCGCTCCTTGTCCCCAGTCCTTTATTGTAATGACCTCGACTAGACGTAAATCCAAACGAAAAAAATTTCTTTTATCAAAACATTTTTCTCAATTGTAAGTCAGATCATATCGTTAGAAAACATTTATCAATTTAGTGAGTTTATTGAGACAGTAATACAATATCATAGCATAATTTAAGTATCGGTAGGGTGATAATATGTTTACGACTGATTCCACGAGAATACGTTTGTAATAAGTTATCATCGCTCATGTTAATGATATGAAATTTTTTTATTTGATTTAATCCTTTACCTAAATTTCCTTTACAAAATACAAACATTTAATTTCTCACACTGCTTTTAATGTTTCAAGGAAATTTGCGAATTTTGATTCCGTTATCGTCTTCTTTGTTGTAAAAATTTATTTCTTCTTTTCATACCAGAAAGTGATGTTTATTCTTAATGATCCTAAATTTAAAGGAAGTTACTTTTTTTTAGATTCAACTTGAGTATTCAACAGTTATTAAAATATTTTGGCCTTCCGCTATACCTGGGTGCTGCCCTGTTGTTGAAAATTAGTAAAAGATATGACTAGTGCATGACGTCTCGCAAAGGAATACCACCTATATTGCTCATTTGACAGGTGTTGACAGGTTGATTAATTGCTTTTCAAACCTGGTACAAAGCCTGCCCCTCCCTCTCACTTCTACCCTGACCGCTGTCCCTCCTCTCCGACCGCCCAGTGGATCAGCCTTACACCTTCTACCATAGCCTGAATGTCGACAGTTGATTTATCGTGTATGTATATACTGGCACTCCTTCTCTCTCCTATCTTACGCCACCGTGTTTGAAAACTAGCATTTCCTCGTAACTGAAACAGACTTTGAATTACAAACACTAATTTCTTTTCTTTTACATAGTTTCTAACTATCTACAACTTCCATAATTACAAAATTATATCACAGTAGTTAGCACCAAAAGTCAAAGTTGTTCTTTCAGACAGAGCGTGGTGGGTTAGAGGTAACATTCTGACCTATCATTCAGGAGGAAGCAGGTTTGACTCCCCATCTAGCCATCCAGATCTCGGCTTTTCATGGTGTCACGATTACCGGGAACATTCCTTCGAAAGGACCAAATTCCTTCCTGCTGCATGCCCCCAGTCTTTTCCCGTCTCTAATGATCTCGACGTCTACTAGCTGTAAAACAATAAAAAAAGACTGAAACTATCGATATACATAATTGCTAATTTCATCGCAAAAACAATCCTTTATGGTTTTACGATATAAATTTACTGCCATCGTTAATCATGGCAAACATTTCGACTGTGAGAAGTCATGCTCCATACAATATTAAATGAATAGAGTCTACTAAATTCATTTAAATTAGGGGACTATTTTGTTTTTAATAACTCTGCGAGTCGATGTCATATCGAAACAACGTAAGCTACCACTTACGTAACATAAGTTATCACTATGGGCAGTTTCTTTCAATTTTTTAGTTTCACTGAAGTGATTGTTGTTTGCTTGATCCGTGCACAAGCAGCGAAAATTTCAAAATTTACGCTTTTGGCCTCTGCTTTGTGGACGAATCATTGTACTAAACTGGATAAAAATTATGCTGCATGGTAACGTGTAATTAGCTACCAAAACGTCTAGTTTTGCCTAAGTCCATTCATAAGTTATTGTTGTGGTCTGTGTTTCATCGAGAACTTTTACTGATCCAGGTAAAAAGTGTGTTATATATTATTAGATGACATAATCTTTCACTACGCAAAGTTTCGCTGAAATGTGTTCATTAGTTTTAGCAAGATGCACCGAGAGTGGTGGGTGAGCGGTTAGCGTTCTGGCCTCGCATTCGGGAGGACGGCGATTCGAATCCCCGTCCGGGCATCCACATTTGGGTTTTCGATGGTTTCCACAAATCACTCCAGGTGAATGCCGGGATGCTTCCTCCAAGAGGCCATGGCCGAATAACTACCCGTTCGTTGTCCCCAGTCCCATCCCGCCTCTAATGACGTCGACGAGGCGTAAAGCCATAAGTAAAAAACAAAAAAAACAAAAAAGTATGATGCGCACACATATAAACAAATGATCAAAATTTGCCATCATGGTCCGTGTTTCATCTAGAACTATGTTTCTAATCTCGATAAAATTTCCCATATAATGTCTGGTGGCATAAACTATCACTTTGTGCAGTTTTGTTAAAACCTATCCATTACGTTTAGCTTGATGCGCGGACAGATAGACAAAAATTCCATGGTTTTCTCATTCTGAAATATTAGCCATCAGTAGTGAATATTGCAGTTACACATTTCGAAATAAATTTTATGCACAGACACAACTTTTCTTCTGTATTATTATGTGGTATAGATATAGTAATCATGTGAACGTACATGCCGAATCCTCTCATAATCTCTGGATTACTCTGGAAGGTTTGGTAGCTTCCTTGTAGTCATAACGTTTGCGGTACGGCCAGCTAACCACCAATTCAAATAAATTAGGTGAATGCCAGAACTGCAGTCATAAATCAGTGGCCTTCCTTCTATTCCACCGGGGAAAAAATTTACCTGCCAAAAGGCTTGCGCCAGACAATAAAACGTAATCTGTCAGTAACGTGACATAAGCATTATCTATCAATAATTTTGATGAAACAGATGAACACAACCACAGACACTAACCTGCAACACCTCTACCTCAAAGACAGAAATCTATCAGCATTCATCAAGACTTATCTGTAATTAGAAGACATTTGTCCACCAGCTAACCACCAATTCAAATAAATTAGGTGAATGCCAGAACTGCAGTCATAAATCAGTGGCCTTCCTTCTATTCCACCGGGGAAAAAATTTACCTGCCAAAAGGCTTGCGCGAGACAATAAAACGTAATCTGTCAGTAACGTGACATATGCATTATCTATCAATAATTTTGATGAAACAGATGAACACAACCACAGACACTAACCTGCAACGCCTCTACCTCAAAGACAGAAATCTATCAGCATTCATCAAGACTTATCTGTAATTAGAAGACATTTGTATTATAAAGAAAGGGAAACCACATAAACACTCTACAAAAGACTGGAACAGTATATTGCAAGTCACACAAATAACGCAAAATACATAGCGTCAAATTTTTTTCGGATGGTGTCAGACAATATAGATCTTTAACGTACATTACCTTTTGGACTAGTAACGAAAGAAAGCTGTTACAATTTTGTTTTTGGACGCAATATTCTGGTTCCACTATTTCGTTTTTTGCCACTATTTGGGAAGAGATTTGTCATCACACTATTTTCTGTTTGTTGATGTGGTGTAGTGCTGGCGTGACCTCTCACTATTGGCTGTTTGCTGACGGTGAGAATGGCTGTATACTTACCAAATCTGACATTTCCCCAGTACACTTGGCAACCCCCAGGTTCCCCTCAAAACTATTCCTAATTTGGAACGATTCTACATTAAAATGAATCATACCTTAGTTTATTCCTTGGATTCCTGGCAGGAAGTTAATTGAAAACCAATTAAATTGTGAACAGTGGTTTTTGCGGGATATCGCCTTCGAGTGAAAATTATCTTACATTTCTAAACTATAGAATGTGATAAGAAAATGAAACTTATGCTTTTTTTTCGCGATACAACAGGCTGTACAATTATCCCATATCCGGGCAGCAGTGTTAGTCTGAATAAAATAGACTTTAAATTTACCTTAAATTCAATAGCCATACAATTTAACAACATAATGAAACATATCCTATTTTACCCGCGAGACCACGGTCTGTAGATTAAACGAATCCATATCATAATGTACTACTTTTTTCGTGAATCGTGTTCAACGAAAAATGGCTTCTAATTTGTGGGCTCATTCGTCTTCAGTTTCTCAGGATTTCTAGATCAAAATGAAATATACTTTCCAAAACTAATGGCTGTACATTAATCAAAACCAGTCAAAATCCGACCAGTAATTTTTCGTTAATTCCTTCCATCCAAACATGTAGAATCACTGTCAAACACACATACACAAATTTAATAAGCAGTTATTCATAGCTTTATTAGTATCCCAAAATCATTATTTTAGAAATACGTTAAGAGTACACATTTTTTTCTCAGATAAAATTTAGTATATTTATGGATAATATGGCAAAAGACCTCTAATACCGATAAATGTAATTTGGCGTAGCTATGGTTCAGACTTACCATTTTTTATATTTTAGTTTTTCCTGAACGGTCTTTTGAAATAAAAAATAAAACGACAGCAACAAGTTGGCAGTGCATAAGAGAAGAACAACCATTGCTCGGAAATGTTTACGATCATATAAACTGAAAACTCGATTACACTTTTGTGCCATAAAATGGAAGTTATGTTATATCATTACAAGATTTTAAGTTTGATTTGATATTTTTTGTTCGATGCACTTATGAATTTACACTGTATATTATTAGTTTTTTTGTATCATTCATCATTTCCCCACATTTTCCGTTCGAATAGCATGTTTTAATCTTCAAGTCTTTGTTATAGTTTCACAGGCGTAAACATAAGCTTTTCATTAATACAAGTAATTATTCCGCAATGGGACAGCTTATATACCACAAATCTGTAAAAACTGCGCTTAACTCTAAAAACGGTTTGCGAACTCTAGTTTTAATTAGCTCAAATGGCTTTCCAGAGAAATAATTAGTAAACAACAGATATAAAAACGAACTGGATTTCAGCATGTGTAACATTTTGTCCTCAACCAATGGAAGAATTAAGTGCGCTTACTATGGACAATGAAATTTAACACAAACCGCCACCTTCTGCAATAAAATATATGTTTATTACGTCATTTCAAAATTTATTCTAGATTATTTTACGGAATAATCTATTCCTGATGCTGATAACTTTTCAGACAACTCTCATAATTTTAAGTGCCCAGCATAACACCCTCGCTTTCCGACGTGGCAGCCGACGTTACTGGTTATAATCTCACTATTATTATTGTTTGTTCTTCCATTGGTTGAAACTAAACAAATGAGGAAGAAATTATTTGGGTGGAGGCTTTACTATTTGTCAACATCGAGATCATTAGAACCTGGACACGGTTCAGAAAAGAAACTGGAATTAAATCGGCTATGACGTTAACCATGAACTATCCCGCATTCTCTTGAAATGGTTTGGGGAAATCACGGAAAACCGAAATGAAAATTGCTGGAACAGGAATCAAACTCTTGTCTTCCCAAATGGCATATGAGTAGTGTGGCCTAAGTGAGATCAATGACATTAGCAAAAAAAAAAAAAAAAAAATATTTGCGAGCTGAAATTCATTGCAGTAATGAGCGATTATCTGTAGCTGTCACGGTTAAAAACATGAATAGATGGCAAAGACTTATTTCATTATATCATATATATTAATTCTAAATAGTTTTTTTTTTTTTTTTTTTGTAACGACCTATCTTATTTTTTTTTGGGCTGTATGCCTCGTCGACATCTAGGTCATTAGAAATAACTGGGGACAAGGAACGGGAAGGAATTTTGCCATGGTATTCACCTGGAGCGATTTGGGGAAACCATGGGAAACCCAAATCCGGATTGGCGGTCAGGGATTCGAACCCGGGTACTCCGGAATGCGACGCTAGAATGTTAATCGCTAATCCACCAAGCTTGGTTTCGTTTTAAAGATTGTGTTGTTCGCCTTGGTAATTAAATTTGAATTTTTCGAAATTCAACAGTAAATCGCAAAATTACGAATAGTCAAGGTTATAGATAAGCGATAATTCAGTCAGGCTGCTAGGCTTAGCTGGCGTTAGCAGTACCACAGAGATACGGATAAAGTGTGTGTGTTTGCTAGAATAAGGAGCTTTTTGTGTATTTTTGTTTCTATTAGGGGATCATTTTATTGTTTCTAATTGTTTCGAAAGTAGTTGTATGTGTTTCAAGTGACAAATATGTAAACGTTTGCTACAATTGAGCGGGTTCTTCTTTTGTCCTACTGCAAACCACAGACCTCACTATTCACCGTATATCAATGGCGATATTTTCACTTGGGCCACCTAGTCTTCTAGTATTTTAATAAATTAAAAGTTAAATTCTCGGATCGTTTAACTTCATTTTATTCATTCGGTTCAATAGAAACTAGCAAAAAACTTGCACAGTTTATTTATGTGAAGCTTATAAACAATAATGGAATGATACTTCACCAGATGCAATAAGAGAAGCAACATTGTGATTGAGTAATTACACCTTCTCCAGCGGCCCCTGGATAAAACAAGAAGACGAATCTCTTGTACTGTTGGAAGCTGGAATGTTTGAGAAACAGTATCTTCTTACTATAATTAGGCCAGGAGGAAATGAAGCGCCTCCTGCTGAAAGTAATTTATCGTCGCGCGGGGATTTTGTGTTCTACGTGGAAATATTTGTTGGAGAAAGCGCAGGCAACATTTCTCAGATCTCACCTACATACAACGCTTCTAAGAGAGAATCTTTGTTGCGAAACAGAAGTGTAGAATACCCTTCTCTGACAATTAATTTGAACTTTCTTGATTCTCACCCATGCAACGGTTAAAAAGGCAGACAATATTATACGTGATTTTTTTGTGTATGGTGAAGGAAATCGTTCTTAATTTTGTAGCAAGTGCTTTTTTAAGAATTTGGCAGTTTTCACTCTATCTCAACAATTGCTGTGCTCTTTCAGTCTGAGCCTGACCTTGGAGAAATATATGCCAACTGTGTAAAGCACTATCTGTGGTGTGTATGCAAAGTATTGAGTCGCACCAACAATTAGACTTAAACTACGAGATGACCCGTGCAATAATTTAGCGAATAAAATACGGTGTAAAGTTGAGTTTGCTAGTTTGTAGCATGTTGAAAGAAGAACCTGCTGATTTGTAGGAATATATTTCTGATTTCACCTGATACATGCTATCCTTCGGCCATCTACTTTGACGTAAACACCTGAACCTTTCCCTTCCCGAAAGTCGAAATATCACAGATATCATCGGAATATAACTGTACTGAACAGAACTCTCACAGTATATCGATATCACTGTAATGTGTTGCTGCTATTATAGGTAGTGGAAATGCGATCAAAATTTTCGCAAGTAAAATGTTTACGTAGACGTAGTATAGCATAACACAAACGTTTCCTTAAGAGAAAAAAAAATCCGGAAAGCTCTTTACTGTAGAAAAAATGCACAGTTTACTCATATTTGTGTTATATGTGGTGTTGGTATCTAGTAGTAGCACACTCAAACTCTAACAGCGCCAGCAAAGCCTAGCGCCTTCACTCTGAAGTGTTCATACACTTGACTTTGACGGTTGTTCTTTAAGGGCCGAATTCCAAAATATTCCTTTCTTAATTTATAATGTTACTAGAGAGGAGACCTTACTCTTTAAAGTCATACATTATTTATCGATTTTTGTTAGGTATCGCTTTTTAGAAATGGTGATACTTTTGCCCTTTACACATCAAATTCCGAAAAAATTCTTTCTTAATTTATGATGATTCCAAAGTGAAGACCTTAATCATTAAAATGACACCTTTATCGATTTTGATTAGGTGTGAAGGGAGATAAATGGCTCATTCAAAAATCTCGTTTTAGAAAATGATGATTCTTTTGCACTTAAATGGCTGAATTCCGAAAAATTCCTCTCTTACTTATCGATTTCGATTACGTACGAACGAATATAAGTAACGCGTTATATATTAAAAAAAAAATCTTTTAGAAATATTATGTATTATTTATTAGCTTGGTAGAATGGCCTGAACGGTGAGAAGGCTTTTTTATATATCTTAATTTCCTCGCCAGTATTCGCAGCGCTCGTTTCGACCTTATCTCAAATTCCATAACTCTTAGTTAAAGACGTGCTGTTATCTACTGAATGAAAATATTTCAGGCACATTTCATAATAGTATCAGCTGAAAGTACAAATATTAAAGTTTTTGAATAATTTTTGATGAAAACAAAATATTATTGTAATACTTTCAAGGAATTTTTGTGCTGTCTGAATAAAAAAATAGACGAGTCACGGTTTCTTTTCGTAGTTTTGTTACTTTCGCCCATGCTCCAGAGCTGCTATATTTTGTTTCGTGGGGCTGGGGCTAATAAAGATAATGCGTTTATGGCGGCGACCCAAGGGTCATATCGCGACTAAAGGGAACTGCCTGCTCTGCATGAACTAAGGACATAATTAGTCTCATCGGAGATAGAACCATGAGCAAGTTTGACAAGTCACGGTCCCAAACTTGCCGTAACATCAAACTGGGGTTGGTAATAAGCACCCTCACGAGATATTCCCTACCACCGCCAGCCTCCCACATAAGTAAAATTCACAGCAGGACTGAAAATTATAATCCTTCCAGAGAGGAGATTTAATTTTTGTCTCTCTATGTGGATGTTTACACGAGGCGACACAAGCAACCAATACGAGAGCCACGCAGACAGTACAGTGGCTGAAAGTACTGGCATTCGTTTATTAAATAACATTCTGTTTTTGACATATTTCACCTGTGCATGAATGTGAGTTTTTTCCATCGTAGAGTTAAGGTGTTTTTACAGAATAGGTGGCTGTCGCTAGTATCACATTATTATTTGTTGGTTCGCATTTTAGAAATGCATTTTTTTTTTTAGATTTTGGGATTTGAAAATTTTACAATTGCCGAAGAGCAAATTCTGGTTAAATACTGCAAGTACCGTAGAAATCATACTAGGAAATAGAGAATGTGATTCGGTTTTTCATTTTGTAGACAATTTTTTTTTACTAACCCTTTCGTTCGTTGATGGTAGAAGTATTTTTGCTAGTTTTAACATTACTTAAGAAAATCAAAATCTAAACTAACCACTATTTTCATAATATCTGTCGACTCTATGTTTTTCTTCTTTGGTCCGTGTGTGTTGTTTGTTGAACATTGCGTGAACTGTTGCTTGTGATGGCGAACCCAATATATGTTTGGAGACTCATGTAATGTACAATATCGACTTTATACGTGATTAGACCGTTTATTGAACAAATAGTTTTTTCATAGATTTTCATCGAATGCGGAACAAGTGTTGCATGTACAATTTCATAATGATGACGTTCTGTCACTTCCGAGATGACTGTGGCCTACACTATTTTTAATATCAACCTTTCACCATTTTGATGGTAGTAGATGTACCTTACATAATTTTGTATTATTAGTTGTATATTATCAATTACATTTCGAGCAGTAATATCATGGTTTTTTATTTAAATCTTGTGCCCAAAGAATATTTACAGAAAACGGGAACCAGTTTATGACCTTATTCACTGCCTCATAAGTCAGTAACTGACTGACTGGACTCACTGGACTGACTGACAGGACTGACTGGGCTGACTGACTGGACTGACTGGCTGGACTGACTGGCTGACTGGACTGACTGACTGGACTGATTGACTGACCACTTTGATCACAAATGAGAAAAACGTCTCGGGGATGTGGAACCATATCAATAATATTACCAATAACTGATAACCGATTAATTACTTAAAAACCAATTAATGTAATAAATTTTTACTGTAATCTGTAAATACATATTATCCCATGTTAGTTACTATATACGACTGAAATTTCCAGATAACGTAATTGCTATATTTGTAAACGGTTTCAACACACAAAAAAACCATACACCATTTTAGTAATTATCAACATCTTAGTCACCTCATCCTTCCATACTCCAAGTAATATTTTTCAGTCATTGATATATAGCATTTTCTCAGTTACCAAATTTTAAGAAGAAAATTCTTTCACTGAATAAAAAGGATTCTGAAGCAAAAACTCTTTCATTTTAGTTTTAAAATAGTTTGGCTTTCGTAGATATTCTTTTATTATGAAGATGCTCCAGTGAATGTTATCCCTATCTGTACAATTGATAATGGCTTATGATCTTTGTGTATGTTAGATTTATTTCTAGTATTATAGCCATGTATGTCGGCATTAAGATTGAAGTGTTCAGGATTTCCCACTACAAAAGATAGTCGGGAGTATATATATTGTGCTGGCATTGTATGTACTCTAAGATTTCTAAACAGATTTCTGCACGACGTCCGCTGGCTCGCTCCACAAATAATTCTTAGAGTACGTTTTTGTGATTTAAACACCCTCTGTGGTTGTGAAGAGTTTCTCCAGGATTATATGCCGTAAATGAGCAGGGAGTGAAACTGCAGATTATACCAACGTCCTTGTTTCTATATCAGTTATTGTAGCTATTATTCTCAATAAAAATGTTTCAGAATTCAGTTTTTAAATATTTGTTGAATATTTTGCCTCCAGTTCAGCTTGTTATCAATATATACACCCAGTACTTTTGTGAAACTGCTTTAATTGATTGCTTTTCTTCAGATATAACATTATAGTTGTCCTCTGTTTTATTTTTTGTAACAAACTGAAATAACTGTGCGTTTTCTACATTAAGTACTTATTCATTAGCACTGAACCATCTGATAATCTTCTTTAGGGCATCATTTGCTGTGTTTTCAATGTTTTTTAATGATGGATGTTTGAATTATACTCTTGTACTATCCTATATTCACTATGATCTAATAAGCATGGGAGATAATTGATATAAATTAATAATTGCAGAGGACCAAGAATTGAACCCAGAGGTAACATGCATTAACTACACCACATTCTGAGTTTATAAACTCTCCTGTATCAACATCTTTCAATAATGCACATTGCTTTCTATTTTCCAAATACGATTTAAACCAATGTCCTGGCCTACACTAACACCACGTTGTTCTAATTTGCCTAGGAGAATCTCATGGTTAACACAATCAAAGGCTTTAGGCAGACCACCCTTTTTGTTAAACGCACTCATGGGTATTTGACACAAATAATCGATCAAAATTATTTCTAAGTTATAAGTTATAAGCTCAAAGACGGATCCCTAGTCAATAAAAACCAATTAATGATATCTGTGTTGCACTGAACCCGGCTAAATTTTCTAGAGTATCTCTCCCGAAATAGTCGAAAATATTAATTTCTAGCTTCTGCTGCTTCTTTGGACAAAGTAGCTATAGGCAAAAGTGCATGCTTCATTATAATTGGGCCCTGAATCAATTACTTAGTGTAGTGTAGGTGACAATGGATGCTAGGAGTACAGTTCAATGTATATCTTAACTGTTTCGTGGCAGTAAGGAGCAAATTTCTTTGTATCTATCTCCCACTACGTACATATCACTTACAGAATAGGGACAAACCTGTCAATCAGGATTTTATCAATACCTGTAATCTCTGCGGATATCGTTTGCTGCAATCAGTCAAATCATCGAAAGATTTTCTCGGCCGACCCAAATTGGACGGATTAGATTTTATAGCTATTTCTATAGATCTTTTTAACCAATCTTGGTATTTATTTAAATATACAGTCTCAGTTCTTTAAGCAGCCTGCCATTTTGCTTTAATTTCCGATATAAGCCTTGAAAACTTTTTTTCGAACTGTTGCAATTGTTCGGACGTGAATGACGGTTGATTTAAAATAATTTACTGGACTAATTCCAACTGTTAGGCAAAATCATTTCCTTTCTCGTCTTTGTTCATATCATAAATAACTTTCCGGGTCATGACTTTGATATCAAAAGAGCCTATAACAAAAAAAATCTTAGATGAACTAATGTGACACAGTAAAAAGTATGTTACGTTTTAAGTAATCTAGAATCTATTTTGGAATAAATAGATGTTTGGCACTTTTTGGCATCTAATTTTTAATGGAAATCCCAGATAGTTCACTAAACTAAAACCATATAAGAAATCAGACTCGGGGAAGGTCGATAAATATAACAAACTCTCTCTTTAACATTTTTCGTAATGAAAAATTGCCTACAAAATGAGTCAGCTAGCAAAAATGTACAGAAATAAAGTTGTGGGATACATTTGGATGTATGTTATTATGATTTCGATTCTGCGTACCTTGATGTACACTATCCACGATTAAAGTCACCACTACTCATTTAACATCACTCACAAATTAAAATGGTACAACTTAAAACTTTCTTGTATTTACTTAGTAACAATACGTATGTGTTGCAATGAGCTCAGAAGACGACTGTGGATTTTTCACGCGGTGGGAAGTGAAGCTTATCTAAAAAATATATCAGGCTATTGTTCTATTGACAATTGCCTTGAGTCAGGTAGATTCTTGGAATGTTCTTGATCTTCTTTTTTTTTTGATCCGCTTTTTGTGACGAATACCCCTGTGTGAAGCAGTTTTATTATAGACTTACTGACTTCTTGAGCAAATTTGGAAAGATACCTTCTTCAAAAGAACTGCTGATGCTAGTGTTACATTGTTTCAATATATGGGTGGGAAACTTCAACGTAACCAAATGAAGTTTATTTTTGAGGGATTTGTTAATTTTTTCTATTTCATGTTGACTGGTGAAAAATAGACACATAGACGCCGTTTTGGGTGACAAGGATCTAAGTATTGTTACGGCATCCGTATTACTAACATATTTTTTCAGCAGGTGTTAAGAAGTAGTTATTGAAAGCACATTCTACGGAAGAAGAGTCATTTACAAGTTTATTGTTAATGCATGAAAGTTGTAGATTTATGTTAAGGGGATTATACAGTAGTTTCTGTTTTGTTAATGTTCCAAACATTTTTAAAAAAAAATTATTATCTGAACTGCTAATCTCACTGTTTACAGCCAAATGCTTCCCTTCTCTAATTACTTCGGCTAAAATTGTAATTCCTTCTGAGAAGCACTTTTACCGGCTTCCAGTTCTCTTTTGTGCCTGTAAGTTGTTTTAATACGTACCGTTATCCAGTTCTAGTTTACTCGTTTTTGACCAAATGGAAATAGTCTAGTACGAAGTCACCTCTCATAAATTTCAAAAAACTATGGTGAAAATAACTGAATTTATTGTTTGCTCCTTTTATTTTCAACATAGTGCTCCAAACCTCATACAGAAATTTTTTTGATAGATAAAGGACAATATTAAAAGATCGCTTGTTGTCAGATGGTTTTGAGAAAATTACATTACGACAACAAGAATTATAATTTATTAACCTTAATTTTTTCATCTATTTTAGAATGCTAATAGATTAACTATTTCAGGAGATTGATATCAGACTTTTTCAATTGGCAGTATAGTTTTCAACAAAGAAGAGCAACTTACTAGATTGCCCATTTTGAAAGATAAAGGGAGAAAAGAAGCTATATTACGGAACATCGTGATAACACTTATTTTTATTTACCACCAATGGTCAAGTCAATCAGAAGCTATCTTTACTAGCATCAATCCTGGCTGAAAGAATCTGAAAATGTTCTAAGTTTCCTGTTTGATCCTCAGAGAAGTTTTGTAAGCTTTCTGGCTAATTATGGATTTTGATTATTAGAAAATTTCCTCACTGGACATACACATATTCATTGATCAAATAAAAAGGTTCTTTATGCCGCGGTCGCCAGGTTTAGGTATTACCGTTCGTCGGGTTACTAAATGATAAGCTCACATACTTTAGAATGGACAGATATACCAAACTTTATTGAGTTCATAAACTTATGCTTTCACACCGACGGAAAATACCACCACCAAATAAATATTTAAATAAGGAAATCAGACTCCTTTTCCGAGAATTGCAGACTCGTGGGACAAGAGGAATTAAATTGCACAAACTCCCACACTCTCCACAGTACTCATAACACGTCCACAGTCACTTGAGATCGCTGCACTCCATGCAAAACTGTTAATATAACACATTACTAGTTTCCACGTTACACTCCGCCAAATCTTCTCGTCTTTTCCCAATTTCAATAATTACGACCGAAAGGTTCCCGCGTCGACAACTAAACTTGACGGCGGTCAACGATGCACACACCCCAAAGATAGCCCCCCACTGGCTTACTCATGGAGGAAGGAACTCCATGGGCTTACTACGCCGGCCACAGATACTCTTGCATGGCTCTGACGTATGTTATGTTACAGTCCCTAGCTAATATGCTGTGATAATTGATCTGGTTTCAAATAAACTTGATCAATTATCAGAAAAAACTGTAGTGTCACAGTTTGTTAGCTGCTTTTCGTGATGTTGTTTGACATCCATCGCAATCGTGCAGTTTACGCCTCTGCAGAATGCTTGTGTACGATCGAGTGCACGATAGATGTAAGTTTAATTAAGAAAACGAGATAACATCAATAGCGTAGAACTGCATTTTCATAATTTCTGACATTCGAGATGTAGTCGTTATAGTGATATGGAATACAAAATATGCGTCATTTAACAATATAAGACAACATCTTGCTTGAAGGATAAGGTAAAGGCGAGATTTACGATTCCTGAAATACACTAACCACTCCACATTTGCAGAACACCTTCTAGAACACAATCACCAACCGACAGATATCCACAGAGACATGCAAATACTATAATCAATAACAAACCACAGGCATTAACATTTCAGGAAAATTATTACATCCAAAAAGCACTAGTTGAAGGAATGCAGATCATAAATGATTATACAAACTTGACTAATCAAACACTATATGCCATATTAAAAAAGAAAGAAATATTCACAAAAAGACAACCATTTCAAATCCCCGCCTACCATCAAAGATAACACAAAGCAGTCTGTAAAAACCAAGGACCTTTAACCACAATGAAACCTGAAACATAAACAAACACACACTCTATGGACCTGTGAAAAACATGGCGTGGTGTTTACTTTTTCATGTTTTGAAAACTGTAAATAATAGTGTTAATATGAAATTTGGTCAGTTCAGTGTAGTGCTTCATACCTTCAGCAAATTCTTCAAAACATACACAGAGAAGCTAACCCTGATCATGAGAAAAAAGTAACATGTAAGTAAATTTAATTTCACCTCAACTTTATATATTGTTTTGTAAACCAAATGTAACTAAATAAATGAATAAAGACGAAACAGATGTCGCTGATGATGCTCTTGAAATAGAGCGAAACGCGTACGACACCAAAATAAAACAAAATTCAATTGCATTGGCGTGTTATTCACCTTTATAAAAAATTGAAAAGATAACTAGTTTTCGAACGACCATATTCCAGACCGATAAATGACATGTTAGGCGAATGTGCAGGCCAAGGAAGCAGTGGTAGCCTTCGTTCTTCAAAGAAGACTTTCACATTCCCCGTCCCATGTGGCCGGGCATTGACCTGTTAAAATGTGTCATGTGGAGCTGCCGGCAAGAGTGGCAGTGCCTCAGGCTCTGAAACCTTCCCGAGGTAGCGGTTGCTGTTCAGATTTCCCAGATTACGTAGAAGGCGATATCGCATGTTATAGCCAAAGGCGCCCCAAACCATCATACCTGGCGATTGTCCGTCGCTCAACAATGCACTCTGCCAGATTTCTTTCATTACAGAAGCGTCTAAAGCCGCGTTCCCACGATCTCTTTTAGCTGAGGCGGGACGGGACGGGATCTCATTAGCCGAAGTGTAGGGACGAGCGCTCGCCGCAGGATAGCCCTAGCTTACCTCGCCGCCACCTCCCCATCACGTTGCCTAGTGTAGTTTGGCACAGAGCACTTTACAGTAACAGAAGGGGTGCGCACCGTTGCTGCAAACCGATGACAACAGCGCACCTCTACACACACCTGTGATGTTTACCGACACAGAGTGGGTAGCTGCGTCTCATCTCCGCTAGCAGAGGCGGCCTTGTTCCCATGGCGTGTTGTTGAGTATTCGTCCGGTCCCGCCTCCGTTACATTAGATCGTGGGAACGCGGCTTAACACGTACGGAACCGACACTGTAGGACAAGTTGAAGCGGGACTCGCCCGTAAACACTACATTTTGCCATTCAGCACGCCAGTGACGGTGTTCACATGGCCATTTCAGTCTGAAACGTTGGTGGTTTCTGGTCAATTGAATTCGGTGAAGTGACATGCGTGCCACGAGTCCAGACCACAGGAGACATCGTGGTACCTTTGACGCAGACATGTCAACACCCGTTGCAGTACTTCAACGTAGATGCAACACTGTGGACAAATCTGTTATCTCCGTTTATGTCAGGCGAACATGATGCCGGTCGACGAGGTTTTTCAGTCGGTTACACCAATGCGGACAAAATGGTGTCATTCCGCGCAGTGATCACATTGTGTGGCCCATCACCCACTCGTCGCTGTGTACGACCCTCCTCTAGTCACTGGTTCCGCATACGCGTCACTGTCGTAGCAGCGTGTTCTGCACGAGCCGCTAAATCGAGGTACCACAAACACGTTTCTTGGAGACTAATTATTCTTTCGCGTTCGAACCAAGTTACATAATGAACTTGCTCCTCTTGACGACGATGAGGCATGCAGGCATTTCATGCACGTTTAAATTCGTTTGGAAACTCAGTATCTACTACTGATCGTAGCGTATAACTGATCTGTCCGGTAATACAAAAGAGGACGCTGCTGGGCCTAAGTGAACACCATATGTATGCAGTCTTATTCATTTACCGTTCCACTGTTCTACACGTCCTCTGAATTTTGAGTGACTCAGACAATTTCTTCCGGGTGATGCAATTTTCACGAAAGCGGGATATGATAAACTTTTTTTTTTTTATTATTTATTTTCATGGCCTTCTGTCTATCGACTATACGGCCAGCTTTATCATTTACATTAATTTAACATGTGATTCTTATCGTATAGCAAACATGTATTCATTTCTTAATTCACACTAAATTATACAATTATTCAATATTACACTAATACAGCGATAGCCCTGATAAGGGAATACACGATTACATTTGTGCCAGCGATAATATGAAGCTGGATCTTATTTCACAATGGGTAATACAATTATTCAGTGAATAGTAATACATATTTAAAAAGTATATTGATACAATAATACAATGATGACAATTATATCGATAACAATAAAATCACATTTGGGGAGCAGTGATGTTTCCTTGCAGGGTAATATTCCCTGGGCTTTGGTATATCCGGTTAGCCTTGCACCTGATATAACTAAACTGATTAGTGAGAGTTCCTTGATGATTTACAATTTAATGTAATTTTTTAGGTCAGCTAAGATGCAGTTCCGACCGATTCCGTTGGTGGTATTGCAGGAATTGTGCTAAATTTGTAAGATCATAACTTGTATGTGATTGTTAATTTTGTTATGTTTGGTGTCTTTAGATATGGATGTCAGCCTCTCTTAGGTATGTGGCCAGCGCCCCATACACGTCACTTCTTCCCCCTCTCAGCAGGATGCGTATCGAAGTTGGGAGTGGGATTTTGAACTTTACAAGGCTATTGTATAGTTTCTTTTGTTGAGTCCGATATAGAGTGCACGCTAAAGTGATGTGGTCGAGATCTGCTAATTCTTGGTGATCCACCGGGCAAAAGGGAGTCTGTGCTATACCGATTTGGTGGAGGTGCTTTGGGTAACAGCCATGACCGAGTCGCATGCGAATTATAGATGTTTTATATCTTTTGCCCAAATGGTTATCTTCGAACCAGACTTTAGTTGGTATGTGAGGTTGTATTGACGCGTAAAACTTCCCTTTAACTGTTTGTGTCAGAGTCCACGATTCTGACCACTTGTGAAGATACTGTTTCCTGATGATATTAATAAAATCGGTATGAGGTAGCTGAGTATAGTATTGCTCTCCATCCGCCGTGCTTTCTTTCGCCAGTTGATCAACCTTTTCATTATTCTGTATGGAAGCATGTCCCTTGACCCATAACAAGTGCACTTCTTTGCCCTCCGCCTTGGCTGAGTACATTGCATTTAAGATGTCAAATAGGATCCTATTCGTTCCGCTCAGTCTGTTCATGTTTTCCAGCTTCTGCGCCACGCTTTTAGCATCGGACAGTACCAGTATTTTATTGAAGTGTTTGAGACCATAATTTAAGGCATCTCTTATTGCCATAGCTTCAGCGGTATATACTGTCGTTTCTGCTGTCAGGCGTACTTTACGTGATTCTTGAGTGAGGGGACAGAAGAAGGCGTAGCCCACACCATTAGTAGTTTTCGAGCCATCTGTGTATATTTGTACATGTTCTGGCCATGTTATGGACAAGAATTCCTCCATCTTGCTGTTTACGTTGTTATGGGTTGTTATCCAGTTAGGTAGGTGGTATATATATATGATAAACTTATCAAGCCCTCCGTGGTTGTACAGTGACATGTATCAGTGTACGCACTTCAAATATCTCCACCTGACGCACGTTCGATAAGATCTGAAGATCCAATTCAACAAGCGGTCTCGTTAACGTAGCCTGCCATGAATTTTCTGGGGCTGCGAATTAGTGGGTGGAATCCAGGATGTATTCTCCCTAGCATACATTCCTAAGGATCTGCAAGTATCCTCACATCTGTGTCCATTCAGAGACTTGCATAGTCGCTAAAAGCTTAGCTCTCAAAAACCTGCCGCACTTGTCTGATGCGTTCGTAATCAACATCAAAAATTCATGATGCCTACAGCAAACTAATAATAATGACTTTGGCGGAAGCATGACTCTGAGAGCTATTCTTAAAAAATCCATGTATTTTGAAGAAGAAGACTCCTTTTCTCTTAGCTAGTTTGAATTTTTTGGAATCAGTGAAATACGCACTTCATCATCATTCATGATTCCATCCAGATTATCTAATAAGGCCTTCATGAAACGCTTTGAAACTAAATATAACGTTTAGTGTCGACGAGTAGGACTCTTAGCCATTCACATTCAAGGTTTGATAAAACGCGCATCTTACTCAGACAAATTAGAGTATGGGTATAAACAGTTGATTTTTGTACTCTAATTTAGCAGTAGTGGTCAATTCTATTACAATCTGTAACCATCAAAATGTTGATCTCATAATCGAGGAGTCTGCAATGTGCTTTAGGGCCCGGCAACTATATTTGTACCATTACTGATTTCGTCCGGAACAAATAACTTTTATTTAACCATTTATCACATCTTTCGTTTGCTGGAACGATAACAAAGAAATTCAGTATATCCTCAAAATGCATTAAAAGTAAAAACGTTACTTTCAACCGGTTTCCACAATTCGCGTTGACTAAGAAAATAAATTTTGTTAACTAATTATATTTTGATTCTATTAACTACTTTAGTAACTTTACGTGTACGTCGAACAGTTATGCATTTTCAATCTGAAGGATTCAAAGAAATAAGAAAGAGAATAAATAAACTTTGACTTTCCTCACAACATCTATACAATGGTGTAAGTAGTCTCTATCAAGTAAGAGGATATGCAAAGAAGTAAGTGGAACCAAAAATTGGCAATATGGAAGTGGATCTCAAAAAAAAATAACAAAAAAAAAACAAAAAAATGTGTCAGTAGACTATCTGTATCATATCTGAACTTATAACAGTTTTAAGGTATGAGACTTATCTGCATTGCACATAAGTATCACGTGAGAAAAAAAATAGTTCTGCCCTATCAGAATGAATTTTCTTAAGCGAAATGTGTTTCTTTCAACATTTTTTACTGTCGTTTTAGATGACAGTTGGTGCAATACGCTGACCATTCAAGTCAAATGGCATAGCGAGACCACTGGGTGGTCCCAGATGAATCCCTTTGTGGCAGAGGCCAGGTTTAGGTCTCCCCTCCCTGACATGGGGACCCATCCCCTACTCAATAACAGCTGCCCCTGCACACTGCTTTTAATTTATTGGTGCGGTGTATAAAGTGTCTGGTTCAACACAGCATGGGGTCTGGTCAAGAGTGGTAATTTTTGAATAGTGTTTTGAGAACTCTAAACATTCATTCATGTACATGATGTTTCTATGTCTAAGTTTCTTTTGAAAACCTTACACGTCGAATGACGCGTATGTATCCTAAAACCACAAAACTTAATACCTGAAAAAATTTCATTTCCTGCTTTCCAGAGAAATTGAACTCTGGCGAAAATCCTAGCAAGTTGTGATGGAAGTCCGCACGTTAAAAACTCAGCAACCATTTTCGATACTTAGACCAGTATACAAGAAATAACTTTCAAAGGAGTTCAACTTAATAAAAGTGGAATGCACTGCAATTATCCTTCAGCTTTCGCCTCGAGTGATTTTGGGAAAATCTCTGTAAGACCGTGTCGGGTATCGAACCCCGCAATCCCAAATTTTAGGTCCAAGTGATACTGCTCACCCACCAGGTGCGGTACTCTGAGATCCTTTTAGCTTACGACATCCGATGCTGGTTTTCGAAGATAATAACATCGTCATTGTCCTTAATACCACCGAGCGTGATGGGTGAACGGTTAACGATCTGACCTCGCATTCGGGAGAACGCGGGTTCGAATCCTCGTCCTGTCATCCAGATTTTGTTTCTCCATGGGTACCCCAAATCATTCCAGGTGAATAGGAAGATTCTTCCTTCAAAAGGCTGTAGCCAAATTCCTTCCTGTTCCTTTTCCCCTGTCCTTTCCCACCTCTAATGAGTTCGACGTCAACAAGATGTAAAGCCATAAGCAAAAAAAAGTCTTTACCGTTATATAGCTAACGTTTAAACTGTTAAAATAACACGGCACAATTCAATGTGGCAAAGTCATTCGTAGTGATCTTAAGAGTTACTACAGCATACATATAAATCCTTGGCTGATAAAGTACGTAGACTGGTTGTAGCAGGAGATATTACTGTAACTATCCTTTCTCAGAACTGACTTTGTTGATCCGGTGACTAGCCTAACGTCTCTACTCGTTCAATATAACACATATCTCCAGTTATTGCTTACTAGCTGTTATTAATGACTCTGTTTCAAAAACTCACCTGCTAGGTTCGGTATTTAGACCGACATACAAGAAACAACTTTGAAAGAAGGAAGAATTGAATGCACTGGAATTATCCCCCAGAAGTCATCTCGATTATTTTAGGGGAACGATAGAAAACCTAACTGTAGGACTGTGCGGGATATCGAACCCCGTCCTTCCCGAATGTCAGGTGAAAACGTTAATGCTCACTCCCAGGTTCGGTGCTCTATGATCCTTTTAAATTTCCTCATCCGATGAAGGTTTTCTATGAAGATAACATCCTCACTGTGTTTTCCGTTGTATAGCTAACGCTCTAACTGTTAAAAAATAATTCATCGTGTCCATATTATCTAGAGTTTGCTTTAAGACAACAGTAAAAGCAAAAGCTAAGCTTTGTATTCAGTCCGAAGGTTGGTTGGACCCTCACAGAGAAGGTATACCAGGTACTTAGCCTTCTATTGGAAGTGGGGTTGCCAGTTCCTTTGTTCCTTACCTAACCTAAGGGGTGCTGCAGTTCAACATGAAATGAGAACCGCGGAATTTTTCTAGCGTACTTCACTTTACTCAGCACGCTATGTCAGAGGTGAAGGTTTGGTTAAGGCCTATAAAAATCCCCACAGCATCAGTGATATAATCCATGGCCATTTCGATCTCCACTATCCACTGAGCCACCAGGCCACTCTGGCCTTTTTTAGTAAAAGAAAGTAAGTGACGCATGATTTAATGCAAGAACTAAAGA
This sequence comes from Vandiemenella viatica, assembly GCA_031002005.1. Lineage (NCBI taxonomy): Eukaryota > Metazoa > Arthropoda > Insecta > Orthoptera > Morabidae > Vandiemenella > Vandiemenella viatica. The sequence continues at coordinate 262,583,158 of CM061921.1, forward strand.
CGAATAAAATGGAGACACTAAAATTAAACTTCCAATACGTAGCCAATCATACAAAGCTGTCAGAAAGTTTCACCCAATTATTTCACGACAGTTCAAAACGTTGTAATACCCTTAAATCATAAATTTACTATTCTGGTGTTTGCATCTGCGCCCTTAATATATGATTTTTTTTACGCTGAAGTTAAGCGTTGAAACTATGACTTAGTTCTACTTTCGTAAAGAAAAGTATGCAATTAAGATCAGGAATTAAGGTCGTGAGGAAGGAACTGATGATTAGATGCTAGATAGCAACGTTAAAAGTAGAGAGAAAGAAAGAAAAATCAGAGTTAGATCCAATTTTACTTTAATTTTACCTCCTTAGAACTGGGAGAAATGAAATGACTTCCAATAACTCATTGAAAATACAGGCACTGTAGTCCTGGTTGGTGTAGTTATAACTATTTTTTTAAAAAATTACCATCTAAATAACAGCTAGTATTTAACTTTACGATGAATAGTATTACTGTCTGCGAACATTATCACAAACTTTGTGTCGTGGCCGCCCAGCCTAAAGTGATAATCTTAAGAGCGTTATGCTGGCTAAGTGGTTAAGGCGTCTGAAGGAATCAAAAGGTCCCCGGTTCGAATCCCTGTCTCAGCGGGGATTATCATAAGCCCTCAATCCGACATTCACCTCTGGCACAGCTTGCTGTGGAATGTGAAGTACGCCAGAACGCTTCCGTAGAACGGATTGAAAGTTACACTGTGGGTTCCCTGTACCCGGTAGGATTTACGGGTTGGGTTAAGATGGCTACGATAGAGGCGGGATGCACAGCCGATGGAAACCCTAACACCAGATCATTACGACCACACGGAATTGCTATTATTACCGAACAAAAGAAAAACTAAATTTCTGCCTGGAATCGAAAGTCTGGAAACATTGTAACGTTATTCATTACTCTGCTAGGTCATTAAAGATAATTGTAAACTGATAACGAAGTGTGTTACTACGAAGGAACCACTGCGGATTTTCCCTGGAGTGGTTTCGATAAATCATGGAAAACCTAAAACTTAATGGTCAAGAAGCGAACCCGGATCCTCCTGAATACCTAACTAAAACTTAAATGCCCATCCACTAAACTTAAATGGTTGCGTAATACTCATTAAAGTATGCTTACAATAGGCCAGGAATGAGCTGAAAAATTGTTTGATATCAAGGAACATGTTTTCGACACTAGATCTGATCCCGTGACCTGTTTAACTGTGACCGTGTGACCAGACTATTTTAATTTAATTAAATGAATTAATAATAGAATCAAAAGGTTATTATTGTGAATTAATTAATTTGTGAAGGATATGTTGTTTAATGGATATTTAGAACTGAAATATTTAACCTCCTTTTACAATATAATAAAATGGATTAATCGCAAGAAATAAACTCTCGCGTAGTACAATTAACGTAAGTAAAACTTTAGTGAAATATGGATTATAGAAGCAAGTTTTTCTCGTATCACTTACAACCGGTTAATGTCCGAGCGGCGAGGGTGGAGGGTGCGGGGGGGGGGGGGGAGTTGTGGTAGGCCTGTTTAATCCTGCCCGGGTATCAATTCCAATGTCCATTACGGCGTGAACCTGGGTTAGGTTAGGGGGGTATCAATTAAAACTGGTTCATACCCCAACACCTGGACGGGAGCATGATTACAATGTTCAATAAAGTGCAAGTAATTAGACTTCACATATGTTACCAAGATTGGGCCCGTACCGACCTTCCCACTCATCTCTCCTAGGATCAAGTTACAATAAAGTATGTAACAGTTTCTGACATGAAATACATGACGATTGAAGAGTAAGTTGCTAAATCAGTAAATACCAAGAACTTTCTTGTGGCAATAATTAGTTGTAAACACTTTTGTTTCAGTGGTATTGAACTGATCTGTGGTATAATGAATGAAACCGAGATGCACAATGGCCAACCACTGAAATGAGAAAAATATTTTCTAAGCTTCAGTTTCCTACATCTTCCGGAATCTATAACAATCGCATTAGAAAATCCTGACTGTGTAATATTGGGAATTTAGATTTATTTTTTCCTTAAAAAAGAATTTTTTCTGTAGCTTTTGTAATTAATATCAACATTCTAAATATGTATTTTTACAATTGCTGCCTAAAGTTTTAGTAATTAAATATCATATACATATAATGGTGACTAAACATAATGCTCGAATTTTTTTACGTACAAATTCTTCCTTTTTTCTTTATTTTGATGGGGGCTGTACTTACTGAAGGGAAAATTTAAATATTGTTGTATTATAATTAAAACCAGGAAAATGTGATTTAAGAAACACCTGATATGTCTTGAAACTGTAGACCTGTTGAACGTGAATGGAATTTTCACTTTAAGAAAATAATCAAAGTATTATATCAAGGTTTGTTTTATTATTTTCAGTTTTATGTCGCTGGTATGCTGATTAATTTATTTTTAAGAAGAATTTTTTTTTTCCACGACTAACTGGAAACCAGATTCGTCTTAGTTGTTTTTCATAAGATTTGTGCAGTTAAAACTGGGGCAGTATATGTCAGCGACCTATTTGGCTATCGTATTTAACTAAATGTGTTTGAATGAACTAGAAAATGCGAAAGGCAGTACCAGCGAATTCTATACGACGACTTTACTGGTTCTGTATCTGAGTGGTAAGGGCTCCTGACTAGGGATCTACATGTCCCTTGTTCGAACCCAGGTCTCTATCGTTTTTGTTGTTTGTTTTTTGTGCTTTTTTTTACATTAAATGTTTTAGGTGGTTCGGATACTGCACAGACGTTAGGTATGCTCTACATGGTGAAATTACGGCGACACTAAGTAAAGTGATCGCAACATAGACCAACCGACAGTCCATCACCTAGATAACCAAACTGCCCTTCCAGATTTCCAGGCAAATTTTGTTATACGCATTTATTTATATTTACAACAAGTTTTTGTTTGAGTGTCAAGAAAAAATATCTGCTATGTCGAAATAACGTCAAGCGGAGATTAGAGAAATATTGACGTCTATAGCTCTCTCAGTGATTTAAAATCCCGGAAAGAATACAGTGTTACGCAAAAAGCGGAAATGATGCAACAGAAAGAGAGAGAAGATATCAAATTGAAACAAGTAACAAAAAAGACACAATGCTAGAGCACAGTAAAGTCACAATCAGTTTCAGTCAGCAATTAAGGCGTGATTAAACGTTGGAACATTACTAGGCATACCTCGCACGAAAATAAATGAAAGACACAAAGGAGCCCGGTACCTTCTTAATAGGAACGATGTCCGCAAACTACGAAATTTAGAACTGAATGACGATTTGTTCATCATAACTATTTTAAGTTTGAAATGTTTCAAGGAAGTTTAAACTCAATAAGCTACTTAATACTGACTGTGATAAAATATGCTAAAGTATCTCATACTAATACCGGAGATTTTAGTTAAAATGATTGATTTGATTGGGATTATAACAATAAAATTAACTAGCTAACATGAAAATCGGATAAATGATCTCAGGGCTTTACTGAACAGTTTACAACACACCAGTCGCACCATTTATTGAACAATAAAACAAATTAATTTTAGCATATCACACATTATGAAAGGGGTTACTATAATATGAGAATAACTATAGGCGTAATTCAGACAGTGCGTCTTACGTGTTTCTTCATTATCTGATGTGGACAGGTTATAGCCCGTGTGTTGCTGACTCGTGGGTAACGGAAAACATCATGTATTGAATTCGTGGAGCGCACAGTGGGCCAGAATCGCAAAAAGCTTGCCAAAATATAAAAAGTTGTTCAATTTGTATCAAAGTTAGTATGTAAAGGTTATCGAAGTTGTTGATTAAGAATATAATATCAAAAAGTGAAAATAGAAAATGAGGGATCTAAGATAGCGGACAAATATTGCTAAAAGTCATTTTATTCATATAAAAGTAATTTTTGTGGAATTATCGAGATTGCTAGAGTTGTTCAATTTGTACCAAAGTTAGTACGTAAAGGTTATCGAAGTTGGTGATTAAGAATATGGTATCAAAAAGTGAAAAAAAGAAAATGGTGGATCCAATATGACGGACAAATATTGATAAAAGTCCTTTGAATCATATAAAATTATTTTTTTTGGATTTATCGAGATTGATGATGAAGATTGTGACTTCAAATATTAAAAAACAAAACAAAATGGTGGATCCAAGATGGCGGGCGGAAATTGGTAAAATTCTTTTTATTTGTGTAAAAGTCAATATTTAGAGGCTGTTGTAGTTAATGGTTAAAAATATAAGCTCAAAAAATGGAAAGCTGGAGAAAAGTACCAAATAGAGTATAGAAGATAATATAAAATATTACAAAAAAAGAATTTTATTTCAATTACAGTTAATCATTTAGTAAATTGTTTGTGACTATAATTAAAAGTTATTGTTTTCTTCTTCTTTTTTATCTTCATTATCTTCTTCTTCTGCATCTTCAGCTGAATCGCCATCATCTTCAAAGACTATTTCCTCATCATCTACATCGGAATCTTCATAATCTTCGGGCACGGGAACTAAGAGGGCAACGGCTTCTGACGACAAACTCTTCAGTTTGTTTGATGATTTGCGCAGAGAAGAAATGTTGAAGTCTGTGGTTGCCAACAATCTCCTGAACACGTTTTCGATACTCTTAAGTCCGGAAAACTTTCGTGAAAAGCCTATGCCATATTGCTTTATCAACTTATTGGTTGATTCTTGATCATACTCCAACAGTTCATATAATTATTAATTTATTTAATACTTATTTCTTAACATGTGTTTGAAAGCGTTAAAAAGTAATTCCACAAAGTATGTAGAATATTTTTGTTTCAAAAAAATGTACTTTTTTATAATTATTAATTAAAAAAATTAACTTAACATTAATAATTTCATTTTTTAAAAAAGGATACATTTTGCAAGTGTCTCTTAAAAAGTTGTTCAAAGCCAGATTTGGTACTAGTAGGTGGATTTGAAGGTTAATTTATTAAGGTAATAGTATATACTTGCGGACACGGTCCAAAAGAAAGCGGAATATTATGGAATTCGTAACTTATCTCTATTTTTTTAAGCACATTTTAAAATTTTCTACCGAATTTTCCGGTATTAAGTTAATTAAAAAAAATATGTGTAATTAATGATTTAAAAATTATATAAATGTATTTTAATTAGTACATATTTCCTGGAACACAGTCCATATTTAAAATATTCGTTTCACTTACACAGAACTCAAATATTTATCTTTAACGGGAAGACTTTTTTTTTTTTTAATGGCATTTGGCAACGGAGGCCATACAGCCAGCTCAAGGTAATTTAATTGCTTTCAGTGTATGGACGCCACAGGACGGACAGGACATTCACACAGACACACAACACTTAACATCCATGCCCGCGGCCGGATTCGAACCGGCGGTCTTGAGCAATGAGTCCCGTTGGTACATCACAAGTTTTTATGACACTCTGGAAATATATTCATCCCTAGCTGTGCACGCCACTTCGTCTGCTTTGAATTTAAGAGTTGTTATTCACCGAGAAATTATTACAGACATGTGGTATAGGTAGGAAAAGTCGGAGTAGCATCCTAATTTTTCATTCTTTATTACTTTTCCTCCTTTTAAATTTAGGTTGCTTGTAAATGTTATAAAGTTGTCTAAACACGCCATTTCTTTCTACCATCCCGTAACAGCCCTTATTTTCGAAGATGTTATGGTTGTGAATGAGCCATAGCCACACTTCAGCATTTTTCACAAACTGCAGACGATATTTGAAACGGTGCCCCATGGTGCCATTATTAATAAATTACTCTACTTGTATGTATAAAAAGTATCGTATTAATTCTCAAGCTGAAACGAAACTCAATGGGTTACAGTTTGCAGGATTTTAACAGTAATAGAGCTGTATTTGCTGCACCTACACTAAGGAGAAACAACTGCTAAGTTTTCTTTTGCTTGTCTAAATTTCACGATGATTACTGTCGGAGTTTATAAATATGTAAGGTATGTAAATCACCACTGTGATACATTTCATCGAAACCAAACAGTGATTTCATCTGAAACTTCATTATTTAACGGGATAAAAAGTGTCCTACACGCTAACCGATGAAAGAAGTTATCACTCCGTTTTGATAGTGTTAAAAACCATTACTTAGTTATTTCGTGATTCGTGTTCAAACATACACAAAATTTACGGTTTAGGCCTCCGTATCATTGCTTATTATGTTGCGTATTGGAATAAAAAGTTTCCTATACATTAAATATCGACATAAGCTATCACTATATAGAGCATAGTTGAATTTCTTTGCTTCTGGCTTTACGCGATGTCGACGTCGAGGTCATTAGAGACTGGAAGGGACTGGGAGAAAGGAACTGAAAGGAATTCGGCCATGCCACATGGCATTCTTAATGAACCATTCCTGCATTCGCCTGAAGTGATTTGGGGAAACCATACGAAACCCAAATCTGGCAGGCCGGACGGGGATTCGAACCCGCGTCCTCCAAAATTCGAGCGAGAGCGTTACCGCTCAGCATTACTGAAATCCATTATTAGTTCTGCGTGATGTGTACACCCAAGGCAGAGAAAGAAACATTCCACAGGTAGTTTCTGTTGGATTTATTATATGTTACTCTAAAGTTGATGACTTTTTTTTTAAATTACCATGTATTAGCTGTGCTGCAATGTAGTCACGCACGATTTGAGGTTTGTATAGTTAATTGACAAATAAACTGTAAATTTAATATTGGTGGGTTAAAGTAAAGGAACAGTTCTTTTTTCCTTTTTTAACTTTTTGAATTTGCATTGTTTGCTATTCTTTAATAACGTTTTAGCACATCATCTAACTCTTCTTGAAACTACAACTAATTGTGAATGTTTATATTTGTTGATGACTCACAGGTAAATTTCAGTATTGTTCACAAGGCTACTCTGTACGCAATATTTGAATTGGTGATGTCTGGCGTGTGTGGGAACTGATTCGCAAAGTAGAAAACATAATCAGGGCATATATAGCACTTACCACAGTAGGCATTACCACTGTGAGAAAGCTCCGCCAGACAATACGTAATCTTTATATATAAAGATGAATGTATGTTTGTTTGTTTGTTTGTTGGTTTGTTTGTTCTTCATACAAATCCACAGTTTTCATCCGATCTCGATGAAACTTTGCACACTTATCCTATGAAACAAGGAGAAAAATACTGTCTACATTATGTTGAAAAATTATCTGTATAAATAACACATGTTGTCTCATAACATCGAAATACGGCGATAGACAGACACGTTGGATGTGGACGTCTCCAGACCGTGTTTTAGTGTAGTGAACTGGCAGCTCAGTGGCTAAAGAGCTTGCTTACGAACGTCGTGGACTCCGGTTCAAATCTCTGTGACGGCTAAGATTTTTAAAAATTGTTTTTCATCGTAAGAGTTAGGCCTGGGCCGTAGGTTATTCGGATTGAATGTTAAACTGTAGATATTAGAAAGTTAGGGGTGCAATGCGAGGCAAATCGTAGGTAGTCTTGCAATTTTGTAGGTGTACACTTTTTTACGTTATAATGATCCCTCAGGTGTTGTTCACAGTCAGTGTGTGAGTGAGAACCACAGTAATACTAATATAAATACGGAAGTAAGTCTCTGTCTTTTTGTTACGTTTTGACGACTAAATGGCTATATCGTTGTGATGGAATTTTGTAAGGAAAGCTGTATGAAGAGCACAGGATATTTTTTCCAGTATGATAAACAGTTGTAGTCACGAAATTTTGAGATCTTTTCGAATAGTGACAGAAATATGTTGGAAATTGATTCTCTTCAAGAGGCAGGTTCGACGGTAGAATGATATAGTGATAGCTTTCCTGTCATATTATGCCGACTCGATATTGTGTGGGACCAATCCTTCTTTACCTACAACTTTCTATATTTAATTCTGGCAAAAAAATTCTTAATCCACGCGTACGAAGTCGCGGGTACGAGGCTAGTAGGTTTATAATTTCGTGTGGTCTCAAAGAATTCGAGACAGAGTTTCTTACCGGCTGCGCAATGCGCCTCTATTATGGCTGGCCAACCTAACCAAATACTCGAATCACAGTTTAACTTTAAATGCGAACCACGGAGCATCCTAGTATCTTCATATTAGTAAAACAAATCTTTGTCTGAGGGTAAGGTTTATTTTGAGGCCCTTAAACATTGTAAGCGAGACCGGTATTCGAACTAGGAGTTTCAATCGCACAGTCACGCGATTTAACAACAGAGCCACAACTAGCCACTCGATAGACATTATGATGACAAACTAAATGGATATACAAAAATTCACAAATTTACTGTTTTTACCTCTGTATCATTGACGAAATATGGTACTAATCAGAATAAAACTTATCCTATATGTTCACTGACGACAAAAGCTGTCGCTATGGTAAATTTCGTTAGAATTCGTTCAGTAGTTTATGCATGGAGAGCGCCTGGGTAGACAAGCGAGGAAAAATTTGACTCAGCTGTTTGTGTAGTGGCGAAGTAAGTTCTCCACAACATAAAATAATTGGTTAAAAAATACAAAAACCGCCTTAAAAAAAATGCACACAAAATTTTTTTAAATGACCTTATATCTTTCTTAGAAGAAAATAAATCTAAATGGACAGTATTTTACATTAGTTTTATTAAATTTTTTACATTAAACAGTTATTTTTGGAGTCGGTACCAGCTGTCACATCACGAAAAACGAATTACTGAACTTTATTTCCTGTTCGAGGCGACACGGGGAGTACGAACAAAAATTCGAAATATTTTTATAGCATGTGAGGCAAATATTGTTACTGTGTGAGACAATTTCGGGGAACAAATTAGACAGTATTTTAATCTGAGGCTGGATCTCGTTGGTCGTGGGGGCATACCTCTGGCACTACAGTGTATTTGGTAGGCTGCATAATTCAGTAAACGCTTCACAGTTACTATAATATCGGCGTATCATCTGTATGTTTCAGTTTGGTTGAAACATGTTTCTGTAAGTAGTAACATGATTTTTATATATTATTGTTATTCCTTATTGTTTTAATCTTTTTGTTTTTCTTGCTTTGGCTGGCACCGATTACAAAAATAACTGATTAATGTAAAAATTTCAATAACAGTAATGTAAAATACTGTTCATATAGATTTATTTTCTTCTAAGCAACATATAAAGTTATTTTAAAATTTTTTGTGTGCATATTTGTAGGCGGTTTTTATATTTTTTAAACAATTATTTTATTATTAAATTTTTAATGGTGTTATAGTTTGTTTTGTATTTTAAATATGCCGCAGCAGTTCTCATTTTTGCTTTCAAAAAAATTCTGGCTTGATATACCCCAAACTACGTGGCACGGTCCAAGGGGGGGGGGGGGCTGGAAGGCTCCGCTGGGCTACTTGGGGGGAGGTGGGGTTTCCGAGCCAGGCCACATAGCTTTCCTTTCATAAAATTTTTCACAGTTATAAATGAGGAACAGAACACACAACAGCATGTGAATATTTATTTCCTTCAATTAATTATCTCCGTATGTATTTTACAGTAGTCTGACAGGAGAAAACAGTACAGAATGAATTCTGGAATCCAAAGGGAAAAAAGCTACGTGATATGTGTGGGGGGGGGGGGGGGGGGTAGAGGTAAAAGCCCCGTAGGGCTACGTGGGGGGGGGGGGGTTCACAGGAGATCAAAATGGAGCTACGTGGTTTGTGCACGCTCCCCAACTTCCAGAACGGGGTGAACTGGATGATGTTTTGAGGAATGTCAGGCTGTGTTTCAACCTAATTAGAATATATGTTAAAGCTGTTGCTCGATAATCGAAACATTTAACATCTCGGCATTAATAAAAAACACATAGACAAATATGCCTCTGGAATATATCTATTTGTCCCGGCATCGCGCAGAAAATATAGGTTTTTAATTGGTTTCACAACGTGAAAGCTTGGAGTCCAAGTTAAAATCTGAGGTACATGTTGAGACATTTTATGAAAATTCTGCAATAACTTAAAAATAGCTGACTTGATTTGGAGTGGATTTAAAACGTTGGATTTCTATAAAGAACATTGGAAATTAAAAAGGGTGGTAGTAAAGGGAATGACGGATTGGACTTTTGTATACCAAATGTAGACTGTCTTTTCTGTTTTAATTTTAAGTATATGTGTGTAAATTTCCATTGATATCAGATTAAAACTATAGTTATGTATCATAACCAATTAAGGGATGTACAGGTGAAGAGTAGTTTGGTTTTTGTAAAACTAGTGTGGACAGTATGTTTCTCTTTGTTTTAAAGTATACATGTGAAAAGTTCCATCGATACCAGATGAAAGCTGTTGCTTCCTGTGAAGAACATATGCAAAAATTAAATGGGTTAGGGAGAGTAATGTAACACAGTAACAGCGACAATACATATGCCGTTTAAAGTCTAATATACACTCCTGGAAATTGAAATAAGAACACATTGACGCCGGTGTGTAATACCCACCATACTTGCTCCGGACACTACGAGAGGGCTGTACAAGCAATGATCAAACGCACGGCACAGCGGACACACCAGGAACAGCAGTGTTGGCCGTCGAAGGGCGCTAGCTGCGCAGCGGTTGGGCACCGCCGCAGTCAGTGTCAGCCAGTTTGCCGTGGCATACGGAGCTCCATCTCAGTCTTTAACACTGGTAACATGTCGCGACAGCGTGTACGTCAACCGTATGTGCATTTGACGGACTTTGAGCGAGGGCGTATAGTGGGCATGCGGGAGGCCGGGTGGACGTACCGCCGAATTGCTCAACATGTGGGGCGCGAGGTCTCCACAGTACATTGATGTTGTCGCCAGTGGTCGGCGGAAGGTGCACGTGCCCGTCGACCTGGGTCCGGACAGCAGCGACGCACGGACGCACGCCAAGACCGGCGCATCCTACGCAGTGCCGTAGGGGACCGCACCGCCACTTCCCGGCAAATTAGGGACACCTTTGCTCCTGGGGTATCAGAGAGGACCATTCGCAACCGTCTACATGAAGCTGGGCTACGGTCCCGCGCACCGTTAGGTCGTCTTCCACTCACGCCCCAACATCGTGAATCCCGCCTCCAGTGGTGTCGCGACAGGCATGTATGGAGGGACGAATGGAGACGTGTCCTCTTCAGTGATGAGAGTCGCTTCTTCCTTGGTGCCAATGATGGTCGTATGCGTGTTTGGCGCCGTGCAGGTGAGCGCCACAATCAGGACTGCATACGACTGAGGCACACAGGGCCAACACCCGGCATCGTGGTGTGGGGAGCGATCTCCTACACTGGCCGTACACCTCTGGTAATCGTCGAGGGGACACTGAACAGTGCACGGTACATTCAAACCGTCATCGAACCCATCGTTCTACCATTCCTAGACCGGCAAGGGAACATGCTGTTGCAACAGGACAATGCACGTCCACATGTATCCTGTGCCACCCAACGTGCTCTAGAAGGTGTAAGTCAACTACCCTGGCCAGCGAGATCTCCGGATCTGTCCCCCATTGAGCATGTTTGGGACTGGATGAAACGTCGTCTCACGCGGTCTGCACATCCAGCACGAACGCTGGTCCAGCTGAGGCGCCAGGTGGAAATGGCTTGGCATGCCGTTCCACAGGACTACATCCAGCACCTCTACAATCGTCTCCATGGGAGAATTGCAGCCTGCATTGCTGCGAAAGGAGGATATACACGGTACTAGTGCCGACATTGTGCATGCTCTATTGCCTGTGTCTATGTGCCTATGGTTCTGGCTATGTGATCATGTGTTGTATCTGACCCCAGGAATGTGGATATAAAGTTTCCCATTCCTGGGACAATTAATTCACGGTGTTCTTATTTCAATTTCCAGGAGTGTATGTGCGAACGTTGTAGATGCGTTTGGTGGACAGTACAGCGGGAAGGACTGTCAGGAAAGAGCCACCCCACCCCTCCCTCTTTCCATAGAGATAAAGGGAAGCCGCCGCGAGGACTGGACAATAGGCAGGCGGGGTAGACTCTCGAGTGTGAACCGTCGACAGAACCGCACGTGAAGTTTTGACAAGCACATGGTGTTGCGTGTAGGCTGCTGTGTCTCGGCACCTAGTTTTGATCTGTATATGGTATATTTTTGAGAGTGTGTTGCTACATGTGGCTCAACGGGACGCAGCGTCCAACTCCGATGAAGTACCGCCGATTATGTGACGCAATAACAGCTACAGCTGATCTACGTCGCAGTCCACTCAGCGCCACACGGTGAAAACAAACAGTTGTAAATCACACAGTCGGTACCACAGTTTGAAACATGTCACACCCAGTAACGGCCTGATAGAGAGTAAAGGGACTCAATAAAACAAAAATTAATAATAAAGTAACATGGACATTTATATATTCAGGAAATATTATTGTAGGCCCTATTAATTCTATCATTTGTTTCTATTAAAATATAACTGTCTCTGTTAGTTTTAATTCAAGGATAGAACAAATATCGTCTATGACAACAATACTCCTCCAAATTTCATTTACATGTGATCGTTTTAAAGTCCTTTCAAAATTAAATTTTGTGAAGCGTTTTAAGTTTCACTGGCGCCCACCAAAAATTCCTGATTTTCATAAAGATAAAATTTTGTTCTTTAATAAGATATGGTACACTTCAGGGAGTGGGCAGTTGGGTTTTGTAAGCAGAATGTAGACACTATGTTTCTCTTTATTTTTAACTTTACATGTGTAGTGTTTAATGTAAATCTGATAAAAACCATGGGTATCTATAAAGAACATTGTCAATTAACAGGGGTTGGGGTATAAGCGAAAAGGTGTTGGGCATCTACAAACCATATTTAAACAGAATTGTTCGGTATGTTTTAAAGTATACGTGTGCGCGGATCCTTCAGAATCGGATACAAGGGGACATTAACAAAAATTAAGGGGATGGAAAGGGGGAAAGGGTTTTTACTTCTCTAAATCAAATGTACACAGTATTTTTCTGTTTGTTTTGAAGTATACGTGTACGTACTTCCTTCAAAATCGTGTAGAAACTGTAGCCTTGCATAAAAAACATTGACGGTAATTACGGGTGTTGAAAGGGGGACAGCAATAAAGTTTTTGTATAACTAATGTGGGCAGTATTTTTCTTTTTCTCTTTGTTTTAAAGTATGTGCATGCAAACTTCGAGCGAAATCTGATTAAAATTTTACAAAAATGAAGGGATATAAAGGGAGAGAGGGTTTGGTTATTATATTTTTTTATCAGAAATCTTCTCCTTGAAAAAATACGTATATGTACCAACTTTTATAGTGACTGATCAAACGGTTTCTGCTGTAGCTTCTTAAAAACAACATTGACAATATTTAAGAGGGTGGAAAGGTAAGAGGTTTTTTTTTTTCTTTTATTTTAAAATAAAAGTGTGCAAAGTTCCATCGAAACCAGATAAAAACTCTGGATTTCTATAAAAAAAAAATTAGGGGTGTAATGGGGGAGAAGGTATGGTTTTTGGATTTTTGGTCATAAACCTTCATCGTGAAAAATACATAAAAGTGCCAACTTTCATGGTGATCAATCAATCGGGGTCGGTTTTAGCTTTGCATAAAGAACATTTACAATAAATAAGAGGGTAGAAAAAGGAAGAGGGGTTGGGCTTTGGCAGGCCAAATGTTGACAGTATCTTTTTCTTTATTTTAAAGCATACATGTGCAAAGTTCTACCGAAATAGGATAAAAAATGTGGTCCTTTAAAAAAATTAAGTGATGTAAACGGGGAGAGGGGATGTTTTTTTTTATTGTTTTGCTCAAAAACTTTCTCCATGAAAAAATACATGTATATGCTAACTTTCATCGAGATCAGTTAAATGGTGTTGACTGTAGCTTTGTATAAAGAACATTGACAAAAATTAAGGGGTTGTAAAGGGGGTGTAAAGGGGGAGAGCGATTCATTTTTTGCGAACCAAAAGTTGACAGTATTCTTCTTTTTGTTTTAAAGTAACGGTGTGCAAATGTCCTTTGAATCGGCATAAAAAATGTGGTTTTGTAAAAAAAATTAATGGTTGTAAAGGGGTAGAAAGCGTGGTTTCTCAATGAAATTTATATGGAACAACATTGAAGGTATACACTACCCACTAACAAAATTTCATTAACATCCGTTTACAACTGGCGAAGATATCGCTGAACATACATAAAAAAAAAAAAAAATACAGACGAAATGAGAACATCCTCCTGTTTTGAAGTCGGTTAATAAAAACAATTCTATATGATATCCGGTGACGGAAGCCATGTGAAGTTTCATAGTAATCCCTACATTAGTTTCTGCTTGATACGCGGACAGTCATACATGAATTCAAATTTACTCGTTCGGACTTTATATCATGGGGAAAATGTAGCATATATGGATAAAAAGTGTCCCATATCCTGTCCAATGACAGAAGGTATCTTTAGTATGACTATGCAGAACTACTCCGTACATCAGTTTCTGCGCGATGCGAACATACAGATAGACAGAAAAAATGTTCTATATTTTATAGTTTTGGCATCTCTGTCGTCAGTGGTGTACATTGCAGTTACTCTTTTTACGAATTTAATGTAGTGATACAACTTTTCTACAATTTTATTATATAGATGTACAATACAGCATGGAATAACTTGTGCAACTCGGCGCGAAGAATGTTACAGGCCAACATTATATATGGACCTATAATAATGATTTTCTGTGGACAGTATTTCATACAGCTGTATTTGAAGTAACCGTAACTACTGTATGCAGCGAAAATATTATATGTTTACTATTTTATTTGTATTATTAACGCTATGTCTAAACGAATTTTTCATTTGTTAATGATAACCGAAACTTTGTTACTTAACTTTTGTTGGTGATAATTTTCATGGCGAAAATAAAACTTATTAATTATCGTAGTTACCAGTCCACTTTTTTCTATGATTGCATACATTATCGTTACGAAGGAGCTTTAAACATCCATAGGAGTGCCCAGGAGAGCAAGCATACGGGAATAACACCGTAGCCGTAACCACCCTCAGTAATCTGTTTTCGTTCCTGCCTTGTCATATGGAAGACCACCTCTAGAGTCAGACCGAAGGTTCGGCTTCGGTTTTGGCTTCGGCCACCTTCGGCCAAAAAAAGCACCTTCGGCCGCATATTCGGCTTCTGCCAAATTCAGCCGAATATTTGGCCGAAGCCGAAGTTTTACACCCAGCCGCCGAAAATGAACCAAGTTTTACGATTACCGTCAACGTAGCGCGCCAACAGATGATAGCAAAGATAAAGAACTATTTGGAAAACATCATAAAAATCAGTGTTAAGTCTATTGTGAAGCCAGTGTCATATACCAAAGCTTGATTAATTTCTTTAAAAAAATCAGAAATCTTGTATGCGTCCCTAGATTTTAGAAAGGAACATTTTAACAGCCTACTTTACGCAAGATCTTAGAAAAAAGTAGCGCCACCATGGCCCGATAATCATCCGATTTCTTTGCGAATTAATGTATTACGTATGGACCTGGTAATCGTAAACATATTCCCGTACAACCTCGTTGAAGGATAAAGCACTTCCTAGACTTAATTTTACTGATCCTCAAACTCAACCCAAGTACAGACAAAAGCGAGAGAAATATTTTATAAAGTCTTTAATGCCAGTTTCGTACGAAAAAGTATACAGTAAAGTTGCATTGCTTTTAGAAAAAGGCTGAATGAATCAGTTTTACCACGAACATATGAAGTGATCAAGCAAACACGTTTTTAAGTGTCACGGCACATGGCATTTCCAAAGGTTCCAAAAGAAAAAAAATAAATTAAACTGGCTGTTAGTGAGTTGGAAGAAGATAATACAGGGCAATATATTGCACAAAAAGTCACTGAAACTGTTACAAATACAATACATGAGAAAATATCCATAGGGGTATACGTAATAATGCTACAAATATGAATGCAACCATGCGCTGTGTTTCTATTGGTTGTGTTGCTCACACTCTATAGCACATGATTCACGATGTAATTTTTTAAAGATATGCTGTAATTGCAGTAGTGACACAGTGTCGTAAAACGCAAGAAGAGTGAACAACCCACTCGATATTTTAATTAATATAATAGAAAAATGCATTAAATCTGTATATGTTAGAACATAGTGGAATAGAAATTCCAACTGCAGAAGAATTGATACAAATGAACAATTTTATAACTTTGCTGAAGGTGTATTTATCAAGCAACAACTTATATTTCTAACGATTCAACATCAATATCTTTAATTATATCATTGATTGACATCTTAAATTCAAAAATTGCTCAGAAGGATGAAGGCTGGTCATATAGTACTGCTCAAAAGCCGCTTTTGTGAGTTTGTTAACAGGAGATCGGCAAGAAAAAACTTACGGTTGTTGATTGCCGCTCTAATCGATCCACAGTTTTAAATTAAGTATTTGACTAGCGACGAAATTGTAAATACGAGGACTGAAATTTTCAAAACTGTGCACTGACAATAATAAATAAAACGGGTCATTTGGATGTGGATGTTGGTGAACCAGTACCCTCTTGTTCAACATCAAATTCTACTCCTGAAAATAAATCCCTAGCAGACGATTTATGGGATACCCTTAACAAAATGACTTTGACTGAGAATGAATTAGAATATTCGAACAGCTGTCACCTGCCGTTTGAAGAACATTTTATTTGTTATTTAAAAGAACCTTTGCTGCTGAGGACCGAAAATATTTTTCAATATTGGGCTTCCAGTACGTGTATTAATTTACGAGCGATAGCAACCAAATATATCAGCTTCTCCCACTAATTTTCATAGCGAACAGTAGTTCAGTGCTGCTGGTCAAATCTATGAAGGCAGAAAAGCTAATTTAAGCGATAAAATGTTGAAAAACAATTAGTTTTAGCTTATGACATCAGGCTGTTTTGGCTTTGGTTATTAAATCTTATTTTATTAGTGCCGATGTACTTTTTGTTTTCGTTATAATTAGTACATTTTATTTAATCTGTAAACTGTGAAACTACTTTAAAAATATTGGTATTGATTCGGTTTTAAATGAAACTTTAATATGTGATACTAATTTAGTAGTAATAAAGTATATCGTACTTTAAAACCTAAAATAATTTATGTTAGGTAAAAAGATTGAAACTTGTTTTATTGTTGTTAAAAAACGACAGTATTACTATATTTAGGCTAACATGTATTTTATTTACCAAAGCTAAAACTCCAAATAATTAATTATTGATTTAATCCACGAGACAAATTATTCTAATTTAATTAGGGCCGTCAGTGTTAATTTTATAGTTTCTTTTTATTATTGCTAAATAAAAATAACTGCATTTATTTTTGCTAAATTGCGTTACTCAAAACCTGGTTTGGTACTATTTTACTGTTTTATTTTATTCTAATAAATAAATATTAAAAACTGTGTTTATAATTATTGTAAAGGTGCAATTTATATCAACAATACCACGTATAAAACAAAATAACAGTTCATTATTTGCATGTCATGTATACTTCGTGTCAGTGTTCGAAGATATATAATTATTTTTGAACTTTCGGCTTCGGCTACGGTCGAAGGTTATCCCAAGAGCTGAACATTCGGCTTCGGCCTAAAACTGACCTTTGGTCGGACACTAGTCACCTCTGGCGACCACGTCTCCTGCAACCACTCTGTTCCCTCAGGATAACGCCCTCCGTCTGGATGCCCACAGCATGTGAAGACGACCCACCTGGTTGTTGAGTCGCCGAAGCTGGCCTTACCTCCTCCACTTTTCCACTCCTACAGAAACGGGAGACAATTTTCGTTCTGTCAAACGGCATGCTGGTGCCGTCATTGCACGACTCTCTGTCTCTCTTATGGTTGATTGTGCTGACTGTTGACCTACTTCCCTTGTTACTGCAACTCTCGTATTCCTTGGCTATAACTTCTTCCTACACTCATGTGTTTATCACACTGTAATGGATATTCCAATAGATTAAAATCACCCACTAACGAGTTTTAAACGGATCAATTTGCTGCAGGCTGTACTATTTTCTCAGCATTATCCTAGATACTGCTTTGTAACAATTTAGGATGTAGAAGTACTAAAATTGTTGTACTTAACAATTTCCATATAAATAATAATATTTTTTTCCTTATGGTTTTACTCCTCGTCGGCGAGGAAGTCATTAGATGTGGAAATGGAATGAGTGCAAAGAATGGGAAGGAATTCGCCTATGGCATTTTTTTGAAGCAACCATCTCGGTATTCGCCTGGAGTGGTTTGTGAAACCATTGAAAAACTCAAATTTGAATTGTCGGACGGAGTTTTGAACCCGAGCACTCCAGAATGTGAGGCCAAAGCGTTATCGCTCACCCACTACGCTCGTTATATGGTATGTAAGAGCTGACAGAATATTGATTGTTATTGATTTTTCGCTCTTAGCAGATTTCAGATGGAAAAGAGTTTTGAGTTTTTGTGCATTATGCCTCAGTTATGGCTGGATCTGTAGTTTAACATGAATCTGAATCACGGAACGTCTCAGCGTTATGATTTGAACATGGCAAAGCCAGTAAAAATTTCATTATTTATCGGGATTTGAACCAGGACCAGATTTAGATAGTTCTACAGTTCTACAGTAATCAGAGTTTGTTCACACAATATTTTTTGCTATTATTTTTTAAATAGAATTTTGTAGCAAAATTAATTACCCTAATATATTAAACACCTATTGCTGCCATATTTATTTTATAATTTTTGTATTTTATGTTTATTTTCCGCATAGATCTAAATTTGTTGGTTTTTTTAGTTTTATTCATTGACTTACTCTATTATTTTATGATTACAGCTTTACATAAATTCTATTGACAGTTGTCATACACTGAATTTTGTATATGACATCTGTTACAACAAGCTCAACAGAATTTTGAGATTAATTCAATTCATTTCAAGTTAAATGTTACAGACGCAGGCTGTCGGCAATTGAAACTCGTTCCAAGATAACTTCAGCTCATTCTTCCACCGAGCTTTCCTGTGGTATCGTTCATAGTACGGAGCCTATATTTTCCACAGGGCTAGATAATTTCAAGAGTATTAATGTACTTTTCAAGTTATGTAACATATCTAGTCACTTCAAACGTACAGTTTGATTCCTACTGTAAATTTTTATACTGACATTTAAAATGAAAAATGTGTTGTAAATTAAAATTACCATGAGAGCAATGAATTGTGCTGCTAATGGCTTAACTCACGTATTAACATAAAGGGTTGTTATTTTAGTTATTATTTTTCAATTCATTTTTTCAGTAAAATTTAATTTTTTGTTTCTGTTTGTAAGCTTTAGATTTTAAGTTATAAAATTTAATTTTAACTATTCTGAATAAATTTATTATTGTACTGCAACCCTCTTTCTAATTATTCAGCTGATTTCCTATATATTTTAAGTTATAAAATTTAATTTTCACTATTCTTAAATTTATTATTGTACTGCAACACTCTTTCTAATAATTCAGCTGATTTCGTATAACTTCATCAGCAACATAGTGTTTAATATGCGAATTACACCACAGGCAATACCATTGATTATATTTAACCTTAAATCTTTGATACTGATGTAAATAGGGAGATATTCTCAACATACATATATGTTACTTTAATACTCTGCCTTTTTTTTTTAAATGATGTTCCTCTAAGCTAATCACTATACATATAGTTTTAGTTTTTAAGACGCTGAATCCATGATTACTGAAATGCTTTAAAATGATTACTTAACTAAATTTTAATTTAAAATTTCTTTTTATACCGTAAAGCATTGTTTATAATTTAAGTGTTTCTTTTGTGTTTGTAAAAGTGAAGCTCCAAATAATTCTGCATATTATATTGAGGTAATTATATGGCCAATAAAATTCTATTCCGTAGCTAGTACAACTTGTGTTGTCGCACATTGATTGTTGGAATATAAGACAACCAATTTCAAGAAATATAATACAGAAATATCAATCCTCCTATTATTTATAGCTTCTCATAATATGTGTAAGACACTCACACAGCACAATCAAATATTTTGTTCCTAGTTTTACCAAACACTAGAATAATCACAGTATGAATTTTTTTATAATATTTTTTATTTTTTATTTTTTTTTACTGATGTCCAGTTTCAATTTATTTACAATCCAATGTGGATTCGTTTTGGAGAAAAAGTTTTTTAAATAATTGTTCCAAATTAATTGTTCACGGTTCAGTATTGCTAGGAGTGTCACACTAAAAGTGAAGTTAATTACTTGTATGTTACAGCAGAAGCCATTACTTACAATCATATTTGTCACCATTATTATCAACAACACTGAAGTGGGAGGTCTGGGAAAAAACATTAATACAGGAAGTTCAAAGATAATTTCATAAAACACGTACTATTAGTAGATTTTTGTTATTAACTAATTACTATTTATTAAAGTAAATAAATATATATTTAATAATTATTCGTAGTATTAGTGGGTTGCTGTTATTAACTAATTACTATTTATTAAAGTTAATAAATATGTATTTAGTAATTTTGGGATGTCCTTAAACGAAAAATATTAATCAAATCAATTAACATAAATGAAATCCTGCTCAATGCTCTATGGCGGAAATTTCAACAGCTAAACAAGTGAATGATAATAATAATAATAACACAAGAAAAGCTTAAAATCAGAATAACCAACATTTGCGCAGAATTACACCTGCTCTAACATTTGAATATTTATGGCAGATGAGTTTAAACGAAAATGTGAGACAATCGCATATATATCGCTGAAACTTTCCAATCCAAAATTTAAAAAATTAAGTGAATCATGGATTCTAATAAACTTGACACTAATCACTGGTTCGACGAGTCAAGTTTAGTTGCAAAGAAATTGCCAGGAAACACAGAAGTTAATACCATATCGCTTTCAATGCGATCTCCACTGTTTTGAACTTGAAAATTAAATGAGATTTCCGACCGGTGACACTTATATTCAATATATACATATAAGATCCTGTAGAATCTAGCGGAGCCTTGATTCTCCTTGTGTGTTTCATGCAGCTCTCATTTTTACCACGCGGATGCTCTTCATTTGTTCAGTCACTACGTCCCCGGCATCTTAGTGACATCAGTATTTCCCATTGGTTAATCTTTTTTCTGCTCTTATTTCTGTCCAAAATTTCTGATGAATTTATTAAAACTTTCTCTAGATCTTTTTATGACTTACTGGATCCAATTCATAGCTTTTAGTTGTTCTATATAGGCCCCAATTTAGCTGGTGAATTTTTTTGCTTGATGCCTGTGTATGTGTTCATAAAAGTTAATACTCTCCCTCTGATGTTTAACTCGAGATTTCACAATGTTTTTCGTTGTTTTTCTGGACTGCATTCGGTATGGTCAGACCACTGCTGGAATATGGTGGTGTAGTTTGGGATCCACATTTTGGGTATCAAATACAGGAGTTGGAGGGGGCGCAGAGGAGGGCTGCCAGGTTTGCCTTTTGGAAATGACCGCAGAACACAGTCGGTAAATAATATGATAAAGGAGCTGGAGTGGGATTCATTGGAGGATAGAAGGAGGGTGAAGAGAGTCATGGGAGTGTACAAAGCCTATACTGGTGATGAAGCATCGAAAGATATTGGTGGGAAAATTAAGAGAGGTGCTTGAAAGGGTTGATCATGACCACAAGCTGGCTCTTGATTTCAGGGATAAGGGTGTGGGAAAATTTTCTTTCGTAGGTAAGGGAGTGAGGGACTGGAATAAATTTCCAAGAGAATTGATGAATAACTTACCGGAAACACTGAAAGAATTTAAAGTAAAAATTAGTAGAGTGCAAAAGTAGGTTGGAAGGGGAAAGGGAGGGGGTGTAGGGAGATTGCCACCGTAGCGGCACTCCATCGCAATTTTATCAATTATTATTATTATTATTATTATAACACTTTTTTGGCCAAGTATCTTTGTTAATATTATGCGCCCTCTTTTCAGTATAATTTTCAACTCTTCTAACTAATATTTTCTGCGGCGTGTAAGGGTTTCACTGGCATATAAGGCTTCAGGTTTTGTAGTGGCTGATGTTTGAGTTTGTGTACAGACATTTTTTGTTGTAGATATTTTAGTTTATACTGTAGGCTCTCCTAACTTTCCTCATGTGAATTTTGGGTGCTCTTTTTCCACCCTATGTACTTTAAGTATGGAACTCTTTCGATTTGTCTATATTTTGTGAACTATATATATAGTAAGCTCGGACAAAAGTAAAAAGCAATTCAGACAGAAAATATTTCCCGATATCTTGATAACCCTAATTTTAATCTCGGTAGAAATTGCAAGGTTTACATTACAATTGACATAATTACAACGTCCCATTCAACTAGGTTTTACCGCGTTTTGACGGATCTTATCACATTTAGATCACTCATAACGTTCGTCTTCCCTATTTCTTTTGAAGTTATTCACCAGAAGTGACCACATTTGCACGTATAAAATTTTCGCATCTTTAAAAAAAAATTAAAAAATAAAAATAAAAATTAATGGCCAAGAGAATACATTTAATCGATGTTACCGCATGTTGCCTTTAACTTTGACAATTTCAAACTTAGAATTTTGGATACCTTCATGACCCTTCTAAATGGTCGTATTATCTGTGCGAGAATATATTGAACCTTTTTGACTTTTAATTCAAGTGGAAGAACAGTGTACAGAATTCATTTTAAAGGCTGTCTGCTTATTTGAACGGCCGATCATGCCACATGCACCATACCGTTCCTCAATGTTGTATAACAACATATAATACTCCCTTCACAACCTCTGGTCTTCAGATTTCTTCAGACAGTTACAGCCGTATAAATTAATCCGATATAATTTCCTTAAGACGAAGCCAATAGTTCCTTTGTTCCAATAATCACGTGGCAAACTATTTCAGCCTTGACATGTTTATATACCATCATCAATTCTTAAGTCATCCAATTCTTGCAAGTCAAGCTTATACTAAAGCAAACGACCATCTTGCTCTGTTATACAATAATTTTCATTTAATGTGTCATTTACCAAACTATCCTCAGTTTCTCAATCCTTCAACACATTGAATTATAAGTGCGGAGGTTTGTTTCAATGACAAGCCATTATAACGTTATCACATATTAAATATGCTTTTGGTGCTACAATCTTAAGTGAACAAATTGAAACACACTAACATTAAAGACAAATTTGCAGAGATGGTAGATGTAGATCAAAGAAATAACTCTGAAAGTAGTTTAACTGAAGATGAGTGCAATGCATTGAAGATAGGAAAAATCAAAACTGGTAAAGAAACAATACGGTTTAGGGAAAAAAATGCCTGAAAACCTTGAATCACAGAAGAAATTTAGAAGTTGATGGATCAGAGAAGAATGCACAATAATGCTCAGAATGAAGCAGGAAGAGAGCAATACAGACAAACTAAAAATCAAATAAACAGGAAAGCCAAAAAGGTAAAAGAAAAATAATTGTTTAAAAAACATAAAAACCGCCTTCAAAAAATGGTACTAAAATTTTTAAAATAACTTTATACAATGCTTAGAAGAAAATAAATCTAAATGGACAATATTTTACATTACTGTTATTGAAATTTTTACATTAATTAGTTATTTTTGGAGTCGTTGCCAGCTGTCAGATCGCGCAGATCGAATTACTGAACTTTATTTGGTGTTCGAGGCGAACCGAGAGTACGAACAAAAATTCCAAATATTTTACAGCATGTCGTGAGGAAGATAGTTTTACTGCGGGAGACAGCTTAGGGAAACAAAATAATGGCATGTTATCTGTGGCTCGGCCTCATTAGTCATCCAGGCATATCTCTGGCGCTATAGTGTCAGTTGGTAGGCTGCAACATGCAGTAAATACTTTATAGTTAGTATAATATCGGTGTATCATCTAAATGTTTCAGTTTTGTTGAAAAATGTTTCTAGAATTAATTGTAGGTAAGTAGTAACATGATTTTTTATGTATAATTGTTATTTATTATTGTTTTTATCTTTTTATTTTTCTTGTTTTGGCTGGCACCGACTCCAAAAATAACTAATTAATGTAAAAATTTCAATAACTGTAATGTAAAATATTGTCCATTTAGATTTACTTTCTTCTAAGCATTGTATAAAGTTATTTTAAAATTTTTAGTACCATTTTTTGAAGGCGGTTTTTATGTTTTTTAAACAATTATTTTATTCTCAAATTATCACACTTGGTTCCATTTTTTTTTTTTTTTTTTTTTTTTTTTTTTTTTTTTTCCGTGTTGGATTGGACGCCCGATATCTCTTTTCTTAACTGGATCTAAAATTCATCCATTTCTGTGCTAATATCAGCTTGAGCCTTTCTTCCTCAAACTACAGGCAATAGCGTCTTGCCTGCGCTCTCACATAACTATCATTTTGTCTATATTGTCTCTTTTCTACGTGACGTCAATAACAGGTTTCAACGAGTCTCCAGAAAGTGATAATTACTGGTGCAGCCAAACAGGTCAGTTAGCGAAGAATTTATATTTGCAGCCTATTGTTAACATCGCAGGCTCCTAAATGCAATGTCTACTTACACTGATTTGTTGATCAATATACGACTTGAAATGGTGATTTAGTGATGGTCATCATACTTCCAACATGAATTTACAGGAGCCCTATAGAGCATACTTTGATTTGTGAACCGTCTTACTGTGTCAATTTTTCCTAACAGTGTGTTCATCATTGGTTTCCCTTCCTATCTTCTTTCTACCTCTCGTATGCTTCCTGTATTATTTTATATATCTCGTTCCCCTTCCACGTCTTATTTGCTAATAAATAATTTGCAGCATCAAGACAGCTGCAAATGAAAGTCTTTATCGGGAGTACTGTGCAAAACAATATAGTGTGTGCTTCCTTTACCAAAGTGTACAGTTAAATTTTTCACTGTATATTCAATTTTCGTGTCATATGTCTGTTGTATCGGTTCCCCTTCCTCACCATCTGATGCAATTCATACATGATTCGGTCTATCTCGTTCGACTTCCAGATTTAATGGAACATTATTCGTCATTTAGATTTGTTCTTTTTGTTACTTCGAAAAATAACCGTCATGATTTTGATTTTTTATGAACGAAGTAACATACAATGAAATGCGATTTCATTAATTGTTCTACTATTTCTCATAAAGAATCCTCACGTTTCCAATAAAGAAAGAAAAATCCTGAAAAATTTCCTCTGCAGAACACAAATGGAATGCAACGCTACTTCACGGACATCAAAATGCCTTCAGGAACTTGAATCAACATCCAAAAATTCGCAAATACTAATAAACTGAAGACAAAGCATTAAAATATCAATGAATAAAAGACAAAAACAGGAACACTGAAAAAATTACAGCATATACCACAAGGTTCTCTTCATTGTGTACATCTCTTTCCCACCTCGTAAACTTTATAAAAGCCCCACTTAATTGAGCACGTACCTGAAATTAAATAAGCTCTGATCGTTTAATGCCCGTAGTCCCCGAGGTTGGTAGCACCAATGAAATGTTATTTGGTCGTAATTAATAATTACTAATTATTTAATTAAAGTTAATAAATACAAATGTGATAGTACTGGGGTGACTTTGAACCAAAAATATCGATTAAATAGATTTAAATTAATTATGATGTTATTGACAAATCAATTCATGAAATTTATTGCAGAAACTTAAAAAGAAATAAAACTGCGAAAAGTAAAAAAAAATATTCTTTGATAGAATTACAACTGCCATAACATCTGAAAATTAATGAGATATTGTTTTAAACGAAAATATAAGGGAATTGCATACAATGTCAAATAATTAAGTGAAACATTGACTCTTTTCCACGTGACGTTAATCCCAGGTTTCAATGAGTCTCCAGATAGTGAGAATTGCTGGTGCAGCAAAACAGTTCAGTTGCGTAGAATTTACATGTGCATCCTAATGTTAACATCGCAGGCTCTTAAATGCAATCTCTGCTTACAGTGTTTTGTCGATCAATATACGACTTGAAATGGTGATTTAGCCATGGTCGTTATACTTCCACCATGAATGTGCAGGAGCTATATAGAGCATACTCATAGATGTGTAACAGTTACTTCTGTGGTATTGTTCTTTCATCTACCCGCGAAACGTTCGTTCGCTCCCAGTCTTGAATCAAAGATGATCATGTCCAGACCGCATCAAGAAACAAAGTTTATTTTTCAGCTTTAGCGGGATCAGCTCCGTCAGAAAGAAAAACACCAATCGCGTTCCAGCATCAAGACTCCTCTGTCGTGATTTGTAGTACATTGAGACAAACTGACAACAACCTTCAACTTATTTATAATTCAACATTTATTATATTGACTATTATAATTCAACATTTATTATATTGACTATGCCATTAATTCTCTCACTCTACTATCATGCGGTGTAGTTTTAATGGGTGGTCAATCCCCAATCGCACTTGTGTTCTCAGTAAACACATCTACCTTGCCGTAATCACTCAAACTCTTTGTCGTCGTACAAAACAAAATTCTCTCTGCCATCTGGTGAGTGGCCTTAACTCTCTGTCAACAACATTTTCTTTTTTCTTTTTATTTATGGAGGGACGTTGACGTCATTAGAGGCGGGATGGGATTGGTGACAACGAATCTGAAGAAATTCGACCGTGACCTTTTGAAGTAAGCATCCCGGCATGCGCCTGGAGTGATTTGGGAAAACCATGGAAAACCCAAATCTGGATGTCCGGACGAGGATTCGAACCAGCGTCATCCCGAATGCGAGGCCAGAACATTAATCGTTCACCCACCACGCTTAGTGTCAACAACAGAACCTTTTCCGGATCCAGTTACTGTTCGGGAAACTTAATTTAGCGTGCAGTTTCTTAATATCACGTGGAAATTATTCATAACCTCAGATCAGTCATGTCGCTACCTACTGAGAATCCAGAAGCTAGCGTTCGCGAAGCTTCCTCGAGACGAATTATTTTCTACATCCGTCGTAGTGGCGAATGAACGGTTTGGTGCCTTGCTACCCGGTCTGAAAGCGTGGTATTGAACCAAACTACCCTATTCCTTTGTCAATTGGTACAATAATTCCTGGAATATACTATCCAACTGATCTCACTACCAAGTGCATACCGGTAGTTGTACTCTATGCATTTCAGTCAATAATGTTACCTCAAATATAATGTGTGTACTGTAACAACAGTAAAAATTATAGTCTCATAATAAGAATAAATGTTAATAATATAAAGTGCTTAAGCAATGCCCTCCTTGTATCCTCTTCCACTGATACAACCTGCCACGCAAGATTGTTTCAGAGATAGCTTGAATTTACTTTCACTGTAGCAGAAAACCAGTCTGGTGAAATGCTGTAGGTTGGTAACATTGTGGGTAGACGTTTACTGTGTAGTTGTAAACAAAAGTAGGCATTTCGTTTATTTCTATTAGTACAAATTTCCAGTACTTAAAAAAATTACGTCCACAGAACGCTTCGATTGCCATTTGTTCAAGATTCTTATACAAGAAAAAAAATGTTTCACTGGTAATACCTAAAAGAAAAAACATTTCTTGGTCTTGTATTTTGAACGGTATATACCAACTAATGTTTTTCAGTGATTTAAAACTACATTGAATAACACCAGTTTAGACATAACAGGACGGACACGTCGGTCATTCTGTTTAATTCAGTAAGAAACAATCATATTTAGTGGATAACGTATTTAAATATATACCAATTTAAGGATTAAGGTCTACTAGCTTGACGTAAAATAAAAAGAAAAAACATATTCAGGTCTATTTTTCATTGTATTATTGGTTTTACTCCCACCGCTTGCATTCTGTGCGTTATCTAAAGTAGCTTATATTCGCGAGGCCCATAAATGAATAAAAAAAATTATTGAATTATATACAGCATACATGTTAAGAACAAAATATTTGATAAAATTTGCATTCGCTAAGTACAGACCAAGAACTGTTATAAGTTCTGGCTGATGATGTGGGCGAAGGAATGGTAGGAATGCTGGAGTTCATTAGACATAAACTAGCTCACATGGAGCAGAACTCACGTTAAAGTAAAGTCATCAGCCCGAAAGTGGTAGCCGTAGAGAACTGCTATAGCTTGATCTTTGGGTTAATGAAAACCGGGAACGCACGCCCACAAACCGTCGCCCTCTTAATATGCGTCAAATGAGATTCAGACGTCCAACTTCACCTACACTTGAGAAATATTGTATACTACCGTCTAAGATTTGCAGATACGCAATTAATGGCGAATAAGCAGTCGGCTTCGAGAATAATTCTGCAGGACTTTCTCGACATTAGCATTTGATCAGTTTCTGATACGATAACACGAGAAAAATTAGATTTGAAAAACTACTAATTGGGAAAAGGGAATGTCAAAAATTTAGATAGCTTAAACGAAACCCATTTTACTTTTAGTTCATTGACTGCAATGTCATTGCAGGAAAATTCTCCAGTTTAAAAAAAAGAGTAAAAGAAAATCGGCACGTTTTAGGAAGACACGCTTTAAGCTAATTAACATTGTAGCCCGTGCCTCTTTCCCATGTTATATACCGTATTCAAAGTAATAGTTTGAATAAAAAGATGTTCTCAATGTGTAATGGTTTCAATTTACGGATAAACTATTGCATTACAAAATAAATAAATATACACCAAAAGATGTTGTAACGATTCGCTAAGCTCCCTGTTACATATAACTTTTTATTGTATATAAAGTAAAGGAATAGAATATTTTTCCATTTCTTGGGATGTCCACTGCATGTTCGAAAGATGCGTTTGAAAGGATAAGAGGCAAGGATTTTACGCTTCAGTGAAGGGCAGACGGGCTGGCGCCTTTTTGACAGAGTGGTAAGAGGATTAGGGGTTTCTCTCGGGCCGGCGGTAAACAGAATTCCTTCCTCCCGAAGGAGGCATCGGTTCGAAGATTGCCGAGACTTAACGCGGCGAAGAGAAGCACAGATTCACATGACGTCAGATGGTCAGCCAATCACAGGAACATAGTACTAAGATTCGGGGAATTTTATGTTCTATGTCGTCTTCGAGCCACAAGAGGCGGAGTCAGAGTTTACCTCCATGGCGGCAGAAAAAGACGAGACACTTCCTGCCTGACTTCCCTCCAGTTGGGAGCCCAGACAAGTCACTGGTGACTTGCGGTCCATGTGTGCTGGGCTGACTTGTGTCCTGGAGACCATCTGAGGCGCACTTCTGACTTGCGACTTGCCGCATATGCTGGCGTGGCCAGTTACGACGCTCAGCGCTACCTGCCGTGGAACGGTAATGTGTTTCTTCGAAGCCATTCAGCCTGCAACTTCCGTGAAACTGTACCCGTAAGCGCATCTGAGATAAAGATCCTTGCTCTGATCTGATAAAACCACTGAGCTAGACTGTGTAACTGTCGAATGCAGGTTAATCATTCGTGGCGTCCCAACCTATTAAAATTCATTACTGTTTGCTATCATCATAACTGGTAACATACTTTGTATTAGAATAATTGTGAGATTTTTAAAGTACAACTATACTTGTTTGCTTGCATTTAAAGGGCTCATTGTACGTCTGAGCGTTGCTTAGAAAATTGCAAAACCTCTTGTTTATTAACGTAATGGTAAATACGCTCAGATTTGTAGATGCCATTGTAAAAATCTTTATTAAAATGTCTTTTTGTGACAGTTTTCAAATCCCAGAATCATCCAATTCTCATTTAAAATTTACATTTTGACATTCAATTATAGTATCCTATATAGCGTAAAATATTAAGAATTAATTAATAATTCTCCCCCCCCCCCCCTGGTGATACGCTACAATTGGCGAACCCAAGCGTTGGGGCACGAGTAAAACGTGGTATTGAAACCCAGAATTTTTAATAAGTTTCATGGAGTGTTGCAAATGGCTTTTGGCAGTTTTATTATTCTTGTAGAAAATAGATAGTGCATTTTGATGTTGCATTCGTTACATGTATTTTGTGTTTGGTTTCTTTTGAAAATTTATGTGTTCTTATGTGTTCATGTTTGTGCTTAATTTTGATGGATAATTTGTGCGAAGGTTCTGTCCGCATGCACTTGCTATGTTTATCCATTACAGCGTTGATATTGTTTTTTGAGATCTGTCTGTCTTTTGAAATTTTTGTTTGATATGTGGTGCATCATTGCTGAATTTGGGAGTTTCGTATTGTTTTATTGAACCGCGAGAATTGCTGGGGTATTTCTATTTTTCCCTGTGTTTTGTATGGAGATTTTGTGTGATTTTTCTCGAGACTTTCGATTTTGTGGGACGTTGGTTTTGATAGTATAGGTCGTTCATGAAGCTTAGATCTGGGGCTGTCATAATGGAAAATTTAAATGTAAATTCAGACACCCAGGAGATCATGAATGAATCGATTTCCGACGCAGTTAATCTGGGCACTATTGCGGAAACTCAGAGGGTTGCAAGTGTTGATTTAACTTCCGAAGTGGGATACAGCTCGCAATCTACCATATGTATTGGTGAGACAGAGACGGAAAATTTTCCAGATGTCCCTGACGAAAGTGCCTCAGTACAGTCCAATGCTAGAAACACAGCAACAGCAACAGAAAACACAGCACCAGCTCAAATTGAAAGCACACTACAACTAACGGATATTATGGCATTCTTAGTTAAATCACAAGAAAACAATAGAGGACATGAAGTCACAGTTTCAAAAATCGCAAGACGATATGAAGGCACATTTGTCAGGAAAAATCGATGCACTTGACGAGAAACATGAGATCACTCTCAAGATGGTCGAAGATAAACTATCAAATTTTCGGGGGCAGATTTCTGAAGATGTGAATAGTTTTAAGGCGGACATAAGATCCGATGTCAATAGTTTGTCCCAAGTCACAGAGGCTTAGCTGACACCTGCAATTCGTTGAAAAACTCTAATGACGAGTTAGGTAAACGATTAGAATCCACCAAACGAAATATTGAGAAGGTCAGAGCGGAAAACAGTGCGAACCTTGGTCAAATATCAGAATTCGTTCACTCAGTAAAGGACCAGGTCGAAACTAAGTTCGCGAATGTTAATGCTGAAATGGAAATTTTGTCTGGCTCAGTTATACAGATTACAGACTGTCAGAAGGAGCTACAGAATTCGCAAGAAAAATTTATGGCGGACACGGGATCTAAATTGTCTATGTTCGAAAAGAAGATAAACAACTTGCAGGAATCCCCCGGGAATGGCAGATCAAACAATGCAACCTGTGGACATAACGCTATCAGTAATGTTGAATTAAAAATTCCACGTTTTGGCTCACGGAAAAATATAAACCCCAAGGCTTATATTTCGGAATTGGACCGGTACTTTGAAATAAAGGGGGTACCGGAAACGGCAAAATTACTAATAATGGAACATTCTTTTTTTGAGACGGACCGCCCATGGCTTTCATTATCCTACCAACCAGGAATGTCGTACGACGAGTTCAAAGAGTTGTTTTTGCGTACATTCTGGTCGAATAAGATACAAAATCAGGCAAAGATCAAGCTTTATCAGGGCAGGTACGACCCGCAGTCTGATCATTCAATGGAGAATTACGTCGAAAAACTGGTCGTTCAGTCAGATATTTTGACGTAGCCATGTCTGACGGCGAAATAATCGACGCAGTTATGACGCATTTTAGCCCGCAAGTTCAGTCGCATATCAACCCAGTGCTGATCCGCACAATTCCGGAGTTTCTGGACACTCTGAAAAATTTGGACGCGATTGGTCGGCGGGCAATGAAAGCCGAAAAGCAAGCCGAAAAGGATTCTGGGCAAAAGGAATCGCAACCTAACTTCCGCGGCGCATATTCAAACCAAGGGAAGGATCCCCGAAACAAGCCTTGGAAGGGAAACAGCGGAAAACCGTACCAACAAGATGGACGTGGTTCATGGAAAAGCGGGGGCCAGCAAGGGAACTACGGGCCACCTCGAAAAGATGCGGCGGCTGTAAACGCAATTGCGATAGCCGAAATGCAGCCCGAATCGGAAAATAACTACGAGGAGAAGAGAACGGAAAACGCTGGCGGCGAATGTTCGCATGACAGCCGGAAATCACAATGAAGTTCTCAGGGGATGCCGACATCACTTCCGAAGTTTGCCTTAGCAATTTGTCGTACTGGCGAAATGGGGGGCCGGAAGATGATCAAAATGATGCCGATATGGTGCCACATAGTGAGCCCGTTCAACGAGTGCGGTGTCCCCTAATTCCTATCAAGGTATACAATATGAAGGCGGAAATCTTGGTTGACAGTGGTTCAGAATTGTCGGCTATTTCGCAGAAATTTATGCTTAAATTAAAGGAGAAAAACCCGTGCATACGAATCATTCCCACCGTTCAAGTTACTGTTGTTCCAGCATTTGGCCGGAAAGAGAAAATTGTCAGCCAACAGGCATTACTGCCTGTGAAGGTCGCTAATAGCGAACTGTTCTTAGCAATGTTGGTTATCCCCGGATTGTCCCGCGACATTATCTTAGGCTGTGACCTATTGGAAAAACGCCGGGCAATCATTGATTGGGGGGAAGGAACGATAAAAAATTTAGTTCCTGAAGTCCTACATTGGAAGCTTGACGAGCGCCCGACAGTAACGGGGATTAGGCTTTCCGAGCAGATGCGAGAACCATTCGCGGACGGTACCGAAATTCCTCGGACGGAAAGCGTAAGCATGAATGCCATGGCTGACGAGAAGAACATAATTCTGGAGAATTTGCTCACGAAGGTCAAGGATAACAAAGCTTGACGGACGACCAGCGGGATAGACTCGGACAAATGCTCCAAGAGAATTTAAATGCTTTTTCATACCGACCGGGAAAAATCAAAGGCTACGTGCACAAGTTTCGTGTAACAGACACGACGGCACTGAAGGGTCATACGTATGGAGTACCCCAGAAGCTGCGACCGGCCGCACGTGAGGCGATAGCGGAATTGGAGCGCCACGGAATAATTGCGCCGCAGGCATCTAAGCATTTAAATTCCATTACTTTCGTGGCAAGCGAGATGGTTCAGTACGCATGTGTCTTGACGCCCGCATGTTAAACCTGAGAATAGAACCAGACGGAGAGCGTTCGGAGAAAATCCCGGAAATCATAACGAGGTTTCACGGAAAACGCTGGCTGTCCACTCTGGACGTCACGTCGGGTTTTAACCAAGTGGAACTGGAGGAAAGTTGCCGGCCATATACAGCCTTTGTATTCGAAGGAAGACAGCTGTGTTTCCAGAGAGTGGCGTTTGGCATAAGGGATTCGTCGAGCGCATTCATAAGGGCAATGAACCATATGTTGCCACCCGAAATAAAAGAGTTCTGTACCACTTATATTGATGATTTTTTAGTCGCATCCGAGACGTTTGAAGAACATTTGAAGCATTTAAAAATGTTGCTCGACGTGATAATTAAAAACGGCGTAACTTTGCGTCCAGATAAGGCCACACTTTGCACACACGAAGTGGAATATCTGGGTTTTCGCATCACACCGGAGGGGATATCTCCATCTCCGGAGAAAATAGGTGAAATAGAAAGGATGCCGCCCCCCACGAAGTTGAAAGAGCTGAGAAGTTTTTTGGGGATATGCGCGTATTATAGAGGCAATGTACCCAATTTCGCCAGGATATTACGTCCTTTGTACGACCTACTAAAGGGAGGGCGAAAGTGGGAATGGGGAGAACCGCAGCAAGCGGCATTCTTGCAGATAAAGAATCTTTGCGGAAAAGATCTGTCTGAGACACCCTGATTTTCAAAGTCCGTTCTATTTGTACACAGACGCAAGCATTGGAGGTTTGGGAGCTTGTCTAAATCAAAAGGATCAGGATGGAAATTTGAGAATAGTAGCTACCGCAAGCAGGACGTTGAAACCACCCGAGACCAAACTCTATGTTAGCGAACTTGAAATGTTAGGGATATATTTTGCGGTGCAAAAGTTTAAAGCATACTTGTGGGGTAGCGTAACATACTTGAGGACAGATCATCAGGCCCTTACGTTCCTCCACAATGCCAAGTTCACGAGCAATCGCATAACCCGATGGGCAATGTTCCTTCAGCAGTATGACATTCATTTGGAATACTGCAAAGGATCAGATAATGCATTGGCGGACTGGCTCAGTAGGCATGCCGGAGCGTGTGAGTCTGGCGAGGTAGAAAGAGCGAGGCCAAATGAAATCTTAATTGCAGCCATAACGCTGGCGGACGGCACTACTTCGGTGGAGATGAAGAGGCTGGTTATAGCAGCGCAAAAACAGCAGGAGGACATAAGGAAAGTGCGCAACTATATCCTCCGTGGAGAGCATGCTGACGACCAGCATGTGAGAAATGTCGCCATGCTTTGCACAATGGAAAACGACGTTTGTTTCCGCCGAGCAGATGCGAATTCGCAGTGGAAAATCTGGTTGCCCGAGGAGCTTAATCCATACGTCGCTAATTTATACCATCTGCAGTGTGGACATCCGGGTACGGAGAGGCTATATCACACCCTCCAATGGGAATATTACACCAGTGCGATTCGAAAAAGCATTGCGCGGGTAACTCGCACTTGTGATACCTGCCAAAAAGTAAAACACGCGAATACGCGGACGGCGGGTCCGTACTCGCCGATCATTCCAGATGGACCACACGAACTCGTATGTCTCGATCACTATGGCCCAGTCCCAACTGGCCAGTATAAATTTAAACATGTGTTTTTATCTTGGACGCTTTCACCAAATATGTGAAACTATACCCCGTCGCGAAGTTGAGTACGCGTGGATCACTAAAATCCTTTTTGAGAAATATGTACCACTATGTAACCTACCGCGGGCGGTGTTGTCAGATCATGGTACGGTATTTTCTTCTCCCAGATGGAGAAACGCATTGGAGGCCAGAGGGATAAGAGTGATTTATTCATCAATACGCTCGCCGCAAGGAAACGTCGCGGAGAGATTCATGAGACAGCTAAGCGTGTATATGAGGACACTCATAGGCCAAAAGCACTCATCTTGGGTAAAACATATCCCGAAGATAGAAGAATATTTTAATACTACGGTAAATTGCGCGACGTTATTCCGGCCGGTCGACTTACAGTTCGATAAGCGGTCTAAACTCCTTGCTGAAAGGGTAATAAAACACCCTGCTTCAGGAGGAAGAAAAAACCGGGAAGAAGACATAAAAAGGGCGCATGAATATTTGTTGGAAAAGGCGACAAAAAGACAAATTAAACAAGACAAAAAACATACGCAAAGGTTCGAGGTCGGACAACAAGTTCTGGTACGGGCGAATCCTATATCGGATGCGAACAAAAAGTTGATTTCGAAGTTCTTTTGGCTTTATCATGGTCCGTTTGCCGTAGAAAAGGTGATTTCGACCAACTGTTATATGTTAACGGATGGAGTTTCACAGATGGGACCACACAATGCCCGGAATCTCAAGGTTTACCACGCCGCCTAAGGTGTATGTGTAACAACAGATGTACCAGGTACACAAGAAACCGCTACTCCCAGGAAGGTAGACCCAGATCCTTATCTCGGGTAGACGACCCATTAGCGGACAGAGGCAGAGAGCCGCAATTGCCGGCGGCTGGTGTACAATAACAATGATTTGGCATATTTCTACATTCGTAGCAACTATGCATTTTTGATTATAAAATCCTGAAGGGAAAATTAGTTTTTTAAAAAAATATATATATTTTTATTAAGATATGATCAATTAGATTCCTAAAATTTTGTGTAAATCACTCACTTACTTCAGTTTCTCTGACAATGTTCTGCGTATATTGTAGATATTAAAGGTTTCCTAGAAGGTTTTTTTTAATTTTTAAGCCTTTATGTCAATAGTCTATGTGTAATTTATATTCTCATGTATATGTTATTATTGTGTTTAATATATGTTTGTATGAGGGGATGGCTATCTGAATTCATGTGTATATAGAGTAAAGGATTCGAAGACGGCCAAAGGATGTAAGAAAAGCCCTTAAAATTCATTCACAAAATCGAGAATCGCGGTGATTTTATGGGATCTCATTTAAAAACGGTGGTATTGTGAAAGTGCTAAATTAGTATGTTTTGGTCTCAACTAAAGTAATCCAAAACTCAAAATAAAATTATTATGTCATAATACTTTTCATTAACAGGGGGGCATTATGTAACGATTCGCTAGAGCTCCCTGTTACATATAACTTTTTATTGTATATAAAGTAAAGGAATAGAATATTTTCCATTTCTTGGATGTCAAATGCATGTTCGAAGATGCGTTTGTAAGGATAAGAGGCAAGGATTTTACGCTTCAGTGAAGGGCAGACGGGGCTGGCGCCTTTTTGACAGAGTGGTAAGAGGATTAGGGGTGTCTCTCGGGCCGGCGGTAAACAGAATTCTTTCCTCCCGGGAAGGAGGCATCGGTTCTCGAAGATTGCCGAAGACTTACGCGGCGAAGAGAAGCACAGATTCCATGACGTCAGAGTGGTCAGCCAATCAAAGGGGAACTAGCACTAAGATTCGGGGAATTTTATGTTCTAGGTCGGCTTCGAGCCACAAGAGGCAGGAGTCAGAGTTTACCTCCAGGCCGTGGAGAAAAAGACGAGACACTTCCTGCCTGACTTCCCTCCAGTGGGGAGACCAGACAAGTCACTGGTGACTTGCGGTCCATGTGTGCTGGGCTGACTTGTGTCCTGGAGACCATCTGAGGCGCACTTCTGACTTGCGACTTGCCGCATATTGCTGGCGTGGCCAGTTACGACGCTCAGCGCTACCTGCCGTGGAACGAACGGTAATGTGTTTCTTCGAAACCATTCAGCCTGCAACTTCCGTGAAACTGTACCCGTAAGCGCATCTGAGATAAAGATCCTTGCTCTGATCTGATAAACCACTGAGCTAGACTGTGTAACTGTCGAATGCAGGTTAATCATTCGTGGCGTCCCAACCTATTAAAATTCATTACTGTTTGCTATCATCATAACTGGTAACATACTTTGTATTAGAATAATTGTGAGATTTTTAAAGTACAACTATACTTGTTTGCTTGCATTTAAAGGGCTCATTGTTCGTCTGAGCGTTGCTTAGAAAGTTGCAAAACCTGTTGTTTATTAACGTAATGGTAAATACGCTCAGATTTGTAGATGCCATTGTAAAAATCTTTATTAAAATGTCTTTTTGTGACAGTTTTCAAATCCCAGAATCATCCAATTCTCATTTAATAATTTACATTTTGACATTCAATTATAGTATCCTATATAGCGTAAAATATTAAGATTAATTAATAATTCTCCCCCCCCCTGGTGATACGCTACAATGTACAGCCACAGCGTAATAACTACAGTCGGGTGCAGAATTCCCAACACCCCTCACCTTGCGGTTATGCTTCGAACTAGACGTGACTACCTCTTGGGATAGCATAATTGGTAGGAGGTACACTAAATTCATAATGAAATAGACCTTCAATACCCAATACTTAAAAAAAAAAAAAAAAAAAAAAAAAAAAAAAAAAAAAAAAAAACACCTATGCACAAGAGACTCGCAGACGCACAGAGGCGAATTTCCTAATTCTACAGTTAAAATAATTTACGAATATCCCCTTTTCAGTCAGAGAAATTATTGAAATAACAAAAAATATTGATTTTAGAGGAATGATAACACTTTTTTCATAAGTCTGATTGCCGTTTTGTATTTTTTTTTTTTTTTTTTTTAACATAAGCAGTGGAGACTTCACTAGCAAATTCAGTCATATATGCCAAATAGAATCGCTAAATTACACACAGAAAAAATAAACAGGAAGTTTGAGCGTAAATATTTCTTTCTGGATGTCGGTGTACTAACATAATGAGAATGCTATGCACTTTAGTTATAGAGTGGATTTCCCTACGTTAAGAAATATATGATTGAAACGGCGTCATGATAAGTGTTTGAATGTCTGAAAAAATATTCCAGCCATTGGTAACTATAAATGCCAGCAACCATGCAAAACCCATCATCAAACTTTCTTTATCTCCTAGAACGTCGTAATCAGTGGTGTCCTAAAGCGGTCGGGGGC
Source organism: Vandiemenella viatica (assembly GCA_031002005.1). Lineage (NCBI taxonomy): Eukaryota > Metazoa > Arthropoda > Insecta > Orthoptera > Morabidae > Vandiemenella > Vandiemenella viatica. The sequence goes on from CM061921.1 coordinate 262,621,055, forward strand.
TCACTGGTTAAGGCATCTGACTAGACATCGGAAGATCCCCAGTTCGATTCCCGTTCTCGGCTGGAAATTTCACAGCCCTTTAACCCGACCTTCCCCTCTGGCACAGCTTATTGTGTAATGTGAAAGTACGCCAGAACGCATCCGTAGTTCAAATTCTACGATAATCTGTAGGTCCCCTATACTCGGTAGGATTACCGAGTTAGGTTAGTTAGCCATGACAAGGGGTTGCACTGCGCGGCGAATGGAAAACTTTGTCATCTGGCGGCAGAACAATCCTTCTGTATCTCCCAGCAAATAATGTTATACGGTCATTTTGACGCGAGTGGAATCCTACCATCAACTTGTTACATATTATATTCGAATATATCGAAACAGTTTCTCTATTCAGTGAAGAAGCGATTGAAAAATTGTTCAGATTCTACTGTTCTTGACAAAACTGAGAATAGTATTACTTTTTGCAACTGGTAAAACCGACTCAAATCCTCCATATCTGTTATCAATCGATGATCACTGCGGTGTTCTGTGTTTTCGGAATGTTTGATTTGTGCCTATCATGGTTCTTCCTTTTCTTGCACATACCTACAGCCTGCTTTAGACTTGATAATTTTACTGCCAGCTCTGCCGGGTGATTAAACCACCCGAAAGCAGATGAAGTCCGAGATCTCCGTATCTTAAATTCTGCAATTTTATACAAACAACCATTCTCGGATCACACTCCAATGAATTCTTTTGTCTTCAATTTTCCTGATGTTAGACCTTTTACGAGCAAAACACCGATTAATGAAACATCACTGAACTACTGCATCACGTGTGTTACAAGTATTTACGTTTCGTTGGGTTTGAATTTGTAATAATTTCGGGATAGAAGTAATATTGTATCTTTAATGGTTTAATTTTCTATTGTTTTGCTGCACTGCTGTTCAGTGCTGCGTACTCCCATTGTTGATCTTTGATACGGGTGATGAGCTAGAGTGGTTAGCGCCAAGCTATACCGTTGTTTGTGATTACTCTGCAATAGTCATTACGAGGTGGGTTGATGGGCACCGGAAGCCATTCTGTACGTTAAACTTCAATGAAAAATTCTCAGCTATATCGAGAATTGCAGCTGCCATAACCAGACATTCACTCTGCCTACTGAGCCATGCAGCTCCACTAAAAATTATCCAGAACCTATTTTTTTTTAATATTATTTTCCAAATTAAAGTCGTTTCTTACATTTTAGTTTTCATCGAAGTGGGTTTCTCCAGTCTTGATGTTGCAGGTTCTTCACAGCCTTTGGCATATCGACAAACTCCTGCCATGTTTTTTGGACGTCTTCCATTTCTTCTCTGTGTTGGAACACTTTCTTACATTCCCCCCCCCCCCTATCTACATTCATACAATCATGCTAGCTTACACTTTATGCTTAGTTACGAAGGCACACAAAGCTATTAGATCACAAATTTCATCATTCCATCTTCTGTCCTGTATTGTAATCCTTTAACTACGTTTTCCGTATCCCATTTCTATTGACAGCACTTTATTATTATTTTGTTTATCGCGGTTTTAGCTGTCGGATGATAAATATTTCGTTGATAATTACCGTCCCTGATACTTGCTATTGTACTTGCAATACATGTAATCTAAGTTATTTTAATGCATTGCAAAAGTTACTTTGTCACTGCATGATGAAAGATATATAAATTATCCTTTCCAAAATTTAGTTCTATAGGGTGACACGATCGTTTCCATAATCTAAGAGCTGAGTTCATCTCCAACAGCGTAGATGTCGTTGCACATCCTTATCTTAAAATTTTGTTCCTAAATTTAGTAGTATCACTATGCAGTATTCTAACAGGTTGTATGCATACATCTTTCACACCATTTTACGATAATTGAGGTCACAACCTGCTTAGGCTTTTATCTTCATATTCGTTCGTCACATAAATGAATACCATTTAGCACTCCAAATTTCTGACTATTAGTTCCTCAAAGGAACTTTTCCAAGCAGAAGAGAGTATCAGTACTCGATTTTTCAGCTTGGAAGCCTCTCTGTTCGTCTTCGACTCTAACAACATGTTCTATAAAATTTACTATATTATTTCGTTGACTGACTACCGGCGTAGTAACCGTGATAGTTATTGGTTGGAGCCCCGCTATACTGAGCTGATGACCAGTGCTGCCAAATCTAAAAAAAATATTTTATGCCAAATTTTCATTAAGAAAATGCCAAAAATATGATATAGTTTTCAGAAGATGTCGAAAAAAAATTCCAACAAAATTAAAGCGAACATTAACATGCCCACCAAAAAAATCTCCCCAAAATAAAGTCTACCATTAACAGGTCTACCATGAACATCGCTAACATCCAAAATTTCTATCAAACTGAAATCCTTAAAAAAAAAAAAAAAAAAAAAAAAAAAAAAAAAAAAAAAAAAACTATACCAATTAACAGTTCTACCAAGTGTTATTTCTATTTAGTAACATCTCTAGCAGTTACGAACCCTATAGCATGAAAACTCTACCAAATAATCTCTACCACTGGAATTTCTTCCAAAAGTAATATATACCATAAATATGTCTATCACTTTTACTCTCTACCAATCACAAGCCTACCTTTAAACTGCCAATCAAATCGTTAACCTACCAAAATAAAACTATACTAGAATAATTCTATACCCCCAAACATCTTTACCAGAGAATCTTACCTTTATTGTAACTTTACCATTTTCTAACACTGTCAAAAAACAATATCAGAATTTAAACCTACAAAAAAAAAAAAAGAAAAAAAAAAAAAAAAAAAAAAAAAAAACTTTTTGGCAGCGCTGCTGATGACGCCTGATGTGAAGCCACGCGGGCCTATGAAGTTATAAGACGAGTTTTAGTCTCTTAGATTTCAGTAAGTTTGATTTTCGTAGCATTTAAATTTAAATTAAACATATCGGTTTAGTTAAAACATAAAGAAAAACTTTTCCGCTTAAAAACATACAATAAAATTTTAATTTACGAATCAAAGAAGTCCTTCCAGTATTTACCATTTTTCAGTCAGACCTATGAAGCTGCTCGGTCTCCTTAGGTATTTACTTTGGACATGAGGTTAAGGCTGTTAAAAGTAAAATTTTGGGTGTTTTTTTATTAAATTTTATTTGTTTTTTACGTTGTGCTGGTGTTACCTGTAGCTGGGTCTTGGCTGCATTACATGTATTTCTTGATTGTGTTTGTGTAGTTCTTTATTGTGATATGTATCTATTGATCAAACTAATAGAATTGTTGTAATATTAGTTTTAATCGTCGTCCAGACCACAAATATCGCAATAAATGTACAACTTACACTAGTCTTTCATAATTTTTCGTATAAGGTTGAAATGTAGTTACTTATTGTCCTATCTCGATGATTCTTATATACTAGGATTTCAAATTTAATGGCTAATTTAATTATAAGCTGTTTTCCTTTAAGGCAGCGGCTCTTTGCCAGCCAAGGCCACAGTTGAAAACATATGTCACATGGTCTAACATGAGAGTAGGTCCGTTTTTTAAACTCTAATGGTATCCAGTTTGGTCCTGTAGCTCCCATATTTTTTAGTTTCCTGAACACTTCTAACCATTTGTGAAAGTTATATCTTAGATGAAATCGACTGTCAAGAAATTCAGTTGATCTTGACTAAATGGCTATATTAATAAAATAATATTCCTTATTTTAATGTAATCAAGCTTTTATGCACCCTCTCTTTCTTATCGTCTCTAAGTGTTATTAAAGTTTTCCATACATCACACTCTTTGCTGTATGCTATCAATATTTACATGCATCCAGAATCCCATAATTCAGTTTGGCCTTACATACTATTTTGTTTACATCTGAGTAGTGATGCATATAATACTTTCTGTCTCCTAAATAATTTATCATCAGCCACTGATTATGAGTCCTATTTTTTTCTTTTTCAATTTCTCATCCCATCTCTCTTTTCCACCTTTTGTGGAAAGCTTCCATAGCTGTTCCTCCAGGTTAATTAATTTCTGATATGTGTTAATACTCACGAATGCGTTTCCACATTATTCAGATTTTAATACAGTATCCGCCAATTCAGGAGCACAGTAAAATCATTTTTAAAACAGTCGTGGTATAACTTCACATCAAACTCCTCTCGATTATTAGCCATACATTCTCTTGGTTCCGGTAGATAATAATAAGTACAGATTTCTGATTTTCTGAATACTCTATCGTTAGTATGAATTCATAATCTAGCTATTTATCTCATGCAAAATTACTTAATTTTGATGATGATTTTTCTGGATCCATGTATATTTATGAATAATTTTATCCTTAAAAAATCCATTTTGAAATTTTAATGAATATTTTTGGTAGTATTCCAAAAGCTTCTCATTTTTACTATTTTTTTTTATAAATAGCCCTGTAACGACAGCCATTTCTCTTTTACTTGCATGCGCATTAAAATTTCCCATCAAATATATGGCTTATCTATTAGTGTCTATATTTTATACCGTATATGGTTCAATGATGTGTCACGTTCGTCGTTTACAGCAACTATATAATCACTGGATCTACCACAGTCTCAATCTACTGGCACGTATCTCTTATGCCATGACGTTGAGACGAATCTTTATGTTGCGCTTATTCACTGCATCCCAGTCCTTAATATTTCTGGCATATCGTTTCCTAGTTGATAGTGACACGTTTTCTTCCGCCCTGTGTTCTTTGCCGTAATCACGTTTAAATGAATATAGTATTTCAATTGTTCATTTTCGTTTTGGTAATGCGAACAAAAATATCAAATGGAAATATTTTTACGTCGTCAACTACCTCTGTTTATTTCGCATAAGATCTTCTACAGTCCGGGTACCAAACTTCAAAAACCATTTCAATTATTTGCTTCGCGATTTTTTACTCCATTGGCTTTGACCTTCCTTGGTAATGAAAAATCCCACAAAAACAATTCTTGTAAAAATAGGCCAAGTCTCGTGTTCGTGTAGTGACAAAATGTTATGAAATCTTCTGAGCCAAGTTTACACTTTACAGCGTCTATTCACTTCTCTTTGTGAAACAGAATGGTTTCTCTCGGTGTCATAGATCGTTTATTTAGAATTACAAAAAAATAAAAATCTGTTGACTTGGCCATTATGCGCCCTATGTTTTAGGTAACCTATATTAGTATCTAAAATGTGTTGCTTTATCAATCTTATAAATACGTAAAAGCCAAGATTTCCCTCCTTCTTTTTCGAATTTAACAAGTATATATTATGCCCTCAATTTCAGGAAAAATTATGACGTCCATAATGACCAAGTAGTTAGATATTTTTTTATTCTGAATAAACGATCTATGACACCGAGAGAAACTATTCTGTTTCACAAAGTGAAGAGAATAAACTCTGTTAAGTGTAGAATTGGCTCAGAAGAAGATCTCATAACTTTTTGTCACTACGCGAACACGAGACGCCTATTTTTAAACGAATTCAAAAAAGGAGGAGGTTCTCAATTCGTCTGAATTTTTTTTTTTTTTTATGTATGTTCAGCGATTTCTTCCCCAATTTTGAACCGATTTAAATGAAATTTTTATGGTGGGTAGAGTATACCTCCAAAGTGGTCCCATATGAATTTCATTGAGAAACCACCCCTTCTACCCCTTTACACCACTTAATATTTATACAAATCCACACTTTTTATCCGATTTTGATGAAACTTTGGAAATGTATAGTAAAAAAATAAACAGAAAAATACTGTCAACTTTTGGTTTGAAAAAACCGAACCCCTCTCCCCCTATCCACCCCTTAATTTTTTGCCAATGTTCTTTATATAAAGCTTAAGTCGACACCATTTAACTGATCTCCATTAAAGTTGGCATATACATGTAATATTTCATGGAAAAGGTTTCTAACCCCAAAAAATTAAAAAATACCCCCCTCTCCCTTTACACCCCTTAATATTTATACAAACTCACATTTTTTATCCGATTTCAATGGAAGTTTGGACATGTATAGTCAAACATAAAGAGAAAAATGCTATCAACATTTGGTTTGAAAAAACTGAACCCCTCTCACCCTATCCACCCCTTAATTTTTGCCAATGTTATTTATACAAAACTGTAGTCGACATCAATTAACTGATCTCCATTAAAGTTGTCATATACATATAATATTTCATGGACTAGGTTTCTGACCAAAAAATAAAAAAAGCCACCCCATATCCCCCTTTACGCCCATTAATTTTTATAGAAACCTATATTTCATATCTGAATTTTGATTGAACATTTCGAATGTATACTTTAAAAAAAAAAAAAAAAAAAAAAAAAAAAAAAAAAAAACAGAAAAATCTTTTAATCATTTGGTTTGCCAAAGCTCAACCCCTCTTCCTCCTACCAACCCCTTAATTTTTGTCAAGTTTTTTTTTTTAATAAGTAGCTACAGATGCCACCGTTTGACCTATTACCAAGAAAGTTGGCGCTTATATGTATTTTTTCAAGAGGAAGGTTTCTGACCAAAAAAAATAAAAAAACCACCCCCCACTTCCCATTAAACCGTTTAAATTTTATACAAACCCACAGTTTTTATCCAGTTTAGATAGAACTTTAGCTAACTTTACTGTAAAACAAAAAGAAAAATGATTCAGCTTTTGGTTTGCAAAAACTGAACCCTTTCCCCGTTTCCGCCCCTTAACGTTTGTCAATTTTCTTTTTGAAAAGCTATAGTTGACACCATTTGACCGATCTTTATGAAAGTTGGCACATATATATATTTTTTATGGAGAAGATTTCTGACCAAAAGAATAAAAAAAACTAACCCTAGCTCCCCTTTCTCATCAATTAATGTTTGTAAAAAACCCACATTTTAATCCGATTTCGGTGGAACTTCGCATGTGTATACTTAAAAGCAAATAGAAACAGAAACATACTACTCACATTACTTTGACAAAAACACAAACCCTATTCCCCTTTCTACCCCTTTATTTACTGTCAATGTTCATTATATAAAGCTACCAGTTACTATCTATTTTGAAGGAAGTATGCACATGTATACTTCAAAACAAACAGAAAAATACTGTCTGCATTTGGTTTAGAGAAGCCAAATCTCTCTCCCCCTTTCCACACCTTTAATCTACACAAAGCACTGTTTCTATCTGATTCTGAAGAAAATTTGCACATAGTATACTTTAAAAAATACAGTAACAATTGTGTTTAAATTAGGTTGCAGAAGCCCAACCCATCTTTCCCTTCTACACCCACCCCTCCTAATTTCCAATGTTCTTTATAGATACCTACCGTTTTTATCAGATTTCGATGGAACACTGCAAATGTATACTTAAGAACAAAGAGAAACATTCTGTTTACAAAACCCAACCTGCTCACTACCCTTACCCCATTTAATTTTTGTAAATGTTCTTTACACAAAGCTACAGTTTTTATCTCGTTTCGATGAACTTTGCACATGTATACTTTAAAACAAAGAGAAAAATACTGTCCACACTACCGTAACAAAAACCAAACTACTCTTCACTTCCACACCCCTTAATTATTTTTTTTATATATACCTAAAAATTTTATATGATATCAATAGAATTTTACAAACGTACACTTTAAATGAATCAGAAAAGACAGTCTACATTTGGTGTATAAAAGCCCAATCCCGCTTCTCCTTTACCCCCATCGCTTATAATTTCCAATGTTCTTTACAAAATCCATAGTTTTAAGTAAAGTCAAAATCAATTAAGCTATTTTTAAGTCATTGCAGAATATTTATTAAATGTATGTGTCCTAATGTCTCAACTTGGACCCCAAGCTTTTATGTTGTGAAAACCAATTAAAAATCTATATTTTCTGTGTGATGCCAGAACGAACAGATATATCCCAGAGACAGATTTGTGTATGTGGTATGTATTAATGTCCAGATGTTACATGTTTCGATTATCGAGCAGCAGCTTTAACAGATGTTATGATTAGATCGAAACACTGCCTGGACCAAAATGTAAACTAATATTCCTTAACACGGCATCCAATTCATCCCATTCTGAAAGTTGTAGTAAAGACAGATTTTTTTAAAGCATTCGCTTTAACCACTGAGCTACCAGGAAGTTCGCAAAATGAGAACTGCTGCGGCATATTTAAACACAAATTAACTATAATACCACTAAAAATTTAAAAATAAAATAATTGTTTAAAAAACATAAAAACCGCCTTCAAAAAAGAGCACTGAAAATAGTAAAATAACTTTATACCTTGTTTAGAAGAAAGTAAATCTAAATGGACAATATTTTATATTACTGTTATTGAAATTTTTACATTAATTAGTTATTTTTGGAGTCGGTGCCAGCCAAAGCAAGAAAAACAAAAAGATAAAAACAATAATAAATAACATTCATACATAAAAAATCATCTTACTACTTACCTACAATTAATTCTAGACAACTGAAACATATAGATGATACAACGATATTATACTAACTATAAAGTGTTTACTGCATGATGCAGACACTGTAGTGCCAGAGATATGCCTGGATGACCAACGAGGCCGAGCCACAGAAAACATACCATTAATTTGTTTCCCTAAGCTGTCTCCCACAATAAAAATATCTTCCTCACAACATGCTATAAAATATTTGTAATTTTTGTTCGTACTCTCGGTTTGCCTCTAACACCAAATAAAGTAATTCGATCTGCGCGATGTGACAGCTGGCACCGACTCCAAAAATAACTAATTAATGTGAAAATTTCAATAACTGTAATGTAAAATATTGTCCATTTAGATTTACTTTCTTCTAAACAAGGTATAAAGTTATTTTAATATTTTCAGTGCTCTTTTTTGAAGGCGGTTTTTATGTTTTTTAAACAAATATTTTATTACAAGAATTGTTTTTGTGGGGTCTCATTTCTTTTTTGTAAGTTTATCGCTTATTCTGAATCGCCGCTCAAATGTAATGGTTCCACTTGAAAATCGGTGAGTAAGAACATTTTAGATTTGAAGACATCAGTACCCCACTATCTGAAAACAATTGGTGTGCCCTGTAGCCGAGCAGTGCATATTGCCGCTGTCTTAACTACCAACATAAATTAATTGCTAGTAACTTTCAAACTAAGCATAGGAACAAAGTAAAATTTAAGACATTAGTTAAATTTGCTGATCTCTATACATTAAAAAATTCTCAGTCATATAACTTTATCCGGAGCAAAGCAATTAAGTCGCAAATATGTGCCAGAATTTTTCATGTATGGGATTTTAATTAAATAAATACGGGTAAAAACTCAAATATTAGACTGTCCTCACGATACAGGGATGAAACCATCTATGTGTACCAAATTACTTGTTTCTAGGATTACTGGAAGTACAGTGAAATTTTGATGTCGGAGTATCGTGGTCGAAATAAAATTTTATTTCAATAACTTCCAGTATAAGGAAAAGAAAGAAGTAAAATTTAACACATTAGTTAAACTTGGTAAGCTCACTCTACACTGAAAATCTGAAGTGTATAAAGTTATTAGGCTAGAAAGCGATTTTACGTAAGGGGTAGATATATCTTTATATATATAAAAATCTCGTGTCACGATGTTCGTCCGGGATGAACTCCGAAACTACATAACCGATCTAGATGAAATTTGGCTTAATGAGTGTGATTTAGTCCAACTTAAAAGATAGGATAGTTTTTATCTGGATTATAGACCTCAATATTTATTATTTGCGAAATAAAGGTTCATTAAATGTTTGTCATAGGACAATGGTTTGTAATTATTTGTAAGCCACCAAAGTTAAGCGGTCTGCTGGCTAAGTAGGTTAGGGCGTCTGACTGGAGATGGAAAGGTCCCCGGTTCGAGTCCCTGTCTCGGAGAGTATTTTTATAGACACTTAAACCGGCATTGAACCCCCGGCTCAGCATGCTGTATGAGGTGAAATACGCCAGGACCGTACTGTGGTTCGGATTCGATGTTAAAATGTAGGTCCCCTGTACCAGGCAGGATGGGCGGGCTAGGTAAAGGCGGCTAAGACAGGGGCAGAATGCCCAGCCAGTAGAAACAATGTCACCAGGTCATTACGACCACACGTAATTATTATTATAGTTCCATAAGTTTCTAACAGATGGCGATGTGTTAACTTATCTATACAACACTTGGTTAGCTAGGTTGGGTAATCATCCAGTAGATCACGTTCTGTTTCAATTTATTTATGCTACAGTTTATTCCTAACAGATGGCGGTGTGTTAATTTATCGAACCATTCAGTAGATGGCGTTGTATTTCGATTTATTTATGCTACGGTCTATTCCACGCCATATGTGTGAGTTTCTTCAATTTTAATTGTGCTGTGTATTGTGTTATAATTATACTGTATTGTTGTTCATCGTTTGTGTGTCTTTATACCTAACGACAAAAGTAATTGCACACATGAATATAACATTGAAGAAAACGTTACGATAAATTCGAATCGTGTAAGCATTTCTCGCTAACTTGTCATTTTTCTTCTTCTTTTTAGTTATGGTCAGCTAGACTCCACGTGTCAATTTCAATTCCTCTCCTGTTGTTTTTTCTTTCTTCCTCCCCAGTACTACTTCATTATTGCACTCCTCTCTACCTTTGAATCCTGCCATATTCAAAGTCTGCTATCGAACATTTTTTCTTTCCATACGGTTCACTGGTATTATTTCGTTTCAAATCTTTCTAAACCTCTTGAAAGCCTGGTGTCATCCATGCTATAAATTTATCGAAAAAATATCATTCTTCTTTTCCTGTTATTTTTTCAATGTTATTTTATATTTCCTCATTAGTTCTTAACTTCCATTTTACTGTATTTTTCAATGGACCCAAAAATTCCGGTTTCACCACTGTATTATAGTGTCTTATTTGAAGGATTTCAGAAAGGCACTTTTTGTTGTAATTCAAATATTTTTCAGTGAAATGTCGCCAAAGAATCTAACCTCGACAATGCGTGTAGCAGAGAGGCAAGACGCACGACTGTGCCTTCAATACGCCGTGGATATGTACGCCAAGATTGAAAACAAGCATTTGCGATTTATTCGATACAACCAGGTTGAATTACGATCGGAGGAATACATCCTCTTACGAGATACTGTTATCGGCAATATTTATGAAAATTTAAACGCCAATGATATCGGTAATGCGTTTATTTTACCCTCAAGCTACATCGGCAGTTCACGGAACATGCAGGAATATATACAAGATGCGATGACTTACGTACGTCATTATGGTCGTCCAGATTTGTTTATTACATTTACATGTAATCCGAATTGGGAGGAAATACAAACTTTGCTGTTACCAGGCCATCAATCAATGCGTCGTCATGATGTCACGGCACGTGTGTTCAAACAAAAATTAAAATCATTGATTGATTTAATCGTAAAACATTCAGTTTTAGGTAACACACGTTGCTATCTGTATTTGATTGAGTGGCAAAAGCGAGGTTTGCCTCATTCTCACATTTTTATTTGGCTTGAAGTTAAAATCCGTCAGAAGAAATTGATCAAATAATTTCAGCCGAAATTCCGGACCCATTAAATGATCAAGAATTGTTTGATATTGTTACCAGTCACTCGATCCACGGACCGTGCGGTGCTTTTAACATAACATCACCATGCATGGAAGGTGGAAAATGTAAGAAGCGTTTTCCAAAGGAATATACGAATGATACTATTACGGATATCGATGGCTATCCGTTGTATCGCCGCAGAAACACTGAGAATGGTGGCCAAACATTTACAATGCGAATGTCAAATTCTAGAAACCAAGTTGAAATTGACAATCAGTGGGTCGTACCATACTCACCATTGCTTTCAAAAACGTATAAGGCTCATATTAAAGTCGAGTTTTGCAGTTCTGTAAAATCCATTAAGTACGTTTGCAAATATGTTAATAAAGGCAGTGATTTGGCCGTATTTGAAGATCAAAATGTAAATAAAAATGACGAAATAACACTATACCAAATAGGTAGATACATCAGCAGCAACGAAGCTATCTGGCATATTTTTAGTTTTCGCATCCATGAAAGAGACCCTTCCATCCAGCATCTTGCAATACATCTTGAAAACTGTCAACGTGTATATTTCGCCGAAGAAAATATTTTCCAAAGAATACTTGAACCACCAAAAACGACAAACCACAAACTGAATTTATTACATTGTGTCAAAAATCTGATGTGTTCCGCCAATTCGCAAAAACATTATTATACGTATACCGATGTTCCATGCTATTTTTCATGGAACAAATTAGGTAAAAAATGGTAGCCACGTAAACAAGGAGAACCACATCCTTCGATCGCAGGCATATTCAAAGCAAAGACTTTACACAGTGCATCCAAAACAACGTGAATGTTTCTTTCAGCGTTTGTTATTGGTGAATGTTCCCGGACCAGCTTCTTTCGAATGTTTACGAACAGTTAATGGTCGAGTGTTCAATACATGTCAAGATGCATGTCGCGAATTGCAGCTGCTGGTAGACGACAATTATTGGGACCTGACACTTGCTGATGCAGCGTTGACAGCCACGCCGAATAGTATTCGTCAAACTGTTTGCAATTAATTTGACAACATGTTATCCAGCACAATCTTCGAGTTTGTGGGAAAAATATAAAAACAGTATGACTGAAGATATAACTGAAATTTCAGTTTATATAAATAAATAAAAATAATTTATTTATTTATTTTATAAATATCAATTTTTATATAATTTCAATTAAGTAATTTGTAATGAAATGTAAATTAAATTTTTTTATGATCATTTGTCCTTAATTTAAACTCTCCGTAACTCTTTACCAATTAAATTTGAATTTCCCAATCGACTACAATGTTTTTGTCTTTATTAGTGAATATTAATTTGACTACTTGAGGAATTTTAGAATAACATTAATCCAACGTACTATAATTAGTAAGTCACAGCAAAGCGTGACCGGGTCAGCTAGTGGAAATTTACGAATTTCAGAATTTTCCTATAATATGTTGGTAAAATGTTATCCGTGTACCAAATTTCAGCTTTCTACGGCTACGTGAAGTGCCGTAGAGGTTTGATGATCATCAGCCAGTCAGTCAGTCAGTGAGTGGTAAAATCGCTGTAGTTTGCATCCTAATAACATCCGAACTAAGAACAGTAACGAAATAAAATTTAGTACGTTTGCTATGATTGCTTATATCTATGCATAACAGAAATTTTCAACATATAGCTTGAATACGAACGAAGAAATTGAGGTTCAAAAATGGCCCGAATTACCACCGTTGACTCGTCTTGGCCGGTGCACTGCCGTTGAAGTTCTGAGCATAGCACTGGGCCTGCTTCCGACATGAAGGCAGCGCATATCTTGTGTTAGGTTACTTTTTTGCTTCACCATTAGTCATTGCCTAACCGGCACCACTGTCATGAAAACTGTGCTTCTCACCACATCGGCTCACGGGCAGGAAACTACTTAATAAGCAGACAAGAATATGCCAAATGTCGCACCAATTTTTCATATAACCGGAATCCTATTTTAGCAGCTAAATGAATAAAACTGCAATAGCTGGAGTGGATAGTATCAGTGACGTCATCAGAGAAAGAAGATTAAGGTGGTACGATTATCATGCAAAGAGGTAAGGAAGAGCCAATCAAGAAAGCGCGGTGGATGGGAGGAAAGAGATCATGTTGGAGACAAAGTATAAGGTAGAAGGATCTAGTTAAGAAAGACCTCACCGAGCGTGGTGGGTGAGCGGTTAACGCTCTGGTCTCGTATTCTGGAGTACTCCGGTTCGAATCCCCGTCCGGACATCCAGATTTGGATTTTTCATGATTTCCCCAAGTCACTCCAGGCGAATGCCGGGATGCTTCCTTCAAAAATCCATGGCCGAATTCCTTTCGGTTCCTTGTCCCCAGTCCCATCTTCACCAGAAGATGGCGGCAATGAATCTAGTCGCCGAAATATCGTGTAGCAACGCACTCTTGACTCGGCTAGTCACCCGAGAGCAGTTTATAAATTCTCAACGCCGAGAAAGACTTCGTTCTTATATACTTTCGTAATGTTTACATTGTTGTTGAAATCTATCGACAACGACGTAGCTATCATAGAAATAATGTGTATCTGCATTTACACTGTGCAATTCACAAGGTTGTTTGATAATAATATTCGTAAAACAAGGAAAACCTTAGCATGAAAGACTCTACTGCCAATTAAAATACCTGGAAACAAATAAAATGACGAATTAAAATTCAAATAACGGTATTTCAGTATTCTCAAAGAATTTAAGCGAATTATTTTATTTGATTTTTATTAATTCGAATTTAGAAAATCATATTCCTTGAATTTTCAGTTTGGAACATGCAAACTTTTCTCTGTTTTCACGGAAGTGCCACTTTTGGGTGTTTGTTTTTTAACTTCGATCGGTAGACGTTTTACCGTAGTGAATGCTGATGATTATTATCACTCCCTCACAGCTCGCTGGTCGTGGCAGTGAGCAGCCCCTCCCCTGAGCTGGCAGCTGTTTGCACGCTGCTTGGACAGCTCCTCGAATCAGCAGATGTGTAAAGTGCTTACCGCAGACGTCTGCCCAGAATGAAGGAGCATCTCTCACTGACGTAACAGCTCTCGGGGTTCACTGAGAGAAAACCTTAGGCCATTAACAGCTTGAAGCGGGAACTCTTACCATTTCCACTAACTCACAGATGTAACAGAATCAAGAAGTTTAAATAATGTACGTTATCCACTGATTTGTACAATATGCACTTCTCAGATTAAAAAAAAAACACACTTTTCGTAAAAAAATCGCATGACTCAGATTTCCAAGACAGCATCAGGAAAGACGCGAAATGCCTCCTACGTGTCCTATAATGCCTCCAGTTATTTTTCCCCCCTGTCGTAAATTTATCCTATCCAGGTTTTCACTGCACTGAATCGACATTGAATGGTATATGTCACGTATACAGTTTCTGCCGCTAAACAAAACGTTACTACCACCCTGCAACTACCAAATTTGAAAACTATCATTTACTGAACTATACTAATTCTCACATTACAACACTGTACCGGCGCGGGCGTTCAGTTTTATCTCTGTGTTTCAGAAAATCAACATCATGATATGTTTATGGTCGTACTTTATGTTATTGTAATGAAATATTCACGAGTGTAACATCGGATTGTGCTGTAAAAACACGATATTACGACGGCTACATCAATAGAGATTTTCAAATGTGAAACAATCTGTAATAGTCTGCCTACAAAAAGCAATTGAGTCAACTTGGGAACTGTACCCCACTTTCATAGCATGTGGACCTGTCCACGATCCGTGCCCAGACGTGAATGGGTTAGTTGTCAAGTCAGATAAAAGCAGCTGTGGAGCAACACAGAATCCGTGACTTGTCTGTTCAGGTTGCGATGTTCAGTAAAAAAGATGGTTCCACGCAGAATGCTACGAAGGCAAGAGATCCCACCTTTTGTGACTGGAAACCATGCAGCCTTGGAGCCTTAGGTGAAGGTGGTTGTTCTAATATTGCTTTCCAAACCAACTTCTAAGCTGTGGAAGATCCGAACAATGAAATCATATTCACTACGCAGAGGGCCGCCAACGAAGGTTCCTCAATTCGAACAGCTTGAGGAAGATGTAATCGAAAAAATCACTGTCACTATACTCACGTAATTAACACTTCACTAAGTGTTAGAATTAATTCAGATTTTGAAATGGCTTCCAATCACATATCTAACACGTATTAGAGCTTCCTACATATACGCTTAATTTACACATTGATTCTCATTCCTCTGGAAAATAGTTGATATAGTGATCATTTAGATTAATCTGCTTAACTTTTTAAATTAACAATTGATTAATTATTTGTTTTACTCTTGATTATACTTTATAATCGGTCTACACTTACTTTGAATATTTAATTTCTCTTGCAGTTCATGTTTACTCAATTCAGTACGTCACTCAGTTATTAGTTGTAATAAAGTCTTACAGATTCCCATAAAAATAGTTCTTATTTAGCACATTTCAACTGCATTCATTCTTTTTCACTAAGAAGTTCTTTTTTTCAAAATTCCTTTACATTTGAAACATGTTTGGGTCTTAATATTCCATTACTTTTTTTTTTTTTTTTTACTTACTGTGTGCCTATACCCACTGTGTAATTCAATTAATGATAAACTGCACAACCCTAACGCAAATTAATCCATTCATATCCTTATTTTACTCACAAGTACAAATCAAAGTATTTCTTCATAACAACATAATAAATCCTCATCTTATTCGATAACTCAAACCACTGTTTGTGAAAACTGCAACACCCAAACGAAAGGTCTGAATCGACCCAAAATCGGAGGATGCACAATAGTGGAACCATGATAATTGATGACGTGCATGCAGACCCAAGAGCGCCCTCTTTTGCATTACGCCACGTTCAGACGGTGCAGAGCTGTCAGTTGAAGTGGGTGTGTGCATGCCTCGCAATATGAGCATGTCAGTGAGGTCCAGTGAAGCATAATGATTGGTCTCCGTGAAACGGATTTGTGTCTCGTACTGGACACTCTGTTAAGATAGTAATGCATATGTGAAATTAGGGGATATAAGAGGATCGTGCATAGCAATTATATTTTATGCAGTGTCCCCAGCAGTAGTGGACCTGCATAATGTGAGTTCGTTCTTGACGGGTTACTGCTAGCTGTGTCGAAACCTATATATGTAGTTCTCTATGTCAAGGA
Organism: Vandiemenella viatica; assembly: GCA_031002005.1. Taxonomy (NCBI): domain Eukaryota; kingdom Metazoa; phylum Arthropoda; class Insecta; order Orthoptera; family Morabidae; genus Vandiemenella; species Vandiemenella viatica. Next base: position 262,637,698 of record CM061921.1, read on the forward strand.
CTGGTGTTCATTAGTCAAACCGAGCGTGGTGGTGTAACGGCTAGCGTTCTGGCCTCGCATTCGGGAGGACGGCGGTTCGAGTCCCCGTCCGGGCATCCAGATTTGGATTTTCCATGGTTTCCCCAAATCTCTCCAGGTGAATGCCGGGATGCTTCCTTCAAAAGGCCATGGCCGAATTCCTTCCCATTCCTTGCCCCCCATTCTTTCCCGTCACTAAAAGACCTAGTTGTTATAGGAGACGTTAAGCAGTTAAAAAAAAAATTCATTACTCAAGCTAAACTAGGTAACGTAACCTATTGCTTGCGGCTCAGAAGCAAGTAAATTAGGTAAAAGCAAGTACATGTTCTCATAGCTAGTGCGACGCAGAGAAACAAGTAACTCATGGAGCAAGTTATAACGTGATTAAATTATATTCATTATTCTTCTTTAAATGAAAGGTAATCATGAAAGAAAACATTCTTGGGCATTTAGACATTATTTTATTACATTGCTTCAGGAAAACACACTTTTACAGAAGATCAAACGATATAATAAATGTAAGCATGGATATCACAACAACAATTTAAATTTCATTCCTAGAAACATACTATCTTTACGAAGATCCACTTATTATTGAACCTGTGCCTTGAAATGTGTGACTTAATAAAAGCTTCTATCCCAAAGCAATGGAATATCAGACGGTTGGCTTTACCTTAATTTAGTATTGTTGATGTTTCTCGAGGGGAAAGTGTTGGTAGACTCCCCGGAGCACGTTGGTTGACAAACGCGGTAGGAAAGTTTTTTTCTAATTCTCAGTTTTACGTGACGTGAAGTTGGCTTAGTGTTTCTTAATTTGCTGATCTAGGTTCAATCAGTAGTATTCTAGAGGTATTAGTGGGTCTGACACTTTTACACTCTCAGCATTTAACAACATGCAACTCGTGATGAAAGCATTTCCTATACTGCGAGAAATCTGTAATCTACTCTGATAACTGACTTGCGCTTGCCTTGTCTCTTGTATATTCAATAAAGCTCACTAATTCAATAAATATTCGTTTTCCCGTCATTGATTAGTAACCTTTAATAGGTAGATTTGCTGCATAGCATTAGTATTATAGTCAAGGTGTTCTCGTGTTCTACGACTATTAAAAGTTTTAACTGCTTCAGCATTTAATAACAATCAGCTATCCAGTGCCTGGTATCTTTGCACTTTAAGGTGATATTACATCACTTATTTCAGTTAATTTTTTTTCTTATTTTATGGAAAGGTATTATCGATTCTAATCAAATTTTAAGAATTCTCTATAGGGACCAACTAATTTTCACGTTTTGTTTAATGTTGCGTTTATAAAGATTTTTTAAAATAAATTTGATGTTAATGTATTTTTTCATCTCTCATTTAGTCTCGTAATAAGATACCAATCTTTGTCAGAAATGCAGTATATCAGTTTTTAACAAATACCAATTTTGATAAACACATTAAATTACATATCATGGGCATGATCACAGCATAAAACCTCACACTGTTACAGTACATGCCGACATACAATGAAATTCATTTAATCAGACTTCATAATATTTGGTCTAATCAAGGTGCCGAATGTCAGCAAAAATGTAATAATTTTTGAACACCGGTGCTAAACTGCTTGATAATATGCCTTTGTTATTCCATTCTCAGGTATAAGACTCAAATTCTTCAAGAACTTCTGTGAGCGAATGTAGCACACGATAAGCCATCCATACACAAAGAAATAAGTACTGTATAATAGATATTTGGCAGCGAAATTCCTTAACCTCTCACTCTTAACTATAATGTTGGTGAGTCGTCTGACTTCTGTTCCAATAGGCAGAGTATATTTTTTTTCCGGTCCTTGAAAACATTACAGAAAAATTTCTTTCTATCAAGCTAAGAAGCCTAAGGAGTATCGTTTCTTCAAATACTATCTATTTCCTAACCATGATTAAAAACAGTTGTTTCAGTGGAGATGTCTTTTTCCATTCCGAAATTCAGACCAGAGAGAGCTCTAAGTTTTGATCTACTTTTTCTTTTAATATAGCACTCTTCTGCCCCATCTGATCAAAAAATTTCTGCTTAGGCAGAAGGTGGTCTTGCCTTTGTCAAGAAGCCCGGCAGTAAACAAGCGATTTAACATGATTGACAAAACAATGTGTCTTCCACAGTTGCGTGTAAGAGGATAAGGTTTTTTTATATTAGGCAAACCAGTAATACTTCCTTACTGTGTTGTGGAAGTGTTTAATACCTCTTTCCGCAACAAATTCTAAATGATTGATACTTCTAACCTTAGAAACATTTCGCCTCGAGTCCATTTCTTCGCTCCTTTTCGTTTCACATTGAAAAGTTTATTGTGTGATGTCTTTCCAAATTTGCACTAATATTAAAGTTACCAATGTTATTTTCAATGTATCATTTGTTTAAGTAAAAGATTTCTCTAAATTAACCGAAATTTTCAAAGTTCCCTGCTTCCCAAAATCTCTCATTTTTGGCATGGTGGTGGACACAAGGTGCAACTAATATAAGCTCATTCGAATGTCAGAAAAACAAGTAGAGAGGAAACAAATGCTAGTTGCTTCTGCTAGTGCGTAAAATAGACTGCATGCAAGTAAATTATCTGTTTGGAACTTTTGAAAATGTTTTTGACAATCTTCGCACAGTGATAGGATCCTAGTAAAATTGGTGCCATTTGATATTCGTTCCTTGAACTCTCGTAAAATCTTAAGCAGCATATCTTCCGATCTTACCAGTATCGGTATATTGTCTGCAAGAGACATGCAGTGTTCTACGGCCGCCCATATTTCCTGATCTATCCCCGATCGACAATGTGTGGAATGAGATTAGACCCCTCCCCAACGAGAAGCGTGCAAAGACTGAGAAAGTACGGAACGTATTTTCTCAGGAAATCGTTAGAACCTGAGCGCGTCCGTACCATTTTGTCTTATAAGCTTTTTTACAAGAAACAAAGAAAATTGCAATACAGACTATAAGACTTAGTTGTTGGTGTATATCTCTATCAATATAACGAAATAACTCACAATTTAATCATCTAATACAGCTTAATATAAAATTGCTCTCCTTTCAGACTGTTCTTGTTGGATTCATTTTTTATTTAAAAATGTGTAAATGTTCTGAAATTCCAAACCATGTTTGAATAAATTTTAGAAAAGTATGTTTATTAAGTATGTTAGCAAGTACGTCGTAAGGAATAGATACTCAAAATGTACAGGGTCCGGCAATAAAACCTCCCACATTTCACGTAGCCGGCGTGCGGGTTGTAGTGAGGATACTGATGTGGAATGTGTTTTGTTTTAAAGAGGTGTACCTGCCATTTTCAGTGTGCGCCATGTCATGGCTTGGTGATCATCGTGCGTTTGTTGTGGACGAATGTATTCATAACAGTTGTTCTCAGATTTTCGGAGACGATTCGAACTTGGCCAACATGATCGTGTCCCGGATAGAAAAACTATTCAACTGTGGGTGTCAAACTTTAGAAAGACAGGTTCAGCACTTAAAAAAAAAAAAAACCTACAGGCCGTCCTCGGACTGCAACAACGCCGGAAAATTTGGCGCGTGTGAGTGTGTCTATGCAACATTCACCAATCTTTGGGGACACGTAAAGCCTATAGTTTACAAACATCGTCCCACAACACTGCAAGCACTTAAAGAGGCCATTACCCAAGAATTGGCAGCCATTCCAAGAGAAATGACGCCAAAATGTATGGAGAACTTTCTGGATAGACTTTGTCAATGTGTCAACAATGGAGGGCAGATATAATTTTTAAAACCAAATAATTAAAAATGGCAAAGTATGTATTTTTCATAAATAAAAGTAATTATTCTCTATCATATTTAGTTTTTATGTGACAACACATTAAAATGAGGGAGGTTTTATTGCCGGACCCTGTATATTCGTCAGCATAAAGATTGTTGAAAACAGAATCTTGTCTGTTTAACCAATATTCGGATTATTTTACTAATAATTATTTACATTATTTATAAGGAGAAAACGAGTTGTATTATAATAGAACTTTTTGTGTTTATAACATTAATATTTTCACCCACAAATAAACACCTGTAGACAGATATACACAATTGCTTATTGAAATGCTTTTACACTTTATTCTAATAATTGAATCATTCCTATACTTATTTTGTCGTATTACAATAATCTCTCTTTGCTACCATAAAGAGATACAGTAAGATAAAAACGCTTATTGTTGCAGTGCACCTATGGTAGACGTGAAATTATACCAAATTAGAATTATGAAAATAGGATGATCCAGAAAACCATCAACACTGTCAGGTTTACTCGTCAGTTTGGATGGTTTAAATGTTCAGTGACGGTCTCGTCCGTCGATGTGCAAACCACAACCGGGAGCACGTATCTTACTAACAAAATCGCAACGTCTGGGAATACTTTTTGTTAACGTTAAGCTTTCTTTACTCTTTACTTAAAGTAAATATGTAAATGTGATTACGATGAAATAAATAAGCTATGCATCAGGAGTTTAAACGAGAAGAATGTTTCTATTATGGATAACCTCTGTGTTTAATATAGGAACCAAAGTATTTAAATGTTCCTTAAATAGACAGGGGTGACGAGTGTATGTTCCTCACTAAAAAGTGAATTTTGTTTATAAACTGAATGAAACTCCCTGCCTTTAACAACAATGAGTTTTTTATACGGTGGACTTACGGTGTTGTGCTAGAAACCTAAAATTGACATTGGTCTTTGGTACAAAAAAAATATTTTTTGGAGCCTGTAGTTACTTATATTACGTCATAAGCATAAAGTGGAATCCTTCACTTACTGAATACTTCATGTGCAACAGGCAGACATTACAGAGGAAAACCTAATACACCTTATTATATATTTTTTTTAATATCTTTCTTATAAAGGAATTTTTATGTAAACTTGCTTCTTTGAGTCCACGGTAGCCCCCAGTTGTTCAAGACTTGTGGGACCCGGGATTTGGATTGGCACCCATGGGATCCCGTCTGAGTATAGAAATGCTGCCACTCGGGACAGGAACCTACTGTCAAATTTCCTATTGATCTCCCTTTCACTGCTCTTGTTCTATACTAGCTCTAATGCTATTTGAGGTTTGTGGAAAGAGTGTTGTTTATGGGTACAAAATGTGTCTAATCTTGGAGCATATCTAATTCAAGGTGTTGACTATAGGAGCAAATGCAGAGGCTTATTTTTTCTTCTAAGTTATACACATCCGCACTTACAGTTTACCTGAAATGGTTGTACAGGGTGATTGTAATTAATGTTTAAGTTTCAAAACGCTCTAAAAACGAACCACTGATTAGAATGGCGTCAAAATTGAAAGGCGTATTATTGAAGAAGGGGGAAAGAACATGAACAAAAAAAAGTTCCAAATTTTAGCGTCAGATGGCGCTGAAAGCATCAGAATTTCGTCTACAAATGACAAATCGTAAAACATATCCCGTCAGATGGAAATGGGCTTCGTCTGTCCACAGAATTTTCCACGGCCTATCATTGTCCACTTCCATGCGAGCAAGAAATTCCAAAGCAAAACCCTCTCTTGCTGGAAGGTTAGATGGAAACAACTCCTGCAAATGGCAAATTTTGTACGGATAGCATTGCAGGATGTTTCTTAGAATGTTACGCACCGTGCTCACACGCCTGTCCAATGTTCGGACAATTCTCCGTGTACTGCATGGTTGTACACCACCGCTCGACTCCTCCTGAACTGCTGTGGCCACTTCTTCAACTACCACCGAATCACATCTTTTCCTTCCTCTACCAGACTGCACATCAAACGAACCTGAATTTTCTATTTTTTTTCGTCATTTTCACCCCACCCATGACAGTCATCGGTCCAACGCCTTTTTTCATACCCTTGAGGGTCCTGAATTTCTGCAGAGCTACTGGTGCAGAATCACCGTTCATGTTCTTTCCCCCTTCTTCAATAATACGCCGTTCAATTTTGACGTCATTCTAATCAGTGGTTCGTTTTTTGGAGCGTTTTGAAACTTAAAATTTAATTATAATCACCCTGTATATAATGTAATAGAAATATTCATGATTCAAAAAATGACTTTAGAATGGATATGTATTAAATAGTATGGTCAGACTTTCTGAAAATGGAAAAATAATGTCTTAAGGTGCCTACAAAATGCGCGCTTACCTTAAACGTGTATATATGAGAGATATACTTTGCATTTAACTTGTTTTTTTCTGGTGAGAAATCGAGAGAAACACTGCATTCATAAAGATGGAAATATCAACATTTAAATCATTATTGCAGTCAGTTAGAGGTTCTCTATGTCAAAGACACCAGAAGATCCGCGTTCCACCTGACTGAAACCCTTGAACATCCAGGTCGACTTTAATGCGCCAGCCTGTTTTCATCCTCTGTGAACGCAGCTTGCAGTGATCGTTTGAATGTATGTATAGCTGACGTATTGTCCACATCGATCGCTGCCCGCAGACACAACCCGATTTACGGCATCGCTACTACTGTCCATCTGATTCCAGTCGGAGCATGTAAATCCTCCAACGCAGTTTGATACGTCCCGTCGAATATGCTGTTGTAACACGTAACAGCCCAAAACTTTAATGCATATGCTTCATTGCAAGCAGTATGGTATCCCACAGCATATACGAATACAAGATACCTGATCTCATATAACACCACTCGTACATAAAACTCATTTGAAGAGACATGGCTGTAGATTATGATTTCCCGATAAACCTCATTTTATTCTAAAACTCTTTCGCTATACCATTTCAACTAGCTTTTAATTGCCGTAACATAGTCCTCTAAACAGTTGGCACTAGAGGAGTGGTAGAATGATGTATGTGTGGTCCACAACCCGCAGGAGGCCTACAAAGCCAGTTGATCAGAGATAGAACGGCCAGTTTCTTCATGTTTCTAAGTGTTTTTGTGTGTATGTATGTGACTGTAATGACTGTTGTAAAGCGTAATGTGCTGGTTTTTGTTTTGTACAAGAAGATGAATGAAGGGAAAGGCGGAACCCAAGTGCGTGCCCATTTTTGCCTACTATTCCAAAGGCCACCAATAACCCTTCATATTTTACGTCAATAAGCTACGGACGAATCATCGCCATCAGTTTCCTATAACTCAACGCCATACGTATTGCATAGAGATTTTGAATCCTATCCAGGCACTTGGTTTCTTCCTGTTGATTATGATCAAGAATGGTAATTAAAAAATCTGTTGGCCAATTCCCGAGTGATGAAATCTTCTCTCAACACCGCGGGATATATTTGACTTTCTCCAGGGAAGCGGTTAGTATGATGGTATGTATTACTATCTTGATATCAAGGGCCTGAACAAATGTCATTCTTTTCATTGCTGTTTGATGCTCGTTGAAGTCCTGGTCATTAGAGATGGAGGGCAGGGATGGGAAGGAAATGGACCTTTATGAAAAAGAATTAAGCTGGAGTGATTCTTGAAACTACGAGAAATCGAAAACGATGTAGTTGGTTTGGAGATGGAAGATTCTCATCACGCAAACCGGTCACCTACCAGCATTGATGACCATCCATTGTTTGTTATATTTGCATTTGTTTAGATTCATTTACGTCTGCCTATTTTAATATGATCTGCAGATCCATGCTAATAATAGATAGAAGATCCTGGCAGAGTTATCCAATACCCAGGATGAGAAGTGCTTGCCATGTGAAGCATAGCCCACATTTGAACCATCCATTTTGGTGGTATGACACCAGATCAATATACTTCTATGGGGGAAAGAAAGTATGCGGTATGTTTCCACATGGAATAGAGGGAACCAACTAAAAGACGCCAACAATGGTTATGTAAATGGTTGGAACGGGATTTGAACTTACGTCTTCCAGAATGCCAGGCCCTAGAGTTACAGAAAAAGAATTGCTGAATGGTAAACTAGACTTATAGTAAAACTGTAACCAGGAATAGTCTGTACATTTGAGATATTTTTTAAACATTAATTGGGTGTACCATTAATACACTACAGAGGGAAATCAACGAGAACTAACGAAAATTAATGTCAGTTTTTCTTTGAACTAGAATCACACAAAAACTACTTAACTGATTTTGATGGGGTTTCGTTCTATGTACAACCCGTAATACCGGACGTAAAATAGGACATGTTTCATTTGGATTTAAGGTCACAAAATAAGAAATTTAGGATAATTTTTTGTTGAATGTGATTTGTGCAGAAACTACCTGTCTGATTTTTATGGAGTTTTGATTAATGTATAGCCTGTGATACTGCTAATAAAAAACGATATATTTCATTTTGTTGTGCTATCGCAAAGCTGATAAATTAGAGATAGTTTTTGAGTTAATGCAATTTACGGAAATACTAACTGTAGCATTTTGATTAATGTTCTGCTCGTTTTTCCTCTTAGCACGTCTTATGAGTAGTAAATAGTCGTTAGATACTGCTACAAGCAGGCTGGTGGCTCAGTGGTTAAGGTTTCTAGCAGGGGATCGAAAAGTACCCCGTTCGAAGTTTCCGCATTGAAGAGAGGGAACCAACTAATAGACGCCAAAAGCGGTTATGTAAATGGTTGGAAGAGGATTTAAACTTATTTCTTAGTAGCCGTTTCAAGGGGTGGTAGAGACGAGCTCAAACTTGTTTAAATCGTTTTCACACAATATTCTTTTCTAGGAAGGAGAGGAGGAGATCCAAGAGAGGCGAAAAATCCAGTTCTACTCCTCTGTTTCATTAGCTGTGGATTATCAGCAGTAATCTCAAATACTGAACCGATGAAGTGGTGGGCACAGCTAGTATTAAACTCGATTTCCCCTGCAAATGAATAATAATAATTGAAAGTAGGCTACTACTCTCCAGTTATTATTAGCAAGTTTTGAAGTCGGTATCAAAACAAACGAGTGATTGAATTCAATATAAAAACAAAATACTATCGTATCCCATGTTGCTGGTTTTTTTTTTTTTTTTTTTTTTTTCTTTTACGTCTCTCAACAGCGAGGTCTTTAGAGACGGGGGCCCATGTTGTTACTGATTCTCTCACATTCCGAACCCTACGGAAGTCCTCCACCACATAGTCACATTGATGGGACAGCAAAAACTACGCTAGCATTTCCGTAAACCCATGTAACTGATATCAGTGAACAACCAACAGGAACGAGAAGACCAAACAGGCTTACAGAATACCATTATCAGCTTTCTTCAAATTTTTGTTTCGCTTGTGGTCGACTCGAAAAAATGTTTTAAATGATTGTAATATTATTGGGTTCTTAGCAATCATCGGTGGTTTGCAAGCTGTGGACACAACTAGCTTTACCGTTGCAAACTGATAAAATTATAGTATAAATCAGCGAAAGTATGAAACTCATAATCATGCAAGCACTGGGAGAAGTTAAAGCAAATACGGACTGAATTTAACGACCGAAAGTGGGGAAAGTGAGCTCACTATCTCCAGATGACATAGTGCAAGTTGTACAATACAATAGCATTTTAACCCAATAATGTAAAGTACCATACAGAAAGATGTAGCTTACGTGAGCAAATGTTTAAGGTAGATACAGTGGATTGGATTGTGACAACACGATGAGGAGGAATATCAACCGGTTGGTGAGCTGTCGATCGTGCTGGTATACTGGTATAGAGGGGAGGAGGGGGGCGGAAATGAGTAGAATACTCGTCAATATTATGGCGTTGTTTGGAGAAAGTTTAAGAATAATTAACATAAATGAGATTTAAATAGAAACAGTTTGTAATATGAAAACGTAGTCGATCAAAAGGAACATGAAGGATATTGCGAAGAACAGATGGAAGAAATACATCTGAACTAAAAACAAGTCTCTTTGGTGAGATGAACTGACTTATTTTAAATTAGCTGTTACCCACAACTTCGTACGGGTGGAATTATAATTTTATTACTAGAATTGGATATAGAAATCTGTAAGTTATCCAAAATATGTCCCATAAAGCTCGGATTAGGGATAATATGACGGGGAAGCCATCACAATAGCATTCCACCATTAAACATGTCTCATGAAGAGAACCAATATGCTCCATGTTTGAACGTACCATAGCAACAAACTAAAACTAAAACAAAAAGTGAGAGACTACCTACCACATCTTCACTGGCAGATATTTATTTGTAGTTTAAAATTATGCCACTTTGTGGGGATACCTGGTATATTATGTCACAGACTTGTACACAACTTTTTAGGTTTTCTTATCCATTACTAAGATATATAGCCTTTCAGGGTTGTTAAACGGCCCACGGGAAAAAACACGCACTGAGCATGGAGGGTGAGCAGTAAGGCTCTGAACTCACATTCGGGAGGATGTGGGTTCGAATCCCCGCTCGGCCATACAGATTTGGGTTTTCCATGGTTTACCTAAATCACTCTAGATGAACGCCGGGATGGTTCCATCAAAAGGCCATAGCCGAATTCTATCCCATTCCTTGCTCCAATACCTTCCCGCCTTTAATAACGTCGACGAGGTGTGGTACCATACGAAAAAAAAAAGAAGTCTTTTCTCAGTGTATCCCTTCTACTGTCATTGGGCCTTATTGATAGTCAACGCAAAGGCTAATTTTAGTGGGAACTGTAATCTTTTATACTGGAGAGGCCTCAGAGTCTTGTGTTTTAGTAAATTATGCTACTCGTGACCTAAATGAGTCTGATTTATGCTTGCGAGGTATATCAAAAAAGAAGACGAAATGTGTTCATGTCAAAAACTTTTAGGTAAACACAAAATAATAGTCTGATGCAGCACAAATCCACATCTCCAGTATATAATAAGTAATGTCTGCACATTAAATTTGTCAACGGATCATACATAAACTGATAGCGAAAAAAAAAAAAAAAAAAAAAAATCCTGAGCTACCAATATAGCATTACACTACCCGTTTGTTTGTCACCGGTCGGTTGGTTTTCAAAGTTATATAACAAAATACGTTTTTTGTCCCGAAAAAGTTTCCTGTATTCCTTCCTAATTGTATTTAGAATTTCCTTGCCATATTTCATCAAGATTGGTTTAGCCAATTAGTCCTGAAAGTGCATTTTTAATACTAGTGTAGATGACGTCGGTTGCGGTTAATGTATCCTACAGACGGAGAGTTTACGCTCAGAGATGGTCTCCGGTCTAGAATCGAATGAAACTCCAGGTAAATTGGCTAAGTGCAACTTAAGAGCCATTTCTCCTTATTTTGCTTAAGGAAATTTTCTTTATAATGGGATTTAACGCCGGTCGTTCAGTTTGGGCACAGTCGTTCTATCGACTGATATACGGATGGCTTTGTTAAGTGAATGAATATTCTCAGAAACTGTATTTATTAATTTTTAATGCTATTTTATTGCTGAGAAAGCCTTAAAAGTAACAAATATGTCTTTTATGCCGGTAAGTGTCTTGGAGACATCATGAAATGTATCGTAGAAGACAAACAATATATGAAATGTATCTTTCAATCCCAAATAAATTAAAGGGAATTCTAAGACAAGTGCAAACAATTAGTTCTTGAAGAAGCTAAATTATTCTGACGGTACAGAACTTCCTGTAATTTGTCTTCCCTTCTACGTGGGTAGTCGGTGTAGATCCTATGAAGGACGTGACGTCATTATGCAGTCAGGATCCAATGTGGTGTTGTTCAAGAGAAACTTTTTGTTGAAACGTAATACTGTGTTTAGATCTGTTAAAAGAGTAAAAGCTAAGATGTGTATCATTTGATCAGACTATAATCAAGAGGTGTAACCATTGATAGATTACAAATCAATAAAAATAATCAGTTATCACTAAATGATGAAAATGATTATATCGATTCAATTATCTGCTTCATATATTTTAATCTCTGTCTTCGTCTACAGTTTTTACCTTCGACTGTTCCCTCCAATAAAAAGTTAACCAATCCTGCATGTATTAAAATGTGATCCATCGTGCTGTCTCTTCTTTCTGTAAGACCCTTTCACAAACTTCTTTCCTTGCCCATTATTTCCAAAACACGTTCAGTTTGTACTTCATCTGTCCACTTAATTGTCAGCATCCTTTCAAATTATTCAATTTTGCTTATTTCTGGTATTCCTAACATCCATTTCCCCCTTCCATAAAGTGCTGTTCTCCGTACGTAGAGCAATACAACGTTCTTTTTTAGCCCTTCATGAATATTTGAAATTAAAAGATTTATCTTTTTCAAGAAGTAACTTTTTGCAGTGCTATTCTGCTTTAAACGTACTTCCTGCTTCGGCAGTCAGTTGTAATTTTACTTCCTAAGTAACAAAATTCACTTACTTCTTCTGTTGCATCCGATCCTATTTTTAATTTTAATCTACTATTATTTTTACAATTTCTGCTATATTTTATCACTTTTGTCTTGCTTTGGTTTATATTTAGTTCATAATCTTCTTTCAATAATTTGTTCATTCCATTCAATAACTTCTCAGTATCTTCGGTCAGTTCCACTAACAGGAAAACATTTTAGGCAAATACTGATATTTTCTCCTTGAGCACTTATGCTACATTCAAATTTTTATTTATTTCCTTTATTGCTACCTCTACATGTAAGTTGAATATTAATACTGATAGTCTACAACAGTGTCTCACACCCTATTTAACTGAAGCATGTCTCTAATGATTCTCTGCTTTTATTTCAGCCACTTAATTCTTATCTACTATTAATTAGCTATCGACAAATCAGAGGCGTAATATACAGGCCTCCATCAATCTCCGACTCCACATTGCTAAAAACAGAAAGCTTTCTATTTGCAGTTATGAACCGCTAGCCTGTATGTTTACCAAATCAAAATACTTTGTAATTCCCATATTTCACGGAAAGTTTGCAACAAATTTTGATGTTAAGGTAAAATTTTGTTATTGCAGATAGTGATCGGATACTTTGTCAACTTTGGAAGAAAATGAAAAAAATATGCCAATTGTCGGCAGTAATCAGTGTTAACAAATGTTTCGCAAAAATATATTATTTAGGGAACTCTAAACTTGCTTAAGCACAGTAAAGGGAAATTAAAAAAATAATCATGTCCTTGAATAATCCTTTTCGTTCTTTGCAATAATTTTAATTAATAACACAGTAAAAAATGTGTAAACTATTCACTTAAAAATCTCAAATTATTACTGTCAATATTTGAGTGGCCAAATTTATTTATAGTTGTGCAACGACAATCCCAACAAATTGATGAAAACAGAATCTCGTTACACATTACAGTATTTAAGATGTGGGCTGAGATGTATTTCAGTAATTTTTCGTGTTGGGAGTCGTCTGCCATAGCAGACGAGACTGGAGCGATTCAGTATCTACCCCTTCCCGCTGGTCAGGCACATTAAGATCTACATCTACACTCTGAAGTTCACGAAAATGACGGGCGCAGAGGATGCTTTCAGCCACAAATAGCTCTGTGCACTTCACTCGCGAATAACACGAGGGAACAAAGAATTCATCTAGCCATCTGTACGACAATTACTGTAATCATATCTGTCAAATAGCTTCTTAGGACCGAGCGTGGTGGGTGAACGGTTAACGTTCAGCCTCGCATTTGGGAGGACGCGGGTTCGAATCCCCGTCCGGGCATCCAGATTTGGGTTTTCCATGGTTTCCCCAAATCACTCCAGGTGAATGCCTGGATGCTTCCTTCAAAAGGCCATGGCCGAATACCTTTCCGTTCCTTGCCCCAATCCTACCCCGACTCTAATGTCCTCGCCGTCGACGAGACGTAAAGCCCAAGCAAAAAAAAAAAAGCTTATTAGAGAAAGTATTTTGGCGTATTCGTTAATGAAAGTTGTTTTTTCCCATGTTTATTGAGGCTCTATCAATCTCTCTTAGCCTTTAGGTTAAGGGATTCTTGTCAGAAGTACTTACCGTTTTGGCATTGCCTTCTTTTATTTACTGTTTCCGTATAAGTGTTTGTTTTACTTTTATATTTTTCATTTCTGTTGAGCCTTTATTTATTATTATTATTATTATTATATATATATATATATACTGTGCTAGAGAGCGAATAAGGTGGTTGTCGCTCTCCTCAGTTTTTTGGTAAAAATGTCTTGCTATTTTTTATACCTATCCCGAAGTCTCTGAATCCTCGCTATCTCTTGGAGGATGCCCGTCGGGAATCTCATTGGCAAGTGGAGTGCTCTCTTCAGCGCCTTGTTTTGTATTCTCTGCAGCTTCTCAGTATGCGTTTTTGCGGAATATCCCCATACAGTGGATCTATATTCCATGATCGGGCGCACCAGCGCTTGATATAATTGGAGGCCGCATCTGGGTGGTAGTGTGCTATTGTAATTCAACATTGGATACAATTGCTCCAGTCGTTGAAGAACTCTGCGTTTGACGTCTTCGAAGTGCGGCTTCCATGTTAGTTTCGTGTCTAGGGTCACCCCAAGATACTTTTCCGTGGCCACCAAGGGGATTCTCTCCCCGAAGCATGGGTCATGGTGGCTTACGCCTCCGCGTCAACATGATGGCCTGGCTCTTCGATGCGTTGATCTGACAGTGAATTCAAACCAAACCTAGGTCGTCTGACTACAAGAAAATCCCAACCAAATCTATGTGTATCAGTTCTGTGATTATTTCGAAAGGACTGTTGAAACAGTCACGAATCAAGATGCACGAGAATTTTGTACGGCATCTGCTTTTTTGCGACTTAAAATAATTCAACATATGAATCGCAGTCAAGAATAAGAGCTACCTACGACTGAAGTAATATAAATGTCCATTATATGTTGCTTTGCATTATTACAGCAAAATACTTCCATGCCAATAACAGAACTATTAATTTTGTATTCCTTTTCGTTAGTTATGCACATTGCCTTGCAATTTAGTGCAATTTAGTGTAAGTTGTCACTGATCGCACCTTCTCGAAGTAATATCCAGATCGCGTTGAATTTTTAAACGGTTGCCGAGTTCCTTAATTCTTCATAAATGACGGCATCATCAGCGAATATTCTCTAAGTGTATTAACGTTGTCCCTGAAATATTTTACAAAGATTAAAATTGGAAAGTAGGAAAACCAAGCACTGAAAATGGAGGGTGAGATGTAACGCCCTGGCCTCGCATTCGGGTGACGTGAGTTCGAATCCCCGTTCGGCCATTTAGATTTTGGTTTCTCGTGGTTTCTCAAAATCACGCAAGGTTAATACCGGGATGGTTCCTTCAAAAGGCCATGGCCAAATTCCATCCCGTTCTTTCCCGCCTCTAATTACGCCGACACCGACGAGGCGTAAAGCCATGAGCAAAAATAAAAACCAGTATTTTCTAAGTGTACCCGTGCCTCTGCCCCTGGGATTTATTGGCACCCAACTGTTCTTCCGAAAACCGTATTGGTTCAGTGTAAGAAATACGTTTTCGTCTAGAAACTTCATAATGTTTGAACAACATGGTCCAGAACTGTAATGCAAACAGATATTACAGATACGGGTATGTAGTTCGGAAAATCCATTCCATCTCTTAGCTTGAAACTTTGGACTACTTGTGAAATTTTACTGTGTAAATATATCTCTTCTGGGTATTTTTAGTATATATCATAAAGAAATGATTTAATTTTCTTAGCGTACTCAGAAAATTCTTTGAAAATACCCTTACTGGGATATCATCGGCACCCCGCGCTTCCCCAACATCAGGGACTCTAATTGCTTTAGAAAACCTGCAGTATCTATTTGTAACAAATCAATCTCTAACTTTATACGTCGTGAAAAATTGGCACTTTATTTATATTTTCATGAGTGAAGAAATTCTTAAAATCAATTTTAAGTACGTTACCCTTTTCAGTGCTTTCTTTAATTTGAAATCCGTCGTGTATTAGTGCTGTCACCACTTGCGATAATTTTTCTCGGCTTAGTGCACAATTCATAGATCGAGCTTTATCAAACGTTGACGACGATGAGCTAAACGTTCTCCCCATCAACACTGAACGTTATATTTCGTTATCAAAGAAGGGCAACAGAATTTAAATAGGTAGTAGTTTGAGGAGTCATATCATTTCATGCAGGACCATTTAGACGTACTCTTTAAGATGATAAGCGTATTACCAGTTCATATTTCACCTACCCAGAAAAATTCCAGTGGTCTACAAGTAAAGGAATATTTCCTTACGGGCATATCGAATCGGGGTCAAAGATGTCCGACACAGCTGCTCCTTCCAAATCAAAAATTTTACTGTCCGTTGTCAAAATCTAGAATTTAAGGTGTTGATTTAACGACAATGTGAAACTAGTATTGCAGGTTTTCTGTACGCAAACCTTCCGCGAATAGGCAAGTCTGTACATGGACACAAATGAACGTATTGCCTGCGGATCTGTATGCAACTTTTAGGAATGTATATATCGCGAGATAAAACCTTGACCCTCCCTCCCCACTACAATTTTACAACACGAGGCTATTCATGGCAAGCAAAGTGAAGATGCCCGTATGTGGAACTCGACCTTTGTATGAAATTTGAAAGCAATGAGAATTTTGCACTCCAACACGTCTAAATGTCGCCTCATACTGCACCACCATGTAGGGGAATACACTTCGATGTTTAGTGTTAGACTGAAGCCAATAAAAAAGCAGCACTAGCCGTATCCAATCATTATCAAGACAACCTTCGTCATGGACTCACAAAATATCAAGAAGAGACATGGCATTTTCGGTATCAAGGTGGTCGTCATGTGTGTAATACAATCAGACAACCAATCATCACAAGTATGTGGAGGTAATGGTCGAATAGTTAGATAGCTTACACAATATTATCATGATACACCATGGAACGCCACTGTTGTATCTACGATTCTAAATACAACTATGAATCAAGTTGATATAATTATATACATGAACGGGGTGTTGAAGACTTTATGTTTCCTGAAGATTATCCGGGAGAAATTCTGTTACAACATTAAATATTTAGGATGATTGATACAAGGAGTACTCAAGCAACATAAATTATTAAGAAAAATTTATAACGAACATTTATTTTACAGTTTTATGTGTCGTGCTGAAAATGTATTTTTAGTGACAAAATGAACAAAGTCAGGTATATCGTTCTTTATGTATAGCGTAACATATAATCATGCACTAACAAATTAAATTTCTAATTTTAGCACAGTCCAGTCTTACCGATATCACGTTCATCACATCCTGATTTGCAATGCTCTAAATTGTTACTAATTGTACAATTTAATTAATCAAATATGGGAATATTTTTGTATCCAATTAATTTCAGTATTAACACCGAACAGTCCAGTGATCTAATGGCGTTTTCGGACAGATCCGTTATACATTATGAATGACTACATCAATTAATTTAGTTAGCGTATGCTGTAGTTCAGAGATTAAGGCGCTTGCTCTCTAGACCCGGGTTCAAATCTTGGCGGAGCCAGGAATTTTTAATGAACAGTTTAATTAAATGAGCTATATCAGGACGATCCGTGATTAGGATTCTAAGTTCAATTATGGGGTCAGCTACGAAAAAGGCGTAAATAGGTGTGTAGGAAAATTTCCAAGGTAGAATGGGCACCATCGCTATTACATTATTTGAAATTCGTTGACTTTCGCACTACTAATTTACACTCAGCTGAAGCTATCGATTTCAACTCATTCAAAGGCTATATTCCTCCTCTATGTAGCGAACAATTTGTTTTGTTGATCCGCAGTGCTAGGAAGGTGTTGGTATTCTTTCCGATTTATGTAAACTGTGTGTGGCAACGTGAAATTTTATTGAATCCTTACGCTGGTGGCGTACTGAGCAAAGACACAGAAGCAGAACAGCTTTCCTTCATTTGTTTAAAGTGTTGTTATAAGTATGTAGGTGATACTGCTGAGTATTAACTGTAGCGTGTTGTGTATATGAGGATGAAAGAAGAGAGGTGGTGAAATCCCGTGTTAGTCCATTCAAGACAAGAGGCCGCCCAAATCTACGTCGCCATCGGACGAAGAAAACATCATCAACATGCCGCACACACCCATATTCAATATCTGGTAATTTTTAACTAAACGCAGGCACTTGGCACATAATATGATGACTAGGAATTGTCCACCATTTCCTCTACTACCTGGTTATCCATATTCCGAACGATGAATGTTCTACTTCTGAGGTCCAACCAGCTAACTTCAGTCAGAGTTTCTCGGTTATCTGGACCAATGAGGGGCTCTTATGTAACGATCAGTGGAAATTATTGGATTATTATTACGATTCCAATTTCCTTCTCATTTAAACAAATAAATTTGTGTTAAATTCTTCGAAGGGTCTATCGATTACAGTATTAATAATAATAAGTAATTTATATCATAAATACTCATAATTCGTGATCAGTATCGTCGGTTATAAAATAGCCCCATACTTGCTTGCTCATGTAGTTTTCCATGGTTTCACTACAGCAGAAAGTTGAGGAAACCAGACACTATGTAGAAGCCTTACGCCACAACTCCAGCTGGAGAGAATCCAAAGCAACATTTCTGAGTCAAAGTCTCTTGAAGCGCCAAACAAATGTAGGGGAAGAACAGCTGATAGCAGTATTCGAGTCGGGACAGATATTTCTCACATCGAAGCCTGAGGGAAAATCGGGTCAACTGCGTAAAACTTGTGCAACTGCGCGGCTCGTAGTTTGTTCACCGAAGTAACAGCATCTAGCTGGTTGTAGTCTTCGTTTCAGTTTTGATATGTTTGAAGACAGTTACCCATAAGAATAAAAACTCACTTATATAGTTTTTAATACTTTTTATTCTTTGAGACACTAATTTATTTTCTGGAAACATTGCTTCTCGGCGTAATTTTAAACTGATTTAGAAAATTAAGTATAAGAAGAATGACAGAGATCGTTATAGGATTGCGTAATTATCATCCTCAAAACAAACCAGCTGAAACAGTAACAAGTAATCACGTTTACAGATGACTGTGAAAAATTATTTACTTACTTGTCAGTTTTCTCAATATTATTTCACTGTTCGTAAAACTTTGATGACATGACAGTATAAAATATAACAGATTTAAGACCATGGTTCTTCGAGTTCTTCACCACCTTTTCTCAGACAAAAGCGATCGGCTGCCTTTACTCAGTTTTAACCATCACTGGCATGGTCAAATTTGGAGCTTCGATTTTAGTGCCGCATGCCATAGCCCTTGCTAACCTGCTGCCAGGTTGTACTAGATAGGGAGCGTGCATAAACCACGTAGCTCCATTTTGGCCTCCTGTGAACCCCCTCTCCTCCTCCCCCTCATTTAGCCCGACGTGGCTTTTGTCACTTCACTTCCCCCTCCCCCCCGGCGTAGCACCAAGCTTTTTTCCAAATTGATTCCAAAGACATTTAATACGGTTTTCTCTTGTCAGACTATCGTAAATTACATACCGGGATAATTAAATTATAGAAATAAATATTTACTTGCTACTGTGTGTTCTGTATTTCATTTTAACTGTGACAAATAATATGAAGGAAAAGCTACGTGGCCTGGTTAGGAACCTTCCGCCCTCCCCCACTCACGTAGCCCAGAGCAGCTTTCCAGACAACCCCTCCCCCCTAGACCGAGCCACGTAGTTTATGCACAATCCCATACTAATGGAGAGAGTGAAGTGTTGCCATCTGTCTGCGAAATTAGTAACTATGTTAGGTGTGTGATAATCGTGTTTTTTGTTTATGAAATGTATAGTATATGAGGCGGAGATTGGGACCGTCCCGGCATTCTGCTTGGTGGCTGCGGATAACGCCCTAAAAACCTCTTTCAGGTATGTCAGTGTTTGGCACCTCAGCGCACCGAACCACACTGCTATGTGGTTGTTAGTTTATAAATTTTATATTAAATGGGTGTTCCTCTCATAATACTAAATATAATACTTCTTAAAATTTCTTTTTCCAAGTTTCCATAACGTGGGACGGAATATTTTCAGAAATCATGGAAGAATATAGATGTATGTTTCGTAGCTGTCTGTAAGGGAAATAATTCTTAACATAAATATACTTCGAGATTTATTTCTAGTTCTTTATATGCTGATGGCTAGGGTGGTGATAGAAAACCACAGGGATGGAAAGTAGTGTATAAAACGATGATCTACGAATCCAATATACAAATTCGCAGCAACAACGTTGTTATAGCTCCCAACGGGTTCCATTATAGTTTTCATTTTCGCTGTTGCTGCTTTAGCTTCTAGAGGAGCAGTATATCAGACCCAATTACTCGTATTTTACTTACTAGGTTATTTTTCGGTATCTTCTTTTTTTACAATGTAAGCTGCAAAGTAGGTATGTGAGGCAATGTTGTAGTCTAATTCATTAATATTCCACTTGTGCGCAAAAGATACAATAAACTAAGAGAACTCGGAATACGGCATAAGTATTCAAGCAGAAACAAGCAACTGAAATTGTTCTGTTCGCTGTACAGATTGGCGATATTGAACATTACTGCATGGATTGAAGAAAATAATGGGAAAAGAACTTGTTCTAAAAATAAACGAAAGCAAGACAAAGGATATGAAATGTAGCTGAAATGTTAGCAGTAATAGTAGATTAAATATAAAAACATGATGGGATACAATAGCGGAAGTAAGTGAATACTGTTACTTAGAATGCAAAATTATAACTAAAGCAGAAATTATAGCAAAAGAAGAATAAATTCAACGAACAGAGCATGCTTCAATTAGAGAAATCATTTTTGTTTCAAATATTGATCCAGAATTTCGAAAACAAAATAAAAGTTTTAAAACTTTATGTATTATGCACAGTGTTTTTTATTATTGAAGTATGGACTTAAGAAATACCAGAAAGAAGGAAAATCAAAGTAATCGACCTCGTAAGGTTTTTTTTCGCGTCGTTTCTAGACCATATATCCCCCCCCTACCCCCCTAAAGTCAACATTCGCGTCATTTGTAGACTTTTTTAGCTCTACCATCCTTCAAAAATTTCCAAACCTGAAGTGAGATTTCCGTTGCCCCCCCCCCCAATTTCACCTCACGTAATTAATGGACGCCCCCCCCAAATCTAAGATCGCAGCGTGCTTTATAAATAATAGGTGGTGAGGTAAAAAGTTTGTAAAAGAGATACAGGAAGAAGATGCTAGATGGAGGGACAAATATTCAGACATGCGCGATTAGTAAATCTGTTAGTGAATAGCTGAAGGAGGAAAACAGTGGAACAAGACAAAGATTAGTGTATATGAAACAGATAACTGAGGACGTAAATTATTTAACTTATTAAAAGAAAACATGTTATCAAATAACCAAGAGGTGACAGTAATATTATATTCATGCTGTCTTTCTGTTCAGTAGTTTTCTTTTAGTTCTACATTTACTGCCATTAGTTCTGTTTACCATAAACAAAGCAACGTCTTTGTTGTATTGGGATATACCGTATTTAACACTTAGTAGTCATTCATTTCATTTTCACTTCCAACATTACAACTAATTTGTTTGGGAGCTATTCCGTAGGTATATGCTTTTGTTGGTAGACGGTTAAAAATTTGCTTTTTAATATTATGCCAAGCAAATAGACAAATGTCACCACTTAAAAGTTACACTGACCTTTGAATCGTTAATTTTTTACATCGTCTCATGTAATATTTTCATTAGTTAAGATGTGATAGTAATAAATGCTGCTGCTTACAGCTTTAAATGAGAGTACCAGTAACCATATCTTATCTCTTAACGAGCGGATACATTACAGATGAAGCAGCACAAAGGGCTGCAACTATTCGTCAGCATAATATAAAGTACCAGGAAGGAAGTGAGATTAATTCTTGTCTCTGCATAGTTAAAACTACTTCTATCATCTAGAACTGTTGTTCCTGTCTTTTTCTTTTATCAAACAATTATGATGACATCATCTTTGATTTCCTGATGTTTTTGTAAAATTTATTAATTATAAATGATCATTTTTTTAAAAAGTATTTACTACAGTCAGTATATATTTTTCATTGAAATTTAACACAATAGTTTCTCTCCGTTTTACTTTACATGGATTATATTACATCTTCTCTAAACTTCCAAGGTCAGTAAATATTCTTCCGTCTTATGTACACCATTACCATTTGCTACTTCATCACATATTTTACATATTTCATCACCACCTTCTTTTGAATTATCTAGTACACAAACACTAATGTACTTGGTTAGAGTTTTATTGTATATAATGACTAATTCAATGTTTTTATCCTATTTTTCTGCCATTAAATTTCACTTGAGTGAGGGCTTTAGTAAATGCTGTGCTAAAAACTAACTATAATTATGCCGCAGATTTGTCACGACCATCTACATTACTTCACTAATCCGCAAAATATCGAAGGGAAGTTATTCCAGCTCTTTCTCTTAGTTATGGAACACATATGTATTATTTTAGCTGCAGAAATTGTATACTACTCTTATCTCATTGAATGTTATCAGCAACATTCTTAAGAGTGATTCTGTTGTAGTCAAACCTAAACTTACTATTGGTGTTTTGTTCAGGACGAAACGAACGTAAAATTTTTTCTAGGTAACATTGCGCTGGCCCTCAGTTACTTTCAATAATTTCCCTGTCCCACTGGGAAGGCATCTACTATTAGTGATTGTGTTGAAACTCTAGGACAATAACCATAGATCTTTATGCTATTCTTCCTCTTCTTTACTATCTGGGTTTTACGAGTGTTGAGTGACTTCTCATACCGGATGTCATTCTGCGGCAACACCAAGAACAAAGTATGGAAGAAATTTGAATTAACCTCGTGTTTACTCACGTGGTTACGGTGCACCTTTAACTTTTACGAAGTGTTTATGTAATGCATACGAAATGATTTGTCTATTAATTTTTCTCCCATGATTAAGCCCAATAGGAAAATGAAAAGTGTGGATTAAGGAGGCCAAAGAAAAATTGCAGACCTACACCTACATTTGCGTTTAAAAATAATGCTGTGTAATAGAACTGGCTTCAACATAGTATTAATGTAAAAGCTACATATCTGATTTGATTCTAACTTGCTACCCCCAAATATAAAGATTAGTACTTAAAACACGAAGCTTTTTTAATTTTACTTCTAACTATCAACGAGTTAATTAGAATAGGTCTATTGGTACATTAGAGCTAAGAGTAACTGTAATAACGTGAGTCGTTATTTCAAAACAACTTTCTGACTCACGAGGAATGAGAACTGTTTTAATGCAACGTAGCGAATGTTGGCGAAAGATCTACGACTGTTGCTATGCAGAAATATATAGTGATACGAGCTGGGGTAACTCCCCATCTGGGAAGGGAGGGCTGTGAAATACGACCGCTGTAATGAAATCGTGAGAACAGCACAGACAGATGCTCATGGCTCATTGACTGCCAGCGAGCGGAATGCTGGTTCCATTACTCTATTCAGCTTCATAATGACTAAATTCTGGTGCTTTACTTTCAGTTGGTTCTTATTTAAAGATTTCAGAACGTATTATTTCACACACAAAATAAAACATATTTTTTTACTTAGTTCGGCAATTCTGATTGCATGGATGTACCAAACATTGAGGGGAGCGATATATTTTGTTAGTTGTTCGGCTTCGATCGTCTGTATTCGTATTACATTCTTGTTTCCGATTAGTTTCGATGCTCAAATTTCATTGCTCATAAAAGAGTATCTTAATTCTGTAAATATCTATAATTTTCCCCCTTATTTATTTACTTTCAAATCATGCATGTACATCTAAATTCTAGCATTAATTAATTATTGTTTTCTGATAGAAGTTTCGTTTGCTAAGAGACGAGTGTCCCTAGATCCATCTAATTTGCGCGGCGATTTTCTTATCAACACAATTATATCACTTATCCAAGAAGACTGGCTGTTAATAAAGTAATATTAAAGATGCATTTATCGAGTAAAATAGTGGGAGAAGATCTGTTTTGACATTTCTGTAAAATTCAGTTAGTTTATTTCTTTAAAAACAGTGGAAAAATAACAAAATGCTATATTTATCTTTCAGAATGCTAGAGAAAAAGTATAAATTGATTTGTCTTCTGCTATGGCTCCGTGCTTAGTGAGTACAGTCCACTGATATGATTAACCCCAAAAACATTCTTGATTGGAATCATTTAGCCCCTAGTATTAGCAAACGACTAACAGGTAAATCAGCATGAAATACCTTTTCTACAAAGTCTCCTGATTTACTAACATTAAAGATAAAATTCAGGAGCTTACAATCAGTACTAATTCCATTAACTACTAGCAATTTGTTTTACGTGTAAGTCACACCAGCCCTTTGCAAAACACCCAGCTTGTAGGAACTCAAAGGACCGACGGAAGGACTGAAGAGGATATCATGGTACGCTCATATCAATAAGTAAAGGGATCTTCCAGAGCCACGGAACGACAAAGGGTACGGTGATTATGTGAGTAATGGAAGAGTCCCTGACAATTCGTTGCACAGTGCTACTGATAGAAAGTACACAAATAAACCAGACATGTACAGTGTGGTGTGCCCCAGCCGGTGGAATACAAAAAATCAATACGTGGTGTGATGTCTTTGCATGGCAATAGGAGATGCAATATGTGGATCACGCCATCCAGCATGGCTTGCGGTAACGCATGCCATTGCAGGACAACCCTCATTGGTGGTCAATAAAGGTTCGTGGTGGCGCTGTTAGGCTTTAATTCTGAGGAACCAACCGGCCACTTGTCTATCAGTCCAGCCCTGTGTGGACACCACGAAAAAGTCGGATATACTGCCGAAAATTGTTATCAGTGTAAACAGCAATCGTCACAGTCCCTCTAGAATTGGGTATGTGATCCTAACACAATGCCACCCAGACGAGAACATTAACACCACCATATCCACCTCCACAATATTGACATGGCTGTGAAGTATCCCAGGGACATTTCACATGTATAGACGGATAGAGTCTCTCTCCAGACTAAACCGCATCTCATTCGTGAACACTAACTCACTGTTCCTGGTTTCAATCGCACTGAGAAAATTTCCACATTCGCAAGCCACGCGGTGCCTTCGAGTGAAATGCATCTGGCGCGTTCCCACGATCTCTTGTAACGGAGGTGGGACGGGACGGGACGAATACTCAAAAACACGCCATGGGAACAGGGCCGCCTCTGCTAGCGGAGATGAGACGCAGCTACCCACTCTGTGTCGGTAAACATCACAGGCGTGTGTAGAGGTGCGCTGCTGTCATAGTTTTTGCAGCATCGGTGCGCACCCCTTCTGTTGCTGTAAAGTGCTCTGTGCCAAAAGACACTAGGCAACGTGGTGGGGAGGAGGCGGCGAGGTAAGCTAGGACTAACCAGTGGCGCGCGCTCGTCCCTACACTTCGGCTAATGAGGTCCCGTCCCGTCCCGCCTCCGTTACAAGAGATCGTGGGAACGCGGCTTTACTCGGAGGACGCTGTTAGGTCTCGAGCCAATGGAGGTGCTGTGCTGATAGGATAACTGCGGGTACATATGGGAAGATATACGATCCTAGCGTTGTGTTTTAGAATATAATCGACTTCACCTCTATTGCCGTTTAATGTTTATTTCATCATAGAATGTTCTACTAATTCATGAAATCACGCTTCGGGTGACCTGGCGTTTCTGTGTGTGGCCTCTAATCTGCCGATGACCAGTTCAAAGATAATAAATATCATTCAGATGTGTTCTCTGTGCCATCGTGCTTCCCTACGACTTGAATACTGTGTTCCAAACCCGCACAACATGCAGTTCGAACTGCTGCACCAAGGACTTCTGCGACACGGACTGTTTTCGGCACACTGAACTGCCGTGTTTGTTACGTGATTGTGTGTCGTGTAGCCACGGCTTAGTCCACACATTAGCGCCATGACGCAGTGATGTCTCGTGGATTTCTAAAATCCCTTCACTTATGGATATCAGTATTTTAGTTACTTTAGAAAGGACAATCATGCCGCACAAATGGAACGAAAGATGTTAGTATAATTATTTTAAGGATTATTTTTTGTCAAAACCGTTGGAGGTAGAACATGATCTCCTCTTTTTCACGTGCAGGAACCAGACTGTGCTATATCGGTAGCAGTTCTCTAAGCAACTTGCGAACCTTTCCAAGCTACCTGGCAGCAGTTTTCAAAATTGTTTGTTTGCATTCAACATTTTGTCCATACAGTGACTGCATAGTTGACAGAGCAGTATGGATTACTAGTATCTCCTAGTTACCAAATGCCGATTTTTAATCTTTGGTATCTAAGTTCTATTTATTCCTAATTGCTCGTAGAGGCCCTTTTAGTTTTTCTATAGGAGTATTATTTTAGAAACGACTATTCAAAAGCAAGCCAGTATATCTGCATTCTGGATTTCTTCCAAAACTAATAAAATTTTCATATTCAATTTTACTGCGTCTTATCCATAAATATGGAATTATTGATTTCTTTTGAGATTAGATAAAATTTAATCATCTTGCAACATTCGGAGATGCCATTAAGAAGCATCTTACGGTTGGTTGGGTGGGAGAGGGTGTTTTGCGCTACCAAAACTAATCCCTGCGATGTGCATTCTAATAAAAAAAAAAAAAATGGCGCGAGGGAAGAAAGAATTGGCATCTTATTTCTCCTGTCATTGCAACTCAAATAGGGCGATGGATGTAGCATTTCAACGCACTGGTAAACGAAAGTAGAATTTCGCATGTTTGCCAATAAATACAAACGAAACATCGTCGCCTGTTTGCCAGACATAATCAATCTAGACGGCTATAAATACACCGCCTCAATCGGAATACAATCTACCACTAAGAAAAACATTCCTGTTGTTATTAAAATCTTCAAAGTTCCCAATCCTCCTCCCTCATGCCACGAAAGTTCCCAGTGCACTCCACAAGGCGCGTTCCACACGTTGTAGTTGACATCGGAGAGTCTGTGAGCTGCCTAGCTCGTCAGGTCAACCTTACCTCTTACGACAGCTCCGAGGAGCGTAGGTTGCGTTAACAAAGCTGTAAGCTGAGTGCGCAGATCAGCCACCTCAACCTGCGCCGGCACACAGGACCACAGGCTCCACACAAAATAACAACTAAGAGAGTAAACAGTACACTGATCTCGCACGCTAACTTCAAAGGGCAACTAACTACACCCAAGAGTCAACACTTGAATAAACTCTAGCTACGGCACTACAGATAAATTTTAAATACATAACAAATGTAACATGCACTAACTAACCTAACCATATATTAAAGATAAAATATAAATACAACACAAGAGATAAATTTAAAGCAGACGAAAATTACTGAACTCATCAGCTAGTTTACTGCAACTACAACATCCACTAATCAACTACAGCAGCGGTTCCCAACCTTTATTGGCTCACGACCCACTTTGAAGTAAAAAAAAAAAAAAAATCGCGCCCCACCCAATATGAGAGTCTATCTAATACCGGAATGGGCACTGTTGTATGACCTCGATACGCTATCGACTATCCTCTCCTAAAAGAAAATGAAAATATTCGTACAAAGGATATACTATCAACAAAAGTAAGAATTGATAATAAATAAAACAACAAACATGTTATAGACGGGGAGGCGGCTGCTGAAATTTCACGATTAGAAGTAACTCGATCTGCATATTAAAATGCAACTGATCTACCAAATCACGTTTTGGTGGAAACCACCTGCAGACCAGATTTTAAT
Source organism: Vandiemenella viatica (assembly GCA_031002005.1). Lineage (NCBI taxonomy): Eukaryota > Metazoa > Arthropoda > Insecta > Orthoptera > Morabidae > Vandiemenella > Vandiemenella viatica. The sequence continues at coordinate 262,665,206 of CM061921.1, forward strand.
GGTTGATTGGTTGGTTCATCATTGTGATTTACTGCATCAAAATGTATAGAAATATGGAAGACTGGGAGCAGGAAACCACAATGGTAAACTTACAAGTCAATCACTAAAATGGGATTTGTAAGTGTTTTCTACGAAGTTATAACTTGGCACATCAGTGGCATTTTAATTTCCAAATCATGTTCTAACTAATCCTGGAACTTCAGTCGTCAACTCTATGAGATGATGCTTTGTGCAGCCGCCTCCCGCTTTATTACAAAATAATGAAAAATACGTTTAATTATTATAAAAACACAACTTTAAAATCAGTGAGATTTCTGGCAATGGTGTTTACTGATGAGGGCATAGATATCAGGGTTAATTTTAACACTAAGCCACTTTCTACACATAGTTTATTTTTGTATTTGTTTTTCAAAATAATTATAATAAAGTAGAAAAAGTTTGTTCACACAAGTAAGTCACAGCTAATTTAGAGATTTTTTGATACTCTGTTCGTCCATCTATAAGGAAATTAAGAATTTTTCCTTGAAAATTGTCTTTAAAGAAGAATCGCAAGAAAACTCTATTAGCGAGTTTTCTTCAGCTGTTTCAAATGTTCCTCTTCAATAGGATTTCTTATCCAAAAGTAACCATCGTCAACTTTTGGAAAGTAGCTCCTAAAACAATTATTAGTAAACGAATAGAACACATTTCACATTATAACACATAACAAAATTTGAAATCCTTTCGGGTACTTGAAATAAAAAAAGAAATATTATTTGAAAATAAATGAGACCTACAACTAACTTATAATTTACTGAAAAAATTGCATAATACCGGCTGAATGTTTAATTTAAGCTAATGGCTTTCATAATTATTGCACCTGTAAAATATCGTGTTATATTTTTTAAATAAATTAAATAAAAATATATTTTTGTGTCAAAAACCTCGGTTGTTCCGCGACCCACCAAAACACACGCCGCGACACACTATTGGGTCGCGACCCATAGGTTGGGAACCGTTGAACTACAGCATTAAATTAAAAAACCAGAGATTGAACAATGGGTTCAATCCTTCTGGCAAACAATATGTGTCGTAGGCGACCACCTGATAATAATACATTGCCACGTTGCGAAGCAAGCTTAAAGTGCAAAACTGATACTCGCGTCAAAAGAAGCCTAAGGGTGACCTCCGACACTGGGAAGACTTGTCTTACTAGTAGTACAGGTCGGAGAACATACGGCATCCTTCCTGATGTCAAAGAACGGTAGGAACTGCAACATCTAAATCCTTCCGCCGGCTTAATACACTTCGTAACCGGGCATGGACCTTATAACAGTTTGCTACACAGCAAGGGCCTCAAAGAATCGAGTCTATGCGAGTGTGGAGCGGAAGCGACACCTGAACATGTGGTTTTCGAATGCATTCTTCTTGCGGAATCGAGGGAAATAGAATGTGAACAACTAACTGGAAAAGAAGTTCGAAGTATCATTAAAAACAGGGCAGACTGCGAAATTCTGAGTCAAATAGCAGACAGGATTTCTATGCACTACAAAACAAAATACTTGAGCAGATAGCAGGCGCGAGAAGGCACCAACAACGGAGAAATTAACAGTAAAGCATGGCACTGAACATTAAAGGATATGTCATAAACAGACACCAGAATGATAGCACCCTCTGGAGACCGACGCAACCGGCTATTCCAGAAGATCCTTCTGACGGGCTGGACACTGTGTTACCGGAGGACACCGTTTTCTGTTGGAGGCCGTTCCTCATATATTGGTCCGACAATTATTATAATATCCGGATATAGCAGTAGAGTAGTTTATTTTGTATTAGAGTTGGAAAAAAAGAGAGATTATTTGTTTTGTTGATGTGAGAAACATAATAGTAATTGAAATAGTAGTTAAAGACTTCTTTCTCCTTAACATTTCGCTGCAATCAAGTCTTAGTCAGCGTATGGTATGCAGCGGCTAGCCTGATAAAGCATTACCACATCAGCAGGAAGGTATAATGCCTACTAAGCGGCGCGGGCATTGACTGGCAAGTGTTGCATGCCATGATGAAGAGGAAAAAAGGAGACTATTATTATTCTTTATTATTGTTTATTTTCTAACTTGAAAATAAAATTAAAACGATGAGTCAACAAAATGGAAAGGATACAGCTATTAAAATAGGTTCCTTTCGTAAGATATAAAAGCAATTATACAGAAGGAAATAAACTTTAATTTGATAGACTAAAGGAGATGTAATACACCTCCCGAACACCGTACTGACCAAAATAGGATTTGGGATTCACAGCCACCGGAAGCCGGTGGCGACCCCTCTGAAGACCCTGGATGGTCTTCGTCATTCCAGAAATCACATCTGATGGGCCAGACCCCAAGGAATTCCGGAGGACGTGGATCCCGCTGAAGATTTATCCTAAAAAACTGACTTTTATACTGTAGTTAGCAGTAGCGTAGTACAATTTGTAATAAAATAGTGGTGATGGGTTAATTAAAGGGTTATGTTGCTAATATTAGTTTTTCTTTTATTAAAATTTAACCTGCATGTAGTCAAACACTTAAATTTTTGTAATGAAACGCCTATACTTTCATTTGATTTCGCTAGGTAGCGGAAATCTATGTAACAATTTAATTGTATTGTTATTGTAAATATGGTCTAATTTAGATACTAGATGTTAGGCTGTAAAAAAGTTGTAACAAAATAAAAAATAAAAAAATAAAAAAACTTACCAGACGGAATGACATTTGGATAGAAGAGCGGCTCACAGATAAAGTGCATATTTCTGTGTGAGGCAACTTCGAGGAAGAAAGTACGAACTATTTGGTAATTTAGACGGCTTTACGTAGAAACTACTTGTTACCCGCGACTTTTTACGCGTGGACTTAGAATCTAGAATTGGGTACAGACGTCACAGGTCTAATTTACGCCTGTAAAGCATATCAAGAAAGAGGACAAAATGTATTGAAGCCAAATCCTTGTATGCTAAGGTTATTGTTTACAAATTTCCTTTTTGGTTTTATGGATAATGATTTTGGTATCAATAAACCAATAAATGTTGAGCCAATTAATGACTGCTATAGTTGTGTTAGGGATTAATAGGGTTTTTTCATTCATGTCTTATGATGTTACACCTGCTTGATACTTTGTGTTATGTTATTAAAATTTAAAGGTAAATTCTTATTTTGTTTCACATATATTTCGACATAATAAAATGGAGCCAAACCCGAATATCCCGTCATAAATGACGTATTGAACGGTGTGTTCAAGCAAGTAATTTATTCGCAGTTGCTAGATGTAATAGAATTGTTATTAATTAATGATCAGTGCAATCCTTCGTGTCTCACGCTGTAACAAATCGTTTCAGCTGTCATCCTGGTCCACTCCGCTAATATTGACGCCACAAAAAAATAAAGCTTCAATCACAGATGCATTATTGCATAGATTGTATCGCATGCTATAGCGCGTTCTGTTAACAGAGGCGGTTCAAGGTCAGTCGGCTCTATCCCCCCCCCCGCTGCCCTTACCCCTGACATGCGATGGAGAAATATACCATACGCCTACCTGAACGTAGTAACCGCGTGGAGAGGTAGGAAGGGAGGGGGTTGTGAATGAGGAGTGGGGTCCGGAAAACATGACCTTGAGCCGCCAATTGAAAGTGAACAGGGTATAGTGACATCACACATCGCGACATAAATTTGAATCACAATCTTCAAGGATTTTTACATCACTCGTTTTCACTACCCATGATTCAGATCCATTAAAAAACGTTTGACCGAGCTTGGTGGGTTGACTATTGACATTCTAGTATCGCATTTGGGAGAACGCCGGTTCGAATTCCCGTCCGGGCATCCAGATTTGGGTTTTCTATGGTTTCCCCAAATCACTCCAGGCAAATGCCGGGATGCTTCCTTCAAAATTCCATGGCCGAATTCATTCCAGTTCCTTGTCTCCACTCCCATCCCGCCTCTAATAACCTCGAGTAAGTTAAAAGAAAAAGAAAAAGAAAAAAAATGGAACATTCTGATACAGTTGAAACTACATACGTGCACTTGAAACAATGTTCCACTTTTTATGGCGTCAGTGAACATAAAGCAAACTAAAAAAATCTTAACATACTATAGGCCACCCGTTTTAATATTGGTGCAGACCGCTTAGATCATGGTAAATGTGAAACTATTTACATTTGCATGGAGTTAAGACTTTAGTAACATGGCATTCATCAAAGCATCGTAAATTACACTAAAAACTTTATATTACTCTTTCCTTCTGCTGTAACGATGAATGCTAATATTGCTGCTCGAAAATTAAATCTTCTATTGTTCGCGCAAGAACACAATCGATGTATTCCGATATAAACTTGATTCGATATTTCTTAGCTTACTATAACAATGAAATATGGTTACACAATATAACAAATATATTTAAAGCCAACGGATGTAAATAAACAAAGAGATAGTAATAATTAATAAGTTGCTTTAAACGGAAAACATACTTTCCTTTCAGCAGTCTGTCAATTCATTTCTTCGTACTTGATTAATTGAGCTGAATCAATTCCAAAAAAATGTTCAAACCTGGATTTTGTAATAACATCTTTGTCCGTTGATAAGCGTTAAGGTCACAATGACAAAAGTAGCTTTTTATTAGTTTCGATAATCATTCAAATGCAGACACAATCATAAAAGTAAAAATAACTAAGAATTTTTGGGTAAACAATAAGTTCCCCTAACTGTCGCGCCAACGTGGAGTTTGGAGTTAAATAAATACTTGTTTACGGTGAACAGGTATTAATTTCTGGTCTGTTTTTGCGTGGTCTGATTGAATTTCAGTGGCAATACCAAAAATTAGATGGCGTTTGGCTGAAATTATAGATAATATTATTATCTTCCATGTTACAGATGCAGTGAAACCTGAATGAGCAGTAGGGGGTGTATATAAGGGTTTTCTTTTCTGTCATGTGTCACCGTTGCTTGTGTTTGTTTATACTTGCTTTGTATAGATAATTGTGTTACTAGTAATACTGTAGTTACGACACTGCAACGTGGATAAATATTTGTTTGGGTTTATTTATATAACATTTTATTTTTGGTGCCTGGAATAGGAAATCTTTAGGACAACATGTATTTAAAGGGAAATAAACTAATTTCAGTTATTCTTTTCTGATAAGTTAATCATATGCGACTACGATTCTGAGATAAAAGTTTTACGTAGTAAAATGTACTCATGTAGTTGAACTTCATAATAACAGTGGAGACATGGCGAATAAACAAAATGAGAATTGTCGTATTAAAAATTGAGTGAAGTGAGAATTAGTGAATCTATAATTGTTAAATGTTACGAGCAGATGTAAGTTCATAAGCACGTAAGACAACTGACCAGTTTAACTCTAACCGTCTGATATCTGTATCTGCAGTAAGCATGCAGGCAGCTACTCCAAACTATGCAAGCGCGTACTTTCATTCCAAGATTGGTGAAAGAATTTTTTTTTAAAAAATTAATTAATATATGTGATCGATAAGGTACAGCTTACTCTACAGCAATTCTCAGCACTAAATTATGTGGTGTCAATTTCACTAACTAAACTTTGACTGATTCATGTATTTATACATGTTTGTCGCTGTTAGGTGTGTTAGAATGTATGAATCCTCCTGATGTTGATTCTTATCTCCACAATTTCTGGAAATGGCCTTTTCGTTTGGGACATTTTTGTCTAACGTAATCCGAATTTTGATAGCAGGCCTATGAACCTCTGAGGCCCTCTAGATTGAACGCTACCACCAGTGCAGAATTTTCCTTAACCTTCCATCGATATTGAGCATCTTTTTTCTGTTTTTACTGTTATGTGTTTTTGTTTTTTTATTCTTTTCGGGGTTGGTTTTTCTGGCTGTGTTCGTTGTTTAATTTATGTGTTTCATTTTAGGCAATTTGACATCGAGGTTGTCACAGCCTGGAGTGCATTGGAGGCTAGGAATTGCAATCGCAAAATGCTTCTACTTAATAACTGAGTTCATAAGTCAAATATTTGCCTGGAATTCCGAATTCATGAAAAGCAGATGAATTTACGTTAGCATAATATCTTCGATGTCACGCTGGCAAGTGAAAATTTCAGTCAGCCATCCACATGTCGTAATTAACTGTAGGAACATCAGTAGAATTTGTTTTTAGATTAGTTTCTTACACATACTTTTATTATGGTGTTCTGAGTAGAAAATGTTAGGAACTAATAAGAAATACTTATTAATCTCTGTGTTAATAAACAACAGCCCTTATTTCGCGTCTTATCATCCTTATGAAAAGTTTGTTTCGGACTAATACGTTTGATCAGTGTACGTAGAGAAACATTTTAAGTACAGAGAGAATGTACTATGGAGATTGTTGTGTGGTGTCTATGTGAAATCTAGATGCCCTATCGTGACAGGTTAGTCCTAACTCTTCATTCGATAACGGGAGCAGTGATGGCATTTGATGTACAGTACATTACAGCCATTTATTGACAGCGTTAGACGGCCACAGTGTACCACAGCGAGAGACTGCAATTAATACATGTGCTGCCTGCATCTACTTCCTTCATTTAGACTTTCATTTTCGTGCAATCAGTTATTACGGTTGCAGCAGAGCTTTTACTAAAGGTTAAAATTTGAAAACTTCCAAACTCTTAATATAAGTTGCGCTGATGAAGGCTAAGGAGAAGAAAGACGATAGTTTTATTTTGTAACTTTAAACTTTTTATAACTTTTTATTCTTCTGAGAAATTATTCCTTTGTTCCCAGCCCGCAGAACTTTGAATTCGGATGCTCATTTTTAGCTGCGGAGAAATTTTGTTCTGTCATGGGCGAATATTTGTTATAAACTCCTTAGACTTCATTTCACCCCTTTAATTCAAACAGAGTACGTACTCCATTTCTGTTTTCTCTTGTGACAGGAAACTCGCAACCCCTGTCTTTAAAATGAGTGTGTGTTAAAATTAAAGTGTAATGGAGCGGAGGGAAGCAGACAAGTTAGTTCCAGCGTTAAATTGTTAACTAACTAGCACAGCGTGGTTTAACATCACATTATCGCGTACTTGACACTATAAAAATTTGGTGGACATCTGGAAGAGCGCTCAGTATAGATAGCCAATGACAGTGAACCTCCTCAAAAATCTCTCACTTATTATTTCGTTGTCATTACATTGTATTAGGTAGGTATTCTCCATCATTCTTTACCTCTGACATATCCATTGACCGCAAAATAAAAAATAATGTCTGGTAAATTCCAGAAATCTTAATTGAAAAAGCTCGTTAGAAATGCTTAGACCAGAAATAAACCAATGTTGCGTAAGAAAAATGGAATAAAATTGAAACCAAGAAAACACCTACATTTTTTTTTTACAGCAAGCAGAGAAACCTTAATCAGTAGTAGAGGACTTATATTTTATACGTGATGGAGGAAGGAGAGTCCCCATATTATCCTTGTAAGCAAGTTGCCTATCTGGGTTATAATCGTGCACCTCTTTTGTTAGTCCAGGTAATGATTTTTCCTACTTCCATGATGATCTATGCTGATGCTTGTATGGTATATAATTTCCAAATGAAACGCACAAGTTTCACAAATGCTATCCAACAAAACAATCGGTCACAAGTCTTACTAGATTTACTGACAGATCCCAACATTCGTTTCAAGTAGGTGTGAATCGGGGAGTTGAATACAATTAATCTTGGGGGGGGGGGGAGGGGCGGGGGGCACGGGCTAGCGTACAGATCAAGGTTACATGTGTCGCTCTGGACATTTTTCGGAAGTTAGTACTGCTCTCTTTCACCCTTAACGATTTTCTTTGTCCCTGGCATATGGTTACTTCTTTTTTTCCCTAACGTCTGTAACTTATTACCTCTGGAACTTATTAAGAACCATACATTGTCAACAGCATCTGGTTCTCATTAGCGCAGCGTCGCATGGGATTCGAGCCACCCCTCCGCGCTACCATAGGAGCATGCTGCCACCTACCTAAACACAATGAGGGAATCAGACCCACCCACCGCACTCATACCAACGTGGAAACTAGATACCCTCGGGACGTTCACTCTATACAGGGTGTTACAAAAAGGTACGGCCAAACTTTCTGGAAACATTCCTCACACACAAACAAAGAAAATATGTTATGTGGACATGTGTCCGGAAACGTTTACTTTCCATGTTAGAGCTCATTTTAGTTTCGTTAGTATGTACTGTACTTCCTCGATTCACCGCCAGTTGGCCCAGTTGCCATTCTCCAGGGCTGCATCAGCGCATCAGGGATTCCATGCGACGGAGGGTGGATGCATGTATCCTCGCTAACTGAGGACATTTTGAACATTTCCTGTAACAAAGTGTTTGAAGTCACGCTGGTACGTTCTGTTGCTGTGTGTTTCCATTCCATGTTTAATGTGATTTGAAGAGAAGTAATAAAATGAGCTCTAACATGGAAATTAAACGTTTCCGGACACGTGTCCACATAACATATTTTCTTTGTTTGTGTGTGAGGAATGTTTCCTGAAAGTTTGGCCGTACCTTTTTGTAACACCCTGTATAATTAGGCGAATGCTGGCCACGTAAATGGTGCAATGGAAAGTAATATCTTAAAAATAGTATACTAAAAATTATAACTTCAGATCAGATTCGCTAGTACATAGTTAAAATGTTCTGTGAATAAAAAAAAATAAAAAAAAAAATAGCAATGTACGTAATTCTTTTTTAAAAAACACTGGAAAAACAATGTTTACTTTCCAGTATCAGTCAGTGGCGTAAGATGTGCAAGGTTGAAAAGCTTAGATCACATGATGATCTAGACGTATTACTGCTTCAAGGCAAACAGTAAGACTGAGACGGCGTGGCCAGCAATTACGCTTCATATAAGGGTTAATGTGGCGAGGGTGTTTGGGTCCACAGTGGCAGGACCTGCGTTAAGTTTCCACGCTGGTGCGAGATCTAGGACTGTGTGGAGGGAAGCAACAACTGCGGGGATGGCAGGTGGTTGAATATACGAATTCCCGCTGTCCTGCAGAGGGGAAGTGCGTTGACCTAATGAGAACCAGATGCCGTGATGACATCACGGTGTCTAGTGTGTTTAACCAATGTGTGTCCAAACAGAAAAGATGGAAGACGGATTATTATTAATTAGCTCCAGATGTTACAGAGAAAATGAAGGATCGCCGGATGTCGGCGAAAAAATAATGTTAAGTGGAGAAGGGGGCACAGTAATTAACTGCTGAAAAATGTAGTGGCCTGTCCTACAGCATGACTCCCTCCGCGCGCACTACTATTTAACTCCTTTTGCAATTAAAGTACTTAATGAACTCATCCGCCAATTATATGTTAAACATATTTCCTTTGTTGTGAGCTGTGGATTATTTGTCGTATTCTATTCACTGAATTATCGGGAAAAGGGTATACGTTACGATATACATGATATAAACCAACATTATTGCTTACCTGTGATTGTGATAACTAGAGACCTGATTATATGCATTAGCATTTGCCTGTTAAGCCCATTATCACAGGTTATTGCATATTTTACCTAAAACGTAGTGATAATGCATATTTTCACTATATTTACAATAATTTTCGGTATTGATGCTAGTCTATCTCTCTATATATAAAAATCTCGCGTCACGATGTTTGTCCGAGATGAACTCCGAAACTACTTAACTAATTTTGATGAAATTTGGCTTACTGTGTGTAATTTATTCCAACTTAAAAGATGGGATAGTTTTTAGTTTTAGTTATTGACCTTAATATTTATTATTGCGAATTAATTGTTCGTTCAATGTTTGTCATAGGACAATGGTTTGTAATTATTTGTAAGTGGCATTACTTTGAGCATTCTGGTGCCTCAGTGATTAAGGCGTCTGCCTGGAGAGCCAAAGGTCCGTGGTTCGATTGTCTGTGCCGGCAGTGATTTTTATACGCACTTAACTCGGCCTTCCCCTTCGACGCAGGGTTGGAATGCGCAGCCAATTGAAACCCTGTCACCAGGTCACTACGACCACAGGAAATTATAGTTCCATAGGTTTCTAATAGATGGCGATGTTTAATTTTTCGGCACAACACTTGGTTATCTAGGTTGGGTAACTATCCAGTAGATGGCGTTGTGTTTCGATTTATTTTATGTTACAGTCTACTCCACGTGATATGTATTTATGTATGACATAACCCAGTGTCGTGAATTTTTCGTGTAGTATTATTTTTATAAATGTGCTGTGTATGGTTTGTATGTTATTATAACATTAATATAACATTGAAGAAAACATTAATATAACATTGAAGGAAACGTTACGATCAATTCAAAAACGTGTAAGTATTTTTTGCTTGCTTCTCATTTTTCTTCTTCTTTTCGTTATGGCCATCTAGGGACCACGTGTCAATTTCAATTCTTCCCCAGTTGTTTTTTTCTTTCTTCCTCTCCAGTACTCCTTCATTATTGCACTGTGTTTTCTCTTTCTCTCTTCAAACCATTTTGCACCCGTTTTCTTCTCCTCTCTACCATGGAATCCTGCCATATTCGAAATCTGCTTTCGAAAATATTTTCTTTCCATACTGTTCACTGATATTATTTCGTTTCAAATCTTTCTTAACCTCTTGAATCCCAAAAAATATTTTAATATCTTTTTTGTTAGCCTGGTGTCATCCATGCGATAGATGTGTCGAAAAAAATATCATTCTCCTTTTTTCTCACTGATTCTGTTTTTTTTTTTCAATGTTATGATATATTTCCTCATTAGTTCTTATCTTCCATCTTTATATATATAAAAATCTCGTGTCACGATGTTCGTCCGGGATGAACTCCGAAACTACATAACCGATTTAGATGAAATTTGGCTTAATGTATGTGATTTAGTCCAACTTAAAAGATAGGATAGTTTTTATCTGGATTATAGACCTCAATATTTATTATTTGCGAAATGAATGTTCATTAAATGTTTGTCATAGGACAATGGTTTGTAATTATTTGTAAGCCACCAAGGCTAAGCGGACTGCTGGCTAAGTGGTTAGGGCTTCTGACTGGAGATAGGAAGGTCCCCGGTTCGAGCCCCTATCTCGGCGCGGATTTTTATAGACACTTAACCCGGCATTAACCCCCGGCGCAGCATGCTGTATGAGGTGAAATACGCCACGACCGTACTGTGGTTCGGATTCGATGTTAAAATGTAGGTCCCCTGTACCAGACAGGATGGGCGGGCTAGGTAAAGGCGGCTAAGACAGGTGCAGAATGCCCAGCCAGTAGAAACAATGTCACCAGGTCATTACGACCACACGTAATTATTATTATAGTTCCATAAGTTTCTAACAGATGGCGATGTGTTAACTTATATATACAACACTTGGTTAGCTAGGTTGGGTAATCATCCAGTAGATCACGTTCTGTTTCAATTTATTTATGCCACAGTTTATTCCTAACAGATGGCGGTGTGTTAATTTATCGAACCATTCAGTAGATGGCGTTACGATAAATTCGAATCGTGTAAGCATTTCTCGCTAACTTATCATTTTTCTTCTTCTTTTTGTTATGGTCAGCTAGACTCCACGTGTCAATTTCAATTCCTCTCCTGTTGTTTTATCTTTCTTCCTCCCCAGTACTCCTTCATTATTGCACTCCTCTCTACCTTTGAATCCTGCCATGTTCAAAGTCTGCTATCGAAAAAATTTTCTTTCCATACGGTTCACTGGTATTATTTCGTTTCAAATCTTTCTTAACCTCTTGAAAGCCTGGTGTCATCCATGCTATAAATGTATCAAAAAAATATCATTCTTCTTTTTCTGTTATTTTTTTCAATGTTATTTTATATATCCTCATTAGTTCTTAACTTCCATTTTACTGTATTTTTCAATGGACACAAAAATTCCGGTTTCACCACTGTATTATAGTGTCTTATTTTAAGGCTTTCAGAAAGGCACTTTTTGTTGTAATTCAAATATTTTTCAGTGAAATGTCGCCAAAGAATCTAACCTCGACAATGCGTGTAGCAGAGAGGCAAGACTCACGACTGTGCCTTCAGTACGCCGTGGATATGTACGCCAAGGTTGAAAACAAGCATTTGCGATTTATTCCATAAAACCAGGTTGAATTACGATCGGAGGAATACATCCTCTTACGAGATACTGTTATCGGCAATATTTATGAAAATTTAGACGCCAATGATATCGTTAATGCATTTATTTTACCTTCAAGCTACATCGGCAGTTCACGGAAAATGCAGGAATATATACAAGATGCGATGACTTAAGTACGTCATTATGGTCGTCCAGATTTGTTTATTACATTTACATGTAATCCGAATTGGGAGGAAATACAAACTTTGCTATTACCAGGCCATCAATCAATGCATCGTCATGATGTCACGGCACGTGTGTTCAAACAAAAATTAAAATCATTGATTGATTTAATCGTAAAACATTCAGTTTTAGGTATCACACGTTGCTATCTGTATTTGATTGAGTGGCAAAAGAGAGGTTTGCCTCATTCTCACATTTTGATTTAGTTTGAAGTTAAAATCCGTCCAGAAGAAATTGATCAAAAAATTTCATCCGAAATTCCGGACCCATTAATTGATCAAGAATTGTTTGATATTGTTACCAGTCACTCGATCCACGGACCGTGCGGTGCTTTTAACATGACATCGCCATGCATGGAAGGTGGAAAATGTATGAAGCGTTTTCCAAAGGAATATACGAATGATACTATTACGGATATCAATGGTTATCCGTTGTATCGCCGCAGAAACGCTGAGAATGGTGGCCAAACATTTAAAATGCGAATGTCAAATTCTAGAAACCAAGTTGAAATTGACGATCAGTTGGTGGTATCATACTCACCATTGCTTTCAAAAACGTATAAGGCTCATATTAATGTCGAATTTTGCAGTTCTGTAAAATACATTAAGTACGTTTGCAAATATGTTAATAAAGGCAGTGATTTGGCCGTATTTGAAGTTCAAAATGTAAATAAAAATGACGAAATAACACGATACCAAACAGGTAGATACATCAGCAGCAACGAAGCAATCTGGCATATTTTTAGTTTTCGCATCCATGAAAGAGACCCTTCCATCCAGCATCTTGCAATACATCTTGAAAACTGTCAACATGTATATTTCACCGAAGAAAATAATTTCCAAAGAATACTTGAGCCACCAAAAACGACAAACCACAAACTGAATTTTTCACATTGTGTCAAAAATCTGATGTGTTCCGCCAATTCGCAAAAACATTATTATACGTATACCGATGTTCCAAGCTATTTTTCATGGAACAAATTGGGTAAAAAATGGTAACAACGTAAACAAGCAGAACCACATCCTTCGATCGCAGGCATATTTAAAGCAAAGACTTTACACAGTGCATCCCAAAAAACGTGAATGTTTCTTTCAGCGTTTGTCATTGGTGAATGTTCCCGGACCAGCTTCTTTCGAATGTTTACGAACAGTTAATGGTCGAGTGTTCAATAGATGTCGAGTGTTCAATACATGTCAAGATGCATGTCGCGAGTTGCAGCTGCTGGTAGACGACAATTATTAGGACCTGACACTTGCTGATGCAGCGTTGACAGCCACGCCGAATAGTATTCGTCAAACTGTTTGCAATTATTTTGACAACATGTTATCCAGCACAATTTTCGAGTTTGTGGGAAAAATATAAAACAGTATGACTGAAGATATAACTGAAATTGCAGCTTATAAAAATAAATAAAAAATAATTTATTTATTTATTTTATAAATATCAATTTTTATATAATTTCAATCAAGTAATTTGTAATGAAATGTAAATTAAAATTTTTTATGATCATTTGTCGTTAATTTAAACTCTCCGTAACTCCTTACCAATTTAATTTGAATTTCCAAATCGACTACAATGATTTTGTCTTTATTAGTAAATGTTAATTTGACTACTTGAGGAATTTTAGAATAACATTAATCCAACGTAATATAATTAGTAAGTCACAGCAAAGCGTGACCGGGTCAGCTAGTTGTACTGTATTTTTCAATGGACCCAAATTTTTCCTTATAATTCTCCATTCCGATACTTCAAGTTTATCCAATTTCTAATTTAGTAGGGAATGGTCTGGTGGCTCAGTGGTATGCCGGCCCTGGTAGCGTAGCGGCTAGCGAGCTGGCCTCGCGTTGCCAGGGTCGCCGGTTCGAATCCGGCCGAGGGCATGGGTGTTGTGTCCGTCCTGTGTTGTCCGCAATGAGAAAACGATAATATAGTACAGACAAAATTCGAATAAACAACGATAAACTTACAGATGGCTGAGATGGAAAAAAAAGTGGTTAAGGCGTCAGACGGGAAATCATAAGGTTCCCGGTTCGAATCCCTGTCTCGGCGGGGATTTTTATAGGCATTTAACCCGATTTTCCCCTCTGGCACAGCTTGATGTGTAATGTGAAGTATGCCACAACGCTTCCGTGGTCTCCTGTACCCGGAAGAGTTGCCAGGTTAGGTTAAGGTGACTACAGGGGTGGAATGCGAAACTGATAGAAGCACGGTCATTACGACAAGAAGGAATTATTATTATTTAATATCAGGCATTTACTTGCACAGATGTTGTTGTTGTTGGGGCTTAAGGGCGCGTCGCTTGCATAGAGGCATTCCGGTTTCAGCACTGTATTATAGTGTCTTATTTTAAGGCTTTTAGAAAGGCACTTTTTGTTGTAATACAACTATTTTTATTTTTATTGTTGCAATTATAAATTTCAGTGAAATGCCACCATAAAAATCTAATCTCAACAATGCGTGTAGCAGAGAGGCACGACGCAAACGTGTTGAGAGGGCTCATCAATCAGCAGAACAAATCGCGGCAAGTAAGGAAGCTCAAAGAATCAGGACAGCTGAGCGTCGTATGCAAGAATCTCAAGAACAGCGTGATGAACGTTTGCGACAGAATATATCGAGAACAAGGGTGGCACGAGAACAGCACATAGCTACATTTAGGGAATGAGAACGAGAGAGACAGCAAATCAGTCTTGCATTAACACGTGTATCATTTGTTCGTCTTGCCTTAGAATACCATATGCTCCAGACATTGATTACTCTGCACATTCTAAAATTGCAATGGACAAAGTATGCCAATTCTGTCAGGCGTTGAAATTCCGCAATAAAGCAGCCAACATGTGTTGTGCATCAGGAAAAGTTGTATTATTACCACTTCCCCCTCCCCCAGAACCTTTGCAATCACTTCTTGCTGGCGAATCAAATGATTCGAAATTGTTTCTGCGCAAGACACGCAAATTCAATTCCTGCTTCCAGATGACGTCTTCTGGAGCAACTAAAATTTTCGATCACACATCTGATGGACGTCATTTTGAAACTACATTCAAAACACAAGGCCAGGTGAACCATAAGATTGGGTCGTTGATGCCGATGCCTAATGATGTCCAGAAGTTTCTCCAAATATATTTAATGGGAAGTTGTGAAGAACGCATGACAACTTGGTGCCAGTATAATTTCATCGAACAAGCAGAAGAGAGAGCAATTGTGGTATTGTTGGAAATTTTTTTGGAAAACAATAATCAAATTATTAAATTGTTTAAAAGAGTGTCGCCACAATTAAAAACTGATAACTATCAAATTGTCATCAAAGCTGACAAATTACCATCAGTAGAACACTCTGGCAGGTTCAACGAGCCAACTGTAGATGAAGTTGCAGTTATTATCCAGTTGACAATAGAACCATTAAAATCACACGTCGAGATAGCACTGTTAGTATAATTTCGGATCTACATCGTTCGTATGAAGCACTCCAGTATCCACTGATATTCTGGCAAGGGGAGGATGAATATCACATCAACATCAAACAGTGTGATCCAGTTACTGGTAAATTTAATATTCAACTATTTAATTCCTAATTTTATTAATACAGTAGACCCGTGGTATTCCGAACAGAGGCCGGATTATCACGGGCCCACTGTATTAATTTCTTATTCTTATGATTTTTTTTTACTCTTTTATTTCTTATTTTTTCAGGTAATGAAACAAATAAAAAAGTTACCTCAATGAAGTACTGCTCCCACCGATTGATGATTAAATGTATACGGGATAACTATATCCTTCGATATTGTCAACTGTACCATCAATACGTCGTGGATATGTACGCTAAGACTGAAAACGAACGTTTGCGATTTATTCGATACAACCAGGCTAAATTACGATCAGAGGAATAAATCCACTTACGAAATGCTATTATCGACAATATAAATGAAACTTTAAATTCCAATGATATCGGTAATGCATTTATTTTACCTTCAAGCTACATCGGCAGTCCACCGAACATGCAGGAATATATACAAGATGCGATAACTTACGTACGTCATTATGGTCGTCCAAATTTTTTTTATTACATTTACATGTAATCCGAATTGGGAGGAAATACAAACATTGCTATTACCAGGCCAACAATCAATTCATCGTCATGATATCACGGCACGTGTGTTCAAACAAAAATTAAAATTGATTGATTTAATCGTAAAACATTCGGTTTTCGGTAACACACGTTGCTATCTGTATTCGATTTAGTGGCAAAAACGAGATTTGGCTCATTCTCACATTTTGATTTGGCTTGAAATTAAAATCCGTCAAAAAGAAATTGATCAAATAATTTCAGCCGAAATTCCGGACCCAGTAATTGATCAAGAATTTTTTGATATTATTACCAGTCACATGATCCACGTACCGTGCGGTGCTTTTAACATGACATCGCCATGCATGGAATATGGAAAATGCAACAAGCGTTTCCCAAAGGAATATACTAATGACACTATTACGGATATCGACGGTTATCCGTTGTATCGCCGCAGAAACGCTGTGAATTGTGGTCACACATTTACGATGCGAAAGTCAAATTCTAGAAACCAAGTTGAAATTGACAATCAGTGGGTGGTACCATATTCACCACTGCTTTCAAAAACGTATAAGGCTCATATTAATGTCGAGCTTTGCAGTTCTGTAAAATCAATTAAGTACATTTGCAAATACGTTAATAAAGACAGTGATTTGGCCGTATTTGAAGTAAATAATGTAAATAAAAATGACGAAATAGCACGATACCAGATAGATATATACATTAGCAGCAACGAAGCTATACCGTATGGTAATCTTTTTGTTTTCCCATACATGAAAGAGACACTTCTATCCACCATCTTGCAGTACATCTTGAAAACGATCAACGTGTATGTTTCACCCAACAAAATATTCTACTAAGAGCACTTGAGCCACCAAAAACGACATTAACTGAATTTTTCACATTGTCTGAAAAATCTTATGTGTTCGGCCTATTCTCAAAAACATTATTATATACCGATGTTCCACGCTATTTTACATGGAATTAGGTAAAAAATTGGAGCCACCTAAACAAGGAGAACCACATCCTTTAATCGCAGGCATATTCAAATCCAAGACATAAGGACGACTCTACCCAGTACATCCGAAACAACGTGAATGCTTCTTTTTGCGTTTGTTGTTGGTGAATGTTCCAGGACAAACTTCTTTCAAATTTTTACGAACAGTTAATGGTCGAGTGTTCAATACATATCAAGACGCATGTCGCGAGTTGCAGTTGCTGGTGGACGACAATCATTGGCACCTGACACTTGCTGATGCAGCGTTGACATCCACGCAGAATAGTATTCGTCATCTGTCTGCAATTATTTTGACAACATGTTATCCAACACAGTCATCGATTTTGTGGGAAAAATATAAAAACAGTATGACTGAAGACATACTACACCGAGTGAAACAAACAAACCTATGCCCAAATCTAGATTTCACACCAGAGATGTATAATGAAGCGTTTGTTAATCGAAGATTTATGTGTTTTAATTTCAAATTTACCACTTAATCATTGTGGTATGCTATCACCTGATCGCCCGGCCACCGACTTAGTTAACAGTGATCTGCAACTAGAACAACAGTATAGCAATGTGGATCTAGCTACAATTATTGCGAATAATGAACCATTACTAACAGCAGAACAAAAAAATATTTATAATCGGATTATGGTGACTGTTGATGCTGAGCAAGGTGTTTTATTTTTTTTTTATTCTTGGACGCA
The DNA here is from genome assembly GCA_031002005.1 of Vandiemenella viatica. Taxonomy (NCBI): domain Eukaryota; kingdom Metazoa; phylum Arthropoda; class Insecta; order Orthoptera; family Morabidae; genus Vandiemenella; species Vandiemenella viatica. The sequence continues at coordinate 262,683,246 of CM061921.1, forward strand.
CCAGGTGGAACCGGTAAGACATTTTTAATATCGTTGATCCTTGCGAAGATACGGTCGCAACAGAAAATTGCATTGGCAATTGCATCGTCAGGCATTGCTGCCACTTTGTTAGATGGTGGGCGAAACGCACATTCAATATTTAAGCTGCCACTAGACATTCATAACAAACCAAATTCAAAGTGTAACATAAAAAAAAACAAAAAAAACGGAATGGCTGCAGTGTTGCAAAAAAGTTCAATTATAATATGGGATGAGTGAACTATGGCTCATAAACATTCGTTTGAAGCATTTCATAGAACTACGCAAGATTTGAAAGGGAACGATAAACTTTTTGGTGGTACTGTCCTACTACTGTCTTGTGACTTCCGACAGACATTACCAGTGATTCCTCGCTCTACTTTTGCCGATCAGATTAACGCATGTTTAAAACAATCGTTTTTATAGCGGAATGGCGAAACACTTCGATTGACCATGAACATGCGATTACAGTTGCAAAATGTTCCATCAGCAGAAGTAATTGCTGGATATTGGAAACGGTGAAATAGAACTGCATCGAAATACACAATACATCAAATTGCCATACAAATTCTGCACTTTGGTTCACTCAAAAAATGAACTAATTGAAAGTGTGTTTCCGGATATATCAAATAATTACTCAGATCATAATTGGCTCAGTAAGCGTGCTAATTTGGCAGCAAAAAATGTTGATGTCAACGAAATTAATTTCCAGATACAACAGTTGTTGCCAGGTGATCTGATGTCTTTTAAATCAATAGACACTTTGTGGATGAACATGAAGCCGTAAATTTTCCAACTGAGTTTTTAAATTCTTTGGATATACCAGGAATGCCACCACACAATCTTCGGTTAAAGATTGGTTCACCGATTATTCTACTTCGGAATTCGAATCCACCTAGTTTATGCAACGGTACACGTTTGGTCTTCAAAAAGATCACCGGAAATATTCTTGAAGCAACTATTTTGACTGAGTAGTTTAAAGGAGAAATCGTCTTGTTGCCACATATCCCAATGAAACCGTCAGAATCTGCAATACCATTTAAAACGCAACAATTTCCGATTCGTTTGGCTTTCGCTATGACCATAAATAAGTCTCAAGGCCAAACAATATCCGTTTGCGGCTAGGACTTGGGAAATACGTGTTTCTCCCATCGGCAACTATATGTCGCCTGTTCACGTATGGGGAAACCATTCGATCTATTTGTATTAGAAAAAGACAGGCTAACCAAAAATATTGTACACCAATTAGCGCTTAGATAAATTAAAATTATAAATAGTAATAATTTAAAGTAATGAAAATAATTGTTAAAAATGTTTAAAAATCAACTTCATCTACCTCATTTATAATACTGAAATTTCAATTTATAAGTAAATAAAAATAATTTATTTATTTTTATAAATACCAATTTTTATATATTTCCAATTGCGTAATTTGTAAAAAATGTAATTACAAATTTTTATGTTCATTTGTCCTTTATCTCAACTATCAGAAACTCTTTACCAATTGCTTTTGAATTTTCAAATCGACTAAAACGTTTTTGTCTTTATCAGTGAATATTATTTTGACTGCATTAGGTAGTTTAGAATAACATTGATCCAACGTACTATAACTACTGATTCACAGCAACGCGTGACCGGGTCAGCTAGTCTATATATATAAAAGAATGTATGTGTGTATGTTTGTTCTTCATACAAATCCACAGTTTTCATCCGATCTCGATGAAACTTTGCACATTTATCCTTTGAAACAAGGAGAAAAATACTATCTAAATTTGATTGAAAAATTATCTGTATAAATAATACATGTAGTCTTATAATTTCGAAAAATTACTGAACGGCGATAGTCAGACGCGTTGGATGTGGGGTTTCTGTACTATTTTTCCGTGTAGCAGTTAGTTAGCTCAGTGGTTAAAGCGATGTTACTGATGTTTGGGTCGTGGTCTCCAGTTCAAATCACTGTGGAGGATAAGATTTTAAAAATTGTTTTTGATCGTAAGTTAAACTGTAGATATCACGAAGTTAAGGGTGCAATGCGAGGCAAATCGCAGGTAGTCTTGCAATGTAGTAGGTGTGCGCTTTTTTTCGTAATATTGATCCCTCAGGGGTGATTCACAGTCAGTGTGTGTGTGATCTGCAGTAATAATACTATAAATGTAGAAGTAAGTCTCTGTCTTTTGTTGCGTTTTGACAACTAAATGCCTATACCGATATCGACCGAATTTGACAAGAAAATATGCAGGGTGGGCACAGGATATATATATATATATGTTTTTGGTATGATTGACAGTTTTAGTCACGAAATTTTGAGAACTTATCAAATAGTGACAGAGAGACGGATATGTGTGTTAGTCTGTAATGTTACGTGGCTTGCTCAAGCTATGCTTCTCGCGCATTAGGTTAGTGTACAATTTGTTAATAAATTTCGTTTAGAGAAAAAAACTTTTAATTTAGTATAGATGTCGATTTTTTTTTGTCCTTTTACTTTGTGTCTGCTTAAATGTTTCTGGCACCAATTTATATTGCCTTTTTTTTTGACATGCCTTGCGGGCGTAAACTGGCCTAAGTTGTTGCTCTAGCAGAGCACGTGCAGCTAAAGTTATTAGAATCCAAGAATCGGATGCTCATGCTGAAGAAAGAAGAAAGTCTAAGCTGAAATAAAGCTGCCCTTAGTTAACACCCCCCCTCCCCCCCCCACATCACCTCACGTTCGTTTGTTTTCTGTTTTTAAATAGGTTGGAAATTGATTCTCTTCAAGTGACAGGTTCGATGGTAGAATGATATCTCTCCGGTCATATTATGCCTACTCGGTGTTGTTTGGGACCAATCCTTGGCTACCAAAAACTTTCTATATTCAATTCATCCAAAGAAATTCTTAATCCACGCGTACGAAGGCGCGGGTATCAGCTAGTTAATAAATAAAATCTTACATTGTACCGGCAAAATTTACTAGCAGCACAGCTTTCAGAATCAACGACTAGCTGAACAAGTACAAGGAATTATTTAACAATTCTAGTATAAAAACCATATCTGTGATTAGCATTTGCTTTTCCCTCATACCTGCGAGTATTAAAAAGATTGTAACTCATGGTTTGTTTTAATGTTTTCAGCTAATAAATTCGGCATTGCCTGAGGTATTATTGTGTAAACTTAATGTTTTGAACAATATCCCTTGTTAACCTTTGTGTCAAATTGATAGTTTTGGGACGAGTGAACGTTTTCCAGAAACACTGACTGCTAACACAGCATCCAATTTCATAAATTTTTTTTTTTTTTTTTTTTTTTTTTTTTTTTTTTTTTTTTGAGAGATCGAAGAAACAATCTAACTATTGAATATTTGGAACAGTACCAGATTTTTTACGTTTACAAAAGTAAAAACAAAGTTAAATAATTCTTATTTATGGAATTTATAAATATGTTATTCAACTACTAACTAATTGTATGCTGATTATGAAATAAAATATCTAAAAATTACTATTTTTATTCTATATAATATTGCATATTTTGACACTTTTTCACGCTTTTAATGCATATTTTGAGCATTTTTCATGCATATTTGCGTTGCATATAATCCGGTCCTCATTGATAACTATAACTTGCATTGAGATGATTCCTTTTTTAATTTTTTCTGACTTAGCAGTTTGTCGATGACGAGATCATTGTAGGTGATAGACAAGTTTGGACAAAGAACGAAAACGAAATAAAGCATAGCCATTATGTGGAATATTTCCGAAATTTTTCTACACTGATTTTAGGAATCACAGAAAACCAAAATTTATAGAGGCGGGCGGGAAATCTAACCCATGTATCATCGTATGGCAGGCATGAACGTTATCCCTTAGACAGCAGAAGCGGTGATCTTCCATGAACAAACAATTCAAGGTGAAAAAATGACAAATATTTATTCATAGAAAATCACCGGGCAAATTTAACTGAGGTAAACTCCCAATGCATTTTCTGTTGTTATTAGTGGTACTATGTGTTGTTCCATGATTAAATGTCTCATATGGATGGGTATTGTAGCGAAAAATGTTACTCGCGTTTTATACAAGAGAATAAATAAAGAAGAGAATAATTCTTGTTCTGGATTTTAAACTAACATTTTGCTGTTGAAGATTATGACATTAATACCCATCAAACATTTTAGATATTGTTATAGTTATACATGATTGCTGGGATAGGATGAGGTTTGAACAGAACTAAACAGGTCATAGATTAAAATTGAAGAAGGTTCCACAATCCAATTTTATTTTCAGTGATGACTCCTACATTTTCGTAACTTCACTTATTATGAAACTTGGAACAAACAATAATTACAATCTGCAAAGATAACATTAGAACAAGCGATCGTGAATTCAACACTTTTTCTATACTCTGGGAGACATTAAACTAATATGAGATGAAGTTGCGGTGAAAATTAGAACCTTGGTCTAAATTCACCATGGGTGTAACGAAAGATCAAAACTTTTTTTTTTTTTTAGGATATCGAAAAAAGAAAAAAAAAACATCAAAGAGACTGAGTAAAAATATTGGATAGTGATAAATCACGTTATTCCAACAACTTTGTATATTAAAATTATACCCTAAATGACCTCTGACATGGGGAAAAGGAAAAAAAAAATGTGAATTTTGTGTCGGTTAGTAAAGATATTTTAGATAATGGTGAAGTGGATCATTTCCAAAGATGGGGCCAAATCTTTTGAATACATAAAAAGTTTCTGTCAAAAACAATTCAAGTTACAAAACTGGTGTGGTCTGCCAGAAACAAGTTCAAAACAAGATTTTTAGGAAATGGAAAAAATTGTCATTTTGATTAAGTTAATATTTTGCATAAAGATGAAGCACGTTATTGTTCAACTTTTGTATATTCCATGTTTTACCAAGAATGAAAGAGGGAAAAATCTGAAAAAAATTGTATCGGTTTTTACGCAGGTTTTTAGAAAACGATAGAAAGAAAAATTTAGATACAAGTTTTTGAATAGATCGCAAGTAGCTGAAAAAAATACTCGGATTTTACAAAACTGGCGCAATCGTACAAAATGAACTCGGGAGAAAGCTCTTTGAGAATTCACATCTATTTAATTTTGTTTGAGATCCTAAACAAATGTACTACAGGATTTTCTTTGATATGTTATAGTAAATGGAATATGATCGGAACTGGGGGCAAAAATTATAAGTATGACCAAAAATTGCCCCTTGCGGTCAGAAAATGTCAAATCCGATTTTTTTAGGATATGGAAAAAAATTTCAAATCCATTCAGTTAAAATTTTGTATGTTGTTTATGTACGTTATTAACAAACGTTTGTATGTTCCATTTTTAGCATGAATGGCGTGTGCTATTGGCAGAACGAAAATATCTGAATAAATTGCAACGGTTTGTTCGGATATTTATGAAAACCAGGAAGTTTTTCGCAATAACCTTTGAATAGATCACTAGTTGTGACATAAACTAGTCCTATGTTACATTTTGGCTCGTTTTGCAGGAAATATGGTTAAAGTTGACACCCAGATTTTTAGTAAACATAAAAATTTTGATTTTGATAGAGTTCAATTTTTTCATAATGATTAAGCATGTCGTTCTTCAACTTTTTCATACTGCGCTTTTACCGTGAATTACATCTGAATTTGGAATAGAAATAAAAACTGAAAATTTTGAATCGGGTTTTAAGTAGTTTTTCAGAAAACGGCGAGGAAGAATAAAAATTTGGTGCAAATACTTTTGAATAAATCTCAAAATACTTTAAAAAGAACTCAAATTTACAATACTGGCCCTGCTTGCCAGAAACAATCTCAATGAGAAATACTATATTATTGTGGAAGTGAAAAAAGCCATATGATTTAGTTAAAATTCTGCATAATCTTCCTAAACATTTCTATAATCAACGTTTACCATGAATGACCTGTCACATTGGCAGAAGGTAAAAACTGAAGATTTTTTATTGGTTTGGCTTTTTTTTTTTAAACGGTGTTAAGGAACATCTAGAAATATTGTTCAAAAGCCTTTGAGAGATCCCAAGGTGCTGCAAAAACTTCTCGTGTTACAAAACTGACGCGGTCTTCAAAAAACTTTGGAGGATAGAAGATTGAGCTTAAATCACACCAAGGGTATCATTCCTCGACTTTTTTATACTTCACTTTTACCCTGAATGACCTCTGGCAAAACTACACATTTATATATATATATATATATATATATATATAGATTTATGTTTTTAGAAAACGGTAAGGAGGAATAAGTCGAATTATGGTGGAACAGACGCTGAACATATATCATGTTGCTGCGGAAGATATTCATATTTACCAACATTACCTGAAACCTCATAAGGGGTGGTGATCAAAATATGTTAAAAACCTTGATTAAAATTAATTTCTAGTGGCAGTTGAAAACTATACCAACTAATCACATCTTAGGAATTAATTATTCTCACATCGCACATTTCCGCTCAACATTAAAGTTAAATGGTATGGCTTTGCGACCTGGAGTTGCCACGCTTTCCACCTTTATCGTCTGGAGTCGTAACTACGGAACGTGCTGGCGTGCCTCTGATGATTACGCCCCACTGGGGTCTGAACACAGGCCATTGAGTTTCAAAACCACTGGATTACCAAACCGCTCAACATTTCGGAAAACGAGGACACATGCACAATCTAAACTAGTTCACATGACCACAATTTTGATAGTAATAGATTAAATGACAAAATTAAGTGTAATATAAAAATGTATTAACAATTTCGTTGACTTATTCGCTGCGGAACTTAATATTATGTAATAATTAACACAGTTTTATACCAGCTTAAAACTAAGTTTTGAATTTTTTTATATCTGCTAGGGATGTAAGGGTTTGGGAGAGACTATACTAGTCTCTTCTAACCAAATGTCAACCTCTCCTTCACGTGGTGCACCCTGTTTGCACGGACGAGGCTCTGGTGACTGAAAGATTCCCGGTATAAGGAGTCACCCACTGCTTGCCAACGGCCTCCGAAAAGAGGGCGGAAGAGCGGGGAGCGGTTCAGGGCACCCTCTTGCCCTTGGGGTTGGAAACGGCCCCTAAAGGCGGATGAATCAGAAATGATCAACGGCATGGGGATGCAGAAGGCAACGGGAAACCACTGCATTAAAGACCCAAAGGGTATCCCGAGGACATGTAATCCTCTCAAATTACATATATCATGATGGCTTCTTCCTGGGTAAAATATTCCGAAGGTAAAATAGTCCCCCAATCGGATCTCCGGGTGGGGACTGCTCAGGGAGGAGTCATCAGAATGGATAGAAACATTCTACGAGTCGGAGCGTGGAATGTTAGAAGTCTGAATAGGGCAGGTAGGTTAGAAAACTTAAAAAGGGAGATGGAACAACTTAAGTTAGATGTTGTTGGGATTAGTGAGATTAAATGGAAGGACGCACAGGATTTCTGGTCTGGGGAACACAGGATAATTAGCACACAAGCTGTCAATGGAGTCACTGGTGTAGGATTTGTAATGAACAAGAAAGTAGGGAAACGGGTTAGTTATTATGAACAATTTAGTGATAGGATTATTTTGATGAGGTTAGAAACTAAGCCCGTCCCAACCACATTAGTACAAGTTATATGCCAACGTCACGGGAAGATGACGAAGAAATAGAAAAAATATACGCTGAAATTGAAGAATTAATCCAATATGTGAAAGGGGAGGAAAATCTAATAATCATGGGTGATTGGAATGCAATAGTGGGAGAAGGAAAAGAGGGGAATACTGTAGGAAGTTTTGGTCTAGGAGAAAGAAATGAGCGAGGAAGCAGGTTGCTAGAATTTTGTGAAAGATATAAGCTAGTAGTGGCGAACACACTGTTTAAGAACCATGCAAGAAGAATATACACCTGGAAACGTCCTGGGGATACAGGCAGATATCAGCTAGATTATATCATGGTCAAACAGAGATTCAGGAATCAAGTTCTAGACTGTAAAGCGTACCCAGGAGCAGACATAGACTCGGACCATAATTTGATAGTAATGAAGTGCAGGCTGAAATTCAAGCGAATAAGGAAGCAGCATAAGCAGAACAGACTGGAAGTGAATAAACTGAAACAATCTAGCACAAGAGAAAAATTTGCAGAAATGGTAGACTTAGGTCTAAGAATTAACTGTGAAAGGAGATCAACCGAGGACGAATGGAATGCATTAAAGACCGAAATAATGAAAGCTGGCAAAGAAACCTTAGGCTTTAGGGAACAAGCTGCCCGAAAACCTTGGATCACAGAAGAAATTTTGCAGCTGATCGATCAGAGGAGAAGGTACAAAAATGCTCAGGATGAAGCAGGAAAAGAGCAGTACAGGCAATTTAGAAATCAAATAAATAGGAAATGCAAAATAGCAAAAGAAAAATGGCTACAAGAAAAGTGTGAAGAAGTAGAAAAGGAAATAGTTGCAGGAAAAGTAGAATGTTGCATATAGAAAGATCAAACAGAATTTTGGAGAAATGAAGAAAAGAGGTATGAACATTAAAGCTGCCGATGGGAAACCTCTTTTAAGGTCAGAAGATAGAGCTAACAGATGGAAGGAATACATTGAGAAACTGTATGTTTGGGACGACTTGAACAATAGTGTATTGGAAAAGGAAGGCGATGTCGACATGGATGACTTAGGAGATCCTGTTTTGAGGACAGAATTTAATAAAGCTCTGAATGACTTGAAAGCAAATAAGGCAGTTGGAATTGATGAGATCCCTGCAGAACTTCTTAAATCTCTAGGAGAGGAAGGAATCGAAAGATTATTCAAGCTGATATCAAAAAGTTATGAAACAGGAGAAATTCCAACTGATTTTAATAAAAATATCATCTTCACACTTCCGAAGAAAGCACAAGCTGACAAATGTGAGAATTATCGCACAATTAGTCTAACATCACATGCTTCAAAATTACTGACCAGAATAATATGCAGAAGGATGGAAAGGGTAGTAGAAGAGATAGTAGGTGAAGATCAGTTTGGGTTTAGGAAAAATCGCGGTACAAGGGAAGCAATTCTGTCTTTAAGATTAATACTTGAAGGGCGGATCAAGAAAAACAAAGATACTTTTATGGCATTTGTTGATTTAGAAAAAGCTTTTGATAATGTTAGCTGGGACAAGATGTTCAAAATTTTAAAGAAGTCAGGTCTAAAGTATCGAGATAGAAGAATCTTCTATAAACTATATAAGAATCAAGTGGCTGTGATAAAAGTAGAGAATCACGAGAGACATGCATCAGTTAAAAAGGGCGTGAGACAAGGTTGTAGTCTATCCCCGTTTATATTCAACTTGTATGTAGAAGAAGCAATGAAGAAAGTCAAAGAAAAATTTCCATGTGGCATAAGTTTTCAGGGAGAAAAAATCAGTATGCTACGATTTGCTGACGACATTGTCTTATTAGCAGAGAGGGCTGAGGATATTGAGAAGTTATTGAATGGCATGAACAAAATACTGAAGGAAGATTTTGGACTGAATATAAATCAAGGTAAAACAAAAGTGATGAAATGTAGCAGAAATGACACCAATACTAGCAGATTAAATATAAAAATAGGATCTGATGCAATAGGAGAAGTGAGTGAGTTCTGTTACTTGGGAAGCAAAATTACAACCGATGGCCGAAGCAGGAATGATGTTAAAAGCAGAATAGCACTAGCAAAAAGAGCCTTCATGAAAAAGAGAAACCTTTTAGTTTCAAACATTGATCTAGGAATTAGAAAGAACTTCTTAAAACTCTTTGTGTGGAGCACAGCACTTTGTGGTAGCGAAACATGGACTTTAGGAATACCGGAAAGAAAGAAACTTGAAGCATTTGAAATGTGGTGCTACAGAAGAATGCTGAAAATTAGGTGGACAGACAAAGTAAGAAATGAACGAGTTTTAGAAATGATGGGTGAGAAAAGAAGTTTATGGAAGAAGCTTACAGGAAGAAGAGACAGGCTGGTAGGTCATATTTTGGTTAATTTGTTAGTGGAGGGAACAGTTGAAGGTAAGAACTGCAGAGGTAGACAGAGACTAGAATATATGAAGCAGATAATTGAGGACGTGGATTGTAAGGGGTATGTAGAAATGAAGAGGTTAGCACAGGATAGGAAGGGATGGAGGATTGCATCAAACCAGTCTAAAGACTGACGACTGCAAAAAAAAAAAAAAAAAATATGTGCTAATTACTTCAAGGATATAACGAAATGTGAAATTTCATTATACTCTACATGTTTATTTCGTTTTTACCGCGTATTGTTATTCGTAGAAAATATAAATGGAATATGCAATTTCACTAAAATTAATTCGAAAATTTAATATTCTTATTTTTATGTCAATCGTTTAGACAGCGAATTGAATAAGATGGTACATATAAAAACCATCATCGCTTTCGACCAGTATTCGATGACCCTAGAAATGCACGAATTCTACTATATCTCTTCAGAAAATTGACTACACGGGCAAATCTAAATTATTTCGTACCGATTTTTGCAAACAACCAACATTACCAGGAATACAATAGCAGTGGAAGAACCGATTGCGAGAATTCCGGCAGACAACACTGTGACTTCTCTGTAGCCAACGGTCTTGAATTTATTCTTTATGCTTGCAGAGAACGTCCTATAATGATCAGAAATAATCCTTGATCAAAGAAGGGCTTGGTGGACGGATCACTTGGAATAGTGAATGAAGTTCTCTATCGATCATGTGAATCACCTTTAAATTCAAACCCAGTCGTATTATTCATTCAGGCAAACAACGGTTTAGTTCCAATTCCGCCACATTTATGGTCGGATTACAACCATTTCAAGAGCTAAAACATGGAATGGATTCGTTTTTTTATCAAGATTTTTTTAGCAGCAGACTTGAGAAAATGAATCTACATGTCGATTTTGGACGCAAAAAAAATTTCTATTTTTGCGACTTATGCAAATGAGATGCGCACCTCAATTTCCTTAATTAAAGTTAAATTGAATTTTTACTTTTTATTTTCTACAATAAATGACACGGGAAGTATCGTAAAATTTCCCGTTTCAATAAATTGGCAGTTATAAAAAAATTCAGGTCATTGTTTTCAGTTAGAAATTGAATGATTACGGGGCATGGAACATTGATCGAGGTGTATTTTACAGTTCGTTAGGGTCAGTTTCATACATGCATGTGGTAAAAACATTACTAAGATGGAAATAATGTTTCCTTTTGGTGTGATGTCAAAAAAAAAAAAAAAAAAAAACAACTAATTTTTTAAAATGCATTTTTCAGTTTTTCATTGAATGCGATCTATGTAAAACTTACTGTTTGGATTTTGATATGATTTTGTTTAATATACAACCCATGGCCTTGGAAAAAATAAGGCTTGTTTCATTAGGATATGATATGATGTGGGAAAGCAGATAAATTAAAGACAAGTAGGTGTCCATTTACTGTTGAATGCGGTTCATTAAAGAACTACTGCTTGGATTTTGATGGGGTTTTGATTAATGTATGTCCCTTGGTCTCATGGGTAAAATATGGCTTGTTTCTGTTTGATGTGACATTGTTAAGTGATAAATTTAATTAAGATCATTCTTCGCTGAAGGCGAATCGCGCAAAAACTACTAGTCGGTTTTTTATTTGGTTTTGATTAATTTACCGCCCGTGGTGACGCCGATAAAGTAGGATATGTTACATATTGACGTTAGGACGTAAAACTGACACATTTACCAAAATATTAGCAATTTTCTGTTGAACGTGGCTCCTTCAAAAACTACTGTTCGGTTTATGATTGGGGTTTGGATTAACGTACAGCCCATTGTAGCTCGGTTAAAATATGGTATGTTGCATTTCATGTGACATTGATAAAATGAAAAATTTGAGATAAAATACTGGTTGGATGGAGTTACGATGGCTGAACTGTCTGAAGTCATGCTGGTAAACAAGGTATTCTTTATTTTGAAGAAACAGTTTAAAGTTATTAAATTTAAGATAATTTTCCCTTGAACGCGATTCACGAAAAAAAGTACTGGTTAGATATTTATCGGATTTCGATTAATGAATATTCCGTGGTTTGAGGGATAAAATATGGTAAGTTTCGTTTTAATGCGATACTATTTAGCTTAGAAAATTAATATAATTTTTGTTTTAAAGTGATTCACTCAAAAACTATTGGTGGAATATTGATGAAGTTATGATTAACTTACAATTCGTGGTACCACTAGTAAGATAGGGCATGTTTACTTTTTATGTGGCTTTGTAAAGCTCGTAAATTTAATACATGACCATTATCGAACTACGATGTCCGCAATTATCATTCGTTTAAGTGTTCTGTGTGTGATTACTAAAAGAAATTGATAACTGACTGTGGCCGTGACTTCGTTACGAGAGATTTTATATTTGCACTGCTAATTCATAAACAAACTACTTATAAATTACTGGATGGTTAGGTAAAAGCAGATGAGTAGTCATATTTTTTTCCGATTTATTGGAGCTCCTCCTTTCTGAATTTAGGTTTTATGTAGTGATTTAATCACGGTTGAGTGCATCATTTGTTTGAACATCTCTTTGAAACTACTGGTAATTGGGAAAGTTTATATTTGTTGATGACCAACAGGCACTTTTCAGTAATATATTTGAGATGGTGGTACCTGGCGTGTGTTCGAACAGATGGCTTTATTTATTTGTATACAAACTGTCATAAGCTACATATAATCACAAAGTGGGACACATAGTCATCACACATATTCCACTGATAGCGTATATAGGTTTTTCGATTGCGAGGAGACTCCGAAAGATAATACATAATTTTGTGGGCTCTGGGAGATGTGGATTCAAAGTTTCTTACTGACTCCACAATGCACCTCTCTCCTCGCCACCTTACCTAACCTGGCAATCGTGCGAGATATATGGAACCTACAGATTACCGTGGAATCCGAACCACGAAGTCTCGTAGCATCTTCACATTAAAAAAGCTTTGCCGGAGGAGAAAGACAATTTTAAGGCCCATAAAAATTCCATCCGAGACCAGAATTCGAATCATGGACCTTCCGTAAATTAGTCACGTGCCTTAACAAACTGAACCACTAGACCGCTCACCAGACCGTCTTAAATGGATATACAAAAATTCCCAAATTTATGGTTTTACCTCCTGTATCATGGACGACATATGGTGCTAAGAAGGGTAGAAAGTATCCTATATGTTATCAGATGACATGAGCTGTCACTATACGAAATTTCGTTGAAACTTCTTCATTAACTTATGCGAAAATCGTGCTCAGATAGATAAAATGGAACATTTACGATTTTTGAATCTGTGTCATGGGAACGTATGTTCTTACCAGGACAAGAAATATTATGTATCCTAACCGGTGACATAACCCATTTCTATGTGGATTTTAGTTAAATTCCATTCATCAGTTTTTGGGTAATGCGCGGACATTTTTTTAAAAAAGTCTAAATTTACGGTTTTACATCATCACGTAACGGAATAAGAATAATACAAAATCCTGACCGATGACATAAGTTACCACTACGTGCAGTTTAGTTAAAACCTGTCCATCAGTTTCTGCGTGGTACGCGATCATACAGAGGAGACAAGCAAAAATTCTAAATTTTATAATTTTGGCTATCTCTATCATCAGTAAAATACATTGAAAATATTTTTGAAATAAATTTATCGTACAGACGCAGCTTTTCTTAATTTTTGTTGTCTGGTGTCGATTAAGTCCAAATCGGTACGTTTTTAGAATGTTTCATAAAAAGAAGGAGTTAATAGATTATTCTATCGAGAAGCAGATATAAATTGATTGGTAACGTTACCATAGTACATAATAGATTGCTCTATTTGTTAATAAAAAGTAAATTGTGGAGGAGACTCTAAAAGAAGAAGTGGAACTTAGTGGGACACAGATTATTGAAAGATCTTTAATAGTAACAACTGTGAATTTATAAATTGGCAAACAATAGAAAAGTAGGGCAAAGATTATTAAAATAGTTAATAGCAAATGAAATTTGAAGTTAATTAAGACGTCTATTGTAATTGAGAGTACATTATTTATTTCATATAACTTGAATAATAATATTTATGAGTTTTAGCCTTCACGTACAATAACCACACACATACACAAACAAACAAACACGCACTAACAGAGCAAGTTGACATATGCGTAATGGTATAAAAATGGATTCCAGAGACTTCAGTGTAGAAATTTGATATATTTAGTACAATCTGTCCCTGTCTTGTTTTGTTTGCGGGCTGCGACCTAGTCATGGCGGCCGCGGCGAGTGACGTCACAATCGATCTGCTGCACCCTAATGGCGGGTTCTTTCGGAATGGAGCCAAGAACAGAACCACATTACTTTTGCACAGGCCATTATGTTCAGATCATGGTGAACTATTCTTCTCGATATTCCTTGGCTTACTCTCAATCAGTTGTGCAGCTGAGCAATATTGAGTAAAAATCAAATCACAGCCAACTAATCGTATTAACAAGACTAGCCTACAATTTACAAAGCAGTACATGGATTTAACTAGTATAAAAACAGTTAATGAATGTTTTTTCCAGACCCGAATAACGTGAGGGTTCTTATGGCACACGTGTCTCAAATTTATGAATTACTATTCTGTAAATTATGTTCCTAAGATGAGGGAAGGGAAACCAATTCTCTTAGAGAAAACGTCATGTGTTTTACTTCCACTATCTCGTTTAAATCTGTGATGAAACAGTGTCATTTCAAGTATGGTTTTACGGTGTGTCTATTTACTATGTAGTAACTCCGGACCCCCACAAAGTATTTTCTTCACTTTCAAAATACCTTCGTCACAACCATCATGAATTTCATAAAAATAGGCAATATAAGATGATATAATTTTGCAGGGCGTCAACTCTAACTTCAATTGTAATCTCAAAATTAATTACCGAGCGTGTTGGTGTAACGGCTAGCGTTCTGGCCTAGCATTCGGGAAGACGGCGGTTCGAATCCCCGTCCGGGCATCCAGATTTGGATTTTCCATGGTTTCCCAAAAAACACTCCAGGCAAATGCCGGGATGCTTCCTTCAAAAAGGCCATGGCCGAATTCTTTCCCATTCCTTGCCCCCAATCCCTTCCCGTCTCTAAAGACCTCGCTATTAGAGAGACATTAAGCAGATTAAAAAAAAATCTCAATTAATTACACTCTTGGCTGTTTAGGTTCTTGATCCAAATAACAACTACATTCTACACATAAAGTTTAGAGACTTAGTTGTTGTATGTTAGTCGCATATCTGCCTTCCGATTGGTATCATGGTTATGCATGATCTCGTAAGATATCATTTAATTAATTTTTTAATATAAATCCGTAGTAACATAAGTCCCGCAAGAGCACGTGTAATTGCAGTAAATTAGCTGCCTTCGATTTTTCATGGTTTCCTCAAATCTCTCAAGGCGATTGCTGGGATGATGCCTGCAAAAGGCCATGGCGGATATGCTTCACGTTCTATGCGCCCAGTAACTTCCCGTCTCTAATGGTCCCTATGTCTATGAGGCGTAAAGCCACAAAAAGTACTTACCTTGAGCTGTATGTAACATTCTGAATGATGCTGGGTCATTTCAGAGTAGCGCATAGGCTCTGAAATACTTGATTTATGGACAGTTTGGTGGTAGACCTTACTTCAGCTACAGCAAGTACTTGATGCGTATTTAGCGTAAATTTATGTGAGGTATACTGCTGAAAATCATTTAGTTACAGAAACACGTGCTGCAGATCATTCAATGATGCTGCACAATTGTCTTTTTCGTTTTTCTGCGGTTTCGTTAGAAATATCTTTTCTCGGCCTCTTAGATCCAAATGACCTACGCTAATTGTTTTAGAAATGTGGGTGTGAGTTCACCATGTGGCAGAACGCGACAGTTATTAGGAAGTTATTTGTGAAATGATAAAGTGGCTTTAGTGCTCGTCAACAACGTAAAAAGACAAAATATAGTCGTTTGTATAGGGCCTATACCGGCTACTCAACCCTGCTGATAGAGTTGCTGGTAGTAGGTACTTAAACATCAGTAATTTTGTGAAGCCACTTGGCAAATGACAGATATATAGAGAGATTAAAATCAAATGTGGTTTCGGTAAGTTTTCAGCGAGGTATGTCTCAAGACCACGCATTAAACATCGATGATGCCACTAAACGGGGACTATGAGTTACTGACATTGCTGGTACTTGCAGCCAATACCATTTGATTAACTGGGATGGTGTGTGTGCTCACTGTAGTATTGCGGATGAGAGGTGAAATGAAACAAGTGTGAAATCGATTAACAAACCATTCAGTCCTTCTTCTGATCCGTGTTTAAGATCGCTATCAAACAGACTAATTATCATTTACACAATCTGAGAATTATAAATTTACTACCCAAAACTGTTGATTTTGTACAATATGATAGCTTCTCGATGTCTGAAAACAAAATAAATACTGTGGATAATAACTTAAATGGAAACAATGTGTAATTATTTTCACCATTCGAGCTTTGAAAATCTGTTGTTTAATGCAAATGTGTCTGTGGCACGACTCGTCAACACAAGCAATAATACAACACATTAACTCCCTCAAATGCTTGAATAACTTGTTCGTGGTAGATATCAAACACAACGAATTTCACATGAACATTCAAGTCATCATAACATTTAATCAACGATAAATAAAAAAGCTCTTTGTAAAACCTTGCTTCCTAGTAAACACATAAAAAAAACTTTGAAATCGCAGGTCAACAATTTTGTTGCCTGACGGAGTACCTAAATCAGTAACATATTTTACAGGTAGAAAGAGAAAATTTCTGCTATTCTTTGCACTGGGATAGACGTTAAGAGAATTATAAAGCTGCAGGTCAGCGAAGTTCTAAAAAGGAAGAGTACGAGAACAGTGGGATGGTGGATCACTAATCGTGGCTAGCAGAAGGCTTTAAAGAGTGATTGGGAGCATCCCGGGACAGGGGAGAAATCGATCCGGTTGACTTCATCAGGAAATTTGACATTTTTGGGCCGTTCGGAATCGACAGCGAGTGGTGAAAAGTTGAATCGGTCGTCAAGAATATGCCATTGAAGAGAAAATTGACGGGGACCAGTTTCAGTACAAAAAAGGAATCCATCCGGTTGATTTAATAAGTAGCTTATAAAGCTTTGGAACTTTCAGCTTTTTAAACGAGAGGAGAAAATTTAACCTGGTAGTGAAGCATTTAATATAAGTGTTCGTCTATTGGATAAACAGTACGCTGCTGAATGTGACAACTTTGAACCGTTTAAAGCTATTTATTTTATTGGTATTGCCTTTTCGGCCGGTGGAGCTCCACATCGCTGTTAAACCAAATTTAATGGTGCGAAAATACAATTTGCCTGTACCTTGACCCGCCGTGGGAAGGGGGTGGGGAAGAAATGTACTGGACGACTATCTGTGCTTAAACCTTTTTTATGCGAAGGAGACCAGAATATACACACGATCACGAATGCAGATCGCGTGAAAAAGATAATCGAAGAAGTAAGATAAGATTTTGAATGAGATTTAATCGAAGGTTGGAGAGGGTCCATAGTCTGGTGCGAAGCCACGGAGTACGCGGCAGGCTGGAAGGCCATGATATTCTCGAGAGAGTTTATGAAGTTTGCGCCGAATGTCCCAGAAGGAAAAAACAGATGCCATTAAACTGATTGTTGCCACTCTCCGAGTCCCAACGGAGCCGAAGTATCGACAAGCATAAACCAGGATACACTAGACGAAGGTAACAAGGTTGGCGAGTGGAAAGGGAAAGACATCCCGAAACGTGTGCCAACACCGCTAGAAGACGAGACCTATGCAAGTGAATCTAGAAGACACAATTTAGTCTAATACAAAGCGGATAAATGGTGGGAGACTGTTAGCTCAGAAGAATTAGAAGAACGGGTTGGAGTAAACGACGAAAACACATGGCAGAAGATAAGCGGCGAACGGATACCGAAATAGACAAAGTAATCAACGATTTAAACGGAACAATGAAGGAAAACAAATTTATGAGGATTGAGTGGAAACTCCTTTCTTGAAGACGTAGAGGAGTAGTCATCTGTAAGAGGGCCGTGTCAAACGAAGGTTTAGAGGATTTTGCTGCACAGACATATCAGGCATGAAGACAACGAGTATCACTAGGCTCATGGCGATGATTGTTAACTGCATGGAGTGAATGGTGAAGTGAACACAATGTTCTCTCATGACCTGTGGGAAAACGTCAACGAAGAATAAAACGAACTTGAGCTTAAGGAATATTAGCTCTAACGTTTATTATGAAGTTCAAATATCAGAAGGTGGAAATACTTGTTCATTGCAAGCGCAACCCCCCTACACATCTGATTTGTTACTGAGCAGTCTCCAAGAGCAACGAAGAAGGAAAGTGAGTGGAAGGCCACTTCAAAAAGTACACAAGGATAGGAGGGAAAGAAGGCAGAAAAGTGAAAGTAATATCTTGGAAGAATGCCAAGTCAATTCGGCAGATGTAGGAGCTTTGAGAAAGGCCGAAGATAGTAAAAGTTTCTGTGATGAGGGATGAAGAAGGCAAATCTGTCAGTGAAGAATTAGTGAACGTATAAGTTAATTTCGCTGAAGGTCTGTAGGCACGCAACAGTGTAATTTACAGCCGGAGTAACTACAGCCTGACTGAACACCTAACATGTTATTCCAAAACGTCCTATGAGGACAATAGTTGTTTAGTTGCATAGTTGTTTTTGGTTGATATTTTTTCTTTGTGTCGAAACAGTTCCTGTTCCACTATAGCGAGAAAAATTTTTTCCTTACTTTCCGACCGTTGCTTTCTTACTTAATATATCGTGATACTCAAATATCAGGAAAAGAACGCAATGTAGCGTGTGGAAATGGTGGTGTGTTTTGAAGATATCAAATGATCGAGCGATATTGTCAACTGGGAAAGCACTGGCTTTACATATAACGTGTGACGTGTTTAACTAACTACATATTGATGGAGGGGTTTAAGCCATGACCTATTGCCATAATTTGTTTAAAAAAAAAATATCGGCTTCTTTTGGATGTCTAATAGACAGTGATTTACCAACTAGTGATTTTTTGTTATTTGTGTGATTATTAATTTTTGAAAATGTGTGTAGATCGGAAGCGGTTCAGCAACAAGTGTCACTATACTATTATTAGATATAAGATATAGCAGTGTGTAAGGAATAATTTGTACGAGAGGAGTTTCCAATCTCTTTTAGTGGCGAAACAACTGTTCGTAAAATACGGGTAATTTTTTTAACTCAAAGAGTGCAGGTGTAACACTGCAGCCAGTGTTTTGAGCTGCTATGAAGACAGTTTCTGTAGGTATATTGATTTCTGGGTGGGGATAAATGTGTATTGTTTGAATAATGTTAAGTAATGGCACATTAATAACTTCTTCACACGATGCCATGCTTGATTCGAGGCGTAGGTGGTCACCATGGAAGATGTACCCCTCTATCATAACTCTCTTGGGATGATGATCTGGGGTGGCTTTCCGTAACCTTCCCTAGTTTGTGTTCATAAATGTTATTGTAGGTGTGGATGACCGTGGTAGTGTGTTGTTTGCGTGGTATGAAATGAGAGATGAAGAAAGGGACGGTGTAAACCGGTGCCAACCCATTCAGGCCTACTCTTCCGAAAGACGCTCAAGGGGCACCAGGCTTAACGTCCCCATCCGGCAGACGTATGACCATCAACGGTGCCATATGCTTTTACCCCATACTTACTGTAAAGATTTATTTAATTTATTTATCAATCTTGTTCCATGGATCCTTGCTGAGGAATGACCGTTGGGATGTGAAGAAGTTTGGAATTTAACCCAGAGCTTTGGTGTACAACCTGTTTATTAGGAATTGTGCACCCCCACCTTTCCTACCCTGCCGGCCAAGTCCTGATGATAAAAATTTCTTCCACCAACAAGACTCAACAAGCCAAACCCGCGTCAGTGCTGTACACAATCCCGTTGCCGCAGCCGAGACAACGGAGAGGGCCACACTAATATGTTCGACAAAAATTTGAAATCATGTTCCTGCCGGATTAGATTTCGATAGTATAAATCTTGGGAGATAGGAAACGCTTTTATTTTAATGGTGTGTTTTAATTGAATAACCATCGGATGTTTCTCATTACTAAGTGGATATAACAAGTATTCTGACAGTTTTCTAAGTATAACTTGCAGTCATTTACAAGTCTTAATCTCAAGGTTTTCGATAAGGTTAATCTTTACCTAAGGATAAGGCTAAGTAGAGATTCATCCACTGCTATTAAGCTATTAATTAAAACACTTTGTATGACTAGACGATTGCCGAATGTTTTTGTAAAGTATGATAGTATTTTGATATCTAGTGGCTCTGGGTAGGCACGAGGAGAGGTCGCTTGAGGTGTTTGAGTGCACGCAGCTCTAGTATCCGGGTACTAGCTCCCAGCAGACCGCACGGCGTCTGATCCATAGAATTGGGCAACGGATGTTTTCGGTGTGCATTAGATGCTCGCTAGGAAATCCACGTAAGTTACCGTGGCTGTGACTCTTCAAAGGCTGCAAGGAAAGCCTTGCTAACAACAGGACAAGTGTTATTGCTTTTTTCTGGGAGGGGGGGGGGGCGTGACTACGCTCCATAGAGTATCCGCTTAGGGTAGTCGCTTGAGGTGTCACGACTTACCTGCAGTGCCGTGTCCTAGTATCTGCGGACCGCACGGCGTTTACCAATAACCTGTTGGCGGACTACCGAATACCATTATGTGGGTGACTTGTTTTTTTGTATTATAGCTTTACGTCTACTCGACGTCAGGGTCATTAGAGATGCGAAAGGATAGGGGGCAAGGAAAGGGCAGGAATTCAGTGATGGTCTTTTGAAGGAAGCATCCCGACATTCGCGTGGAGTGATTTGGGGAAATCATTGAAAACCCAAATCTGGATGCCCGTACGGTGATTCGAACACACGTCCCTCCCAAAGCGAGGACAGGGCGTTACCACTCACCCACCACGCTCGGTGAGTGACAGATACGTATTACCAATAGCATCAGATGTGCGGTAAAGGTTCCCGCTAGTGACCCCGACGTTGCGAGGAGAGCCTTGCAAACTAGAGTGCTAAAGGGTTGGGGGAGCCCCACTGGACTTTGCTGTTGTCCCATATAGGTGTTGCCCTTTTGTGGCAGATAGTTTTTAACCGACTTCAAAAAAGGAGGAGGTTTTCAATTCGTCTGAATTTTTTTTTTTTTTTTTTGATGTATGTTTAGCGATATCTTCACCAATTTTGAACCGATTTAAATGAAATTTTTATAGTGGATAGAGTATACCCCCAAAGTGGTCCCATATGAATTTCATTGCGAAACCACCCCTTCTATCCGTTACACCCCTTAACTTTATACAACCCCACACTTTTTATCCGATTTTGATGGTACTTTGGAAATGTATAGTAAAAAAGAAAAAGAAAAATACTTTCAACTTTTGGTTTGAAAAAACCGAACCCCTCTCCCCCTATCCACCCCTTAATTTTTGCCAATGTTCTTTATACAAAGCTAAAATCGACATCATTTAACTGATCTCCATTAAAGTTGGCATATACATGTAATTTATCATGGAAAAGGTTTCTGACCCAAAAAAATTAAAAAACACCCCTCTCTCCCTTTACACCCCTTCATTTTTTTATATAAACCCACATTTTTTATCCGATTTGAATGAAACTTTGGACATGTATACTCAAAAATAAAGAGAATAATGTTGTCAACATTTGGCTTGAAAAAACCGAACCCCTCTCCCCCTATCCACCCCTTAATTTTTTCCAATGTTATTTATACAAAACTGTAGGCGACATCATTTAACTGATCTCCATTAAACTTGTCATATACATGTAATTTTTCATGGACTAGGTTTCTGACCAAAAAATAAAACAAACCACCCCATCTCCCCCTTTACACCCCTTAATTTTATAGAAACCTATATTTCATATTAGTTTTTGATTGAACTTTGCCAATGTATACTTTCAAACAAACAGAAAAACCTTGTCAACATTTGGTCTGCCAAAGCTCAACCCCTCTCCCTCCTACCAACCCCTTATTTTTTGTCAATGTTTTTTTTATATAAAAAGCTACAGTCGCCACCGTTTGACCTATTACCATGAAAGTTGGCGCTTATATGTATTTTTTCACGAGGAAGGTTTCTGACCAAAAAATCAAAAAAACACCCCCACTTCCCACTAAAACCGTTTAATTTCTATACGAACCCACAGTTTTTATCTAGTACAGATAGAACTTATCAAACTTTTACTGTAAAACAAAGAGAAAAATAATGTCAGCTTTTGGTTTGCAAAAACTGAACCCTTTTCCCCATTTCCGCCCCTTGACTTTTGTCGATTTTCTTTTTGAAAAGCTACAGTTGACACCATTTGACTGATCTGTATGAAAGTTGGCACATATATGTATTTTTTTATGGAGAATATTTCTGACCAAAAAATAATACAAACTACCCTAGCTCTCCTTTTACATCCCTTAATGTTTGTACAAACCCACATTTTAATCCGATTTCGGTGGAATTTCGCATGTGTATACTTTAAAGTAAATAGAAAAAGAAACATACAACTCACATTACTTTGACAAAAACACAAACCCTATTCCCCTTTCTACACCTTTAATTATTGTTAATGTTCATTATATAAAGCTACCGTTTCTATCTGATTTGAAGGAAGTATGCACATGTATACTTCAAAACAAACAGAAAAATACTGTCTGCATTTGGTTTAGAGAAGCCAAACCTCTCTTCCCCTTTCTACCCCTTTAATCTACTTAAAGCACAGTTTCTATCTGATTCTGAAGAAAATTTGCACACGTATACTTTGAAAAATACAGAATAATTGTATTTAAATTTGATTTGAGAAGCCCAACCCCTCTTCCCTTCTACCCCCACCCCTCCCAATTTCCTTTTTTTTTCCTTAGAGGTGGGGTGCGACTGGGGACAAGGAACGGGAGGGAAATCGGCCATGGCCTTTTTGAAGGAAACTTCCCGGCATTTGCCTGCAGTGATTTCGGAAACCATGGAGAACCCAAATCTTGATGCCCGGACGGGGATTCGAACCCGCGTCCTCCCGAATACGAGGACAGAACGTTAACCGTTCACCCTCCACGCTCGCTCCCTAATTTCCGATGTTCTTTACCGATACCTACCATTTTCATCAGATTTAGAAGGAACACTGCAAATGTATACTTAAGAACAAAGAGAAACATTCTGTTTACAAAACCCAACCGCTCACCCCCTTACCCCATTTAATTTCTGTAAATGTTCTTTACACAAAGCTATAGTTTTTATCTGGTTTAGATGGAACTTTGCACGTGTATACTTTAAAACAAATAGAAAAATACTGTCCACACTACCTTAACAAAAACCAGACTACTCTTCACCTCCACACCGCTTAACTATTTTTTTTATACAAACCTAAAAATTTTATAAGATATCAATAGAAATTTACAAGATTATAGTTTAAATCAATCAGAAAAGAACATTTTTTTATACAAAAGCCCAATCCCTCTTCTCCTTAACCCCCATCGTTTATAATTTCCAATGGTCTTTACAAAATCGACAGTTTTAAGTACCGTCAAAATCAATTAAGCTATTTTTAAATCATTGCAGAATATATATAAAATGTATGTGTCCTAGATTTCAACTTGGACCCCGAGCTTTCACGTTGTGAAAACCAATTAAATATCTATATTTTCTGTGTGGTGCCGGAACGAACAGATATATTCCAGAGAGAGATTTGTGTATGTGTGATGTTACATGTTTCGATTATCGAGTAGCAGCTTAAACAGATGTTATGATTAGATCGAAACACAGCCTGGACCAGAATGTAAACTGACATTCCTGAACACAGCAACCAATTCATCCCATTCTGAAAGTTTTTTTAGAGACAGATTTTTTTTTGATTTTTTTAAAGCATTCGCTTTTACCACTGAGCTACCAGGAAGTTCACAAAATGAGAACTGCTGCGGCATATTTAAATACCAATTAACTATTATACCACTAAAAAATTAAAAATAAAATAATTGTTTAAAAAAACATAAAAACCGTCTTCAAAAAAAAGCGCACTAAAAATTTTAAAATAGCTTTATACCTTGCTTAGAAGAAATTAAATTTAAATGGACAATATTTTACATTACTGTGATTGAAATTTTTACATTAATTAGTTATTTTTGAAGTCGGTGCCAGCCAAAGGAAGAAAAAAAAAAAACAAAAAAAAAATCATGTTACTACTTACCTACAATTAATTCTAGGAAACATTATCAACAAAACTGAAACATATAGATGATACACCGTTATTATACTAACTATAAAGTGTTTACTGCATGATGCAGACTACCAACTGACACTGTAGCGCCAGAGATATGCCTGGATAACCAACGAGGCCAAGCCACAGATAACATACCATTAATTTGTTTCCCTAAGCTGTCTGCCGCAATAAAACTATCTTCCTCTCGACATGCTGTAAAATATTTGGAATTTTTGTTCGTACTCTCGGTTCACCTCGAACACCAAATTAAGTTCAGTAATTCAATCTGCGCGATGTGACAGCTGGCACCGACTCCAAAAATAACTAATTAATGTAAAAATTTCAATCACAGTAATGTAAAATATTGTCCATTTAAATTTACTTTCTTCTAAGCAAGGTATAAAGCTATTTTAAAATTTTTAGTGCGCTTTTTTTTGAAGGCGGTTTTTATGTTTTTTAAACAATTATTTTGTTGGGTAGTGGAGTACGGCCAACATGTAATACGTGTCTGGTGACTAATTATTTTGGGTTCCATGTGTGGCTCAAAACATCAATAGCCAAATTCCATCATATGAACAAGTGTATCTTCAGAGAAGACTCTTCACATATTCCGTTAATGACCTGGTGGTATGTTAATTCGTGGGAAGATAAAACATAAATGAACTTTAACATTCAAACCATTTCATATTTTTTCACACTAGCAGACGCTCAGCATTACCGCAACTGTTCCCTACACTAGAAAGTATATCACAACCAGGTGGCCGTGAAAAATAATAAAGTAGTAGAACGTTCCTTTACATGGCACTGTGAACTTACAATACGACCGGATTGATTCACCCGTATATACATGAAGATGACTTATAGTGGAAATAGGGGCTGTTCTGATATCTCAAACCCAATCACCCAGTTAAAAATTAGACGAATGTACAGTAATTGATAGGTAGCTGCAGCAAGATTTCTGCAGTGTAGCCGAGTACCGTAATACTGGTCTCTACGGCTAGAATGACTATTGACCCAGCATTTGAAACACATTGATGTTCCGTTCTTTGACTTACGTAACCTACAAATTTAAAAGATATCAAGTTCTCCCGCATGGCAAGATTCACATTTAAAAACTTTACGCAGAAAAGGCAATGACTAATTTATTGTGGATTGTGCATTCTGTCTACTTTCGTATACATATAAAAAGACAAATTTAAACATCCTAGTAACAAAAACGGCAGTAGTAACATCTGTGTATCTTTTTGCTTTCATAGTATACACTACACCATTTGTGTCGAGAAGCCCGCATGCACATTTAAAAAAAACATTACCTGATACCCGCGACTTCCTACGCATGGGTTAAGAATTTCTTTGCCAGAATAGAATATAGAAAGTTGTTGATAATGAAGGAATGGTCCCAAACAACACCAAGTCGGCATAATATGACAGGAAAGCTACCACTATATCATTCTGCCGTCGAACCTGTCTCTTCAAGAGGATCAATTTCCAACACATTTCTGTCACCATTCTATAAGTTCTCAAAATTTCGTGACTACAACTGTTTATCATACCGGAAAAAATGTCCTGTGCCTTTCCTACAGATTTCCATGTCAAATTCCATCAATATCGGTATAGCCATTTAGTCGTCGAAACGTAACAAAAAGACAGAGACTTACTTCCGCATTTATAGAATTATTACTGCGGATCACACACACACACACACACACACACACACACACACACACATACACACACACTGACTGCGAACAATCCCTGAGGGATCATTATAAAGTAAAAAAGTGTACACCTACAGTATTGCAAAACTACCTACGATTTGCCTCGCATTGAACCCCTAAATTTGTGATATCTACAGTTTAACATTCAATCCGAATAACCGACGGTCCAGGCGTAACTCTTACGATCAAAAACAATTTTTAAAAACCTCTGCCTCCACGGAGAATTGAACCGGAGACCACGATCCAAACACCAGTAAGCAAGCGTTTTAACCACTGCGCTACCATACCACTATATGGAAAGGCAGTACCAAGATACACACATCCTACCAGTCTTTTTATCGCCGTCAGTAATTTTTCAAAATTATAAGGCAACATGTACTATTTATACAGAAAATTTTCAACCAAATGTAGACGGTATTTTTCTCCTTGTTTCAAAGTATAAGTGTGCAAAATTTCATCGAAATCGGATAAAAACTGTGGATTTGAATGAAGAACAAACAAAAAAACATACATACATTCATCTTTATATATATAGATTAGGTAACATCGATAAAAGGGTGAGAATAACCACACGTGCTAAAATTGTGGACGTGGCTTCTTTTTGTATTACCTTAAAATGGAGATGGCGAGGAACAATTCAGCGGGGAAAGGAACTCCCTTTGCCTCATACACCTCAGCATGCCAGGAGCTCAGAGAGCATGGCGTGCTTGCGTCTTTGAATGAGTGTCAAATGGGTGGATGTTTCGCGATACATACAATTCAATCATGTGCTCCAATATCCACCACAGCTGCTACTAGGACGGGACCGCGACACGTCCACTAGTGCAACCTACTACTCAATGAAAGTGTAGTTTGCTTTGTATGCAATCTACCATTGGCTGTGGCGTTAGAAAAGCCCTCCGAATCATCGCGCAACAAATCCAGGATACCAGGTTTTCTCTCATCACTTCGTGCCGCAGCGCCTGTAACATAAATATGTTATACAGCGACCACTGCAATCGGGTATGTCTGCCTCAAAGCAGCCATGCTCATTCGCGTGAACAAACGGCAGCCCGCCTCTGTGTATCGTAAAACTTTGACCACATCGCTGTTCTGTGAGAGTCGTTCGTGTTTCTCTTACATTCAGATATCACGAATTCCCTGCATCGTGCATAGTTTGAACTAAACTAGCCGTGGCATTTTACAGACTCAACAATACTAACTTCAGTGTATAATCTTATTATGCAACATATTGACTCACGTTCCCAGTATAGTCATGTGTTTTGCTCTTGAAATATAACTACTTGTGGCACCCATGTTAGTTGTCTGATATCATTCAATTTCTTTAGCACCACGAGTGCACATTAAAATAGTGTTTGATGATATTCGTATCTAATTAGTTACTAGTGATACTTTTCCCAAGTAGCCTATATATTATAACTTAGTGCATTTTTAAATCATATATCCCAATGTAGGAAGTAAAATCAGCGACTACTTCAATGAAGCTTCTCATCATGAGCCATGAAATATTACACATTATGAGAATAATACGAAGTTATTGAACATAATACTAAATTCACATTCATTAACATTAAATTACTGATCTATTTTAAATTTCCTGACTAGGAACTCATGATTTAAAATATAATGTATTAAAGTGGGTGTTAACATCCTCACGTATGTTATATGTTCGTATTACGTATGTAAATCTGTTTGTCAAAAGGAGTGTCTCAAAATTGGCGAAGATGATTAGAAACAATGATCGGCACATTCGGCGCCACTATGGAAGTATTTGAACTAAAGCCAATTACGCTATCAAAACGGCTGTCATCTGTTCGCAATGCAGTCTTCATGCTGCTAACAGGACTAACACAACAGTTATTTACATCCACATATGACTAACGCCAGATTAATATCAGTAACTCTTACAATATGAAGTCAGTGTGCCAGTTGCTACCCTATGTGGGACATTTTCTCCTAGTTCATATTTTTAAACCTTGAAATGTTTCAGAATAATATTAGCATTAACAATAATGTATTAACAGAAAACTAGTAGTTCAAATAATCATATATCAAACAAAATCTTAGTTTGAGATTAAACAGCCAAGTATTAATTTCATTAAAATTCAATCAGTACTAAGATCTTTAAGAAGTGGCACTAGAAGTGGTCACTAATCGAAAATCTAAACGTTTGTGTCCACATTACACGAATTTAACTGACCAATAACTGCATTCTGGATGCGTTATTACCTAATTTTATGTAGACTAATCATCTTTAGAGGAATGGGCAATCTACAATCAGAGGGATGTTTGGATCCGCCCGAAAGATCCGCGACGGCCTAAATACAAAGGATGCATGATAAGTTCCTTTTATTGATTGTGAGTAGGAGACTGTGATGTGAGTTGTTAATTGTGTTGTTGTTATATGAAGGAAAGGACAGAATGATACCCGGTGATAGCCTATTTAGGGTTACTATTATTCTTATCGGACACTGAGCCCTTCGACTCCATTCGGCAAATGAATCACCACCAAATGTATTGTATGCCCTCAGTCCATCCTCACTGCAGAAGGAATTGAAATATAACCAAAGACTTTGGCACACAACCTGTTGATTTTGTATTGTTCACCAACAAATCACACACTACGCCGGCCCAATCACAAATGGTCAAAATTCACATCACCGCTGCAGCTCAAACGAGCTCCGTCATGGTGCCACAACGACCTAGGTACTAAAGCCAATGCCAAAAACATGTCAATTAAATTTCTAAATATTGTTTCAGAACAGATATAACTCGAAAGGCACAATTTGCGGTAGTTTTGTGGAAGGAACCATAGGGAATATATTAATGTTGTCGACGATAATTTACATGAGTAAGATGATCATATTAGGAATAGAAATAGCGTAGGATACAATTTAAAGATACGGAAATGGTTATATGATAGATGCATTATGTAGTGTCGTGCAGTGTTCTACCCGCCAGGACAGTGCGACCGACGGCTTGATTTGTGAGTCACTCCATTCGCCCTCGTGGTAGACGTATCTCTCAGAAACACAAATTGCTGCTGTCAAAAGAACAATTTCTCTCACAGATTATGCCATTGAGGCTGAGTCTGGTAGCTAACTCAGTACAGAATGAAGATGCTGCGTCTACAAAATGTAACGACTAGTTCAATTTGGCATATACTAATCACCGCACGTGCTGAAACCGTCTATGTTCGTCCCAGATGATTAGGACTAAATTTTATAGAAACTGCTGCGAAACTTTCGTGTGTAAATACGTTACAATTATTTTTTTTTTCTTTAATTTTTTTTTTTTTTTTTTTTTTTTTTTGTAACTGCTTTACGTCTCTTTTTAACATCGAGGTCTTTAGAGACGGGAAAGGATGGGGGGCAAGGATGGGGGCAAGGAATGGGAAGGAATTCGGCCATGGCCTTTTGAAGGAAGCATCCCGGCATTTGCCTGGAGTGATTTGGGGAAACCATGGAAAACCCAAATCTGGATGCCCGGATGGGGATTCGAACCGCTGTCCTCCCGAATGCGAGGCGAGAACGTTTTGTATTTGCACTATTTTTGAATAGCAAATGGAAGAAAATATTGCTCTCAGAATTTTCAATCAAGACCTTTAACGTACACCTCGTAATTCTGTCTCGGGTAGAAGTTTCACCATCAATTTCCTCTCAGGAGAGAAACATTTCAGCTGGTTTTCAGATAGAGTTAAAACGTGAGCCGATTCATACAATACTTTTAGGAGATAAAGAGTCATTTGAAAGTGATTTCGTGTTATACTCCTACAAAGACTTCCATGGCAATAAAATGGGGTGATGAGCTATGTACTTTTTCAGGTGATAAATGCAGCGTAGTTAACAGAAAAAACTGAACAACAGCGTCCACTAAGGATTAGTACTGGTACTTGTTTTCTATATAACCAATATGATTACTACAAGGGCTGGTCATTGGTAGTAGAATACAAGGAAATATATGAAACAGATATTCTCACCGCTAACTTTGTATGGGAAACCTATCCTTACCACATGAGAAATAGATAATTAGAAATTAACACAACTTTTAGTTACAAACAGAAAATATTACTGCTCAACTCTTCATGAAGAACACGGTAACTATTGATGTGCTCTACCAGGTAGCATTACTGTCCAGAAGAAATAAAACCTCAGGTAGGATTAAAACCACAACTGTCTGTAATTTGGTTGCAAACTCGCAGGTAAACATCAGGAAACACATAACAAAATCTTCCTACTTTCATTCTCTGGTAACACTGAGATCAAAAGATGTGTTTGTAGAAATTCAACACTAGCGACAGCCATAAATATGAAAACAGTATCATATCCACGTTTTTTTCGGTGCCGACAGGGGAAAGAGAGAAAACCTTCGACAGTGAACACCCAGGAATTCTGTTTTATTTCCGAAAAGCCAGCTGATTTTCACGTTGCTAGAAGAATATGGACAAGCTTAAACAGATTAAAAACCAATCACAGCAGATGTGCTGGCTCGTTGAATCGATGGAATGTAAATTACTCCTCCGAATGTAAATGCGACACAAAATGTGCTCAGTACAAAACTGCAGTTGATGGAATACCACCGTTAGTTTATATCATCATAATGGCAGACAAGGTAATCAAGTATATTTTTAATCCCGATATTGTAATAAAATGCCGCAGTCGTATAAATATTGTAAGATACGAATTTGTGCTTTTAACATCTTTATATATATAAAAATCTCGTGTCACGATGTTCGTCCGGGATGAACTCCAAAACTACATAACCGATTTAGATGAAATTTTGCTTAATGTGTGTGATTTAGTCCAACTTAAAAGATAGGATAGTTTTTATCTGGATTATAGACCTCAATATTTATTATTTGCGAAATAAAAGTTAATTAAATGTTTGTCATAGGACAATGGTTTGTAATTATTTGTAAGGCACCAAGGCTAAGCGGTCTGCTGGCTAAGTGGTTAGGGCGTCTGACTGGAGATGGAAACGTCCCCGGTTCGAGTCCCTGTCTCGACGAGGATTTTTATAGACACTTAACCCCGCATTAACCCCCGGCGCAGCATGCTATATGAGGTGAAATATGCCAGGACCGTGCTGTGGTTCGGATTCGATGTTAAAATGTAGGTCCCCTGTACCAGGCAGGATGGGCGGGCTAGGTAAAGGCGGCTAAGACAGGGGCAGAATGCCCAGCCAGTAGAAACAATGTCACCAGGTCATTACGACCACACGTAATTATTATTATAGTTCCATAAGTTTCTAACAGATGGCGATGTGTTAACTTATCTATACAACACTTGTTTAGCTAGGTTGGGTAATCATTCAGTAGATCACGTTCTGTTTCAATTTATTTATGCTACAGTTTATTCCTAACAGATGGCGGTGTGTTAATTTATCGAACCATTCAGTAGATGGCGTTGTATTTCGATTTATTTATGCTACGGTCTATTCCACGCCATATGTGTGAGTTTCTTCAATTTTAATTGTGCTGTGTATTGTGTTATAATTATACTGTATTGTTGTTCATCGTTTGTGTGTCTTTATACCTAACGACAAAATAATTGCACACATGAATATAACATTGAAGAAAACGTTACGATAAATTCGAATCGTGTAAGCATTTCTCGCTAACTTATCATTTTTCTTCTTCTTTTTGTTATGGTCAGCTAGACTCCACGTGTCAATTTCAATTCCTCTCCTGTTGTTTTTTCTTTCTTCCTCCCCAGTAAACCTTCATTATTGCACTCCTCTCTACCTTTGAATCCTGCCATATTCAAAGTCTGCTATTGAAAAAATTTTCTTTCCATACGGTTCGCTGGTATTATTTCGTTTCAAATCCTTCTAAACATCTTGAAAGCCTGGTGCTATAAATGTATCAAAAAATATCATTCTTCTTTTTCTGTTATTTTTTTCAATATTATTTTATATTTCCTCATTAGTTCTTAACTTCCATTTTACTGTATTTTTCAATGGACCCAAAAATTCCAGTTTCACCACTGTATTATAGTGTCTTATTTTAAGGCTTTCAGAAAGGCACTTTTTGTTGTAATTCAAATATTTTTCAGTGAAATGTCGTCAAAGAATCTAACCTCGACAATGCGTGTAGCAGAGAGGCAAGACGCACGACTGTGCCTTCAATACGCCGTGGATATGTACGCCAAGGTTGAAAACAAGCATTTGCGATTTATTCGATACAACCAGGTTGAATTACTATCGGAGGAATACATCCTCTTACGAGATACTGTTATCGGCAATATTTATGAAAATTTAAACGCCAATGACATCGGTAATGCATTTATTTTATCTTCAAGCTACATCGGCAGTTCACGGAAAATGCAGGAATATATACAAGATGCGATGACTTACGTACGTCATTATGGTCGTCCAGATTTGTTTATTACATTTACATGTAATGCGAATTGGGAGGAAATACAAACTTTGCTATTACCAGGCCATCAATCAATGCATCGTCATGATGTCACGGCACGTGTGTTCAAACAAAAATTAAAATCATTGATTGATTTAATCGTAAAACATTCAGTTTTAGGTAACACACGTTGCTATCTGTATTTGATTGAGTGGCAAAAGCGAGGTTTGCCTCATTCTCACATTTTGATTTGGCTTGAAATTAAAATCCGTCCAGAAGAAATTGATCAAATAATTTCAGCCGAAATTCCGGACCCATTAATTGATCAAGAATTGTTTGATATTGTTACCAGTCACTCGATCCACGGACCGTGCGGTGCTTTTAACATGACATCGCCATGCATGGAAGGTGGAAAATGTAAGAAGCGTTTTCCAAAGGAATATACGAATGTTACTATTACGGATATCGATGGTTATCCGTTGTATCGCCGCAGAAACACTGAGAATGGTGGCCAAACATTTACAATGCGAATGTCAAATTCTAGAAACCAAGTTGAAATTAACAATCAGTGGGTCGTACCAAACTCACCATTGCTTTCAAAAACGTATAAGGCTCATATTAACGTAGAGTTTTGCAGATCTGTAAAATCCATTAAGTACGTTTGCAAATATGTTAATAAAGGCAGTGATTTGGCCGTATTTGAAATTCAAAATGTAAATAAAAATGACGAAATAACACGATACCAAATAGGTAGATACATCAGCAGCAACGAAGCTATCTGGCATATTTTTAGTTTTCGCACTCATGAAAGAGACCCTTCCATCCAGCATCTTGCAATACATCTTGAAAACTGTCAACGTGTATATTTCACCGAAGAAAATATTTTCCAAAGAATACTTGAGCCACCAAAAACGACAAACCACAAACTGAATTTTTCACATTGTTTCAAAAATCTTATGTGTTCCGCCAATTCGCAAAAACATTATTATATACCGATGTTCCAAGCTATTTTTCATGGAACAAATTAGGTAAAAAATGGTAGCCACGTAAACAAGGAGAACCACATCCTTTGATCGCAGGCATATTCAAAGCAAAGACTTTCCACAGTGCATCCAAAACAACGTGAATGTTTCTTTCAGCGTTTGTTATTGGTGAATGTTCCCGGACCAGCTTCTTTCGAATGTTTACGAACAGTTAATGGTCGAGTGTTCAATACATGTCAAGTGTTCAATACATGTCAAGATGCATGTCGCGAGTTACAGCTGCTGGTAGACGACAATTATTTGGACCTGACACTTGCTGATGCAGCGTTGAAAGCCACGCCGAATAGTATTCGTCAAACTGTTTGCAATTATTTTGACAACATGTTATCCAGCACAATCTTCGAGTTTGTGGGAAAAATATAAAAACAGTATGACTGAAGATGTAACTGAAATTTCAGTTTATAAAAATAAATAAAAAATAATTTATTTATTTATTTTATAAATATCAATTTTGATATAATTTCAATTAAGTAATTTGTAATGAAATGTAAATTAAAATTTTTTATGATCATTTGTCCTTAATTTAAACTCTCCGTAACTCTTTACCAATTAAATTTGAATTTCCCAATCGACTACAATGTTTTTGTCTTTATTAGTGAATATTAATTTGACTACTTGAGGAATTTTATAATAACATTAATCCAACGTACTATAATTAGTAAGTCACAGCAAAGCGTGACCGGGTCAGCTAGTTCTATAATATTTTTCATTTTTATGATGTGATAAAATATTGATTAATAATTTGGTGATCAAGGTTCTAATTACAATGAATCTCAGTTTTTTTCATTTAATCTGCTATACCACACCCCCTCAGGGGATAGAACAGTCGGATACGTCAGAACGAATAAACTCAGACACTAAAATACAGAAATTGGCGATATATCAATTGATTTCATGCTCTTATGTCCATATCTCATTGTGATACTATTTTTTGTAGAGTCATTTGAAATGCGTCTTACATTCCATCAATTCATTTATTTTTACCACCGTTTAGTTCTGGGCCACTCTTAACACTGCAATGCTTTCACAAAATACCACAGATTTCCAATTAAGTGCTCACTATTTCTGATTAGTTTACATCTGACTTTAACCAAAATACGTAGGATTCAACGACCTATGAGAAAATTTGGCTAATTCATGTAGTGAAGTCTTTTTTTTTTTTTCTAATGAAAAACAAACAAACAAACAAACGGAGTCTTTTTGGTCTGAAACTTCGTACACTTGTTTCTTAGGCTGTACTATTAGACAAAAAGATTGTATTAAAACCACAAAAATATATACCAGTGAACTAAATTCACGAAAAATGTGGGTAATGAAAATACACATTATTATTTGTTGATGTTTTGTAGCAAGTGAATCTTAGTCTTCATACTTGGAAAAATGTGTTGATAATGTCAGAAAATTGTTGGAAATAGTTGAAGAATAGAATACAGGTCAAGAGAATTGTGGAAATGTACATGGCAAATACTGATGATTAGGCATTGATAAATATAGAGGGAACAGTTGGAAACAGCATGTGGAAAGGAAGAGAGGACCAAGATAATAAATTAGCATTTTATTTTAAGCATAAGGCATATGAGCATGTAACAAGTTAAGTAATAATAATTTCGTGTGGTCGTAATGACCAGGTGACAGGGTTTCTATTGGCTGCACATTCCGCCCCAGTCTTAGCCGCCTTAACCTAACCCGGCAATCCTGCCGAGTACAGGGGACTTAAAGTTTAACGTGAAATCCGAACCACGGGAGCGTTCTGGCGTACTTCACATCAAACATCAAGCTGTGCCAGAGGTGAAGGACGAATTAAGTGCCTATGAGAACTCCCGCCGAGACAGGGATTCGAACCGGTAACCCTTCGATCTCCAGTCAGACGCCTTAACCACTGAGCCACCAGACCGCTAACAAGTTAAGCAAGGCAGTGATGAATGGTATACCTCAGATTTTAAAGGGTTTTAAAGTAAAAATGTGCATGAATCGTAAGTAGATATGTAGGGAAATTGCCACAGGGGTAACAGATCCATCACGATTAATTAATTGTAATAGTCATAGTAGAAAGGAATTAAATTATAAAAATAACATAATTCATAAGTTTTAATTCATGGCATTAGTCTCTATCGGGTAGGGTGTGTCTGTACGAGTTGGTAGTGCAACATTTCTTTGCCGTTGACGTCATCGGAATAGTGTAAGGCCATGTCGTTTTTTTTTTTTTTTGAGGCTGCAGCCGCCCTTGCATTTGTTCGGCCCTAGACTTTTTTAGGTTTCTTGGATTCCTTTTGAGGCGAACTTTCTTCTAATTTGCGTCTTCTATAATTCCGAGCATATATTCGACTCATATGAGACGGTATCTTTATTTTTATTATTTTTTTTTTGTAATTTTAAATTTACTATTGATCTTTAGTTATATTTCGACAAATATTTTTATCATTTCACGTTGGCTCCTAGTAGTGCTTCACGAGCTATTTACAATGGCACTTGAATCAACGTTCTAGCTGAACGCGTTTACACGCTGCTTTAATTTATAACTTTACACAACACTAATTCCAAACAATCGCCAACATACACAACTCCAGTCCGATGACGTCACAGGCAAAACAAATGCTGCGCGATGAACTCTACCCGTTATGGGATAAACCGTTATTAACGCATTATTAGTCTCGTAATTATTAGCGATTCAAATCTGACGGTATTTTCTAACACAAAAAGTTCGACCGTCATTATGGCAGGTAAACAAAAAGTAACAATATACAAACATTCTGTAATTTGCAGGATTTTTGTGTTTGTTGACGATATATCGTATTTCCAGAGACAGTAATATGCTGCCATTTTTCGCATGGCAGTGAGAGGTGGTTGTATAGGGTGTTCCTGGAAATGTCTTTCGAAATAAACACATGAGACGGCACAGCCGGATGTGGTTACGTTGGAATGCAGCTTGGACCATAATGAAAACTTATGTGCTTTGAAACAGCATAAGGCACTAGTAATTTAGCAATAACTTAATCTCGCTTGATTTAGGGGCGGCAATATACTAGAGGAGTTTGTATTTAGGTTGAAATGCAGCCTGGAGTAGAATGTAAATTAACGCTCTTTCTTACAGAAGACTTTCCTGCAATGTTACATTCACTGCAGTGACATGGCAATTACATTACTATCGTATAAAGACCACCATTTTACATTAGCTGTCATTCGTTCATTTCAGAGATATTCCAGGACATTCCAAAACACACAACAAACAACTTCATGTAAAAACGGAGAGATTTTCATATTACACTACCATAATCCAATTACAGCTGAGGAAGTGTGCTACTTACCGTTCTAGGACTATTTATGGACGAAACCTGCAACTTCGGAGTTACAAAAAATAAATATCTGTATTTTTTTAACAGTGGTAAGAGAACTCGAAAATTTACATTTGGTACCGTGTTGTCTGAAGAGTTGCTCATTGTTTCAGAATTATTAATGCTCGTATGTGTACAAAAAAGGGAAATAATCTTCAGAACGAATCATATCAACGACTTTAACAAAACAACAGCAAGTCATCATAGGAAAATCAGCGAAATTATTTTTAGGACCTGAACACGTGGCTCTTGTTTCAGTACTGTGTTGAACTGCCCAAACTGACTATTGATGCAGTGAGACAGGGCCAATCAGCAGGCTGGGGGTTGTTCCAAAAAGCATCGACGTGAGCCATTTTCATTCAAAAATTCTTTGCACGGTACTCTAAATATTCTTTCTTTCCGATATTTTATGGGAAGTTGTTTTGACATATAGTAGAATGATATATTGTGGATATACATCCACTTAGAGTTATCGCAATATTACTTCTTTCATCCACATCGGTTTTAGTTTCGAACGGCAGATGTATTGTTCCAATCTATGATGGATGATATTTCAAAGAAGTGTATGGGAAAGAAACAAAAGCCCTAGTCTTGGCTGATGATGTCATGAGTTGGGGTGAAAATGCAGAAGATAAGCGGGAGGCTTGGTACATGTTTTTTGAGGAGTATGGACTGAAAACCAGCCAGAGAAAAACGGTGGTCATGGCAACAGGTAAACGGACTTCCAATGTGAAGATTTACCCATACAACCAACAACTACAAAATGTTGACCAGTTCAAATACACTCCTGGAAATTGAAATAAGAACACCGTGAATTCATTGTCCCAGGAATGGGAAACTTTATATACACATTCCTGGGGTCAGATACAACATATGATCACACAGACATAACCATAGGCACATAGACACAGGCAACAGAGCATGCACAATGCCGGCACTAGTACCATGTATATCCTCCTTTCGCGGCAATGCAGGCTGCAATTCTCCCATGGAGACGATCGTAGAGGTGCTGGATGTAGTCCTGTGGAAGGGCATGCCAAGCCATTTCCACCTGGCGCCTCAGCTGGACCAGCGTTCGTGCTGGACGTGCAGACCGCGTGAGACTACGTTTCATCCAGTCCCAAACATGCTCAATGGGGGACAGATCCGGAGATCTCGCTGGCCAGGGTAGTTGACTTACACCTTCTAGAGCACGTTGGGTGGCACGGGATACATGTGGACGTGCATTGTCCTGTTGGAACAGAATGTTCCCTTGCCGGTCTAGGAATGGTAGAACGATGGGTTCGATGACGGTTTGAATGTACCGTGCACTGTTCAGTGTCCCCTCGACGATCACCAGAGGTGTACGGCCAGTGTAGGAGATCGCTCCCCACACCATGATGCCGGGTGTTGGCCCTGTGTGCCTCGGTCGTATGCAGTCCTGATTGTGGCGCTCACCTGCACGGCGCCAAACACGCATACGACCATCATTGGCACCAAGGAAGAAGCGACTCTCATCACTGAAGACGACACGTCTCCATTCGTCCCTCCATACACGCCTGTCGCGACACCACTGGAGGCGGGCTGCACGATGTTGGGGCGTGAGCGGAAGACGACCTAACGGTGCGCGGAACCGTAGGCCAGCTTCATGGAGACGGTTGCGAATGGTACTCTCTGATACCCCAGGAGCAACAGTGTCCCTAATTTGCCGGGAAGTGGTGGTGCGGTGCCCTACGGCATTGCGTAGGATGCGACGGTCTAGGCGTGCGTCCGTGCGTCGCTGCTGTCCGGACGCAGGTCGACGGGCACGTGCACCTTCCGCCGACCACTGGCGACAACATCGATGTACTGTGGAGACCTCGCGTCCCACATGTTGAGCAATTCGGCGGTACGTCCACCCGGCCTCCCGCATGCCCACTATACGCCCTCGCTCAAAGTCCGTCAACTGCACATACGGTTCACGTACACGCTGTCGCGGCATGCTACCAGTGTTAAAGACTGAGATGGAGCTCCGTATGCCACGGCAAACTGGCTGACACTGACTGCGGCGGTGCCCAACCGCTGCGCAGCTAGCGCCCTTCGACGGCAAACGCTGCTGTTCCTGGTGTGTCCGCTGTGCCGTGCGTTTGATCATTGCTTGTACAGCCCTCTCGTAGTGTCCGGAGCAAGTATGGTGGGTCTTACACACCGGCGTCAATGTGTTCTTATTTCAATTTCCAGGAGTGTATGTTGGCAGTATTCTAAGTAAAGATAACACCAGTAAAACTGAAATTACCAACAGAAATAATAACGCAGCAGTCTTATATAACCAGGTGAGAACTCTATTGTGGGACAACAAAGTTCCCAGAAAGTGCAAATGTACACTATTCAAAACCTATTACATCCCCATACTGACTAATGCATTGGAAACATGTACCCTGTCCATAAGAGACAATAGTAGACTTGAATCCTCTAAATGAAGTTTTTACGTACCATGCTGCAGAGAACACAAAAGGACAAGGTGAGGAATGAAATCAATCATACAGAGGCCGGTATAAACATCAGTGTGGAAAAATCCTTACAGCGTTCTCGCCTGAGGTGGTGTGGACAATGAGGAAGAAAGAAGAGCAAAGGCCTACTTTAATATGAACATCCAAGGTAAAAGACGTGGGGGAAGGCCAAGAAAAGACGTGGATAGACCAAATCAAGATGGATATAGAAGAGTTAGGGCTTGATTGGAACACTGTTCATGAACAACAACTATTCATGGACAGGAAGAAGTGGAGGGTGCTCGTGACCAGCATCCGGGAGACTGGAGAATGATGATGATGTAATTTTCCAAGTTTGAAAAAAAAATGATACTGCGATAAGACCAGCAGTTCCTAATACGACGTGCCCGGGGTGCAAACTTAAATTTATTAATTATATTACTATGCTTTGGTAGAGATAAACGTAAAACAACACGCGTATTTATTCTTCTATTTTTCCTCATTTACACGCCATGTTATTGGAAAATTATTCAACTTCACTTGCATTTGTTTGCGTCATTAATATTATTTTATAATTTTGTCACTGTCAGCGTGTAAGAGAACGGGCGTATTAGTGACTCTATCTTTGGTTATCTACAAGGCACGTATTCACAAAAACCATTCTTCTAAGCACGTTATTATTTGCGACAAAACTATTAACTCAAATCCCATCAACGCGAGCTATATACGGGACTGTGAACGTAAGAGAGTTTAGTGATGAAGGCTTCTGCGGTCGTAATGACAGGGTTTTTATTGGGTGTGCATTTCGCCACAATCGTAGCCGTCTTAACCTAACCGGTAATCCTACAGGCTGCAGAGGACCTACAGCTTAACGCGGAATCCCATCCACTGCAGCGTTCTGGCGTATTCTTCATTACATGACAAGCTGTGCCAGATGTGAAGGTCTGGTTAAACGCTTTTGTAAATTCACACTGAGACTAGGGTTTCGAACCGAGTGTCTTTCAATCTCCATTCAGACGCCTTGAACATTGAGCCACCAGACCGTTGTAGCGGTGTGATAACCTGTTTTCTGCAGCGCTTTGTTTACATTTTGCTCGGCTCCTTGATTGGGTGGACTATTAGGAATAACCCACTGCTGGCCAATAGCGAGCGTTGATAGAAATTCAGGTTTTTGGAAATGACAACTTTTCCGGGTCACGTGACATAAAATGGCGGATTTATCGGTCAGCTGACATAAATGGTGGATCTTCCGGTACACCTGACGTAACAACCGATCATGATGTAATAGAAAACGAATATCAAGTGCTGAGGCTCCTCTACTATTACTCCGCGATTCACTAAAAGAGGGTGGTGAAGGGTGCATTGCACCTAGTCAATGAGTGCATCGGAAGGGATATACGGGATTTTGAGCAAACATCCCAGCATTCGCCTTGGGCGATCTGGAAAAAACATGGAAAACTCAGATCAGGATGGCCGGAGGAGTTTATCCAGATTTTCTCTTATCGGATTCTGTTTTCTCGCTCTATTCCATTCCCTAATTGCTCGTGGGAAAAATAATTATAGAAATGAATCGCTTCTGGACCAGATTTCTCTTATCTTATTTTCTCTGTCATTCCTAGATATGCTCTGATGTTATGAGATAGGAATTTCAGGCTCTGTGGCTCATCAGTCTCTGACGTCACAGGAAAGGAGTCATATGCTCCAACCGTTCGGAATGCTCCTTGCGATTCATTTGAATATATCATATTTTAATTATTAGAGCTTATACTAATTTTACACGTCAAAATAGCTCCGGTATTTATTTTTTATAATACGAAATTTAGTTCACTGCAAAACTCTGTGTAATTGATTGCCTTCCAAATATAAACACCCTTTCAATATTTTTATATTATGAGTTTTATTTGGGAACTTCCATATTTACTTAGTCCAACAAAAATTTAATACTTCTTAGTTACAGCTCTTAAATATGCTTTCACTGAACCAAATGAAATATGCACACAACAAGGCATATTTACATTACCAAATAAGATTTATTTGTTGTACTCAACCGTAAGTTCCATGACTGGAAACCAAGGGGCAGCCTCGAATTTTACTCCACTACACCTGAGTTTTTTTCTTTTTTTGCAGGTTTTATTCTTCCCTGTTGAAAGGTCTAACTTCGGCCGACATAACCTAAGGGGATAGGGAACGGGAAGGAGTTCGGCCATGGCCTTTTAAATTTTACGCGATAACAGTTTTCCTCCATAATTTTGAGCAATAATGTGGATATGTAGCAAACCTCACTATTTAAGTGTAACAAAGATTCAATGTGATAATCTGTTACAGCTTAAAGCTAAAAATTTTATCACGAACTATGTGGATAGTGAGATTCAATCACTGACAGTTTGTAATTACTTAAGTAAAATTCCTCAAT
The DNA here is from genome assembly GCA_031002005.1 of Vandiemenella viatica. Lineage (NCBI taxonomy): Eukaryota > Metazoa > Arthropoda > Insecta > Orthoptera > Morabidae > Vandiemenella > Vandiemenella viatica. Next base: position 262,724,767 of record CM061921.1, read on the forward strand.
ACCAGTGCATTGTTTTCACATCTTCTTATATTAGCTCTAGATTTCGTTTTATCAAATATTCGGAGCTGCATATTGGTACATTAGTTTTATAAAACGGCACACTTTGCCTCTAATACAACAAAATAGACTTAAGGAAATAATGTAAATTTATACTAGGCAGCAATAATGTTCTTTTGGTTTCTGAAATGCTGAAAGCAGCAAATGGTTTACATTATTCAAATTGCAAAGATGTCGCTATCATCCACGGCAGTGTTTTTCAGCTTATGGGATGTGATCCCCCAAGGGGGTCGCCAACTCTTACTCGGGGGGTAACGGTCACAAAACATGTAAATGCAAAAAGCAAGGGTTCCAGGCCTAGCCATGCAATAGAAATTCAAAATTTACTGTGAGAAGGCTGTGCCTGTTTATCGTTTGGTAAATTGTCTAATCATGTTTTTTTTAGACTCAAATAACCAAATAATTTTCTAATTGGAGCCTATTTTTCTTCTTTCTATCATATATCATGTAAATGTCATCATTGAGTCCATTTTTTGGGATATTATTAGCTTCCGCCACTACCACTTGTATCAGACATGGAGGGCTGCGCAGATGTTTTGGGAACTCCAGTTAATCCTGTCTCGCAGCAAAGCGCGTCCGTACTCGATGGCGTGTACTGGTACAATTGATTACAGTGAACGAAAACTAATTGATCATATGTGGTCGCCTCCCGCGCCGCCACCACGGCAGGGAATATACCACTGCCCGCAGAGTGCCCTCCACTAACTTGTACAGTATTTGATTTTTCGATCAGTAGGTGAGTCAACAGAAAGAAATCACTAGCATAGTTTTATTACGCTCGTTCTTGGCTACGTTTTGGTACTCTCTTCGGACTCTGTGAACCTCACGACGGACTCTGCCAGTGCGCGTATTTTGGATTACGTTTCGGCCTGCTCCTGGGACTTGTTCGGGTTGTTCGTGACCGTCTCCGGTGGACCACCTTTCCGCCGTGTGACGTTCGGCCGCCGTAAGGACATAGCAAAAATATTTTTACTTGTAAAGGAGTCGCGCATTCAAAAAGGTTGAAAAACTGACCTACGCTGATGAAAAAAAATCGTATCGTCTTTAAGAATTTACTTTTCCAAAGCTCTCGGCAGAAAATTAAGTTCGAGAGCACTACGTTCTATCACAGAATATGATTTCTGTTTGACTTTACGAAATTTACCTTTCTGAATGTCAAGGCAAAATATCCAATCCGCTGTATGCTTCCCTAAATCTTGATTACTTGGTCTTAACTTTTATATTTAGAAGGAACCGTTTGTTTTCTCAGAGGACTCCCGCACTCCTCATAATCAACAATAAGGTCGTCTCCATCAAATGGGATGGAATAGAACCTAGTTTCTTTTCAGATAAGAAATATTATATACTGTCTGCCAAAAAATATTTGGTCACCTGTGAAGATAGGAAATTCAGTACTTCAGTTAACCTGCGCCGCCACCATATGCTGCAAGCAGGTGTAGAACCTGTTGATAAGGAGCTCGCACGAGCTGCAGAGATATCGGACTTCGATAAGGGCGTTTTTGTTGGCTATTATTTCAATGGGCTGTCTAGCTGGGCGATTAAAGTGAAGGTTAACAGCTCCAAATAAACGGTCGCATTCATCCTGCGTAATTGGAAGATTTGATTTGGATTTTGTCAATGCTGTACGTTCTGGGCGAGTTCCAGTTTTGACCAATAAACATCGCAGAAATACGAAATGTAAAATTTTCAAAAATATGGCACAACCGATAGCTACAGTTCGAAAGGATTCAACAACAGGTGTATCGGTTTCATTGAAGCACTGAGTACAGAAATCTACAGACATGGATATTTCGAAAGAGCAGCTGCACATAACGCCAAATCACAACAGTGCTCGGTGAGTCGGGTGATGTTTGAAGTTACTGTTCTGTGAAGTGTTGAGTCGAGGTTTACATCATTGCGGTCTAATGGAGGTGTACGGTGTGATGTCAACCAAATGAAAGGCTTCTGTCGGAGTGTACAGTGGCAGCTACGAAATTCTGAGGTGGTGGAGTAGTGGAGTTGCGGCCTTCGGTGTAGGACCGCTGGTGTTTATCCGTGGTAGGATGAACACAGAGGCCTAATATAACATTCTAGATAATGAAATGCTCCCAAAATTCGAGCGTTTTATGGAAGGGACCAGTGTTAATTTCAGGCTGACAATGCAAGGTGCCATGTTTCAAGGGCTTTTATACAGTGATACGGCGACAACACTGTTCGCCAATTGGACTGACTCGCCAGAGACCCAACCATAACGGAGAATTGGATCGCCTGGTGAAGGTTGTTCAGGAGCGGCCAAAATCGTTGCTCAACTAATAGATTGGTAACATGAGGAACTGCAACCAATCACAGTGGATGTCCTGCAAACACTCGTAGAGAGATTGCCAAACAGGTTGGCTGCTGTTTTAGCTGCAAGACATTGTGGACAAGTGCCCATTTAATTTTTGGTAGATAGTGTATATTCTGATTCTACAGCGAGTTTGAAAGTTAAATTGACCTAAGTTGTATTATGAAAGTCTGTTAGGTAATCCAAAGATTTATCAACCGAATGTCTTCCCGCACTATAAAATTCAATTTTTAACACCAACCGCTGTAAGACAAAAATTTGAAAAATACTAAATATGCAGTTAAATATCAAATTAAAAGAAAATTGCAACTTTATTTTATGAGTCTATGTTTCCCCTTGAACTGTTATTAAACAATATAACCTATTAGCAATATTACCTATTAGGCCCACAATTGTTTGGAATCATATGACACGCTCTAATAATGAAATTTAAGAATTACTAGTAGGAAAAAAAATTTATGTATACATTTTCAGTATGGTGAGAATCACACAAAATTCATGTTGTGATTCGAAGTTTCTGCCAGTAATCTACCACTACCAATCCTGCATCCGTGCACAGCCAAAAACGAATAAGGTCGCAGTAATATGTTGATGAAGCAACGATCAACAATGTCCTCGGAAATATGATGATCAGCTGAAACATAAAAATCTAAAATTTACACCAAATTAACACTACATCCAACAGTTTATTTTTCTCAACTCATTGGTTGGACTTCTTTGCAGGATATGTAATACTCATTGTTACTGCGGTATGGTAGCCAGTTTCATTCAAACGTGTGTAAGTGTCGTTGCATGGGAGTTAATGACAGTGGCGAATGTTGTTAAGTATAAAGTCTTAGTTTTGTGTAAATGAAGATAAGAAAGGGTATAGAAGTGGATCCCGGTGCCGGCCTATCCGCGTCTACTCATCCGAATCACAGACAGAGAACCAGCAAGTTCTACGTTACCGTACGATGCACAAATCAGCATCATTAGTGTTGTATACTCTTATTACATCCAACAATGTCCGTGTGTGAGCGGTAACGCTCGGGCCTGCGACTCTGAAGGACGTGGCTTCTAATCACCCTCCGGCCATCCAGCATTTCGGTTTTTCATTAAATACCCAAATCAATCCAGGGTTTGTGGTATGTCCTTCAAAACTCCAAGGCCGAATTCTTTCGAACCGTCTCCCGCCTCTAATGATCAACGAGGCGTAATGCGGTAAGGGGAAAGAAACAGCTTTGGAGAGGTATGGCTGTTAACTGAGGCGTCTGGTGAATAATCTGATGATTAGGAATCGTGTGCCACCATGTGTCCTACCATGCCGGCCAACTCCTGAATGTTGAAAATTCCTTCCACACCTAACTCCTAGCCAGATGCGAGACACCATCACGGTGGTGCAAAGACATGAGAAATCGGGGCATGCACCATTATAACAATAAAGCAATAAATTAGGAGAGCATTCGGTGATTACGTTAAATAGCTACAATAAATAGATTTTTTTTTTTTTTGTAAATAGTTGTCCGTGACTTTATGCTTCTTTTTTGTAACTGTGGAAAAATTTAGCTTTTCGTCGCATAAGCTTTAGTTTTTCGGAGGAAGCAATTAAATATATACTGTGGTAAATTCATTTGTATCATCAGCCAAATTCAACCCCACCGACAACCTACTCGCCAGTGTTGTTCAGTGCGCTGAGGCGCCGCACAGTGGATCGGGAAGGTACAACGGTGGCGGACACGAGCCCTTGCTCCCGTGTACTGACCATCAGGACCGATTTTTATGCCGTTTTCCGCAACCATCAGTGCGAATGTCGAGACGATCCACAATCTATGCCTCATAAACTACACATTTGATGAACACAAAATACACTTATCACATACAGAATATAGTTACACATTTCACAGACAGATGTCAACACTTTACATTTTCCATTATTACGTGGCACGATCTGGCACTAGATATAAAATGCTTGGCGTTAGCAATGGCTTGCGGCCGTAAAACCAAGAGCTCCAAATTTTATCACGCCAGTGATGATTAATACATGTAAAAGGTGGTGACGAAGATTAAGAAGACAGATGGAGGCCCTGAATTGGGAAAACAACTGAAAACTCTCCTATGGTGCGACCCCAACATAATACGATATACAAAATTCCCGTAATCACTTTTCCACTAAATTAAAAGAGTAAGCACAAAGTTTTTCAGACAGTTCAGTCTTTTATGTACCTCGTAGTTGTAAAGTTTTTTCACCTCTATATTACGATCTTTTACTAACCGAAAACATCAGAAGCCTAAAATCAAGTTACACCTATCACAGTTACATTCTCTATACTAGGATGTATCGAGTTTACAGACCTCAGTGATATAATTGCAACGACAAATAGAGTACTCACGGCACAAAAAAGTCAAACAAATATTTCAAGGTTTAATATGTCACCTTGATCCAAGGAAATAAGATATTGAACGTACGCTACTCTAAACGACTTTGTTGTGACTTTATGTGTAGAATTTAGTCAAATTCCGTGAAATATGATACGCTCTAAACAGGGCAATCTCCATTACACACGCAAGCTGCCGCGGAGCACGCCATTGCTCCAACTGTTCCATGCGGAGCTAAGATTATTTCCATACTTTTTCGTGTAAGACTGGGCCTAGGAGATCATCTTATAATTGAATCGGGTTCAATTTAACGTGGATCGCACGTAATATATTCAAGATGGCGGTGTGGTACGAAGCGAACCATCACAATGCGGGGTGACTGCATAATGTACGAAGCTCTATTCACACCAGCACAAATGCCTGCTAATTACTACAGCGACATTCGCACACCCAGCTGACGCAAGAAACTCTCAACTTAGATTCTCTTATATTTCTCAGACACAACTCCCTATGCTCGTTGATTTAAAATGTGCAAAAAAATGTGTGTACCCATTTATTTGATCCTAATGGTGAGAAATGACTTGAATGTTTTGATTTTTAGGCCTTTTTCCTTAGCTGCTTTACTAATAACGGGTTTTTATGTGGTACAGTCTAATACAGCTAATAATATATAAAAAGGAATTTTTATATTTTAGCTGCACTAGACGGCTAATAAACCCACTACGACTTAAATATCTACCGTTCTAGCTATCAATACAAAAAAAAATAGAATATTGTCGTCTTCCAATACAGCATACCTTCTAGTCCATAATAGTGCGCATACAAGGGTAAATATAAATCCGTTAACCACAATTTTTATCCACTCTTTAGGGTTGTATAGCAGCCCAGAAATATTGTTCTTGCATTGCCGTCATTACCATTCAAGTTTTGACTCTATATGAGAATCGCAATCTGGTAAAATTATTTTTATTGATATTTTACCTTCCTCTAACCTAATACCTCCCCATCGAGCATGGTGGATAGGCAGTAGCACTCTGTCCTCGTATTCGGGAGGACGTGGTGTAACAGCCCTAATACCTGAATTTTGAATAATATTGTACTGTGTGAAATATTTGTAGTGAGCCAAAGTTTGCTTGAAAGTGATTTGATATGTTTATTTTGTAAATTCTTGTAAATAAGTGTATATAGACTTTGTTTTAGGTAAGAAAATTATTTAAAGACCATTTAATATGTTTAAGAACGGAATGATGCAAGAGAATTTATTAAAAGTTTGTAATTCCATGTATTACTGTAATTTACGATGTCTACAGGACAATTTTCCACCATTTGAAAGGATTTCTGTAAATAATTTTGTATTTAAGTATCTATAATTACCATTTCTAATCATTTTGTAATGTTATTAATTAATTTTGTATCAATTCCGATTGTTTTTAATATGTTTGATTGTTTGAGTGATTGTTAATGATCGAGAAATATCGGGCGGATGCCTTTGAAGAATTCTCGTAATTTCGATAGACTCTATATAAACAGATCGCCTGGACAGAGAAGTCAGTTTTGCATTAAGTATTAATTCAGTGTTACAGAGACATTCATGCAAGTTTTCATTCAGTTTTCGATTCAAGTATTCAGTATTGCATCTTTGGATTGTAACAACTATGCTTGTGAATGTCGCAGACTTGTTTTGATTTGTTCAAAATAAACGAACATTTTCACATAACCTTGTTTTTTGGTGGACTTTTAATTAATGCAGTAAATTAACCCACCAAAGAACCTTAACAGTGGGTTCGAATCCCCTTCCAGCCATCCAGATTTGGGTTTTCCATGGCTTCCCCAAATCACTCCAGGTGAATGCCGGGATGGTTCCTTCAAATGGCCATGGCCGAATTCCTTCCCATTACTTGCCTCTAATCCTTTCCCGCCTCTAATGATCTTGACGTTGACGCGACGTAAAGCTTTAAAAAAGACACCTCGCGTCTAACGCCTCTTTACGGTTTGTGTATAACTTTCTGTTGCGGTATCGAGATGCCAAAAATCATGCGTAGGGCATTAGGGTTCGTATATATTAGCGTACTTATGTACAGCTTATTTTACAATCACAAATTACAATTAGCATAAAAAGATTACTTTGCATTAAAACTTCAGCCGTCCTGCAGTTCATATCAGTTCCACCTGCATTTAACGAATGTTTCAAGATTTAACTGCTATTCTGTAAATGGACCACTTTTCCATCCAACATATTTAGGTGATCGTGAAGATTAATATCACACCTGGAAGCGATAAACCATTCTGTCGTTTGATTCCTGTTTCTAGTGTAATGAATATTACTTCCTTAACATTTAGGAGCCTATGTTTTTCTCTTCTATAACGTAATATGGCCACAGTCTGGTAATTGCATCCAGGTTTTAGTAGTAGCAGTTGATGACTATTACAAGTTTACAACACTTGTGAAAAATAACATCACGCACACAAAAAATATTGTTCACTCTATTTTATCACCATCAAACTAAAAAAATTTTTTCGAGAAAATCAGTAGAATTTGGAGGCAAGACTTCTTACTCTACAATCATTTCCATTACCACCTGATGATGTTTAACATATGAGACTAAACTGTCTACGTGTTCATAATACAGCAATACTGAATTAATAACTCACTAACAACGCCGTGTTTTTTTCCCCTTCGCTGATTTCACGCTATGCATCCTCTCATTTACTTCGATTATAAATACTGTTCGTATGAGTTTTCCCGTAATTTCTTTGATGCTTACCGATTAATTGCTGTCAACTCAGTGTCGTTGTCCCACATACTCGCGCTCATTGTAAAAACCGCTAACCTAGCGGCCACACTGAGCGCCGAACACACACTGGTTCGCCTTTGAGCAGTCTTAAATACCAACACACGATCGACTCGCCCTGAGCGCGCTCGCCATCATTCGCTGCGAGCGCATTCAGTCGTCCACACTTGATCGGATCGCTTCACTGAGTGGCTCATTCGCCTGAGCGTGCTCAACTAGAAACGACGCTTTATACAAAAAATACAACATGTTGGTTTTCAGCCTTCTTCTTCTCAACAACAGCTACTCGACAAAGAAACTATAATAATTAGAGTTATTGTAATTCTATCAGTTTCCGAACATTTAATCAACTTTTACAACACAGATATTTTTTGATAAGCAGTGAATTTTCTAATTCTATTTAAGAAGACCACCCCGTGGTTTAGGTCGAAAAAAAAAATCGATTTTCAGTTTTCATCATATTTCGATAGATTAAGCATCCCGAAAAGGATTTCACTGAAAAAAAAAAAAAATGTTTCGGGCTTTTAAATAGCATTTTTATACCATGTGTACAACGGTGCCACGCCCACATTACTGCATATATTTTAGTACTTTATATACCCTATATTGCATATTAGGGATTTTTTTTCTGACTCCTTAGTGTGTTAGCTATCCTTGGAGGGCAACAGTTGGTATTCTCTTGTTTCTGCTATTTGTAAACAACACACTTTGAAATACGCTGTTAGTTTTGTTTGAGTGTGTTTGCAAGCAGTTGTTTTCTTTAAAGTAAATTTCCCGCAAACTAAAAATTTCAGTACATATGCCCCATTATATCAGAACCTATCAAAGATAATTGAATGAAATTTTCAGAGTCTCTGCATAACAAAGCAAGCCACATCTGGTGCTACAAGCATTATTATTCCCCTATTAGTATGTTCACAAAAAAAACATTTTCTACAGAAGAAAGCTTAATATTTTTATTAATAAATTAAAATAAATATTTCTTAAAAACTATAAAATGTATAAAGTATAGTTATTAGTACAGTGGACTTTACTAGTATCATGTAACATTCAGTAAAAATATTGAGGTACTGAATCAAATAGTTTTTCCACACACGGGTCAAATACTTGCTTGAATTAACATTCTGTTGATAGGGGGGAGGAGGTCCCCTTAAACCGATCAACACAGCGGTAATTAATTCACCAGTTATAATAAGTAACTTTTTTTCGGAAGAATTTATGGAACTTTTTGTTCAGAAGGTTTAATGGACGAGGCACTGTCCTGAATAATCCGCCTCAGTGAATCAGCCTATCAAAGGACTTTGATCGATCTTTCCATATTCTGTATCTGTTGTATAACGTATAATAAAATACCAGAGTTTTATGTGTATGGGGGGGGGGGGGGGAGGGAGAGGGTAGATGCGCAGTCACCGTTTAGATCTTTATATTATCGGGTGTTTCCTATACTGATTGATTCTCTTTGTAAAAGCGTATCTGTGGGATGGAAATTGTTGCCGTCTTATAATTTGACCTGAAAATCACTAGAGCATATATGGGCAACCCCCGGCCCCCGGGCCGGATCCGGCCCTCCACCAGCTTCAATCCGGCCCGCGAGAGATTCAGAAATTTAAAATAAGCTTCAAACTCAAGTCTCTCATTCATTTTCATTTGATTTTTCTATCTGTTTTTGTTAATTTGCTTTTTGTATGTTTGATTATGCTATTGTAATTCTAATAAATAAATAAAAAATTTATCGCCTTTTTATTTACTACTACCTACTTATTTCTTACCTACGGCCCGCGGCCTGATTAAGTCCCGAAATTACGCCCTCAGCTAAGCAAAGGTTGCCCATATCTGCACTAGAGCCTGACTAATAACCAACCTGTTATGCATCCCTATTCATGGATATCCATTCGTACTTGTCGCACCGTTCAAATCTACACGTACTACGAGTATTACCTGGCTATCTCAGCTTGGCAGTTATAGTCCTTTCAGTTAACTGAGGCGGCTCAAGGTCATTCTGCTTTATACCCACACGAACTTGGACATAGCTGTCGGTTCGGAGAGGTAGGAACGAGTGGGTGATGAGGGGAGGAACGGGGCCAGAGGAACATGATCCTGAGCCGCCAGTTGGAAGTGAACAGGGTATAACGATATAGTAACCAACTGCGGACTGGATGTTGTGGTTCATTACCCTGCGAAGTCAATTGTTTTGCCCGGTCCCGAGTCTGCTTTCATATCAGAATAATCTAACAAAGTAATGCTCCTCTTGCGTGACACTGACAACGATTCATCCTCTTTATTACAGAGGGAAAGAGTTCCATCCTAAGGGATGTAACGGAGACTTACCCCTGACATTAAGATTGAGATGGTGGTGTTCTGGTCAGCATGACTGTCTTCGGCTGTTGTATATTGGATTAGCTAACATTTTTGTTGGAAAAAGATGTAACATGTAACCTGTTTTCATGGAGGAGTAGTAGTTACCACACGAGATGCTTCTTTAACAAAATAATAGCAGTGGTTTTTCCCCGGAATTATTCGCTGGTCGTTAGCAGTCAGTAATTGTGCATCCGATAGCTGGGAGCTCGTTAGTTGTGTTTAAAGTACCGGGTATTTGTTTCTAGAATTACTACTGGAGAAAAATGTCATTATTTACACGAGATGTTCTGCCGACAACGGCATCACGCTGGTTTCGCACTAAAAAATCTCTGGTTCTATTCCAATCTAGTGCATCAAAGTTTTTAATTGGCTGCTGTATTTGGGTCATATCGTCTCTGCCAAGGGAAAGATGAATTTTTAATGTGAAATGGCAAATTTATACAAAAATGTAATATCTTCGAAGTAGTGTTTGCTGATTGAATAACAGCGGAAGGTTAAGGTTATTTATAAAAATAAATAAATAAATATAAAATACTAACACAGGTATAAATTGGTCAGGCCGTGTGTAGAGATATCGTAATTTTGACACAGTGTTACTACATTGTAAAAACCTTACGTTAACACTGAAACATAGCTGATTAAAATTATATAGTGCAAGGGTAAAAAAGAACAGCCGGTACAAAGCTGCTTCGTGCAGTAAACACCAAGATATTTTTAAGAACTTCTAGACTTACGGACGAGCTCGATGGGTGAGTGGTATATTTGCACTGTGGAGGGTGCGAGTTCAACCATGGGTCATGCCATCCAAATTTTTGTTTCCATGGTTTCGCAAAATCATTTAAGACGAATGTCGAAATGGTTCCTTCAAAAGGTGGTGGCCTAATTACTTACGTTTTCTTGTTCGCAAGCCTAGCACTAGTGAACTCGACATTAGTGAGCTCTAAATCACTAATTAAATTAAATAAATACAATGTGCCTCAAACCCTACATGACATTCATTGGTTTCAGTCAATATTCTCCTTCTTGGACAGTAAGGTAAGAATTGTAGAAATTATCATTTGCTACTTATCGGATTGTGTAGCAGTTGGATGGATTGTATTTTCTTCTTCGCAATACGTAGGGTTTGATTACGTACGGAATTGTTGACGGAGATTTCTTGATCAGATAGAAACGTTAATTCCGGCAACACGCCGGTGCCTTTGAAAAAAGCAGTTTGTAAGGTTTGAACAGATCTCACCTTTTCTTCCATCCCCAGGCACATAACTAGTAACTAAATATACTTAAGTGACATACATCACAGTCTTTATGGCTGAAACGAATTGACCAACTCGCCTGTGTCGGTTTTGAAGGAATTCATATGAGATTCTGGAAGTTTTCCTTACAGCAATACACCCCAGAAAGGTTGTCATCTAACTTCTAACAAACTTATAAACTACCCCCCACAACAAGGTATTGCGGAACCATTTCCAAATAGCAGACAGGAAATTCACTGTAGAATACGGAAACATGCTGTGTTACGTGGTGATCCTCTTTCTATGTATACGATTACTCCCTGTGAAATTGCAAAATTGTAACCTGACCACTACCTGTGATCTTTCCGAAAACCTTTAACGTTTAAAAGATGTATATTTATTTCTATTACTTTTTCCGGTGCACATAATCAAGTTAAGCCACAAGAAGGAAGGGTGAAGGGCCTATTAAAATTGAAACTAAAACTGGGAATCAAACCGTTGACCTTCCGATCACCAGTAAGACGCTTTAACCACGAAGCCAACAGACTGCCCTCAGAAATTCAATAAAAAAATTGATTCATAATGAAATACGAGTGAATTAAATGAATTCAGTGAATAAGCTAAAACTGACAGTTGATGTCAAAATCATAATAGCCTTACCGAAAAAGAACCTTCTAATTACCTTAGTACGTACTCTGATATAAATATTGTTGAACATAACATTGTTAAGGCGGCTGTTTCTGAAACATGTATTTTCAATTCGCGATCGAGTATTGTGATGTCCAGCATGCACTTGATCCAACGCAATGTGTTAGCAAATGCTGATATGAAATAGTGTTTTGTTGTCCCACATATTCATCCTAAATTCAACTTCTTATACAGCTTATACAGAAAACGTTTAAAAAACCTGCCCAAAACCATGAAACAATAGTATCACAGATCGCGAAATATGTGAAATATAATGCGGTTTTTCAAGGAAACCTAAATTTAGGAAGGAAGGAATCAAAGAATGAAGGTAGTGTAAACATTGAAAACGAATTTGAGAGTAGTGATTACAATATAAAGTGAAAGGGAGACAGTGGTTGTATATATAATGCCCTGAACACATGTGAAGTGTGTTCCATAACTACTTTATACGCGAAACAACAATTTGAGTGTGTCAAACGAGGTCCGAGGAGATATGAGAGGAAGCGTATCCATGATCTTACAGGTAAAAATAATTGTAGGGTCATTCTATTCGTACTTGAAGATGTGAGACACTCATTCTCGATAAGACGTAGTGGGGGAGTGAGGGACTGGAGGGATAAGGGACTGCGGTCATTCGTAAAATTAGCAGTAACATGCCTTCGTGAAGTTGTAACGTCGATTTGTCAAAATACCTAATTTGACGTCAGAGAACCTTTTGAATATGGCGTTGACATCTGGATGCCAAAGTTGGAAATAATTAAAATCAATCTATGCGATCATTGTCATAATAATATTTGTGGTAGCAGTACTATTTATGGAATTTTGCAATATATCAGCAAGTGTGGCTGTGGGGATTAAGGCGCCACCAATCTGAATCAGGGAGGTACAACGGGATAATGTTCGAGTCCTGTTCCTCACGGACCGGCTGTCCTGATCACGGTTTTTATGCGGTTTCCGCAATCATCTCAAATTCTAGGTGAATCTGGGAGTGTCCCCAATCACACATTTCAGAAACATAAAATAGACTTATCACACAGAACACGAATTACGCAATTCACCGACAGGTGGCAATACAGACATTCCAGCAACAGGTTAAATGCTCGGAATCACACAAAACAACACATGCCATACCTCCTTCATGGTTACACACTGTGTATAGGTGGCTAGAGTCTCCTGGTCTTCAGTTAACACTGACACCTGGTTGCTCTTTGAATTAGTCGTTGGTAGAATTGAAATTACTCGGTAGATCTGATGTCATTTTGACAGGTTAATTCAGTTTAGATGAGATAAATTTCGCTTTGACAAAAGGCAGGCGGCTGCCAATGTTTCTGCGTCGGATCTGATGTCATACTTTATGCCAAACTCTTAGTTTTCATCCACCGGATAATGTGTAATTTTCCCGCCATAACTAACCGTAATTCATTAGGTCTCTCCTTCTTCCCTAATGGTGTCTATTTATTTCGGTAAAAGTTCAAACATATATAGAAATTAAGATCAATAATGCAGAATATCATAGCTTTCTTTTAGCTTTGCTCAAAATACGTCATATTAAATTTCTCCAAGATGTGTGTTTTGTTGTTTTTGGGCACCCTACTTTTTATCTACTAAATACTTTTAATATCTTTACTTCTTAAAATTATTTTCGCGCAACTGACTTTATTTATCATAAGCAACCATATTCAATTAATTTTACTTTCAGAAAGGCTCAAATGTCTCTTTTCTCAGTAAATCTATAAAGAATCATCATTTCGAATTAGTGCATACACTCAAAGATTCAATATAATTCAGTTATGCGTTACAGCGTATGAATCTTCAGGATTTCTCCTGTGTTCTTGTTCCACCTATCTAACTCCCAAAACATATTTGTTACGTCATAAAATTTCAGTTATACAATTCATCACTGTTACACGTACGAAAAACTGTCGATGAAATAAGTAAACAATGTGAATAATACCTCATGAGAGAAGCTAGGCAGTCCCTTATTATCTCAGAGATATTGTTTCCCTCGGAATGCTAAAAGCCGTTTTTGTAGCGAATGAAGTATGGCGAATGTTTCATTCACCCCAAACACCCAGAGCAGTTAAATTTATTTCTCAGGCACTTTAACGTAATGGAGATTTGTGTCAATACTGAGACAGTAAAACAGGTAGCAAGGTTATACCTTGGAAGAGGAAATACAATTTGATCCTCTAGAGTGCACGGCTGGAATTCAATCTCGTCCATCGCCTCCGAACCACTAAGGAATAGTCCGCGCCTGTGAGATATTACTCCCGCAGACCGTACCTGGTGTAAACTTCCCGTTCTCCTAGAGCTTAATGACGGAGATTGATTTTCAGTCGAGAATAAGAACAACGTACTAATTTTGTTTGCTCCTTGTTATATGAAGCACCGAAATGCGACAAATTACAGTAATTAAAGAAGCTATACTAGCTAAACGCATGGCTTTGTGGTGGCTCGCGAAGTTTTGTTATAAGAAAAATTAAAAAAAATTAAATAATAATCATAAGAATTCACGAACTATAATCAAAAGCCCTTGTTTTTAGTTTGTTGAAAAAGAAATTAGGAACATTTATAATAATACGCAATCATTAAACATTCAGAATATCAATTTCATTAATTTGTTTTTATCAGAAATGAGATTTCTTTTTCAAATTTCTTCCTGTTTTTTACATTTTAACATACTTGAATTTTTAGTATTACTAATTCTATAATAGCAAATCTTCTATTCAATGCTAGGCTTTCCAAATGTTTACTCTCTATAACCCAACATATGTTAAACCAACAGAAGTTTCTGACTGTGGTTGATTGTAGAACATTTCTAAATACTGAGACTCTTAACAGTCTTTTCCATGGCCAGCCAACGCTGAAATAATTGTCACGCAATACTGAGAATTCGATACGAGAGGGGGACGATATAGAGCAACACATATTTTTTTATGAACATATGGTGATGGAAACAGATTTCACTAAGTCACTTTACCGACAGGAATGAGTCAATATTTTAATCAGTGGTTCGATGATCTTGGAGACGTAGCAATTATCTTTGAAATGCTGACATTGTTGTCGAGGAGGATTCCGGGTGATTGCATTGTAAAGAATGACCTCCCATTTTATAAAATATTTTACGTTTCTTGTGTTTGGCTTCATTAAACTACCAACCTGCTTGCATTTTTGTTTTATTTCAGTTACGTGGAAACATATTTGTCCCGTTGAACAGTTCTCAAAATCTCCATATAGAGTATGCTTTAATTTTGATTGTTATGAAGCTTTTCACAGTTTATCATTAAGATCATACAGTTATTTAAATAACTGATTGAGGGAGGCAGCGGGATTTCTTTGTATAATTACAAAACCGCTGCATGTACATTTACGAAAGTCACAGATTTATTTAAAAAGAATATTGAACAATCATATATAATCTTTAATACAAAAAAAATCTTTTTCTAGAGAATACATTTTTAGGTAGACATCGAACTCACAAACTACACTTTTGGTGAACAGTTTATTTGATTATCCCACCGTTATCATTGCGGTGCTAAGTTATTTCATTAATATCTTCTCTGATATATGCCCTTAATGGTGCCATATAATCGTCACACTATAATTCCACACAATTCCAACAGCGATTTCAAACTGCATCTCTCTCCATGGGACAAACTTAGATGCAAGGAAAGGAAAACCACATTAACACACCTCCAATATGCCGCGCTGCACTCCCAACAATAGCTGTCACGTGAAGCGGTCGTCTCTGGTTTCTCTCACAAGGAGAGGAGAGGAAATCGCTATCGTAGAACGAATATGTCTGAAAAATAGTACGTCACCTCTGGTTTCTTGCCCTAAAACATTGTTCCTTGGTGGGCCTCCGTTTAAAAGAAATCGGGAATAAAAAAAAGTATAAAAATTGTGTCTAACTGAGTTATATCTCTAAGGAAGACAATTAGTTAATAAAGTCTGTTTAACCGTCCATCTTTAGGCGGTGTGTTCCTGAGCGAAGGTTCTTAGATCGATCCCACGACCCCCGAAATATTTTTTTTCTTCTATTTGTATTTTTTGTATTGCTATTCGATCTTGTAGAATTACAAGTTTGTTATGAAACAAATTCTCCAAATTATTTATTTTCATTTAAGATATACGCAAATGCCTGGATGATATAAAACATTCCAAACAAAAATTGCGTGCACATCAAGAACATTTTATGATGGATATCCTTCCACAGTCACATCTTTATTAATTCGTTAACATTTACAAATGCCGGTCCTTCCTTCATTAATTTTGAACCATATTAGGCATATTTTACCATTTCATAAAATACTGGCAAACTGTGGTGAATAATTGAATGTATCTTAACAGCATCTTCATGAAAAGATATTTCAGATTATCTTGCAACAGTTTGGGCGAGCTTTGAAGCCTTGGTTTTAGTAGTTTTACCTGATGATAGAAATTCACATCACATGGCTGACATTAATGCGTACATTTGGGTGGTAACACTTTTACTGTGCAAGTAACATATTTCCATTTTCATTTGAGAAGTCTTGATCATAAACCGCCGTACAACGAGACCACGAATCAAGCAACAACAAAAAATTTTCATTTATAACGTATGGTTCAATGACCAAATCAAAAAATTATGTATTCAATTCATTCGTCAGCTTTCCCGATTTTGAACAGGTCACAATAAAGATTCTATACTCCAACTCCAAACGCCGAATTTCTCCACGTTTCCTTGGACCAAACTGGTTGCCTGGTTCCTGAGTACAAAGGAATCTGTGTGGTAGCAACTCTCCGAATAGTGTAAAACCATGCTGCGCCATGTATTAATGATTCATTTTTGCCAAGTTCTGCTTTCGCAAGAGCACAGTCTTCCAGCCTTTGAATTCCAGAGTGCAATTATAAGCATATTCACAGGCACAGCGAATTTGATTAGTATTAATAACAAATTTTTAATTGAAATTATGAATTTACAAATGTTAAAGAAATCTGCTTTCTTACATCAATAATAATTACTGTATGTGACGGTGGAAGGATATCTATCATAAAATGTTCTTGGTGTGCACGTAATTTTTGTCTCAAATGATTTATATCATCCAGACATTTGCGTATTTCTCAAATGAAAATAAATAATTTGGAGAATTTGTTTCATAACAAATTTGTAATGCTACAAGATCGAATAGTAATACAAAAAATACAAATAAAAGAAAAAAAATATTTCGGGGATCGTGAGATCGAACCTAGGAACACACCGCCTCAACACGCACGGTTAAACCGACGTTATTAGCAAATCATCTTCCGTAACGTTATAACTCATTTAGACACAATTTTTACACTTTTTAATCCCCGATATCTCTTAAACGGAGGCCCACCAGGCAGAACTGTTTTAGGGCGAGAAACCAGAGGTGAGGTAATATTTTTTAGACATGTTCGTTCTACGATAGCGATTTCCACACTGAAGACCTCTCTTAGTCAGCATGCATGAATAAAAATAATTATAATTTATTTGTTTTCTTGCAAAAATAATGATTGATGGCACATCTAGAATTGACTTTGAAATAGAATTTTTGATTTCACGTCTTTAGATGCAGCAGTTTTTTCAAAAGTGTATCACAAGGTGTGCACAGATCGTCGCCTAGTGTAAGGTCTCGCTTCGCTCGCCCTAATAACAACCATAGAAAACAATAAGCCGTGGATTCAAAGTTACCTCTCAGGAACTAAGATTTCTCGTGCTTATTTGTCAGATAAACGTCTAAGAAATTGTTCCAAATATTATCTTTATTCCTTGATGAATTAACATTGAATAACAGAGTAATTTTTTTTTTCCTATCAGAGTAGTATCCACTCCTACGGTGAACAAAGGTCTTATTGCTAAATTATTGTGTTCCACATTCTGCAACTGAAACAGAAAATGAATAGTGAATACGATAATTTCTACTTTAATACTAATGAAACTATACGAATAACAAGAAAATTTCATTTTTTTAATCTTGCCAAATAAAAGCTCCTAGGTCGTAAAATTGATTAATTCAGTAGATTTCAGTGGAATTGAGAACTCGCAAATAACAATGAAGTGTAGTTCATAGGTTATTTATCCCGATTTCTTTTCAACTAAATAGTTCCAATTGCTTTATTCTCTTTTCCCATTATGTAGCAAATATCAGGTACATCAAACATTTATCCAAAAATTTAACTCTTTATTCTCCTATGTAACTCATGCTTATTGTGGTAAAGAATATACAATTTCATTTTGTTTTCTTCTTTTTTCCAAACAAGGATTAGGCTAGTTGTCCTGTTCCAGCTTCTTTGGTCTACCTATACTTCTTCTACCTTTCGGTATATATTTGTTATTTCTCTGGGAAATCATGCATTACTTTTGGGAAGTATTACATTTTTTTACTATCGTTCGAACTGATATTCTTTGTTGCCATCTATCAGCAGTTTTTCAGAATTTCGTTCACCAACTGTTATGAAAGTCAGAAATTTCGATATTGTTAACTATTTTCAATGTTTTCTGTTCTGTTTCAAACTTTCATATAGCATAAAAAACTACTGGTCTATACGGAGAGAGAAGTAGTTACAAGAATAAATACCTGCCGTAGCTACCGTTTTATGTAATAATCAAACAATATAAACTGTAACAACTATAATGTTTTCTGATGTTGAGACTTTCGCGCGGTAACTTTGGGATTATACCATTTAACTGAACTGATAGTTTACCGATAACGTAATGAGGCACATTATATTTTCCTAAAATGATGTTTCCTTCGTCTCATACAAACAACTGTGTATACATGTCCAGCCATTCTGTTTTTATTCAACTGCTCCCGCATTTGTTTATTCCAAATCTTAAGACCTTGTTCCTGGTCTTTTATTCTGCTGCTGTTCTAATGATAAATTCTTTTAAGATATTCTATTATGTATATTTATTTTCTACTGGTTTTTTTTTTTTTTTTTTTTTTTTTTTTTTTTTTTTTTTTTTTTTTTTTAATTGCTCAATCTTCTTTGATAGAGATTTTAATACTCTCGTCTTTCAACAGTTGAGGTTTAAATATTCAGAATATTTCGCTTGTTTCATTTTTTGGCACTTTTCCTCTATTTTGTTCACAGTAGTAGTTTACTAGAAGAAAAATGCGTCTATAGATTGGTTATAACCTCTGAAAACCCTAATGTTCTGTACCATTGTTTCTGTTCTTTCATTCACGATAAGATAATCAGTCAGACAATTGAACTCTCTGGTACTCCACAAATATTTATCAATTAATTGTTTTCGAAAGAAAGTATTCCTTTTCTGGAATTTACTATTACAGCAGAATTCTCTCAGTTCACTCCCATTTTTGTTCCTTCCGTATATTCCAACCACGTTATTATTCTAGTCAAACGCCATCCGTAGAGTATCACGAATACTTCTGTCTCTTTTTCTCTTCCTTCTTCAGGTGTTTATAGACCCATCAGTGTAAAGTATCCTCTCGAGATCTTAAATAGTTTGGCAATCGTTTAATTTTCATATTTGTATGATAATAGCTCTGTCTTAAACATTTATTCTATTAGTATTCCCACCTCTGCAGATCTTTTTTCATTTTCAACCTCCTGTAAATTATCATGTACTCATTCCAGCTCTTGGTTCCTGTCGTTTTACCTTGGTCTTGCTGATTACTGCCAGGTTGATTTGTTTGGCGCTAAACTGTTTTTTCAATTCTAACTCTTTCATGCTAAGACCACTTACAATTCTAGATGGCAATCTTGAGAGTATTGTCTATAGCCAATCATTTTCCCATTTATCTTGGACAGATTGATACTCCGCTTTACCTTTGAAGCTTATGAATGAGCGTAGTTTTACTTAAGTGGGCTACCAGGCCCCTGAACGATCCTCCAACTGGAGGACCGGGGTCTGTTTTAGGGTTTCACAACAAGAATAATATTAATTACAAAAGATATAAAACAATACGGATATACTATGTTATAGGTATCGAACTATTTCGGCATAGACCATACTTAAAGAAACTAACAATTGTCCTTCATAAGCTTCTAGACTTGAATACATGTGTGAATCACTCAAGCTTTGTCAATTGGTACTATGGAGTAAGGCCAAGAAAAACATAGTCGTCAATACCGTAGTTGTGTTAATGATTCACCACATCAGTATAATGTTGCACTTCCAACCGAAACAGAGAGTCTCTTGATAATAGTATTTTAATTGCATGTTTAATGTGTAAGCAAGCACTGAATAGTTAGAACACACTCTGTTTTTCATTGAAAGAAAAAATACTGTAGTTAAATCATTGTCATTCAGTCAGTCTTGTTAAAAAAGAAAATATAGTTGTTTTAAAACTTGAAATTCATTTAGAATTGATTGGAGGAATCAATTCGTGTACTTTAGGTAGATAAATATTAAAAATATTTCAAGGAACTACAATACCAGTAATACATTAATACTTTTTCTGGCTTATGTATCAACAACACAGATCTTAATGGCGGAATACGCAACCATAAAACAAGGAAATCTATGATGTCGGAACAGTACTGCCATTTTAGAGAGATGAATAAAATTTTCAGCAGCTTCACAATTTTGCATGCTTTGATAAAAATTATGATGTATTTTACGGAAACGTAGTAGTTGTTAAATAAGATTGGATGAATACTTCCTTTATAACTAATTTTATTCTAAATAAGTACTTCAGAAACGAGTACTGTGAAGATAACTTACATTTTGTAGAGACAATCATTAATTAGGCGGATAGTTACAAACAGTATTATGGTGTATAATTATTTACAAACATTTTATACAATTTAGTAATTAATGCTAATACTTTACGTCAGCATGAAATGAAGATATACAAAGTTGTATTTTAGTTACTAGACCATAGCGCAATATTATCATTAATTAAAGTAAGCCCTTTCGTGTTGTTCTCCATCCACGAGACTAGCCAACATATGTAATGTATATACAGGTATTATATTCTTTTTTATTGATGCTTTAGTCACAACATTGATTTTCTTTCACTATTAAGTATTTTGGTACCATTTTAAAATAGGAAAGATACTCTTGTATTTACGACAACGCTGACTGCCTTAACGTATGGACTTAAATGTTTAGATATGTCTTTTGGAACATGTGATTATTTTTAAAGCACCAAATTTTTTTCAGAGACATATGTTTTTCTTAATACTGGCAACTCTAACAAAATGGAAAGATATGTATCTCACCATTATACTGGGAACTGTATAAGCTGAAGTTAAGTTTTGCCATAAATTCTTTTTTAAAAAAAGAAAAGCATAGCGAAATGGAAATGAGGGACCATCCCAGCGTTTGCAGGGTGATTATAGAAAACCAACTAAAACAGTATTTACGATTAGCGGTAGACTGGGGCTCGAAGTTTCGCGGCGCATTTCATTCCTCTCGTAGTCCAGAGTGGAAGTTCTAAGGAAAAGCTACTTATGAATTCCTATTTAGTGCACAACAAAGGGCTGTCAAAATCGATGGATAAATCTGAAGGTGCGGAATTTATTCTGTGACCTTAACTTAAAAAAAAAACTACATAAATTCTAATAAAACTTAACAGAGGGCACCGAAGTTAGACGGGTATAATTATATAAAAGCACTGTAATAAGTTTATCGATTATAACATACCAAACGTTCAACAGCAAAATCGCAATAAATTAAATGAAACAGAATGTTGAACAACAGAATGTTGTTGAATGTTTTGTTACCTTCCAAAATCTAACAGACACTACAAGCCACGGATGGCAAAATTCGTTTGGTAATGAGCAATTCATTAAAGATAGTTGTTAAAAGACGGTCATAATTTTAAAAACTTAAATAAAACGCATTTCAATAACACAGTGCATATCCATCTCTTTCCAAGTTGCAATACATTTATAATACTATGAATATGATTTTAACCCCCTTAAAAGTTTTGTATTTGTAATATCATGAGGAAAAAAAACATCATTTAAATTGAATAGATGAAAGTTTTATTCTTTCTGTGGACCACCATAACAGTTGACAGAATATAACCCGTGTAAAATTATTTAGATGGGAAATGAACGAATTAATTTATGGATTTTATATGAATGAGTATTTTACTATACTGCGATTAGACATGAATAACATATATCACAATAACATGACGTAAGTGAGCAGTTATTTGAAATGAAAATTGAACCAAATAAACCAAATTCTGCAAGGATTGAAATTATCAATTAGATAAGTTATGGTTAGATAGTTTCAACCAGTATCAGACACCAGTTAAAGTCGTTGTAGAATGGAGAAGGACCCACGAATGAACAATCATGGGTATTTCAATAAATGTCGTCAATAATTGTTACCATGTCTGGTAATTTTTTTCGTACGCTTAACATCTCGTGACACTGACGACTGGTCGTGCACTGTTCACTCCGTATTGCTTGTCTCTATGCCTGTATATCAATTTTATGGCCTATTGTAAAGTATTGGCTGTTTCACGGTGTCGCTTTGTTGCGACATGGGCTGGCAAAAGTCCCGACCGTCATTATTCCCTTGGTGTCGATGTGCCGGTGGAAAGGTGTCCGACGCAGTCAGATGTTCAGTGGAATTATCCGATTATATTACATCTCTTCTAACAAGGAACCTAAAAACAGCATTGTTTGGCGCACACGCATGATCTTTATTAAGGAGGGATCGATATATATGCCTCAGACAACATATCCACCCACATGAATAATTATTAGACCGTAGCCAGAATAGGATAGTGACCGAGCACTTGAATTACAGAAAATTGTGCTCACGTTGGGTACCGAAAATGTCAACGGATGTGCACAAAACCAAACGTTTAGGCAGTGCATTGACTTTCCTTGAGTGGTACCACAACTATGGTGATGATTTCTTTAGCCAAATTGTTACGGGCGATGAGACATGGGTGGCCTACGTCACACCTGAATCAAAGCAACTGTCCATGGAATGGCGGCATTCAGATTCACCCAAAAAAGTGAAGTTCAAGCAAACGATTTCTGCCCGGAAAATCATGTGCACAGTTTTTTGGGACAGAAAAGGAGTATTGCTTGTGTAATTTCTGCCTCGTAATGAGACAATCAATGCAGCAGCTTATTGTGAGACATTGAACAATCTGCGCCGTTCAATCCAGAACAAAAGACGTGTCAAGTTGAGCAAGGGCATCGTTTTGCTGCATGACAATTCCCGTCCACATGTGGCTAATCAGACCAAAGATCTCATCACATCTTTTCGATGGGAAACTCTAGATCATCCTCCGTACAGCCCTGATCTGGCGCGCAGTGACTACCATCTGTTCCTGCACTTGAAGAAACACCTGTGCGGTCAGCGTCTTGAAGACGATAACGAAGTCAAAATAGTTGTGATGCAGTGGTTAACAAGTCAAGCGGCAGACTTCTATGAGGAGGGTTTTCAAAAACTGGTACTAAGTTATGACAAGAGCCTCAATATTGAAGTAAATTATGTAGAAAAGTAGAGTAAGGTACAGGCTTTCATGTAAAAATAAAATTATTGAGATATATTTGCACGTCTTTTTTTTTAATTTCAAAACGGTACTTACTTAGAAAACATGCCTCGTATAAGCTTGCTGGACAAAGTTCAAATGGATAGTTGTTGCGTTTCTGTGGAAAATCTTGTTCACCCTGTACCTACAGGGATAGCAATACATTCAATACGAGTTTATCACGGAACTCTACTATAGGCTGGCCGCCCGCAAGACCCGCGCATTAATGAAGTTCAGCAGCAACAACGCCGCATAGAATTACGTTGTATTCTAGGTCAGAACACGTATTTGGTTGTGTATGTTTATATAGTAATATTTGTTCATATTACGCCAAGATTAAGTTTAGAAAACTGCTTCTAAATTCAGTGCTATCTGGTATAAATTGATTCCATTTGTTAATACAAACTAAAACTTATATTGCAATGCAGAATGTCATTTTCGAAGCACAAATCTGAAAACGATAAGAATAAATGAACTGCAATCACATTAATAATGGTTGTTGGCATATTGAAATAAATTTATTATTTATTTTTCTTTTAGACCGAGAGAGGGAATCATAGTAAACAATTATAAAGATTTTTGTGTTTATTCAGTTAAAATAGCGTTACAGTCGTGTCTATTGCTGGCTGCTGAATTCAAAATTAATAAATTGAGATATTATAGAAAATTTCTATTAACACAAAGCTTGGATGAGTTCCGCCGTGCAAGGAGGCATAAATTACAAGACAATATCCTTCAGAGGTAGAGTAGTACGTTTCCTCTTGGCGATGGGACATGGAACGTAGGGTGAAGGGGATGCATAAAATGATTCTACTCTTAAATGTGCTGTAATTCGTAAGGTTCTGTGTTACGTGCTGCCGGAGTAGGAAGTGATAACGTGTTCATAACCACAAAAAATACGCTCCGAACATTTTTGTTATAATCCAAATGTTGCACACTGTTGGATAAGCAGTGACGCCTTGGCTACACATTTTAGAGGACGCGGATTCGATTTCCGATCGTTTCATGAAAACTCTCCGGTTGAATGCCGGGATTGTTTTTTCAAAATCGCCATTGCCGAATTCATTCCCATTCATTTTCTACCTATTATATCTTCTACATCAACCAGGTGTAAGGCTAAAGGCACAAAAAAATTTCAATGAGTCAAATGTAGATTGCAAAATTTAATTATATTGAAGTTTGATTTTTCTTGATAGGGAGCTTTCGACTCTGTTCTATGGATTCTATAAATGTTGTCGTTTAATGTTGACACTTAGTATTGTGTGTGCGAGGATAATTATAGTTTCAAATTCTAACAGCATTGTACAGGCAAAATAATTAACGAAAAGCAGACGTCGATTAGATGAAACGGCAAAATTGTGTACCAAGATTATTCCTTAATATAGTTTCAGCTTCTGACAGCATTGCACGAATAAAACATTTAAATATGTCTGTGACTGAAATTTATAACTTCAAAATTACACATTTGACGAAGAGAACAAAACAAAACACAAAACTTTTGCATGGTTCGTGGCAAGTGGTGGGAATCACGAATTTGTGTTTTTGTCTTTACGACTGTGGAATGTGATATTTGAGTGAATTTTTAGCAAGGAAATCAGGTCCAAGCTGCATTTAATCAAAACCACAGTCTCCACTAACATTGCTGCTCGAAAATCCACAGTCGAGGCAATCATCCAAACACCTAGGTTGACGTTGGATAACCTGCCAGGAAATGCTACCTATGAATAAATTTATAAAACGAGATAACAAACTTGTATTTGATTATAGAAGACCATGATCATAAAATTTTACCAAATCATTCTCATTTATGGTAGAGTCGGAAGACTTTCTAGACAATCCTCACAACTGACAAATATACTGAAAGTTACAATATTCTATGGCTAAGTAAACGATAAGAAATCCAATTTTTATCATCTGTTATAACCACAATAAACTCACTGTAAAACGCAGATGGAATTTCAATTGCATAATTAGCCAGAAATCTCAAACATACGAATAAAATTCAAATCATTTACAAAAATCTCTCTTTTCAGAGATCTTGTAACAATTTTAACTGCAGAAAAAGGCAAAGAATAAACGTAAAGGATAGGGAAAACCTGATTGAAAGGAAAGTTAGAGAAAAAAATTCAACGTTGGTATAGAAGCAGGCGGAAATCTTATGGTCATAGCTGAAACGTTAAAATTAGTGGATCGGGAAGTACAACGTCAAAATATCTAAATAATGAAAGTAAACGGAAGTAAAATTATCTAATAATACATAAAACATAAAAGTGTTTTAAGAAGTCAATGAAAAATTTCTACATGATAAGTGTGAGATAATGAAGAATAGAATGTTTATTCATAGGATTGATAAAGTTTATAAGAAACACAGGAAGAATTTGGGATTCAGAATAAAGTTGTTTTAAAATTAAATGTACTGCTGCAACAGTTTATTTGCTTTCAGAAGGAAGATGAGACAGGATAACCAGAATCTTGCTGAATTTCATATTCTTCCTTCTACTATACCTTTAGTTTCAGTCGACAAACTACGAAATGTGACCCTTCACTGTATCACTCAAATCACTGAATACAATAAGGACATTAATGTCACGCAAATTCTTGGAGGAGGGGATATTAGAGGGTTACTCAACGTTTCATGGGTAAATCATGTATGTCGGATTTTCATAAAAGCTTGATAGTTATGCTACTGAAGTAATCTCAAGCCGATGAGTATTAATGCTCTCATAAATTTTGTTTGACAACGCAAAATAGCCTGACAGTTGGCATGAGATCAGCCAGCAATGAAAGAAAAACACGCAATGTCTGTTGTACCGTAAAGTTTTAAGAACGTTTTAGACTTATGAACAAGCGTGGTCTAAAGTACAAAGATGCAACAATCGGGTTGCTGTACCAAAAGTGGAAACTTATGAGAAAATCATGAGTTGAAAAATGGTGTACGGCAAATCGTTATTTGGACTGATCGTATTGCTATATCCGTACAAAAAGAAGGAACTTGGAAAAAAAATTGAATTTGGAATAATGTTTCATGGACTAATAATCAGTATGGTGTGATTTATTTGTGAACTGGTGTTGTGAGGTGTTGCTGTTGGAAATTTACATAAATATTTTAATTGGAGTATTGGATTTAATACAAAGTGAGGCTAGAAACTACTGCAGATATCATTACAGTAAAAATGCATATAAAAATCGGAACTTTGAGAGTTTAGTGATTAAGAGAATTTTTTGTTTACTCTTTATGACGTGAAAGCTATTCCAGTGATATTGAATTATTAGTAACAAGAGATCATTGATCAAATGTAATAACTTTATAGTACGAATAATCACTCTAGGGATCAGAAATAACTCTCTGATGCTGTGAATGGAAGTGAAGCTTGGGCTCAAGTGATGCCAGAGAATATGTGCGGTGCTGTAGTAGGTGTTTATGTTAATGGACGAAGTATGTAATGAACATATTCTGGAAATGATTGGTGGAGTAATGAATTCTTACAAACAAGTAGGAGAAACATTATTTTGGTCAACATTTGGAGACAAACTGTATTGATTAACACCTTACTGCAAAGTAGAGTGAAAGGGAAGGATTTAAGGTGAAGCGAGGAAGTATATCAAGAAAATCAAAAATATGTACAGTACATATCGATCGTATTTCTTACGTAGTTGTCAAGATATTCGTACACGATAAGAGAATTGAGTATTGCAACTAGTAGGTTTTGGTTTAGAGACTTGCGACAAAGCAGTACCTTGCGTATATTATTTTTTGCTGCAAGACCTACAAAATAAAAACCAATTTCAGATAAAGTGGCGTCTGATGCAGAATTATAGATGCCTTTAGTATATTCCTCTGAGTCTATCAATTTAAATGATAAGCATTCTTAATAATTTATGAAGATTTCTTTTTAAGTTTTTAGTTTCTGGCGTTTGTTGATAATTCATTATGTTGACTATCAAAGTTCATCCATTTGTCAAACTTATTTAGTAAACGTTCCAAATTAAACTCTCAATTAGCGTGGCCACAATTTATAAAACACAGTTTATTGTGTACAGCAAGCCTCCTTCCTAATGTTCAGCTCTTAAATCACACAGTAAGTACTAAAATATTTAATAGCGTTCTTTTGTAGCCCATGGATTACAAACCCTAAATTCTCATTCCGCCTTGTACTAAAGAATTCATGGAGTTGCTGCTACTGTTTCTGTGACATTACCGGTTCACCCTTAAAGGAATTAACTTTGTCCAATAACGAATGATTAAAGGAGGAAGTCTGGCAATGTAAACCAGTCACGTGTCAAGAACGTTTTACACTAAACACATCTTATTTTCTGTGCTATCTTTAGAATCTCTTCGTGCTCGTTCTTCATAAGTTTCATGGAGTACACTTGAAAATTTACTGTGCATAATAAAAATTTAAACATTTCGGGTTAAACTAATTATAAAATAACACTCCAAGGAAGTAATTATTTTAATTTAATTTGCAACGTTTATACACTTATACGAAAATAAACTTCTAGGTTCGTTGTGGATATCCAGCTGATGCATTTCTCATTCGATTTCCTTGAAAACCCAAGCATTTTGAGCGAGAGATTGCAAGCTCCACTATAATGGATTGGTTAGAAGCAAACTCGTTTGATCGACGGGTATATTTTCTATACAAGTATTGGCGAAGACCAGTGTTATCTGTGATCATGTTTTATATCATATTAACACAAAATTTGCAACACTATTTAGCATTGAAAGTAACGGAAAATATTCCTTAAATCAAATTTAAAAAAAATGATTATCAAAATTATTGTAAAATACATGTTTTACCAACTATCTGCAGCACAAGACTTAATTATTGTAAGTTACTTCCATATTTTAATAATTGGCTGAGGTTGCTGGCTGTGCAAAGAAACTTTCATTTAGATTAGCTGCCTCGCAGTAATTTTATCGTATTGCTTGCGTTCTGTAATTAATAACTTCATCTACCAGGACTTCACCTCCCGTTTTGTAGGTTTCTTTCAGGCTGTTTAAGTACACCCGGCTGTCAGTATTGTTCAGTGGGAACATTCTTTCTCCTTCCTGTAAAGAGGTTAAAATATGAGTATCCGGCAACAAGGTTGTAGGAATTTTATGAGTTATTCCCATTATACTCACTACCTGAAAATTAACTGAAATCTGCAGCTACAGCTACGAACTAACCAGCATATAATTTAGTTTCAATCTATTACCATATTCAGATGCTTTTATCCTTCACTAAGAGCCAACTATGTATTCCTTACAGCCACCAACATCTGCCTGCATAATATGCATATTAAATGTATGCTCATCGCCATGAATCATATAAAATTTGTTTTAAATAATACATATTATATATCACACAAGTAGTAAAGATTAGAAACACATTATCAGAAAATAAAATGATTTCACGAAAGTTTTAAATGCAAAGTAAAATTTTGTGTATAATTATGTTTAAGAATTAAATTTAATCTCTTCATCGTGAATAATTTTTGATCTCATAAGGAATTTGTTTGAAATAATTGATCTTATTTTATATAAATAACATTTGAAACTCTGAATGAGGTACTAGAAATTGAGTTTTGATGCAGGATTTGGTAAAAAAGAAAAAAAGTAATGGTTTTTCTCTGGATATTTTCAATCTCTTGATTACCGTCCATGTTATTTGAGGATCTCAACTACATTTATTACATATTCACCGTCAACTAGATATGGGCTCCTAACATTACAGTTATTAAAAATGTTTTCTTTATATTCAACTGTAAACTGAGTCTCTTTTTACCGTCGTCCGGATGACTATGGCTGTTTATTAACCATTAAAATTATTTAATCCCCCATTGATAAAATCGTAATCAGTTGTTAAACTTTTAATGCGTCATAAAATGTGGTGTTTAATTTACCTAAGATTTGCTATTTTAAAAATTATTAATTTAATATTAGGAATAAAATAATTTTAATAAATGAAAAGGGTTTTCTCAAATGATTAAAAACATTAACTGAATAAATAACTAACTAACCATTTTCGAAAACAAAATTATGCAACTTGAAAATTTATTTTCTTTGCAAAGTCACACATTATCTTGAAACTCTAACTTCTTGAATTCGAGTATAAAAAAATAAAGAAGCCATAATTCAGTTAATATTTCTGCCAGTATTACAAAAATCTTACAATGTTTCAGTTTTTATGAGATGCTGTAGGAATGATGTAACAAAATTCATTTACAAACTACGGCAAATTCATTAAAAATGGTGGAAACATTGACTCTTGTCTGTGAATCACTTCCCCAAGGTCGTTAACTGAGAATAAAGGCAAAAAGTGTTACATTTCAGTATTTAGTGATTAACGAATGTTGAATGGAGTGCAGCACTGTACTTGCCTCTAGAACTTGGCGTCAAACGTCTGGCCCGACAAAGTATGCAGCACTTCACAAGTGACTGAGACCAGTCAAATTATAACTGTCCTTATAAATTCCGGTTGCCAGTGTTGTCTTCCGCACCCTAGCAGATTCAAATACCGAGTCCACGAGATCGGCGTTTTCAGTTCTGTCGATGGTCGAGTTTTCCTTCTCCCCCACCAGTCAATACCGTCCGACGTACAAAGCGTCGCGCCTTCTTTTGTCACGTTTCTATACCCCCAATTGGAGGATTCATTGTCTCTTCACTTGTACGAAGAAATTACTTCGTCAGCAGTCTTTCCCACACACTTTTACGTGCGAAAATAGGGTATGCGGTGTTCTTGTCAAAGGCTTTCCTAAGTATCCAAAATACACATTTGTCACGTAACGTGTATACGTTTCGCATGTCACTTGTCGGAGATAGCGTTGTCTTGTCTCATCCCTATAGTCAGACGCAAATATGCTTCTGCAACTCTAGTATCTGCCTCCATTCATTTACAGCGTCGTAGCAGAGACAGTGGTTTGGGTTGAAAGATAGGCGCCTCGTCGTTCGCTGGACAAAAGCCAGGAATCGGCATACAGTCCTTACTCTTTAAGGACACTGACCTGCCACTTGCCTGTAGACCTCTCACTCACACGCTACAATAAAGCATACTAGCACTTGTTCCACGAACATTACAAACACTAATTTGATTCACTATTATTCTTTCTAACAAAATGTTGATGCTAAATGCATTTGACAACTAATAAATATAAAAGTATTTAAAGAATAAATGTGCTCATTTGATAATAATATGGTGAATAATATTTGAATACTATTTGCAATGCACTAAGATTATTTAAAAGAAAACTAAAAAAAGAAATATTTCTGTTTAATTTTCTTTGGGTATCTGAAGAAAAGTCCAGAAACGCATTGTATTGCCACCATTCACTGGGGAAACCAATTCAAAAGGCGATGGTATTCACTGTCGAATGATTTCCAAAATACCAAGATTATGGCACCAACTTTTGTTCTAATTTCTATTATAGCTCGTATATCTGCTATTTTTACTAAGATTAAAACGTCGTAGTGTCTTACGCCTGGTTTTTTGAAAAGCTTTTGAAATTGGTAAGCGCTTCTATGATTACAGCTTCGCTCGTATTATTAATTTAAGGAAGCTTTTCAATTCGTTACTGTTATGTGTTCTTTTCGAATATTTGACTACTCTTTCCTTTTTTTACAAGCAAACTTTTTTTTTTTTTTTTTTACCTAAAACATTAAATCCTATCTTTTTGAGATGTGCCTGGTTTTGTATTTTAGTAATCGTATCTATCTGTTATGTATGCTGTAAAATAATGTTTCAGGGCTTTCTCAAACCCCTAAACGTTTTTGGTTAAATTGTTGATATTAGGATGACGGATTAGTGATGGAATAATCTTGTGGCAATTGAAAAATCGTGTAATACCGTGGGAAGAACTGTCACCATTCAATTTGCCATTTAGTCGCCTGGTTTACTTACTAGTTCACTGTTCAGAGTGATGATTGGTAAATATATCCAGAGCGGAATTCTTAATATCCAGTCGTATTAGTTCGACAGGAAGATCTTTTCTACGCCGAAATTAAAATGTATGTTTTGTAAATCATGAACGAACCCTATTTAATTACATATCATGTTTCAATTCAGAGTTTAAGACGTCATCTCGAGTTGAATGTCAAAGATTTTTCAATCTTAGTCTCCATAAGATAGTATTGTAAAAATCTTCAAAATCTGATATGACTTCCCAATCTATGGTCAATAAGCTTACTGGTAGCCTATAATTACAATACTTAAGTCACCGTCACTGTCACATATCATTCAGTCTTATTTAATGGGCATGAAAAACCATTGGAGAACGTGACTACAATAACAAAATTAAATTCCCAATTTCGTTTTTTTTATTAATTTTGAATTTATTTTTAGACTTGTTGCAGATACTGATAACACGTTACACAAAATATTTGATACAGCCATTTCCAATTTCGGAATAAATTTGATTCTTTCGAAGGTGCGAAAGCGTTTATTATAAGCGGTTTTACAAAATTAACATAAACAACAAATTACCCATTAATACACTTGATAACTACTGACTGGTAATATCAAATTTTTCTGATATTGTCTTTTTTTTTTTTTTTTTTTTTTAACAGTTTAACGTCCCTTTTTAACAACGTGGTCTTTAGAGACGGGAAAGGATGGGGGCAAGGAATGGGAAGGAATTCGGCCATGGCCTTTTGAAGGAAGCATCCCGGCATTCACCTGGAGTGATTTGGGGAAACCATGGAAAACCCAAATCTGGATGCCCGGACGGGGATTCGAACCGCCGTCCTCCCGAATGCGAGGCCAGAACGCTATCCGTTACACCACCACGCTCGGTCTGATATTGTCGATTGGACTACTTATTTATAGTTCTTTTATGTTCTAACTGACAATTTTCGAGTTTTATCATTTGGCTTATATACTCCTTTCTCCCAATTCCGTCTGCCGTGCCTTCCTAAATTGTCTGAAGTCCTGGTTTACAAGATTGATCTGACTTCTCGGGGAAAAATAACAGTGATTAGTTCAGGTAAAGTATTTAAATGTTGCAATATTTTCTGCATACTAACATTTAACTATTCAGCAGATATATATTGGTTAACGATGTCTACACAACATTAGGAAATAAAAAAATATCCTGTCTGGTTTAGAAATCAAGAAAGACCTAATAACTATATTTAAGGCCTTTAAATTTTCCAGCTATCTGAAAATTTAATCTTTCGCCGTACTCTTTACCAGGGGCGCTGACTCTGTGGGTACTCGGGGGCTCTGGCACCCATGAGGGGTAATAGTTGGTGCCGAACACCCATGAACATACAAGTAGAAGTCAACACTAATCAATAATCGACAGCCTGGCGAGGCAAGCCGTCTCGACGATATCGCACTTTCTTACGATGTGAGTATGCACGTCATGTCCAAGTAGAATATAAACACTATGTTAGGTCATACCTAACGCTATCTACTGTGTGGTAAGTGTAGGTTTTATTTATAAAGAGCCGCACGCAAGCAATTGAAGCAATTCGTCCCCGCGCTACCGCGTGCAAAACCTAGCCCGCCATCCGTCGCGCCTTACCCGTCCACCGCGCAGGCTGTCTCAGGTGTCTCACTCGTTCCTAGTCGAGCTAGTAAACAAAATATGTGCTTTAAGAGCACGCTGCGCTTGGTGTTATCGTGTTTACTTCTGACAATTATTACTTTCGATAGATAATTCAGCCTTAGAAATCGTAACCTGAAGAACCCCCCATTAGTAGCTCCTCTCAGCTAAGTACAGATCAGCAAATCCAACCAGAAGATGTTATTTCTGTAAATTCAGTTGAACAGAAGAAAAGGCACAATTTTCAAAGTAAGTGGCAGACAATTATTTCATGGCTTCTAAAATAATGAAGATATAGATAAAGGGGTTTACAAACCTGTAGGGGAAAAAAATTGTCTAGTGGCGTTTCTGTGCCCAAAACATCATTAAGAGGAGATGAGTACATTAAGGCACTCACTCAAAATCGTTTTTCATCATCTAATAAAGTTTTAAATATTACTGAATGTTTGATGTCCACTGTTTTTGTGTACTGCATAGAGTCAATTTAGAACGTGGTGTCAAGGTACACTGAATGCTATCAAAAGGATGATATGAAAACAAATCGTTTTTTAGTGACCGGAGGCCTAGCCATTCAAATTGCATTCGATGTTGAAGCTGTGGGACATTTTTGAGTTAAACATGTGGCAACATATATGGGCGGTTGTCACAGGATATCATTAACCAAGCGCGTGCAATTTTGAGTGAAGAATTACTGCAATAAATAATAAAAATAGTACAAATGAGTTCTATTATTCAGTTATGGTTGATAAAACTAGCGATATTTCCACTAATCATCAAGTCACACTCTTCTTTCGTTACGTGGACGCAAAGTGTAATATACACAATACTTTTATCGGCATCCGTGAAATGGTATCAACAATATCCGACAATTACAGATGATGCTCAGTTGTGGATTAAAGCTATTGAAGAAAGGGAAATTCAAGTGCATTGTACCGCTCATTCGTTAACCCTGGTTGTTCAAGACACTGTAAAAGAAGTACATGTAATAAGAGATTTTATAGCGTGTTGTTTTCGTAAGTGTTTCATAGAAAGACCAGGCTTGTTTTGAATCATTACTGGCAGCTGGCGATTAACCTTTCTTTGCGGCCTTTTTGATCTACAAGATAGTGTTGTCGTATATATGCCTTAAAAACTATTCTAAACAATTATAGTGTGCTGCTATGTTTTTTGAACGACACAAAATGTCAGAAAGGTAATACCTGTGTGAAAGCAAAATGGTTTTTAAAAAGTCTTCAATCTTTTGAATCTCTTTTTATTATAATTTCTAATAGATATTCTCATTCGTCTTAAAGCATTAAACGCAAATTTAAAGAAGATTTCTTTACATCTGCAAAAAGCTGTAGATAATATTAATACTGTCAAGCACGTCGTATCATCCCAACGAACTGACGACAAATTTCAAAAACCTTGGAAATGGACTCTTAACTCAGTATATATATTGGATGATCAATAAATCAGCATTAATAACTCCAAAAATAAGGAGCATAAATATACATACAGACAATTCATCAAGTGAACCGCATTAATTTTCCTTGCGTGCTGGTTGAAATAAAAATATATTTTGTAGTTTTAGATAAAATCATTGGCCGTAGTGACCAGTACTTTACGAATAATGTTATGACACGTTTGAATAACGTGGAACTATTTCTTAATGATTAAAATGATAGAAGCAGCAGTAATGTGAAAGAGTTCCACGAAGATAACATTGATGTGGATAATCGTACGTTAGTTTAAATTTACATGTTGATTTTTGTTTATTTACGACAAATGCAGACATTCAAAGAGAGGGTTATTTGATGTTTATGCTATATTATATGTATCAGTTGTAAGAACAAGGTTAAAACATAACCTAAGAATTTTTTTTGGCAGAAGAAACAATGAAGTTTATTAAAAGCTCAGTGAAAGTTTACACGAAACGTACGTAATCGCGTATTTTTTCAGTCAAATAAATAACAGTTATCCGTTTTTGAAATTATGCTTTTCGTCATTTAAAGTAAAATTCATTTACTTAACAAAATTCTAACCAAATATTCCGATAATCTAATCAGAGTAAGGTACTGATATAAGGTACGAAAATATCATTAAAATGATCGTTATTCGTTTTTCGCTTTTCCACAATAAATTCCTATTACTATCATAAATGTTACCCATCGTTTTTGAGGGGCGTTAAAACTAATAGATTAATAAGGAAGTGTGTTGCTAAAATAAACTGGAAATACGGAGCAGTAACATCATTTTAAGACCATCCAACTATTATTCTGAAAGTGCTGCATTCTATTGTCATACTAAATTGAATGTACTTACGGTGTTAGTATCACATGCGATAAGAACTGCAGATATTAATGAATTGTCAATATAAACTGAGTTTACGGTGCTGTCGTAACCTTCCGAGACCTTCTAACTAAAAATCCATATAGGCTTTTCTTGTGCTGCATTAAATTAAATTCACAAAAAATAAAGATTAATGCCGATGAAGTAAAAGTAGCAAGCTGTTTTGCTTATCGTAAATGATATAGTATCAGGACAGTGAACAAGCAACCTCGTTTCCTACCCCTCACCAAATGCATAATTCATGGCGTCATCATAAAGTCTGAGGGTTGTGGAGAGGCAGTCACAGCATTAAAATAGTTTATACTTCTTCAAACCCTCCGTATGAGCTGCAATGCAGCCACCTCAGAAACTTTGAAATCGTATAGATTATTTTGCTCACGGCTGCTCAATCCATATATGAGCTACTTTTCTCTAAACCTCTTTCCAAGGAGGTAATCTCTAAGTATATCATCACTACATTCACTATACAGCAAATATAAAAATAATCTCATAAATTTTTGCACTAAAATTATCTTTAAAACATGTCAAGCAACAAAATAAAATCTATCTACATATTGTTAATAATATCTGTAGATTTCTTATATGTATAGGAGAAACAGCATCAAAATTCAGGAGTAAAAGATTATACTCAATTGTTCTAACTTCATAGGAAAGAGGTACATGTTTTTCAACTTTCTGATATACAGAATATTAATGATTGAGGATGTTAAAATTTTGGTAAATGCCATAAACATATTTTACCAGTATCGCTAATGTTGTGAATGCGGGCGTAACCAAATAGCGTTAGAATCGAGTACTATACTA
The DNA here is from genome assembly GCA_031002005.1 of Vandiemenella viatica. Lineage (NCBI taxonomy): Eukaryota > Metazoa > Arthropoda > Insecta > Orthoptera > Morabidae > Vandiemenella > Vandiemenella viatica. The sequence continues at coordinate 262,760,714 of CM061921.1, forward strand.
AAATCCTCCCTGGTGTCCAGCGACAGCTAGAACAGACCTAACACCTGATAAAGGCAGCAGACCTAGCTGTCGAAACGTCTTGTTTATTCAACACCATCCGGCTGGACACCCGAGAGGATTTTATTACATCAGTACGCAGGGAAAATTTCTACTCACACATCGAGTACTGTATTCAGTGGCTTTACCTCCCTTAGTAATTATAGGTTAAGAAATCTGAGAATACAGAATTCTATATACAACGGCATTTCGAGGGACAATGATTGCTTATTACTAACAGCTTGCGGAGGACGTGCCTCATAATTAAATGCGATTTTTATCCAATGTCTTAAATATATCATGATTTAAAAATTAATTTGATATTTTGTGACTTCAGCGTTGTTTTTGTTTCAAAATATCTCTTGGAAACGCTTCAGATAAGTAGTTTTTTTCGTTCTGTAAACTTCCACACTAGTGGTATCATTTTTGATAAAATTTTCGTTGATAAATATATTTAAAAAATACATGTTGTTGTTGTTGTTATTTGTGCTTTAGGGCGCGTCAACATCGGGGTTATTAGCGCCCTAACAAATACAAGACGTGACAATGTTATAAAAAAATAAAAAAAATACAGAACAACTTCAGTTAACAATGGTTTGTAAAATAATTAACATGCTTACAATAAATGAAGAAGCACTCAAATTAAAAAAGTCCTATGTTTGGCTGATAAATAACAATATAATCTGAACTTAGATGACAAGCTTAGGAAGAAACAGTGGACAGTTGCATTTGAAAGACAGATTAAGCAGCAGAATTTTTTATTTTCAGTTAATATTCCTGGAATGAATTTATAATACTCGCTACAGGATCACCTCATCTCTGTATAGCTATTTGAACTTATTGCAAGCATAAAAGAGGATGCAAAGCTGAAACAGAAAAAGGTGATTTAGAGATTCCAAGCGTAGCCTTGTAATTAAAGAAACCAAACTCTTGGTTATGAACAGAATACCAGCATATAATGTAATGAGTCAATAATTGTTTCGTCAATTAGTAAGTTTGCTATCTACTACTTTATACAACACCAAAAAAAAAAAGAAAAAAAAAAAAAGAAAGAAAGCCTTCAGCGTTAGGGATAACTTTGCAGCTTCTGATAATTTCAACTTCTTAACTTAATTTAAATATACAATCAAAACTCTTGAAGTTATTAGAGATATCAGCTAAATAGGCAATTATTCAACTGAATATGTAATTTTTCCTAATTAATTATTGAGGCAATTAATACCTGAAGCACTTAGAAATAAGAATGATAGCTGAAAGCTCACAATTAAAAGGTACATTTTACTAGCTACATACATATTTTTTGCTTCAAAAAGTGCTTGTCTGTCTATTTGTAATGAACCAATGGTTGCACAAAACAGTTATAGATATATTCGGAATGTAATTTACGTTAGATAGTATATTAGGAAGAAATTTCTTGTACATCTTCCGATATTCCACAAAAGACAATGTCTTGCACATTAACTATTTTGTATAAATCATTGTATTATACTACTCATGTAAGGACAGTGCTAGTGCTACACTCTCAATCATATTTAGAAAACAGTAACCAAAGCTCATCTCTAAATAACGTCGATACCGGGACACTTATCTTTTAGAATGGTGAACAGTGAAGCATCTCAATACATTTATCAGTCACTAAATTAAGACTTGAATACATTTAAATATTTACGCCACATACGGGATGTTTTGATTGATACCTGCGAGAACATTAAATCTATCAATAATTAAAGGAAAATCGTAATATTTGAATCTGATATAAATATTCATATTTTTATTTATGGATTTTGATTTTTTTTTTTGAATTCACAGAATAACCCGATCACTTGCTAATTAGATACATCGGTGAATTTTTGGACTTGCCGACTGATTACCACCCACTCAGAGGTCATCGATTCTATTGAAAAAAGCACCCCTCTTAGCTGTTGGCCAGTACTTTGAATGAATAACAGTCATGACCATTATGTATCACTCAGTATTACTGACGTGAATAGCTTATGTGTTATGTGTAATAAGGGGGAAAAATGTCTTATTTCTTAGATTATAGGCCCCAAAAGCTAATTCTCGGTAAAGAATCCAACACATAACAAATTATTCTTTGACTTTGGGCCTTTACGGTTTTATGAATACCTAGCTTATAATAGAAGTAATCTATAACCCAGAATATGCCTGCGTGTCTCCTGGGAAACGTGAAAAGTAAGCCTTGAAGTACATCCAACAATTTTAACAAGAGGCGTGACGAGTCAATTGGCAGATTTAAAAAACTCCAAACGTTGTTTTGAGTGGTATAGCAACTAAATAAGTAAGATATAAAACGCTAACTCCGTGACAGATATTACTTTATTATTTCATGATGTAACAGTAGTTAACTATAAACTTGCGGAATATTAATAAGTTTATTACAGTTCTCAAGGTTTACAGGATTTATGTTTCTTACAGTTGTCGGGAGCATTTCTCAAAAGTAATTTCAATAATTAAAAATAATTTTAAAATACCCTCATATCCATAAGTCAAGGTATCTTCATGGTCCACTGAAAAAAAACATAATACTTGTTGACGATGTGTACTCGAAAAGAGGCCCTGGCAACAATTTGACTCTTGACAGTGCTACTGATACAAGGTATACAGGAAAATCAGAACATCAGTACCGGATGAGATGACCTCGCATGGCATCCCATTGCAGGACAAGTTACCGTTGGAGGTGAACAGTGGCCCATGGTGGCAATCTTTCACCCTAGAACGTCCCATCCATGTTCAGTTTGATTTAAATTCGAGGAGCATGCTGGTCACTCTATACGTGTGATTTCTTCTAGTCGCAGATAGTCGTAGCCCAACTAGCCCGGTGTGTGGTCGGGCATTGTCATCTATCGGATGGAACCCAGGTCCATATGCAACACGATAAAGCCACACAAACTGTTATGGACGTCATCCCTATAAACAACATCCATCACGGTGCCCCTATAATAATGCAACCCCAGATGAGAACACGGGCACCTCTATATTGGCCCCCTTCCACATTACTGGCTGGGAGCGGTAGATTAACAGACGGCGAGAGTCACTCTTCAGGCAATACCCGTGAAAGGGACACTACGCTACTACTCCTGGGTTCCAACGGTGGCAAAGACACCACATTCGACCAGCAACGCGGTGCCCTTTGTGTGAGGCGGTTCGCCGAGCATACAGAGCAACCTCTCGAAGCCTACAATTGTTTGGCGGGAAAAGTGGGATCCAGAGGCTGCTGCGAGATCTGTTGCTAATGAAGGTTCTGTGCTGGCTAGATTTCTTTGGACACTTAACCTGGTCGCGTGGATTACATATGTAGTCCACTCAAGTCATTTCTAATGGGACTTTTCAGAGCGCGACTACTGCAGGGTTAAGGCAAGGTAGCAATACTCTTGGTTGTATCACTTGTTCGAAATTACCTGTACCACCGTTAAAACTTTCCACCCTCCTCGAATCTCCTCCACAACGTGAAATCACTCTCTAGGAACATGCAACACCTGGCCCATCGGGCAAGACTGGCCGGCCTCTCATATGTCCATGATCCGACCACGCGTATTGTCATTAGGGTTGCCAGATACAGGATTATAATTTCCGGGACATTTATGGGGTTAAAAAGGTATTTTAGTGGTATGTTTAAGGAGTTAACAAATATTCAAATTAATTTTAAAAAGTTGAATTTTAGGTAAAAACTATGCTACATAACACACACACACACACACACACACACACACACACACACACACACACACACATATATATATATATATATATATATATATAAGATTATTGATTCAACTTATGTTGAAAATCACTACGTCATAGTTGAACAGTCTATATACAGGATGATTCAAAAAAACTTGGTCAAAATGTTATGATACATCTGTCATACAATAAGGATCAAAAATAGCATAGGAATAGAGGGTCGCAAACGCCTGTAGAGGGCGCTAGAGCACGAGAGGGCGTTGCGACACAAACACGGTCCCTTGGATTTTTTCGTATGGGGACTTTTAAAAGGACTTGTGTATGAAACACCTTTTGAAAAGCTGGAAGACTTGGTAGGAAGAATCGTTGCGGCAGCCGGATGTGTTCGAGATACACCTGGTATCTTTGAGAAGGTGCGCCGTTCCATGCAACGGCGAAGCCGGGCTAGTCTTGATGCATCTGGCAAAAATTTTGAGCATATGCTGTAGGCTCAACATTTGGCTTGCATTAGTCGCATGTGAGTGAGTAATTATCAATAAAATGATCTGTAATGGTTTTGTTTCTCCTCTTTGTCAGTATTATTTTAGACGCCCTGTAGCGGCTCCGGATTGCAGTTGTGCCCCCCTGTTCCTATGCGATTTTTGATTATTATTGTATGACTGATCTACCACGTCATTTTGTCCACGTTATTTTGAATCACCCTGTATATTGTCTGTCGTTGTCGAAAAGGTGGAGCGCTCCTCTACCTCCCGCTGCGAGCGCGGCATGGCCATCGTGGTATCTTAAGTTTGAGAAAAAATCTGGTATGTATATGGGAATTCCGGGACGATAACCCTTAATTACTACGGGACCAGACTCAAAATTCCGGGATATTCCCGGATTTCCCGCCCATCTGGCAACCCTAATTGTCATCCATATGTGTCCTCTGTGCCATGCTGTTTCCCCACGACTGGAATAATGTTTGCCAGACGCATACAGGATACAGTCAGAAACGCTACACAATATTTCTGCAGAAACCTTTTTTTTTTGCTCTACTCATCTGTCTCCCCCCCCCCCATTTCAGCTCACATTATCCGAGGAGACTATCCTTGCCCGACTGAAGCCCCCCCCCCCCCCCACTAACCAAAATCCGCACAAGCCTCCCCCAAACAAAAATCCTGGATCCACCACTGGTCAAGAGTGTTCAAAGAACTGAATTGATAGGGGTTAAAGTATTTACACATATTGCATTGGTGCTTTACGTGCTGTCGGCGATGAAATCATTAGAGTTTACTGCCGGGTGACGACCAAGGACAAAGAACACGAAGGAATTCAGTCCTCTGCGGATTAATCATCCAGACATTCGTCTGTGGTGATTTCCGGAAAGTATCGCTGTCTTGTCTTGGCTGGCCGAATAAATCCACGTAGATTTCATAAAACCTATGTTTTAAATCATCTTGTCATTTTCTGACGAGCAGGATAGCAAGATGGCTGAAAAGATAAGAAGAACCGAGAATATATAAACAACGACCGAGGATGTCAAACGGACTAACAACAAACCAATGAGCAACAAGTGGCCATAAATGCAGGATATGAGACTTGTTTTCAGTAAAGTGTAATGTTTCCACAATGACTGAGTTGTGCGCCTCTGGTAATGAGATAATAACACCGACGGGGACTAGCGCCGTAATGAAACACGTCCCACTCAGCGGAGTCGGCTGTTGAACAATACACGGGATATAGCGTCACGCTGAGGAAATTGAAGTGCAGCGCAATGGAAACCCATTCCGTTTGAGAATGTGCTACAACTGGAGGCAGATGGGAACTGCTGCAGTGATAAGAAGTTCCCTACAATTTCCGTGATATTCAGTACAGAAGTCTTTAGGTTATATCTCACACGTCAATGTTCCAGGTTCTACATATTTTGTGGTAATGCCCGTTACAAGTTAATATTTCTAACTTGAAGAAGAATCAAGGATTCCGGAGAAAAGTTTCATGATTTTTTTCTATTAAGAAATCATAACAGAAAATAGTAATTACCTTCCTACAACTAGATTTGTGAATGATGACTTCGAAAGATACCAACCGCTAATACTATTAGGAAAATAGAACTCTGATTAAATATCATGTCGCTGTTAATTGTTCTTAATGTCTAATTTATCACAAGAAGCCAGAGATGGCAGTGTCAACCAGTCCCCTTAATTTTCCAATTTAAGAAAACCTACTGACATGAAAAAGCATTAGGATTTCACTACCTGAAAATTAGGTCACCACCATGCAGAAGACATGAAATTCAAATGTGTTAGAAAGCCGAAGAATCGTCGTCTTGCTACAACAGTGTGTGAAGACGCAGGCTGTAATTAATCTGTGTGAAAAAATATATCCGCGGAAGTGATGACTAGATTAATGATTGTATCAAAGCGGTAGAATGTCTGAAGATAGGAAATAAATTATGCTGATGTACTGTGGTA